>JANEYF010004330.1:0-655000 GCA_029963845.1 Rhamnusium bicolor | reverse complement strand
CTCTTGTAGACGAACTTAATATTAATATTCTGTCAGATATATTAACTAAAATGCTGCAGTTATTTTTCATGTAGAAAATGAAACTATTTGTGATTTATTTATTTAGTAGAAATTATTACTGCAGTAATTTTGTATATTTTTAGTACACCTTTTGCAAATAGATCTAAAATCTTCTTAAGTCGAAAAATACAAATTTTGTGTGATAAATTCCAATCGTCTAATATAAAATGAAATATACTGTAATACTAAAAGAGTAAAATACTGACAAAACGTGAGTGAAATATCCAAACCTCGCAAGAATTCACAGGTAATTCATATTTTTATACAATATTCCGAGGAATTTTTATTTAAAAAAAATAGTTTGTCACACACTTTCGTATTTATTAAGAAGCTGATATGTATTTAGCGGAGTTGCACGAGCTCTTGTATCTATTCTTGAACATCTAGGTTCCACTCATGATTAGAAATTTATCCTGTTCACTAGAAGTTAGGTGAATATATATATATATATATATATATATATATATATATATATATATATATATATATATATATATATATGTATATATATATATATATATATATATATATATATATATATATATATATATATATATATATATATATATATATATATATATATATATATATATATATATATATATATATATATATATATATATATATATATATGACATTTCCATTACTAAAACTCTAACACTCAGGATTTTGAATACACTGTAGATGTCAAAATAAAAAAGTCTATTTCTATTAAGCACTTAGTATAACTAATATATTTAATAATTCGAAATAGCAGGATCAAATGTAATTTCACTTACAATGCTCATCATTTTAATATAATACTTAGCTATCTGTGGATAGAGAATTCAATTAATTCTGTTAATTAAGTTTTTATTTTTTTGGGAATATTTGTGCATGATATTTGAAAAAAAGGAATATTTTAATAGTATAAACACCAAATGAAATATTATATTATACTATAGTCGAATCTATATCTGTAATAAATATATATAAAATATATACAATATGTATATTACATGTTCTAGGATGATCTAAGTTAAACTGAAAACATTTTAAACCTTATATCCCTCTTTTTATTTTACTTCTATATTTTTGAGGTGGGTAAAATTACGACTTATTTTTAATAATTAATATAAGGTGTGGACAGTCTCCTGTGTATTAATTTATCAGGTCACAATAATTAAAAATAAATTATGAAGTGAAACATTCTGTAGCAAAATAGACTAACCGAATGGGAGTGTCCAGCTCAGAATCCGCCCTGAGCGCGTCTAATGCGACACACCCCTTCTTAATACATACTTGATCCTCTCTAAAACCGCGTAAATATATAACAAGACCCTCTAACGAATGCAATTATTAAGTGAAATACTAGGGGTGGGTATTTTTTCCGCTGGGAATTTTAAAAATAAAGAATTATTTAAGGGATAGTTTTTTAATCACTGCATGTAGTCAAAAGATATTTGACGGCCCATGGACACTTTAATGTTATACGTTAGATTTTGTCTTCAAAGATGGTAAAAGCTATATATATGAATTTACAGATTATCAAATAAAATTTATTTAACGTCATTTTATTAATTCGTTTATTTGTATAGATATCTCTTTCTGATTTTGTCCTTAAATTTTATACATAGTCAACAGTATTAGCCATACATGCTGTTCACCAGAAAAGTTTTAATCTGATTTATAAGTATGGTGTTAATTTTTAAATATTCTATTTATGTCATTTGTTCTATATCTTTGAATTTCTTATTTTTTAAAAGTTTGGGAAAAGTGAAAAGGTTGTGTAAGTTATTGCAGCTGTATTGACAAGGAATCAAAATAAGACATCATTTGGTCCAACAATAATGCAAAGCTAATTTGTATAGGATTGTACTACTACTATCAACCTTTTTAAATTTACTCTTCCATGCTGGGATGGTTCACTAACTACAAGCATTTCTTATAAGAATATAAACAGAATGTAATTATCTGAAAATAATCTCAGTCTAACATTTAAAGGTGATTGAAGAGAGAATTAAATAGTAATACTTGTTAAAATGAGTTAATGTATAAAATACATACTATAAGTATGTATCAAATGAAAAAAAAAAAAATAAAAAAAAAAAAAAATTTAAAAATAAAATTAATTATAATTTTAAAAAGGGGAAAAGAAATTGAATTATTATAAATAAAAGAAAAAAAAAAAAAAAAAAATTTTCAAAAAAAAAAAAAATTTTTAAAAATTTAAACTTTTAATTTTCGGGAAAAGTTTGTATTAAAGCACTATCTAATGCCTAGTAGCTTAGGAATGAAATATAGATAAAGAAAATTTAAAATTTATTTAAATTTATGATATTAAAAATGGCAATATTTAAATTATTATGCAGTAACCAGACTTATTTCGAAATAAGTAAAAATATTTCCTTTCATATTCTCCATTTTTAAAATGTGTCTTCTGTTGGTTAACATTTTGTTTTTGGAAAAAAAGATGACCATTCAACTTCAATACTTCTGATATGGCAATATTTAGAGTTTGTTATTAAGTCGATATGCGACTCATTACTCATTATAGCCTTTCCAAATACTTGCTAATATTTTTTTTAACCTCATAATCAGGACTTTCAAATAGAGGAGAAGCTTGCAGAAATCAAATCTTCTCAAATATTGTCACTAAAGAAAATAGAAAAGTCAGAATCCACAAACGATAGAAAAATTATCAAACGGTCGCGTGAAAAAGATCGTTTTTACTTAAAAGCTGATAGAGAAAATAGGGTTGTTATTTTAGATAAAGGGGACTATTATGAAAGGGCAAACAAGCTGACTAGTATGGTCCTTATGAAAAACTTTCTAGAAATCCATTACCGAAAATGGTTACTGAAATAAGAAATGTACTTAAATCCTGTAACAACTTTATTACTCCAGCTTTAAATAGGAGGTTACATGTATCCGATCTAAGTGTACCTAGATTACTGTTTGCCTAAGATACATAAACTAGGAAAGTTGGTGCGTTCTACCGTGTCAGTAATTGGATCGCCGACTTACCACCTATCAAAATTGTTAATAGAAAAGTTCAAAAGTTTATCCATTGTACCAACTAGTTTCTCTGTGATTAATTCCAATGATTCCATTAATAAGGTGAAACACATCCAGTTGCTAGAAGGTGAAATTTTTATCTCCTTTGACGTTCATTATTTTCAAGTGTTTTAATACCACACACCTTGGACACGTTAAGGATTTATTCCAATCAAACAATATCACCATTGTTCTCAAAACAAAATGATGAGATTTAATTTTCTAGTTAACCGTCTATTAAGTTTCTCTCTCAGTAAGGAGAGCTTTGAAAAGAGAAGGCATCGATTAAGAATATAGCTGCGAGTAACGGATATTCTGTAAGTTTAGTCGACAAAATAATTAGGAAATATAAATTTAAAGAGACACTTCGAAATTCCTCAACCTTTTTAAAATGAAATAGAAATCTGGAATTTGTATCGGTTCTATACGATCCTCAATTCACCCGAGATATTGGTAAGATTTTTGATGATGTAGGTATGACAATGGTGCATTCATAGATATATTAACGACAACAACTTTTAGCCAATCCAAAAGACAAAATTGAAACAAACGAAATATGGTTAGAACAGTCTAGTGTTGCCTAACATGCGTTTGAGAAAAACCATAAAATAGATAGTAATAAATTAAGATTAATTAGGAATGTAATAAATACTAAACAGCTGGATGTATTTGAATTCTTGGAAATCACAAAGTGTAAAAATAGTATAAATAGTGAAAGAGGGCCAATCCCAAATAGACCGTTCTATTGTCTAGAGAATCAACGTTCATCGAACCGTGACAATATTTTAGGCATAACTAGGATTCATTGTTAAAATAAGGTTAATTTTGATGCCAGCTTGGTTAGCAAAACGCGCGAAACAATGTCAGAGTTTACGTTGGTTTATTTTCGCTACCAAGGCCAATCACCTGTGGTAGTTCTTACACTGCTTGTGTAAGAACTAGAACTCCTAATCTGGAAATTTTATTGATCACACACGATTTTGTGAGATGGAGATTTAACATGTTTATATCGTAAATAGCGGAAACCCACAATTTAACATCTCTTTCGGAATATATGCCAATAATATATCTGCTCATTTGTTATGCCTCATCGACTTAGTCTAGCCTGAATTTGAACCCAAACAACCTGGGTGGACACCACTAGGCTGATAAAACCTAACTTGTTTTTTTTTGTTTAAACTAAACAGCACTTTATTTATGTACTCGTATTCTAAAGAAGTTTTCAAAGGTAAAATAAAAATGTTCCAAAATCTCAGCTTGGTTGTCGAGTTGAGTGTTTTGGTGTGTTTGACAACTACTTCAGTACCTGAAATAATTTTGCCGTTATAAGTACTTTTATAGTTATAAGCACTCATCCTTAACTCGTGCTTATTTGCCAACGACAAAAAAATGAGTGAGGGGGGTTATAAATTTACGCCAATTAATTCTTGCAAACATATTAGCGAAAAAACAATATATTTGTAACAAAAAATTGAGTCGGACCATTATTATCAAATTTCAAGCAATGAGAAATAAGGAAAATGATAAAACAGGGACTGAAATAATTACGGTTATGAATACTTTATCTGATAATTCCCAGAAACAAGTTATTATTAGTGTTATTATTACATACAATAAATGTGTTAATTTCATTGAACTTTTTCTTGATATCTCTTCGTGTGATCTTGTTTAGTAATAAAATCTGTTGTATCTACCTAATAAATATTGTATTTTAAACTTGAAACATGTCGAAAATGTCCAAACAATTTTTATATTCTCATGTCAACAATAAAAAATTTAAACGTTATTAGTTGTTAAATTTTCGTGTAGAGAAGTTAATACCATTTCTGACTTTATCATTTCCATTTCATATAGATCTCTTTTTATTGAAAGAATTAATTTTTCCCGGCGCATTCGTCATAATTTGAAATTATATTAATATTCGGTATACTGGAAAGGTTTCCATTTCACATTTTCTGGAAATAGCATTATATTACTAACGGAATTCCAAGATAGGCCTCTGCAATATTTAGTAATAAAGGTCTACAAAATAATAATAATAATAATAATTATAATATAATGTCTTTTCAGGAATAATAAGTAGTATTCAAACAAGAATTCTTAAAACTATGGCGAAGTATAGTTTAACGCTACAAAACATAATCTTGTACATGTATACTTTTTCGGTTGAGAATACTGACAACATTAACAACTTTATATATTTGAAAATAAAAACAAAATTATAAAAAAATAAAAACAGATAAAAAAAATAGTAATTGAATAGGTATAAATAATAACAGCCAACAAAGTAAACTGCCACATAATACAGGGTGAGTTATAAAGAATGGGCCATAGAGCAACTAGAGATTCCTTGACTAAAAATATGACACAACCAACATGCTTCAATAAAATGTGCCTTGTTAATGAGATACACGGTATTGAGATATTTTTTTATGATTTTTTGTCTACAGCTCAAAAAATTCGATTAAATGATAAAAATGTGATACACTTTTTTTAAAACAGCCGTACAAACATTTTTAATTGAAATTATGACATATTTACCAATTCTAAATAAAAAAGTTATAATTGTCGTTAAAATCAACCGTTTTCGAGATATTTAAGGATTGTTAACTGAATACTACACACTACACAGTATTTTCATTATTTGTGTCACGCAGGCTAACGTTATATTTGCATTTTAGTGAAAAGCAATTGCAGTTATAGATTTGTTATTAATTTTGTATTGTTATTGTGCAATTTAATTTTTGTCACTTTACATTTTCTTACAGGTTTTAACAGATTTTGTGCTTGGTGCAGATAATGAAAATACTGTGTAGTGTGTAGTATTCGAATTTGTAATGATTATTTAACTAAATCGAATTAAAAATGTATATACAGCTGTTCTGAAAAAAATCATATTTTTATTATTTAATGTATAGTATCAGGTCAAAACTAATACGAAATTATGATTTATCGCCACAATAAACCTACCGATTTCGAACATGATCCTTCAAGTAATTTAGTTGCACCCAAAAATATCATTACAAAAATTATTTCAGCACACTGTATCTTATTAACGACACATTTTACTTAAGCATGTTTGATTAATTCTTCATACTTTGAGCCAAAGAATTTCTAGTTACTCTAAGACCCATTCCTTACAAATCACCCTGTATAAATTGAAAACTGAGAAAATATGCCCTTACGGTTTTATAACAATTATTATTTACAGATGCTTGTTTAAATTTGTATTATTTTTTTGTAGTCATGAGGAAGAGAATAAATATTTTCTAAACGTCGCGTCGATGAAATGAGAATTTGATGCTTCATTTTTTATTTTTTATCAAATTAGTACAGATAGAATATCATATAATGAAAAATTTTCATAAATTAATTGTACGTAATTTTTGTGTTAAATCTTAATATCTTGGTAAATGTGTAGCTTTCATTGTAAATATGTTTAATAATTATATTTCTCTTACCAAGTTTTAAATTTTATTCCAACTTGAATTCTAAAAGGATAAAAGAAAAACATTCCTTATATAAACGAATGCACCGCACTTATTAAGTAAAACACAGGGGTAGGAACAATGTATTCATCAGGGACTCTCTGAATAAAGAATTATTTTTATCCACCACCCTCGCTTTTTTAATCACGCCAAATCAAAAACCTTATTTTATTATTGTTTTATGGCTCTTGAAATTACCTAGAGTAGAGTGTAAAATACATGGTCTCACAATATGTTTATAAGAAAACCTACAAGGGGAGAGTCTACGGCGTAATAAAACATTACACGAGAGATGAAAACTTAGGCTCGTAAATAAAACGACCTTATTTCGAAAATTATTTTAATACGATGCTTTTATAAACCTGAAAGAAATCGTAGCATTGTTCCTTCTATATATTCTTCAAAACCTGATTGGTCATACTTTTAATTTATATGAAGCATATGTTAAAATAAGTAACTTTACCTTTATGTACTGGGTTAAAGAAACTGTTTTAGGCATTCTTCCAGGCTTATTAATATCTATATCTATATATATATATATATATATATATATATATATATATATATATATATATATATATATATATATATATATATACATACATATATATTTATATTTTTGTTTTATGATAATAAAAATATTGTTTATTTTATTTTATTTATATTATTTTGAGACTCTATTATTATTATCTTAACCTCTCCTCTCAGGGCTTGGGCAGGTTCCTGGCGTTTATCTGAAAAAATAATGGTACAGCTCCAATTTCAAATGAAACACACCTTGACAGATTACAAAACAATATAAAATTTATTTACAAATTTCTGGTATGGTTTAGGACACTTTTGCACAAATTTATCTTAAAATTAAAATGAAATGGCCTTTTATTTATGATCAGATCTGTTACTATAGCTGCTTTTAAATCGTCGAGTACCTATGATTTTATTTGTTTTTACTTACGTCGATTTCTTGGACCTCACGTTATGGCAATCTCAGTTGAATAAGGCTTCTGTTTATATTATTGCTCAGTGCCTCGATCCCTCTTTATCCGTGGCAAATTTCAGATTCATAAACTTCAAAAAACGATGGCTGCTCAGCACACTGGATTTATATTTTGGAAGCACAACACTATATTTATTTAACAATCAGCAACATTTATTTAAGGTACGTACTTTCCCTTTACTATTTTCCTCAAAGCACATTTATTATTATATACAATACTTTCCTTGCTCGTTGCAAATGGAAATTATTCTTAAATTCCACTTGGAATTATTTTATGGTATTAATAAAATTTAATTTAATATATTTTTTTGTGTTTTAGGTTACAAACCCTGTTTTAATATTTACGTGAGCTTGAGAATGGACTTCATTTCTTTTGAAAAATATAAATTTTAAATTTTGAGGTTAGGAAATTTCTTATAAAATTACATGCTCTCCCTTTGAGCTTTCCATTCAAACTAAAACTTAAATATGGGCTTTTTATTGGCCTAATCTGACGTTTCTCAAAAAATCATGACACTTGATTTTTGAAATTTAAAATACGAAAATTTAATTCTCTTTTTATTTCTTTATTATACCTTATGGCTCTAATTTTATTTTTGAATAAAGATATAGAGATGATCAGCTTTATTTTGATATGCCATACTATGGCCTTTTGTGAATATTTAGAAGAATTACAATTGCAACGATTTTTAACAATTTCTCTTATATAACTAATTACAACCATCTAAACCACATACCAGAGATTACTTTAAGAACTAATGAACAAATCAACACCATATTTGCATGTCTAAATACATTTAAAACATTATTTTAATTTGCCTTTCGTTTTAGGACTTCGTTAAACCTCATTGGCTGGAAACTTTTCAAATACCACAAATTACTTAAAACTAACTGACTGGAAACAATAAATAGATGCTATTCTTCTGACATAGCTATAAAAAGTTCAACAAATGGTTTTTATTTTAGAAAAAACTTCATATTTGTCAAGTTATATACCTCCTTGGACATACATTTACACATACATCTTTTAAATGTCTTTACATTTTGATGCTATTACATTGTATTAGCTCACAAGGTGAGTCTCTTTCACTTTTGTAAAGTTTTAAAGTTAGACGATGCACTTACTTCGTAGAACTGACTAAAATCTCAGATATCGTAGAGTTTACGCTACCCAAATTATGAAAGTAGTTTATAGCACTTTTTTTTTCCAGTGTTCATGATTGCTATCTCACTTGTAGCTATTCTATGACTAAATTTAATATATTTGTCTTTAACAAAGTTTATAATTTTAATTAATAACAATAAATTTTTATTTTTTTCCAGGTTACCCAAAGGTTTTTGTACCTAAAATCAATAATATTCTGGCTCTGGATGCCATGCTATACACAATAGTCCTTCTGATGCCTATCCTAAATAGAACAATGCTTTTTCACATTACATAATAACATAGAGGTCATTTACCACACGGTAGGTGTTTATATCTAGCGTTTAACAAACATTTATTACAAATTTTACCTATTTAATATGAATACAGTTAACGTAAGTGTCTCTCATTGAAACTGGGCTCTCATACCGCTCAAAATTATCATTTTAATTTAAATATTAGAGTCTTTCTTTGTTTTAGTATTGGCAAAATATCTTTATTACTTTCTTTTTATTGTTTCAACATAATTTTATCCTTATGTACCCTGTACATTATACAGGGTGTGGTTTGGTCATTATATATATATATATAATATATATATATATATATATATATATATATATATATATATATATATATATATATATATATATATATATATATATATATATATATATATATATATATATATATATATATATATATATATATATATCTACATATATATATAGCGTCAAAAGTCTTGGACCCCCGATGTTTTGTATTAGTAAATAATTTTTTTTTTTTTAAATATTGCATTTGTTTTTCAAAGTATGTTTCTTCTACATGTTTTTTTTTTTAATATAGGAATAATTTTTTAAAAATTTAGTCAATTAAAAAACAATGGGAACAAAATTGCAATCTTTGAGTAAATTTATTATGACAAAAATTAACAAAACATTTTCTTCAACAAAGTAAACTCCAACTTAATAGTCAGTATGACCTCCTCTATTTCTCAGTAACATATTGACATGCCTGTACATTGAAACAATCAAACGGTTGATAATTTCTTGAGAAATATTGTTCCATTCCTCTATTGCTGCTGCAGCTAACTCTTCCGCATTTTGGGGTAGGTTCATGAGTTTGTGAGTTGCTCTAGAAACAAAATCCCACATATTTTCAATGAGATTCATATCTGGGAAGTTAGCTGGCCAATCATATCTCCCTGTTCAAGTACCTCTTGAACCGTTCTTGCGCGATGTGGCCTCGCGTTGTCATCCATGAAGATGAAATTGTCACCTAATTCGTCGCGTAGGAGATAAATAATGGGCCTGATAATATTCTCAATATAAACTTGACTTGTCATATTCTGATTTATGGGAATTAACGGCGTACGGCGATTGAACATTATTCCTCCCCAAAATATTACTGTCCCACCATTGCGCATTGTAGAGAACAACCTCACGGGGCAAATTTAATCTCTCTTGACGACCTGGCTCTCTCCAGACCGTTTACCTATTGTCATCACTCACCAATCCAATTCTGGTTTCATCTGTAAATAAAACCCATCGCCATTGCTGCAAAATCCAATCACTACGCTCCCGTGCCCACTGAGAGCGGGCAGCTCGATGTCATGGGAGTAGAGTGGGTACCCTTAAAGGTCTTCTTGCACGCAAATTTGCACGATGGAGTCTTCTTCGAACTGTAGAGGTCGATATAACAAGACGGAACGTACCTTTAAAGTTCGCCCTGTGGGCTGGAGCTGAAGCATTTCGGTGTCTACGGACTTATTAAACCAAATACCGATCCTGTCGTTCATCTGACACTCGAGGCCGCCACACTACGTGGTCTTCTTTCCACTGTCCCTAATTCTTCATACCTATGCACTATTCGCACAATCGAAGATCTAGGAATGTTTAACATCTCGGATATCTGATGATGCAGCATTATGCAAAGCAACAATTCTTGCACTATTAAAAGCAGAAACCTCACGTCCTGGCATTATAACGAGAGAAAAGTATCAAAGTCGCTTTGCTAAATATGTATAAAACTGACGAATATTTTTAAAAATTTATAACTAATCAACAATACTTTATCTGTCAATTTATATGATCTTGTTTGTTAGCTAAATAACTCAATTTGTTGTCTAGCAACGAAGACAAAATAAACATAGCCCAAATTTACAATATACAGGGGGTCCAAGACTTTTGACGAGGATGTGCTTCCTCGCCCAAGTCGTTTTTGTATGATCCAAGACCCAGACTGACATCGATAAACAACTTTACCTAAATTTTGCAGTCGTTGTTGCTAAGCAGTACATTTTTTCATGACCGAGCCATTCAAGTGGAAATCAACGCACCAACTCTTAGTATATCGTAGGGACCAAGTATACTATTACATAAATGGTATTTGACCAAACTGAACTTTAAAACTTTTGTTGCATCAATTTCACAAACTTAAATATTTTTTCATTTATTGTAAAAAGTGGTACCATTTTATTCATTATTTTTTTACTAATCTAATACTTTGCTACAATACTCTGATCCTTTATTCGAACTTGGGTTAATTATAACTGTTTAACTTATTAGACA
Organism: Rhamnusium bicolor; assembly: GCA_029963845.1. NCBI lineage: Eukaryota > Metazoa > Arthropoda > Insecta > Coleoptera > Cerambycidae > Rhamnusium > Rhamnusium bicolor. Next base: position 643,705 of record JANEYF010004330.1, on the reverse strand, counting down.
TAAATTAATGTAGTAGCATATACTAGTTATGAGATTTTCACTGGGGTTGGGGGAATCAGTTATTCAAACTTGGGTTATTTATAACTGTTTTACTTAACACTATTTAATATTACATTTGATATTTTCCCTGGGGCTGGATGAATATTGGGTGATCATAAATTAAAATATTTTTTCTGTCAGTCTAAATCGTAAGTACTTTTACTTCGATTTTTTTTTGTAACATATAATAACTTAATAACAAATATTTGTCAACCATACACACATTTATTGGATTTGGTACCAAATAAAAGTTGTTAACTTATTAACGTGTGATGTTTAATTATCTCCAATTTTTAGTATTTCAGCAGATATTTGGTGAGCTCTAATTAATTGATAATTATACGTAAGCATTGTTTTCCGTAGCTTTTACCATACTTAAAACTTCTTTATCAAGCTATGGTGGCGCCCTGAGCAAGTTTTATTTTAGATATATTTAGGCCATAATCAATTTCAAAATTAAAGCCCTTTCCAAATTATAAATAAAATATTTTGTAATTATAAAGAAATAGTTATTTAAATTAATTTCGACCGTCAACCCTGCTCTCCAATAACCAAGAGATGCTGTCTGTACTGGTGTGGTACTTTTTTGGTTATAAGTATTTGATTTTAATCAAATACGTGTCACAAATTTTATTTTTTTTTTTAATTAATATTAGTTGACACTTTTATCCATCCACCTCTTCAATTATTACATGTAGTATTATCCAAATTCATTCTGATAAACAATGATATTTTATTTGATGCATGTATGTATTAATTACTAATTAGCTTTTGGTAACTATGGAAACACGATCAATATTGTTTAAAACTACCAGTAACAAAGCGAGATAAATAACGAAAACATAGGCTTATATCCAATCATCAGCCGAAATACAAAAATGAAAACATACAGTTTTAGTTTACTAATGTACATATTAGAACCAAGCAAAAAAGTAGAACGAAATAATAAAAAAAAATACTTTAGTATTTCTGTGACAAAAATTTTGAACAAAGAAGAAGAAATTGAAATCAAATGAGAGAAAATTAAAGGAATAATTTTTAATAGAACACCGTGCATATTTTCACAATTATGAAGAAAAATGAAAGACGATCAAAGGCTCACGTAACTACTTAATAGCAAGACATATCCTCTTGAAGTTGTTTAAAGGTGAAGTAAAAAAAACGTATTTAATATTTGGCTTTTTGCATAACAAATAGTGTGTTTTTTAATCGAATATCATTCAGTTTTGATCCTGAAAGATGGAAAGACAACGTTTGATAATGGAGCTAAAGCATAGGAGTAATATCGTTGTGAGTGGTCAAATTGTCAGACATAGACTACATGAGGTTGGTCTCAACTCTCGTAGACTCCTCCATGTCCCCCAATTAACAAGAGGAATTCACAACATTAGACTAGGACAGACAAAAGAATATCAGAACAAGCGGTGGAAGAACGGGGCCCTGTACTATTTACATACCAACTCAGATATTTGTTTTATTCGGATTCGAGGAGAAGTCTAATATGGAGGCATCCTTGCAGCAGTCCAGGAAGTATACGGTTATTGAGATGAGTAATGGAGAAGAACCGATATCGTTGTATTTTCCTAAATGCCATCGTTTACTGAGACACTATTCCGCAATCTGTTGTACTCACATGTCACAAGTTGAGGTCAGGATTTCCAACTAATGCACGACGATTCCCGCCCACACATACCAAGACACCACCTTCGGTATGTGTGCGTTTTTGCTAAACCAGGAAATTACCATCTTGGCGTAGCCTACGTCTCCAGACCTTAATCCTGTAGAAGTGTGTGGGATACAATGGGAAGGAGGCTATTGAACCAATACAGGATGTTCCAAATTAGACAGCAACTGCTTGAACGTCTTTCGGAGCTTTAGAATATTATAGACCAAAGAGAGATTGACAACCTCATTTGCATCTTGCTCAACAAATGTAGACTTGTGATTAATAACCGTGGAGGATATACAACTTATTGATATTTGGTTTTTATTTTTATAGCGAGTATTGGAAAATTGAGCGGTCAGATTTATGTTTTTTTTTATATTTTGGCATGGAAATTTATTCTATATTATTATTGTCATTGAATACATGCTTGGGATATATGCCTACTTTTATTTAAACCTAGTTTCTATCAGAGTTATAAGCGGAAATGCACTTTATTATTATGTTTCCCTAGATTTGCTTGATAGATAATTGTCTGTTTCCTCTGGCGGTTTCGTCTTGTCGACCTGCAATTAAATTTCTGATGAGTGTATTTACCTATTGTCTAGCATCTATAACTTCGGCATCTTGTATCTAGGAGCATCAGGAGATCGTAGTCGATCGCATGTCTGACTAGTGGAATCCCGTGGTACTCTGCTTGTACGAATAACTTCTTTGCACGATCCTGGATCACCTCCCAGACTGACGTGTACTCTAGGTCTCTGAAGATTCAACCATGGTGCATCAGCAGCACTTCTCAGCGCTAAATTATCTATAGCCTGTATCTTTTTCATGTACGATTTTACGGCGTACCCCCAGGCACTTCACGTCAGTTGTGGCCTAAGTACGGTCCTGATAAGGGTGAGCTTATTTCGCAGATTGAGTTGCCTTGGTCTTTCTGCTTTATCGGTGTTCTGTTTCCATGTCAGCTCTCAATGCAGAACGACACCACTTGGCACTGGATGGGCTGGCCGTTCATGATAACGTGTTGGGGTATGACTCCACTTATTGTGGAACAAAATCGCACTGCTCTTTCGGCATTGATTTGTATTTTCCACATGTTGCACCATTCCTCCAGGAGGGATGTTATTTCCCTCAAGTCGACAAATGACCTGCACTGCCTGACAGAAACTGGCGACTAGGGCGGTATCGTCCGCGTAGAGTGCCAGAACTGTTTCTGCTGTCCTTGGAAGTTCGGAGGTGTATATAGTAAACAGGTGCGGCGAAAGTGCCAATCCTTGCGTCACTACTGCTTCCATATTTCTGTACGTTGCTCAAAGGTGAGACCTCCGGAGATATGACTTGAACAGCTTGACGATTGCCACCGGATATCCTGTGTCGATCATCTTCGCTAGGAGTCCGGCCAGAATCAATTGAATATCAGACCTTATTCAACTCCTTGGCGACGTCCAGTAGGATCCCTCCGGTGCACTGTCCGTTACGTGCCCATCCGTTGCCCCCAGGCGGAATATTTGACAAGTCGCTAAAAGACAAGACGAAGTCGTCGAGTTTCTTTTGAATTATTATCCAAATTATTGACCTCGACAACCGTTGCTTAATTTTCGTATCGAAATACGAACATATTAAGTTGGATCTACGCTCGACCTCATTTATTCAACGTTATTTTGAATTTTAAATAAATTTACCCCAAAATGAATTAAATTATTTAAATTTTAATAAATATTTGTCAAAAAGTATCTAAATCTTTTTGAAAACTATAAAAGCATACAGTGTTCCATCTAAACAACATTCCATTGTTTTCATCTCTTTTACTTGAATTTTTTTATTATCAGAATATCTGAAAAATGTATCATAAGTTACATTAAACACTTTATTACTTTGAAAGGGAAATGCTCAAATTAGGTGAGAACATTATATAAATCATATTCTATATACGATAAGCTCTTATATAAGGAATATTTAAATAATATTGAAAATATAGCTATGCTTTGTCACTGTGGAATAAAATGAATGTCAATCTAGAATAAAATAGAGATACTTTGTAGTCAACGACGAATAGTCTTAATTAAAAGTGCCGTCTGAAAGTCACCGAGTGAGTCTACAGGGATTTATAATTGTTCTAATGATATCTATCACGAGGACATTTCGCTAGACAGGCACAATCTAATTATGCAATTTAGGTTGACACGAACGCGGGAGTGACGCTAGATCGCACGGGAAATGACTGACAACGGTGCACTAATCATTGATGCTTGCCTCTAAATCTCCTGTGCTTAGGATGCAGCTCGAATACAATCTGAGCAATTAGTTTCTATCGATTGCTAATTCCCACAAGTTGCCTGTGCATTTTGTTATTCAATTGTTACACTTGGATGTTTATTGGGTAATGCGATTATCCTGTTAGGTATCTGTTAATCATTTGGGGAAGAATTAGAAAACAAGATATAATTAATGTAATCTGTACACCTGCAAATTGTTTGCCAATTAAACTGTTTAATAATTTGTCAGAGAGATTTAATTCCTAAGCAATTCTACGGGGAGTAATCATAATGCTGGAACACCCAACCTCTGCTAAATAATACAATGCTATAGAAAAAATATGTATTAGAGAAATGTAAATAAAGTGGTGTTTGATATTCTACCGAAAATACAAAAAATTTTGAAAGTTGGCATCATCATAATTAAAACTTCTTTTAATTATCCCCAGATTATGCCAACTTGGTTGGCGAAACGTGCGTAGTCTAGTTTCGACTGTTTTAGTGTTTGTGAACTACTGTGTACTAATTTTCACTCTGGGTGAAGCATGTTTAGGGTATGGATGACACAGAAGGTGATGGGTATTATGGAAAACATATAGTTTTTATTTTAATTTTAGTCAAAATGATCAATTCTAAGTGCAAAAATATAGGACATTATACCCCAGTAAACCAGGTGCTACTAGCACATGCAAAAGCTAAAGCCAAATAAAAGTTCACAAAACCCCATCGTAGGGCTCCTTCGCTGCCTCTGATATTAACTGGGTTCATGCAGTCACTTGCAGAGGGATACGAGTCCTCATTATTATGTAACGAGTCCAAGATCCTAAAAATAAAAAAAATGTTAATTTTAAACACTAAGTGAATACAAAACTCTAACCAAGGAACATATTAGGTGATGTTATAGCTTAACTAAAAGTGAATTACCAAGAAATTTTATGAATAGAGAACTTTATTCAATGATATAAAGAAAAACTTCTATCAATATTGACATTTCAACTTACTGTGTAAAAATCATTAACTTATAATAAAACAGGTATCTATTTTTTTTTTGTTTTTATGTTAAGTATCAAATGTGTATTTACTAAAATGATATACATTTTTTTAAAATCGGGTTGTACAACTGACGTGTTTAATTATTTTATTTTTAGTGTTTGGCACTATTTGTTAATTTGGAAATAAATGTTTAATTATCGGATGATAATAATGAATTTTAATGATTACCTATGAGAACAGTTTTACGCTTAACTTTACTCATGAATTTTTTTATTGCAATCTCCTTAAAAATGTTTCAATAAAAACGTTTTATTATTATTATTATTATTTTCAGATTATCCGATGCCGGACAGTCCTCCCGTGGCCTCCGACGCCTCACGGGAGTCGCGCCGGCACATCATCTACAGCCACTCCCCACATCCCGCAGGGTTAGTGACTGTAGATACCAGAATCATGTACCCTAAGCTGATGGAGAGAACCCAGAATGACCGCCTGCCAGCCACTAGGCTAATTTTTGGCAGGCCGATATGACCTTCAGTTTCGAGAGCAGCGTAGGCTTTATCCCTCCGAGTACACCAGTTATTAAGACGACCAATTTTACCGAGTAGCTTAGGTACAGCACTTGAAGCTCGTACCGGTCCCTTTCTCCTCCTCCTTCAAGGTGATGTTTTTCTCCGCAGGTGTCGAGAACTCGATGACATACATCACCTTGAGTTCATGGTCGATGAGGACTATGTTAGACCTGTTGGCTTGGATTAGCCTGACCGTCGGGAACGAGTAGTTCCAGTAAATCCGGCATTTCTCATTCTCGACAACGGACTCAATATCTCCGGGGACGTAAGGCAGAACTGGTGTCTGGTCTACCCCATACGAGTGCCCTAGATGGTGGTATAACACTCGTAATGCCGCGTTATGTCGGTGGATGTAGGCCGAAAGGCGAATGTCAGCCTGGTCGATAAACCCATTGTTTCTATGTTTTTATAGAAGACACCATGCTGGGGTTTATCGACGTGCTGCAGAAACAGATTTTCCTGTTCAGCAACTCTGATTCGGGCTTTCAGATGGTTTGGCTAAAGTTCAGTGACTAACTCTACATCAGCACCTCGCCGGCCTCCTCGCCTGATGTCAAATGCGAGACCGAGTTCATCTCCGGTTCTATTTATTATTATTATTATTATTATTTGTATTATTAACAATTGTATTGTTATTGTTATCATCATTATTTTTATTCTTTCAAAATTTTCATCAATAGTTTGCATCTAAAATAAATTTTTTTATAACTTTAAAAGTTAGTATTTATCATTAATAATCATAGCACCTCATATATTTTGATTATAGGACACTTCATTAATTAAATATATACTTCAAAATCCTTATACTAATTGATTTTTAAAGGATATTCATATCCAAAGGGAAAAATAATATTATTAAACTTTGCAAAAGAAGGAATCTTCGGATTTGTTTTCTGGTAGTCTCACAAAAATTTTCCGCGTATATAAGTGTCATCCTAGGTCACAATATATTGTACAAAAAGTTTCAGAAAAATCTACTGAAACCCAGAATCCCTCTTGTTCGGGTGCCATGTCCTTTACATATCCATAACATTCAATACATTATTTATGTTAGTCGAAACTATTTGAAAAGTTCTGTTTTTCTAGTGAAAGGGATATTCAAAGTTTCATAGAGCAGTGAAAGAAAGTAGAAGCTTTGTGTGATACTGTAACCAAATCCAATGGAAATGTATAAAAGAGTAAAAAGAGTGAGTGTGTATGTATTGTCAACATAAACAAATCAAACTGTGACGAGTTGTAGAGAAAAGCTCTTGGAAAAAATAGATATTTTATCTTGTAGTCCAGTAAATACAGAAATTTATTCCATAATAATTTACGTATTAAAATATTAAACGTAACTTTATTAATATTTACCCACGTAAAGTTCTAGATATCTCTCATGATAAAATAAAAAAAGATTTAAAATTTTACGAATATAGAGAACGTTAGATAGGAAAGTGTTTTAATAATACAGCGAAAATTTTCTTGTTCTAATTCCTGAGTTCAAAATGACAAATTAAAATTGTTCCTGTGAGGACGGTTCTAAAAAGTGTTTTTCTATTTAAAATTTTGATGGTAGGTACTGTAGGTACTCTCTACTCATTTGGATGCAAGTTTGGGTGTAGTTCAAGTTGAAAAAAAATATTCCAGTTGTGGTAAATTAAAGAGTATCCATCATTTTTATATGAAAACTTTCTTGAACTTATGAAAGTTCATGAGTTATAAATTATTAACTATCTAGCATGGACTATCAAGTTTGCTCATAGACATCACTTCTAATGAAGTGCCTACATGATATTTTGGCAAAAATTTGTAAATTATACCGTTGGCAGTATTTGTATGTTTTGTATAAATAAGTTTAACATTCATTCGGACAATTAAAATCATAGACCTATAAAGGTATAATAACAATAAAATACCAAAGTATTAATAAGGCAGTAGTAGTAGCTACTTATTTTACTAGGCAAGTAGGCCACAATGGGCCCTTTTTAACACGCTTTTATTAGCTTCACTTGTATGTTTGTTTGTTTGCTTGTTTGTTTGCTTGTTTGCTTGTTTGTTTGTAACCGACTCTTTGGACTCGATTTTGACCCACTTTAAACGGCAGATTTAATTGAAACTTTGTACACTTACGAAGAACCGTTAACAATACAATAATTTGATAAGTGTATATCATTATCCTGATCAGGATCGCCAGTCCTTTCCTCACGTATCCTCTGCTGAGAGCAAGAGGCTTAATATTGTAAGTATATTCAACGATTCACAGTTCGGTCGTTGGTCTAGCGGGCAAGTCTTAGTCGACGCGAAACGACAGACGCCTCGGGCGTGAGTTCAAATCCCATGGCTGAAATAAAAAAATATTTTTTTTTCAGAAATATCTGTTGGATCGTAATATGTTATAATATCAGCATCAATAAGCAATATAAATATAGTTTAAAACAACTAAAAAACACGCTTTCATAGCACATCAAACTAAAAAGTGAAAAATAAATATAGTTTAAAAAAACTAAAAAACACGCTTTTAAAGCACATCAAACTAAAAAGTGAAAAATAGTTATTAATATAAACTGAAAACAATAATGAACGAAAAATACTAGTATTATTGTGAAAAAAGCGTGGGGCGCTTTGTGCCATATTTTTCGTATATCGAGCAACCCACGCTTTTTTCACAATAATGCTAGTATTTTTCGTTCATTATTGTTTTCAGTTTATATTAATAATTATTTTTCACTTTTTAGTTTGATGTGCTTTAAAAGCGTGTTTTTTTAGTTTTTTTAAACTATATTTATTACCTAGGGACCTACAGTTTAGCGTGGATTCCGAAGCACGGTTTTGACTGTCAACTAACCCACCGCCTAGGCCTGCCCGCCTGCACCGCTAGCAGAGTGGCAAACCTGCATCAGGCTAGCGGCCTTTCCGGGATTATCTGTTGACAGCCTACCGAATGTTATACGAGCTATCGTCCATCCATCCAATTGCCAGACTCGATCAGTGCTGCTTAACTTCACTGATCGAATATTGGAAATTAAACGGATGTCCATACCTCATCCAGATTAATGAGGTAAATAAGACAAATAAGACAAACAAGATACAAACGACAAATAAGATAAATAAGAAAAATATGAAAAATAAGATACATAAGGTAAATAAGATAAATAAGGTAAATAAGATAAATAATATAAATAAGATAAATAAGATAAATATAAATAAGTTAAATAAGATAAATAAGATAAATACGATATATAAGATAAATAAGATAAACACAATAAACAAGTTAAATGAAACAGGGCAAAAAAGCCAAATGAGATAAATGAGATAAATGAAATGAGATAAATGGGGAAAATTAACTGAAAAATAAATTAAACCAATAAGACAAATGAGACGAGACAGATGAGACAAGTGAGACAAATGAGGCAAATGATACAAATGAAATAAATGAGACAGATGGAATAAATTAGACTGTGAGATGAATGAGGCAAATGAGACAAATGATATAAATGAGACAAATGAAGTTAATCAAGAAAAAGGAAATAAAAATATAATAAACAATGACAAACAAGATAAATAAAAGAAAAAGGTAAACAAAATATGTGAAGCATACGAGATAAATGGGATAAATGAGACGAATGGGATAAGTAGGAAAATAAAATAAAACGAAATAAACCATGTAAATGAGACAAATGAGAAAAACGATGTAAACGAGATAAATGAGACAAATGAAATGAAGGAGGTAAAATAAACAAAATGATTTATTTCGCACCTATTTCATATTAGATATGATGAGAAAGTACTGTCAAGAAAAACTACTTTTTTTAATTAAATGAAATTAATTTTGGACCATTTTTCTCAATAACGGTTAATCTGACGAGAAATTTCCAAGAGCATTTTTCACCACATTTCTTTATTCTGAACAATTTTAATTTGAGGCAGTTTTTGGCTTGACGCTTCTTTTTTGGCACATCCTCTCCCTGGTGCACCAATTTCAGTAATATTCAATAAGGTTCTTCCTTGAACCACCCAGACAGTATGTGTAAAGTTTCAGATTTTTACGTTGAAACTTGTTTCAGATATTGATAGCACAACAATGACCAGCGACACAAAGACTCACATACATACAGATTCACAGACACGCAGACGTCATGCCGATTCAGTAATAGTGTGCTATGATTAACATATGTATATTATGAATCGCACGTCAGAATAACTATGAGCCTTGTTTGGTGTGGCCGTTATTATTTTATTTTTATATTACGTATTTATTTACGCTTTTAGTATGTACAATTTAACATCTCATACAGTTTTTTTTGGGGATTTCGGTCAGATATAACTAATTTTAATTCTTTTCTAAAGTTTCGGTTTATTACACCATCATCAGAGAAACTATTTATTATTAGGTGTTTTTTTTTTAAATTTTGTTACATGTTTGGTGTTATTAAATAACATCAAAAAAAATAAAATTAGTTATATCTCATCGATATCCCCCAAAAAAGTATATCAGATATAAATATTTTTTAGTATCTTTAAATTCATTTTGTAACAGGATCATAATTTAACTCCTGCCCTACTATATAGGAACATATCCCAAATTTGTCTTATAAAACGGATACACCTAACATTTTCGTTTTGTCTTATTTTTACGTTTTAATAACATATACGCCATAACTGCATCTACCTCTATGGACGAGATTATCTCAAGTAAAACTAAAACCAAGTTTCTTAAAAGCTTTTGGCAATTATCTTTTAACAGTTTTAACAAAAAAGTCATGAAAAAAGGTTGTGTAATCTATTCAACATCTAATTAAATTATAATATGCTCATTCGCTTAAGTAACATTTAATCAAGCATCATTCTAAATTTAAATGTTCTACATAATTAATATGGTAGTTTTTTTTTAAATTCTGCTGTTTTAAGTGATTTATAAATTCTAATTACTAAACATAATTCTTTTTATTAATTAAGGTAGTAGAGAATTTGAATAGGTTACATCTAATCTGTTGAGAATGTAGCTATAATCTAATTCAACAAACCGCAACGTAAAATATATCTGAAATTTTAGAAATTCATCCGGAAATCAACCAGATTTTCTCTTTACTACTTTTAGAAGAAATATATAGATATTGATGTTATATTAACCTATATTAATTTCAAGTGTTACATTTTATTTCAGTAAGACAGTTTTCAGGTTTTGTAAGTTCATACTTCAGATCGAAATATTGATACGGATAATAAATCAAATAAGCAGAGGGTAATTTAAGAAATAAAAATACAATACTCATTAATAACACAGACATACAAAGAGAAAATCCAAAATAAGTATATCAGATTCGCATAACTCTTTTCAAGTAGACTATACATTTACAAACAGTGGAATCGTAATATTTCAAGCTATTTTTTACATGATGGAGTAATTCTGACGTCAGAATCGAATTCAGCTAGTTAAGATACGTCTGAAATGACTACTCGCGTCTTTTGTTCAAAAATAAATTCATTTAGTGTGCCTGTAATTCTTTATGGTCAAAGAACGCAAGTAGTCATTTCTGACGTATATTGGCTTACTAAATACGAATCTGACGTCAGAATTACTCACTCACGTAATTTTTTTTTCCTAATCCCCAAAAAAATAGTTTGAAATTTCACAAAATTCCACTGTTTATGAAGGTTATTATTGGTCTACTTAAAAAAAGTTATACGAATGTGATATTCTTACGTATTTTGGATTTTTTTTGAAATTACAAGCTATTTTTAAGACTAGGAAAAAATTGTGACGTGATGGAGTTAATACTGATGTCAGATACGGATTCAAAATATTTTTTTTGTGTGCCTGTCTAATCATTCAACGTGTTGGTTATAGAAGTAATAAACAGTAAAAAAAAATAGCAACATAGGTTATAAAATATACAATTTAACAACTGTTAAAATTTGTTCTGTTAAAAAAATTTAATTAAGGTTAAGTGAAAGTCCATTTCGGTTCCAGGACTGATCTCAAGTAATGTTAATGCATAATATGGTAGATAACTTTGCGCTAAACCTTCAAATGGATAAATAGTTTGATGCATAAGTATTTCCAATATGACTCACGTCCAGCAAGCATGTGGTCTTATATAATCTATAAATTTAAGGGCAGCATAATCAAAATATATTCAAGTGAAAAATTAAAGATTTAAAATTGATTATAAGTTGATAGAGGGATAACTGATGATCTTTAAAATGTATGCATCCATACAGCTAACGAGAATTAGGGAAAATGTTTATTATTATGCGTAAAATAGGCACAAACATTTACATGAAATATATAGCAACATAGGATAATTATAATGTATTTTTTATAATGAATTCTTTTTTTTTGTTCATATAAAATTATGATTATGCATATAGCCACGATTAGATTCCATAGCAACTTTCAATTTAAAAACAAAAATTTAACCGGACTACAGCCATAGATGAAAGCTTTTTGGAAAAGTAGACGATCTGTAGGTGTTGTGAACAAAGTTATTCCGTTATTCAAGCCGGGAGGATGTTTGCAGACCCTGGGGACTTGCTGACAGGACGAGACGAACTCAGGACAGCTTGATGCTGATGCTTATGCCTCCTTACATCGCTACCGTCTATTGTTACTTGTTGTTACATTACAGGTATTGTGAATTGTTGAAAAGCGACAGATTTACACAACTTTCGGAATTAAACATCAGTTGTATAGATTTTGTTGTGATATTTATTTGAAGCGTAAAGTTTCTCATTTTATAAAGTTCCAGTTTTTTTATCATTAAGTAATAGAAATATTTTGTTTTAATGATTCGGTGTTCAAATAAGTTAGTAATTATATTATGACAAAATTCGTAATTTTTCTGTATTAATATGCCCACCAGAGTTATAACATTCATTCCATTTAAAAATCAATTGTTAACTCATTTTCGATATAAAAAGTAAGTTAACCCAGTATATTTACCGGGGACAAAAATCAAGTGAGTGAGTTCACCACAATTTAACAATAATTTTCTGGGTTAATCACATTTTTTACGTTCTTGTCTTACTTCCTCGAAGATACATATGTGTTGTAGAAACTATTGCTAGCGAAAAGAAATAAAAATTAATAGATCGTCATATAACAACTTTAAAACAATACTCATATGGTCATTACACTCGTTACTTAAAAAATATATTAAAAATAAAGAAACTTTTTGCTTGTAAATGTTTCAAAAATATTTTATACTCTACACGTGTTTCGGCTTTTTAGTCCTTTCTCAAGAGTATAGATTATACTAGATTCTAAATCGTGTTTGTTACTTATATATCTTATCTGGTCAGTACAATACAATAATTGTAAAGTATTAAATTTTATGGTATGAACCGATGGGAATTTCTAAATTATACTCTTTTGACTAAAATATCGTGACTGGTAAAAGTTATTTAATCATTTAATACGTTTTTATTATTTTCTAGTTTCTAATATTTCTAATAAATAAAATTTTTTACCTTTATTTTCTAAATGAAGCAAGTCGAGATTATCTAAATAAAAATGTAAAACATAAACACCATAGAAATTAGACAACCCTCGAATCCATAGACGAAGCTGCATGGGCGAAGGTTACACTTATGAAAAAACGCAGATACACAACCATTGCCACCGACATTTCCAGTGTCGGTGGCGGGATTCGAACCCGTAGGATGATGGAGAGATTACCTAGTCACATTTGCTATCGCGTACTCTACGAATCCAGTGAACCGGTAAATCTATGAAATGATAAGTATATTGTTCAAAGCAGATTTGTTATGTTCCTCAATTCATTTGTTTACATTTCGACCAGTTTTTCCAGTATATATAGCATCATATTCAGAACATTTTAGCTCATATACTCCGGTAGTTTGCAATTTATCTGGTTTCTCTTTATTATTTGAAAGAGTCCTTCCAAAGTTAGTTTTATATACTAACCTATTTAACTATCTTTGTTGCTAATTTTAAGTCTATAATTGATACATTTATAATTTCTCTTTGGGACTTCTGAATAACCAACTCATTAAGAGTATTTTACCATTTGTTCGCATTTATTAAATTATGAAAGGTAGGATTTATCAATCGGATATGACGTAAAACCAGGGTTGGCTTTAGGCGGTTATGTGTCAGATTTGCATGCATATATCAAACGATTACTTACCTTGAATTTTTTTTTAGCGAATTCCTTATTATCCAAAGTTGATAATGTTAATTTATACAAACACTCACTCAAAGAGAACTAGAGGTATAGGGGGATGTAGTTAACAGTAGACTACACACACAAGTATTTTTCACTGTCGGTCACAAGAATAAAAGTATATTATTAATATCTGTTCTAAATGTTTTGTAGTTAAACTTCGGCGCCTTTCGTTCAAACTTCATTTATATTGCGAGAAGTACCGCTAGACGTCGACAGATGAACTGGAGCCTACTTAAAATATGTAAACTTTCGCAAAGTCACCACATTCATGCCCGGTGTAGCAAAGTCTACTTCTTTGTCATTTAAAAGGTTTATTACACCTGTCACCGTAACAAATCCGGGATTTTTTTTAAAAACAATTTTGTTTGTAACCTCCCAGCAATTTCTGTCTGTAATTGAAAAATATATTGTAGAAGATCAAACACAACGTTTATTGCATCAACTGTAGTAAATTCTGATGTTGGCTGATATTGAAGGTCCCGTATGGCTAGAGAAATTCGTGAAAAACTTCCATGTATGGTCTCCAGATTTTCTTGAACAGTTGGATCCATAAATGCCTGTTGCGCCTGTAAAATAGCAACTGCGTCACTTGGATTAAACTGCTGTATTAGGGATTTCACATTTTCAAAATGGCAGTAATATTACGATGCTACCTATAGCCACGTTCCCTGTGGAGGTAAAGTAGTATTTGGTAGAATTTCATGAAGTAACCATACACTACTTGGTGCCTTAAGAAAAACTTTTTTTACACTAGATATCAATTTATCAACATTAGGGTAGCACCCCCTAATAGCTTCAGCAATCCTAGAAGCCCATGTGCTAAACATGTTGCATGAAGTATATTCTGATATGTTTCCTTCAAAATTCTTCCAGCAGCTTTCATATAAATTCACTTCATCGAAATAATAAAAACCTGTCCTTATTTTCTGCATATTTGTCACCCTAAAACTCTTGTAGACTTGATTATACTACCTCAGATATAGTGCGATAATTTGTAGCTTCTAAAACTTTAGACGCAATCAAGTGCCCATTAATTGAACAATTTTCCTCCAATGCACCCACTAAAACATTCGCTACCTTAAACCCGCAAGCATTGGTGCTTTCGTCCACACTAAGCCAGATGTAATTCCCATAAAGCTCAGAAGAAATTTTCTGTCTAATATTTTCACACTCAGTTGATACATATTTTTCTTAGTATAGACCCCGAAAGCACGTTAACATTGCTATATTTGCCACTAATATATTTTTCGAAAAATTGCCTAAAAAGTGGATTGTCTAGTTTCGACCACGGTATGTTAAATCCTATCATAAATTTCACTAAATCTAAGTTAAAATTATGTTGCATGTCACTGTAAGTAAAGCCATCTACGCACCATTTATTGTTTTCTGAGGAAATATTTCTATTAATGTTTGTGTTGCATTACCACAAAATTGCTTTGTTACATCTAGTGCAATACAATTGTCTACCATCAATTGTAAATCGGCAATATCACGATTCCAAGAATTTGCTGTAGCTTCCGTCGGTTTAGTACGTTGTGACATTTTAACTGCGCATTTTTAGTACCTACGTCCGAATAAATCCACGCTAAGCAAGATACTGTTTGATCGTGTTATATGTTTTCTCCCCCTCCATACTAAGGCCAGCCGTTGGCCTTCAGTAATATAAATTACCAATATCCTGTAATTTAAAAGAATCTATTACGCATTACATTTTAAATTTATATAGTGTATTCCCTGACAAAACTAAGTTACCATGAATATTGTAAAATTAATTAAAATGCACTTAATATGTTTTTATAGTTTGGGTATATTTCAGTATGTGTTTGCAATATATTATATTATATGTGTAAAAGCTATCCTTGGCAACCGATCGGTAAATCCCACGTATGTAAATTATCAATCAGATTCTCTTAGTATCCATTTTTGGCAATGTTTTTAATTATTTTGATTTCTGTTCCAAAATTTTCTCGAAGAGAATATTAACAGGCGGTTAATAAAACTATGAAATGGCGAGAGTTTTATTTGTAGCGACTGTTTGGAACTATTGTGAATTACCGTATACGTCCAAGTGGATTTGCGATATATATCAAATTCTCGGAATTTATTATATTATTTATGTTAACATCTATAAGGTTTAAGACATTTTTATTTTCAATTTCTAATGTAAATTGGATTCTTTGATTAACGAATTTAATAGGTTCAAAACTGATTTAACTGCAATTCTGTTACTTTCCAAACACAAAACACGTCGTCTTTATAGCGTGTCCAAAATTATTTTTCCATCAAAACATTTTTTACTGAAATAGTTATAATTGTTTACAAAATTATAAAAGGTTTCTTTTTGGATATATTTTTTGTTCTGGATTAATACAAAATCATTAATTCATTGCTAAATTGTTTCACTAGTTAATTATTTGAGTCTAAAAATGTTATCTTTGTAAATCTTTTTTATCTGTACTTAGTCCGAAGGTTTCCACAACAGATAAATACATGTATATATTTATGCCACTAACACCAACTAAATGTTATTCTATTTTCTAATGTTTTAGTTAAGAATATTTAGTCTACGTTTGAAAAGTACTTGGTAGAAGTTCAGAAATTGATCCTGCCCCCTAAAACAAGAAAATATTTTGCAAATGGCTTCCAAGGGGTTTAAAAATTAAAAAGAATCCTCCTCGTTTCTAAAATTACACTCATATTAACATTAGTTAGCATCGAGCAGTCCAAAACTTATCCTAAATAGCATTTAATATTCATATTAATTATGACGTTCGTCTTGTGGAGCAAACTTTTTTCTGTTTTCGTAAAAAATAACACATTTAAATGCAAATAACTTAAAAAAATTCATTATTCCCATCAAAAATTCACAAGAGCACTTTTTTCTTTATTTAATTAAAGAAAATCACAATTTGACGGAGGAGACTTTGTAAATGTATCAATACATCTAGTGTCAGTTGACATTTTCTAGATCTTTATGTTCGTAACACTTTTCATTCTAAATTTTAAGTTACTTAAATATTTCTGTATATAAATTTTCTACATTTTCTTTTCATCTTTACACAACGGTAATTCTTTAATAGGAAATATGCAAACAAAATAAAACAGACAAAACAAATATTTCAAATAAGGAACATAAGGGACAGCAAATAAAATCACACATTTTAGGCGGCGACAAATTCCCTGAGCACACAATTCCGAACTACAAACAAAATAAATTCACTCATGCAAAATGATGGGAACACACAAGTAGACACACTGACGTATTCAATATTCTAAGTTAGATTTGAGCATCTTTTTCTGTTTGTCCATTGGCCTACACCGAGAGAAAACTAAGTTTAAACTTTGATCGCTGATTTGACTGGAAACGTTGTCTGTAAAATAAAATTTTGAAACAATTTAAAAACTCAGTTCTGGAAAAAACAAATTAATTATTTGGTTATGATGTATGCATTCTTTCAAACCTAATGTGGTAATAAACTGTCATTCTTAACTGAATGCACTAGTATGAAAGTTTTAGGAAGAAAATGAATTAAATAATACTACAAATACATTTTTTACCGCAGAAACTTTCTATTTAAAGTAGGTTCTCCGTCCTGAGAATGATTTAATTGAAAATCGAAAAGTCGACTATATATAAATTGGTTTCTCTATAATACTTGGCCTATCCACATTAAACGTAATCATCATATTGATACAAGGCATCTTTATACATAATCTGAATTTAATTTAGAAGTATGACTCAAAGAGCCCACCAAATTCTCTATGCAATAACATGGCGCATCGAATATTGAAACATCATAGCTGTTGCCTTCGCACCCTTAGGAAATAATGATTCTGTTTCTAATATACTTAATTGGTCTATGTTACTACATTTACGTTGTTGTGTACCAGCTAGTGAATTTTGTGTGTTGCCGCAATATTTAGAAAGCAGTAGTTTTGTGTTAAAAACATAGAAAACTCTTTCGAAAACGATGATTTATTCAAGGATTTAGAAAGCACCGGTTTGAATGATGTCGATATTAGCACAGTTCAGCCCGAACCTGATAAACAAACCGATCGGGAATATTTTGTACTGCAGGTATCCTTGAAATGTTTGTACCTCTTTTCGAACCATAATGTAAGAAGTATTGATGATGATGAGCCATTTGTCTGTACTGAAGATTAAATTATGTGCAGAAAAACTTTCAAAAGAAAATCTTGCCAAGAGGATCCCGAACCTTGTACTTCAAAATATGTAACTAGCAAGAAATCTCAAAATCCAAAAATTTTAAAACGTAAATGAAAAAACGAGTATGTAAAGGATTGGCAAAAATTCAACCATTTTGTTTTTCCATCAAAAATCCTTTAGAAAATTATTTTGAAAATGTGTCCGTATTATACGGTAAAACTGTAGTTGAAATTTTTTTAGAATTTTTTAGTCAAAATTATGTTGAGCACATACTAGAACAAAGTGAACTGTGTGCGAGGCAAAAAAAAGTATGAAATTTTTCCCTCGATTTGTATTCACCTATTGGACTATTATTATTTAGTGGATACCATAAGTTTCTACAGGAAGATATGTAATGGGTGCAATCTCTAGATGCTGCAGTATCTCTGGTATATAATTATATGCCGAGAAAACATTTTACGGACATCAAAAGTATTTACATTGGAATGATAACACAAAAACTACAAAAAAATGATAAAATGTATAAACTTCAGCTGATGCTTGCTTTACACCTTTTCATACAAAGTAAATACTTTTTAAAAATGAAAATGTTCGAATAGGATGAAACTAGTTGTAAAATAACAAATAAAGTGAAAATTATACAAGTAAAAAAAAAAGTGTTTATAATTTTTTAAATTTAAATACTTTTAATAAATATTTTTTTCATAATTTTATATTTGCCAGTAAGTAAAAATAGGTTTTCAATTCAGCTTTGATTTTATCTAAGGTAACCCGCCAATGTCCCAATAATGGGACGGCTATTTACACGCCATTTATAGTACAAATTTCATATATAATCATGGTTATGTATTATACGAGATGAATATAAGTTAAATTATAAAAGAAATACGTTTTTATATATTTTATTTATTGCTGAGTTATGGCGCGTAATCGGTTAAAGGTTCCATATTTTTTTAACACAATATATACACTTATATTAACATGTATTTGCGAAGAAAACTTTCGGTAAACACATTCTTCATATGCAGAAAAATCGTTAGCATTCTCACAAAGTATTTCTCAAATATTTTATTTTTAATACACTGAATTGATTCTGCAGTAGGCACCTTCCCAGTGAACACACATACGTTAGAAAGACGTTTATAATGTCCAAACACCATATGAAAAATGTTTCTTTTTACGTATAAACAACTTAAAAATGTCGCGGTTTTACATTTTTCAGTTAACGACATTATAAACGTTTAATATAAGTGTAGGTGAAACGAATATGTCAGATATTTGAAAATGTATTACTAGTGTACATAACTCCAAAGCGTTTTAAAAACGTTTCTGTTCGAACTCAATGGACTATTCAGTTGATATGGATGTTTTATGAACGTTTAAGGGAATAGTTTTATTAACGTTAATTTAATGTTGTCAAAACTGTAAAAAGGACGGCCAACATTTTTCGTGAAAAAATCACGTATTATTAACGTTCCCACAGACCGTTATTTTTCCAACAATAAATGAACGGTTGATTTTCTAACGGAACACGAAGTATCAACCAATGACACGTTGAGAATACGTTCTAAAAACCTATGTCTGCTTACTGGGTTGTGAAACATTATTAATTATTTTAAATAGGTATACGAAGCAAATTTGCTTTTTAATGTTTAAAAATGTTTTTATTAGAAACTCTACACGTGTTTCGGCTTTTTATGCCTTTGTCAAGAATACAGGGAATACTGAACAGCAAAATTTGTGTTCATCTAATATATAAAATTCTCGTGTCACGGTGTTTGTAATTAAACTCCTCCGAAATGGCTCGACCGATTTTCGTGAAATTTTGTGTGCATATAGGTTAGGTCTGCGAATCGGACAACATCTATATTTCATCCCCCTAAATGTTAAGGGTGGTCCACCCCTAAATATTTTTTTTATTTTTTAGACAAAATTTTTTGTTTTTATTTTTTTATGATACAGCATATAAAAATACATACAACCCCAAATTTTCACCCCTCTACAATCAACACTTATAGTAGATAGTTATTTTTATTGAACTAAAAAAATGTTTCCTAGAAATAATATACATGGCAAAACAACGTTTGCCGGGTCAGCTAGTTACTTGTATAACCACATCTGGTATCTACTATAAACTATTGTAAAATATGTTTTTATAAGTTGGACATTATTCTTTAAATCTAAATTATTTTATCTAAAATTTGGTTACCGGTAAAAATTTGTTGTTCATTTGTTAAATTTTTATTACTTATTTCTAATTGTTCTGATAAATCAATTTTCTTTCCTTTCATTTCGGAATGGAGTAATTTAATATTATTTAAATCTATAAAATGACTGTTTTGGTGCAATATGTTGACATGCCTGTGCTAACCTATACTTGTTTACAGTAGATTTCTTGTGTTCTTCGATTCGCTTTTTTACATTTTGCCCAGTTTGTTTAATGTATATAGCATCTCAGTCATTACATTTTACTCCTATTTTTTTGTTTTGTCTTCATTATTAAAATAACATTTTACGTAGATCATATTTTTAATTTCGTTTGAACTTTCAAGTTTATGAATTATGTTAATTTCATATATTTATGTTTACTATTTGATAATGATAATGGTGGGGGAATCTGACGCCTGGTAAGTAAGCGCAGACGCAGGACCTTTTTACCAACCCTCAACTGTCCCCTCAGTCATGTGCTTCTGTTGCTCCCTCGTCGAATCTTTTCGATCTTCTGATGAAAGTCACGATGTCATTCATGGCGAGGGAGCTCACCTCCTCCCTTAGAAGCGCCTCAGAATCGAAGATACTATGTCTCAGGCGCCCAATCGCTTCACACTGTCCTAGGAAGTGGTAAAATGTTTCTTCAGCACTTCCGCGTCCTGGACATGTAGGGTTTTTCTAATACCTATCAATGATAGATGCTTCCTAAGGCTGCAGTGGTCTGTCAGAACTCCGATTAAAAGATTCAGAGTTTTTCGACTACGACCCAATAACCTGGTCGATCTCGATTTGTTCGGTCCCGTCACAAATTCTCGGGTTTGTCTGCAGGCCCTGTTGGTCTTCCAATGCTTCCTCAGTGTCTCGTGGACCTACTCATTAAGGGTCGTTGTGACTTGTCTTCTTGTAATGTCTAATATAGGCTCAGGCCCGAGACAGGGTTCCTCGGATCCAAGTCTAGCCAATTCATCGGCCTTCTCGTTGCCTGGACCTCCGGTATGTCCCCGGACCCACACCAGTCTCACTTGTTTGTGCCTGGCAAGCTCTTCTAGAGCAACTCACACTCCTGGACAAGAACTGATCTCGTCCTGAGTGGCACACCGCTTTTGTGTTTACTATTTAATTTAACATGTGTTTTAATAATCAAAAGAACACTATAAATGACTCATAATGAAAATAACTGAGGTATGGAAATACTAATTATTGAGTAAACGTGCGTATATTTATTTTCTTGGCGTCACATATCTTGTGTATGATCGAAATAAAACTACTGTTCTCATTAAATTTTATGTTGTCGATTATAAATTATCACCAAATTTAACCATTTTCTTTAATAAATCTTCACAGATTACAACATACTATGTTTTAGCATGGTTTTTAAAATACGTATGTTTAATTGTCTGTTATTTGATGAATATTTACTTCCCATTTGATCTCTGGAAAGGCCAAAGCGATTTTAATGAAATTTTTATTATAGCTAATATGTATAGGGTGATCCTTAAGTACATGCATTAAAAAAATTCAGGAAATGATTCCCAAACTTATCTTAAGGCGAAAAGCTTTAATTATGTTTTGTCAATAAATTTATTTCGAATATACAATCAGTTGATTTAAAAAAAATGCTCTAAATGTTTACAACAAAGAAGTCTCTAAAAGTACTCATTATGCACAGCAAGTTTGATAAATAATCTTCAAGCATTTCAGAGATCCTCAGTTTTTTTTTTTAATTGAATCAACAGTCCATCTCCGAAACGAAGCAGTTATGGGCAAAATATCATTTAGCTTCTCATCTCAAAATAGGACAGTGGCTTAATGGTCAATGAAAGTGAGAAAAAACGTTGTAGGATGCCACAAACAAATAATTATAGACATTTCAAAATATAGAAGTTCAGGAATCATTTCCCTGAATTTTCTCGATGTAAGTACTTATAAGGGTCGCCTTGTCCTGTAACCAAGCACTGATTTCAGTTTTGTAAAAAGCCCATAGTCCTTTATAAATATTATGTAAAAGAAGGAGAGGGAAAAACTAAATTAACATATTCTATTTTACCAATTAAATATTACCAAAATAACTTGTATACCAATCTATAAAATAGTTAAATAGTTTAGAAATCAATCTAATTTAATTATTAACCATAACATATTACACTTATTCTTCTTCTAATTGACTAGTAAGAAATTTTAATGAGTAGTTTATTTAGCAGTTAAATAAATGATTTTAGTTATATCTCAGTAAACACCAACCGCTGGTTGTTTACCATGCCTTTACTGGAGATGATAGCTGAATAAAAGTCCAGTAAAGGACCTTACTTTTGTGGTTACTGAGATTATACTATTTATTATTTCTTTCATTCTATGAGGAAATGATTATTACAACATCATGTTTAAAATATTTTATTAATAGTAAGATATTTTACATTAAGACAAATAAAAAACAAATATATAAAGAGTTCAATCTCTTTAATACATTGACTGTCATAATTGGGTCTATAGTGTCATATTTCTACAGTACCACCATCTCGGTCCAACAGACCGAGTCACGTATTCGAGATCCTGGCATAATTTTACCTACATTTTTTTTACTCTTGAATTTGATTAGCCATCATATTGTTTAACAAGTTTTTTGTATCTCAAATTTTCCTTTAATTACAAAAGCAAGCTGTTCTTCGTTTTCTTTGATTTTCTTTTCTTAAATTCTTCATTATCTAGCAAGAGGACATTATAATTATGTAGTAATTTTTTATATGCATCTTCTTGGAGATTTTCTTTACCTTTGCATGGAATGTTTTCCACATTTCCTACAGACAATAATGGACTTAAAATTTGTTTAACGATCTCTTTGCGTTCTCTAGTTTTAACACGGTCACCTATTGCAGTTGGGCTGGACATTCTTGTCAAAGTTTCAGGCAACAAATTAAGTGATGGAATAGCTAAAACATAAATAAAATTAGCCACAAATTATTTTTTCAGGAGATCAATTTTCTATTGCCTACCAGTTTTTCTTTAGTTTTCTTCATCAATTCAGCATTACTCTTACAAATAGCAACACTGCATATAGTTCCAGTCAACTTAAAGCAATTATTTATTATCCTCAAAATAAATATACTTCATCTTATTGTACATACCTTCTCAAAATAAATTTAATTTAAACCAAATATTGTCCTTTATATAAAAATCCAAAAATCACTTAAAATGTCAAAAAGTACGTAAAAACTATAAAAAAAGGTCGATAACAATATAATATAATATAACTAATAATAACTATAAGCAAAATATTCAAATAATAGCAAATAATCACACAAAACGATTATAAAATGACCACAACAAATGTATGATTCACAACACGCCATACACTATGACGTGCTACATTCTTCTTCCGTCTCTCCTCACCTAAGTTAAGAGGTAACCTACTCCTTTACGAACCTCGGGACTGGTAAACTTTTTCTACAAGCTATAAAGAGCATAATATGTAAATTTAATAAACTCTCATTTGCTAATCATTTTTTAAATGTTAACCTTGAAAAATTTCATGTAAAAAATTCTGTAAACATTCCCAAAACCTACGGATAAGCTTACTCAATCGGTACGATTGTCCTGAAGTGGCATGGAACCTTTGATGTGAAGATAACACTGACGTAGTTTTCCACAAAACACCAAAACTCCATACACTGCACTCGTTGTGCGTCTCGCTAAACACATTGGCATCATTTGGAAATAGGGCATTAGTATATAGTAGTATTAGGATATATCTACTTCGCTTCAGATTTAGTGTAAAACAGAGTAGAGTCGAGCAGAGTAAAGTGGGGTAGAGTAGAGTAGAATAAATCAGAGTAAAGTAGAATAGAGTAGCATAGAGAGGAATAGAATAGAATGGAGTAGATTAGAGAAGCGTAAAGTAGAATAAGCTGTCAAATTAATTTTTAATAATCTGCATATGGTGCTAACTTTGTGGGCAAAATGCACGTCGAATACAGTATATGGTGTTTTAGTGTTTTGTGGAAAACTACGTCAGTGTTTTACGATTGTCGAAAATCTTCAGTAATATGATTTAAAAATAATTTTACTCCTTATTATATTTACTGTCCTCAAAAACTTCAGTCAAATATAGTTAATTATTATTCCACATAAATACTACTTGCTAGTGATACCATTCAAAATCATTTTGGCTCTAATATGTTACTTCCATGTTCTTTCTCCCGTTCCAACGGTCGAGAAAACATTTATATATATATATATATATATATATATACATATATATATATATATATATATATATATATATATATATATATATATATATATATATATATATATATATATATATATATATATGAACATTTTTAATTTTTAAACGGGGATTGCAGTCATGTGACAGGTAATAAAAAGAAAAACTCTTTTTTTCTGTTCAAGCTTTCGAAACTTTTATTGTTTCTTCATCAGGAACTCTACAATAAATTAAAATTAATTAAACTAAGTTATGGAAAAAGTGAAAAGTACTGACGAAAGTGAGGTTAAAATTAAAGTTGTATTCATTGAAATCTACAAATTCTTGACAAATTGTAGAAAAAAACACTAATAATTAATTGTTGGTACCTACCACTACTATGTAAAATTAACAACATTATGAATGGATGACTATCCATATTAATTTAAATTCTTAGAATTATAATAGACATATGTATTTTTATGAAGTAAAAAAAAAAAAGAATTTGGATATAAAAACTTGTTAGAGTGAAACCAATATATATATATATATATATATATATATATATATATATATATATATATATATATATATATATATATATATATATATATATATATATATATATATATATATATATATATATATATATATATATATATATATATATATGTTGTTTTTCAGGTTTTCGCGGGTGGTGAATGTTAAATTCGTTTTCCGGGTATACTCCCGCGTAGGTGATAGGCCCCGAGAGGGCCCTGAGAGGGACCCATTTTCAGTTCGAGTAACCAGAAGCCGCAGTAAGCAGTTATCTGTTAGAACCTGAAGATGGCAGATGAGATTCTGCTGAAACGTCGTTCAGACAACCACGGTCCCTCTCGGGGCCTATCACCTACGCGGGAGTATACCCGGAAAACGAATTTAACATATATATATATATATATATATATATATATATATATATATATATATATATATATATATATATATATATATATATATATATATATATATATATATATATATATATATATATATATATATATATATATATATATATATATTCTCAGATTGTACATCTATTACTTCATCTCATTAATTTGTCTTTAATTCAAAGTTGCGCCAGATTTTTTAAAAATGGCGTCTGTCATTTCTGTTTTAAAAAAAGGGAGATACTCATAATATAGAGAATTATAGGCAAATTCACCTATTAAGTGTATTATCCAAAATTATTGAAATAGTAGTTTATGACAGTATATTAAATTTATCTTTATAGAAATTGCACCGTTAATTATTAGATTATGTTTACAGGACAGATGATCGAAATTATGTGGTAAAAATATTATTCAAATTGTCTAAAGCTTTTGATACCGTAGATAAGTTCATCCTTTCAACTAAATTGCCAAAAATCTTAACATAAACGGTGATCTACTTTTGTTGATATATTTCCATATGGACAATAGAAATATAAAGGTCAAATATAATAATATGAATTTTGTGGAGATCCGTGTAGACTTAATTTGGAACTTCCACAAGACTCTATTTTAAGAACATTAGTATTTATGACATATGTTAACGATATACCTAATTTCATTAAAGATACTATGATAGCTATGTACGATGATGATATTAGTTACACAATAGTCGCTGACTCTGCTGAAGAAATGAATTGGAAAGTAAAAACTGTACTTGATAATGTTAATGCCTGATGCCAACCTTATATATCCCTATAATTAACGAAAACAAACAATTTTTGTATCTTAAAAGACCTACAGAAGATTTCTTTGTTTTGGGGGGGGGGGGGGGAAACCAGGGGAAAAAAACATACATCCAAAAAAACAATAGAAAGGGGAAAATAAAAAAAAAATGTGTGGAAAAAAAAAAAAAAAAGGAAATTTTGCCCCCCTCAAAAATTAAAAGACACCAAAAAAAAAAAAAAATGGGGGGGTGGGGGTGTTATTTTTTTTTTTCTTTTTTTCTAGGGGGGGGGGCCGGGGGGGGGGCATTTGTTTTGTGTAAAAAAAGGAAAAAACCAACAGAAAAGAAAAAAAACAAGAAAAGGGAAGAAAAGGAAAAAAAAAAAAAAAAAAAAAATAAAATTTTTTTTCCTAGAAAATATATATAAAGGCTAAATATTGCCAAAAAAAATAAAATTGTAATTCTCCTAAAAACCTCAGAGGTTACATGAAGTGATAGAATATGGCAGATAGTAAAGTTGTGTGTAGTGTACAATCCCCGAGTTTTAATAATTTTAAGTGTTGTAAAAACAAGAGTTTTTTACATTATGTGTGTATTCAATGTTTTGGTATTTATCATAAAACTTGTATACCTCGTTTTAAGAACAAAATTGAAATGGTAAAAGGAAACCAAATCATATGCTGCAGAAACGATCTTATAACTAATAATCATAAAAATGACGTTGAGGACAGGGAGGACTTCAAAAAAATTATAGATGAATTAAAAGAAGATAACAGCTGTAAAGATAAATATATTCAAACTTTAAAAAAAAAACAACAGTATATTTATGGCAGATGCATCTTTCTGCGAGATGGAAATGAACGAAATTATTAAGTCCCAGGATGATAAAATAAAGGATCTAAATAACTGCATAGAAAAACTGAAAATATCAATAAAAAATCTTAGTAATAAAGAAACAAAAACCTTAGCTACACAAACAGAACAAAAAAAGATTTTTAAAAAAAGTGTGTCTACAAATACAAATTCCACTGATTTTAAAAACACTCCACCAACGCATACAGGGTGTCTACATAAAGATAAAGAAAAGGATATAAATAATGAGAAACATAAGAAAATAATAATTATGAAAGATATAAAAATAACAAAAACTAATAACATCAGTTTGCATGAGGAAATAAATTCAGTCGCCTGTATGCAACCTACCAATAATGTGTTACATAATGTGTTACATAATAAGAATCATGACAAAACCAATGACAATGTTGGTGATACTAATGAAAGTACAAAATGTCTAATAAAAAAGCGAGTACTTATATTAGGTGATGACAATGCTAAATGCATAAACGATAAAATTAGGAGGTTTTTGGATCCGAGTATGTACCAAATAAGTTCTGTTGTTAAACCTGGTGCGCGATTAAATGAAGTGATGGATAGAGTCGAGTTCTTATCTGACAATTATACCTTAAATGATTACATTATAATAATCGCAGGTTCAAACGATATATACGCAAGAAAGACTCCTTCATTTCGTTTTATTTGTAATAAACTGAAACAATGCTCACATACAAATGTTTTATTTACCTCAGTTCCGTACTCTTCGAAGAAAAATACCCAGATATATCATATTTACAAATATAATGTTAAGTTAAGTGACTTTTTGTGCAAATTTAATAATTATACGCAAGGATATACAAGCTATGTGGAGATTAATAATAAAAACGACCAAGATTTAAAGAAACATATTTCGCGATCTCTTGCTAATACAATTAAGAATTCAAAACCTATGAAAAATTTAAGATTTATTAATTTGGACGCATGTGTAGTATACGAACCAAACACCAAACAAACATCTATCAGTAGTGATTCACAAATTGTTGTAAATAATGACAATTTTTTATACCCCCATTTATCACAACTGGATTTAGATCCATAGAAAGAGCTGACTCTTTTGTGGTAACACATCAAAATATTCAGTGTATAGGAAACAAGATTCAGCAGTTGGAAATATTTTTAAGTGATCATGATACAGATGTGTTATTATTAAGCGAACACTGGCAATCGGATGACGAAATGGACTTAATCAGCCTCCAAGATTTTAATTTATGTGCGTCATATTGTCGACCTAAACAAAAACATGGTGGTGTGGCAATTTTTTGCAAAAATAGTATGAAAATTAAGCGTATACCTCACTGTGATGAGTTGTCTTTGGTTAATATTTTTGAGTGTTGTGGTGTTGAAATTAACGGATATAATATTGTTGTAATAGTTGTATACCACCCTCCAAATGGTGATGTCAATATATTTCTTGAACAGTTTGGTAAACTGTTAGATATGTTCTTACATAGTAATAAGTTTTTAATAATAGGTGGTGATTTTAATATTGATTTTAATGCAAATAATCCTGCCCTACGTGAACTCTTAAATGTCCTAAACTGCAACAATATGTGTTTGACCATTCGCGAGCCAACTCGTGTTACTTCTACATCTAGTAAATGTATTGACAATATTATAGTTAATGATAAAGAAGTAATCTCTGAAGCAAATATAATTAAAAATAATTTGTCAGATCATTTTGCCCAGTATATTAAATTTTCTTTAAATAAAGTGGTTGAGAATGATATTCACTATAAACGTTTTTTTAATGACAACAACATAGCAAACTTTTGTACATGTTTAAAAAATTCAAGCTGGGATGATGTTTGGGCCACTCACGACTGTAACAATGCTTTTAATTCTTTCATGGACACTGTTTCACATTATTTTGAAATTTGCTTTCCTGTATCTAAAATTAATAATAAAATTAATAATAAAAAAATGAATAATACACAAGCATGCATAAAAAACCCTGAAATAATCGCTGCCAGAAGTAGAGTACAACTTTTTGCTGACCTTAGTAGGAAATATGAACAATTTAAAGAACAATTTAAAATTGTGAATAATGAATATCGGCAATTATTATCAGCAACTTATATAAAACAAAATGATCAGCTAATATCAAAAGCTAAAAACAAAAGTAAAGCCATGTGGGATGTAATAAATAACAGTTTAGGTAAATCTAAAAAAAGTAACATACATATCGAAATAGATGATAATGGCAAAATTCTGAATTCGGCTGAGTGTGCTGAGGTTTTCAATGATTTTTTTATATCTGCCTCTAAAAATTTAACCACAAATCTGTCAAAAGATATAGATCATCAGTTTCTAGGATCATGTGTAAAGCCCTCTAAGAATTCATTATTTCTTAGAGCCCTAACAGAGGAGGATGTTCTAGAACTAATAAAAAAAGTTAAAAAACTCAAATTCTTCTGGAGTTGATGAGATCTCTAACACTCTGTTAAAAATTATTGGTGTGTATATAGTTCAACCTCTCACATATATAATCAATCTTTCGCTAGAACAAGGCATATATCCAGAAAAACTAAAAATATCAAATGTAATACCTCTTTTCAAAAAGGGGTGACCCAAACTTAGCTATCAACTATAGAGGAATCAGTCTATCTCCTAGTGTATCAAAAATTTTTTGAATCTGCAATTAACATACAGCTTGTAAATTTTCTTACAATTAATAAGATGCTCTCCCAAAATCAACATGGGTTTACAAAACAAAAAAGTATAGACTCAGCACTTAGCGAATTTGTAAATGGAATAGTAAGTACACTAGATAAATCAGAAATTGCTATCGGGCTCTTTGTAGATTTCTCTAAAGCATTTGACTGTGTTGATCATGCTATGCTATTAACGAAATCAGAAAAATATGGAGTTAGGGGTATTGATCTTAAATGGTTTAATTCATATTTATCAAATCGCCTTCAACAGGTGAAAATTAAAGAATCATTTTCCAGTCTAGTTATTGTCAATACAGGAGTTCCTCAAGGATCAATTTTGGGTCCAACATTGTTCGTCATTTTCATTAATGATATGTTGAAATATTTAGAGCATCCATTGTGTTCAATAGTATCATACGCAGATGATACTAATATTTTAATAAAGTGTAAAAATCTGTTTGATGCGGAGAATTGTGCAATCTTAACGTATGCAAAAATCAACAATTGGGTTGAAAAAAACAAATTATGTGTTAACCACGAAAAAACAGCACTCATAGTTTTTAGAACGTCACAATCTAATCTTAATGTGAGTGACGGGATAGTGTTGGATGGCCAAACAAATATTAATTACTCATTAAATACGAAACTGTTGGGATTAAGGATAGATTGTCACCTTAAATGGTCTAGCCACATTCAAGATGTATGCACTAAATTGTCAAAGGTATGTTATGCGTTAGCTTTGACATCTAAACAGTGTAGTTCAACCGTTATAAGGCAATTATATTTCGCTTCATTTCATTCTGGTATCAAGTACGCAATAGTACATTGGGGCCTATCACCTGAAGCGCATGACGTTTTTCTTTTACAGAAACGAGCAGTGCGCATCATTGCGAATTTAAAATATAACGAGTCTTGCAGGAATTCATTTAAATCATTAAATATTCTCACCATGATATCAATATATATTTATGAAATTACATGTTTCGTATATAAAAACAAATTAACTTTCCTCGAAAACAAAACACAACATTCTCACAATACCAGAAAAAAAAGACCTTCTTTTACCACTTAAGCATGAGACAGCTCTGTATCAAAAAAGTCTTTTTTTTAATGGATGTAAATTTTTCAATGTGCTGCCGGAAAAGATTAAATCTTTACCAACAATTTACAAATTCAAATCTGCTGTAAAACTGCTATTGCTAAATAAAAATTGCTACACCATCGACGAATTTTTTTAACAACTAGTTAATTAAGATTTTATGCTACTCATTTTCAAGCCAAACTTGATAAATATCAAATATTTAATATACTATAGTTATATTTGTGTATGTATGTGTAAATGTGTATATGTGTATATATGTGTATATATATATGTTTATATGTGTGTGTATACAAATATTTATAATTACTTCGTAAGAATTTTATCAAAATCTTTAGATAATTTTTTACATAAGATACAACTTATTAAATTTTTAAGATTTAGTATTCATATTTTATGGTATACAATAATTGCAATTTTTTTATTTTTCTTGTTTTTTTTCTTTATATTGTATCGATATTTTCTGTTGTACGATGACGAAATTTCTTAAACTTACTTAGTAGTAAGTAGTTTTCTGAAATTAATAAATATATTATTATTATTATTATTATTAATATTAATAACTTTCCTGTAATTCTTGACCGGCATTCTTCAGTTGTACTACATTTATTGTTGTTTTATTGTTACTATTACTTGTATTTTTGTTTGTTAATAATTTATATTGAATAAGTACGTATTATGTTCTTGTTTGTTCCTTTTCTATTTCTTTATACTTACCAAATGTGCAAAATTTGTATATTTAATAACTTGGCGGATAAAATTATCTATCTACCTATATTATATTTAAAGATCTACAAATTCATATTAACTGAATTAAGATGATATCTTCTAATAGGTAGCAAAATCAGCAAAACTATTATAATTGTGAATTGAATTTTATTCTTTTCTATCTAAACCAATTCAATGTGGCTATCAACATACTAGTCGGTGATAGAATTGGGAATGGACGTAGATATATTCACTGTACTTTGTATATATTTATATCATAACGTATACATCCTATTAAAAACACTAAAGTATTTAATAGACAATTTTTTTATGATGTGTTCCTTAAGTGTGCATTTGCAATTCCTATAAACTGGCAACGGCTGCCTTCTCCGTTTGTCCATTTTCCTATTCCACGCTGATGTTTGTCTACTTGATGCTTGATGGTGTCTCTGAGGATTTCAAGTTTCTAACTTAGCGTAACATTCCACGGTGAACCCGTAAATTCAATCCTCAATAATTTTTCAAAAACTTTTGTCATACAAAGTTTTTATATTTTTAAAAAACATTTGTCATTTCTGTTTTGACCGGCATCCCCTAGGACCGATCAATCACATTCAAAAAGGCATATACCGTTCATTGTGGCGTTGAGGCGAAATAAATATTTTAAAGAATGCTTATAGTTAGGGGTCCATTCCTAAAATTTATGCAATGATCCTTGTTTATTTTTCTTAAAACATTTAAATTTTATTTTATTTCATTGTACGAAATGGATCCTACCTATTATATTTTTTTTGCTAGAAATAACTAAATAATTAGTTCTTTAGTTTAAATCTTTTAATACAGACAAATTATTTGTTGCCAATTATATTATCAGTATACTAGTCTAAGTAAAACAAACACAATCGGGTATTCCTAACAACACATAACTATCTGATATATTACGTTATATAATCAAACATAATGTTATATACAGGGTGTCTCACCAGGAACTGCATCAATCGATATAGGGAAAAGTACGAACCAGAATATTTTGAAAATTTAGGGAATTACTAATGGCAGTGTGGTCAATCCAACTAAAATAATTACAAGCATCTAACACTTCCGGTTATACCGGATCTCGATACCAACTTGCTCATTTTAAATGGAATACCGTGTATATTTTAAGGTGTTCGAAAAGGGCATACAATTTTGCGTCAAGAACATGCAGCCGTTTCAGAGATATTTGACATTTAAAAAAATTTTTGATAGGTGTAATAATTTACAATAACCTTTATAACTTTCTTCGTGTAAAAAATACTCATTTGCTTTTTGGCATGCAGAAAGACCATAAGATGAGCTATGCTGTACAGTTTAAAGCAATTCAATAATAGTATGCTAAGTGTTCCATTTTTGACGTTACATTTTGTAAAGTATAATTAAATCCCTTTTTTTTCTGATATACGCATTGTGGGGGTTTAAGTTACAAATTTTTGAAATATTTGCAATTTTCTTAGAAATTCAAGAATCTCTAGTAAACATTTTACAAATTTGCTATGATTAGAAACAATCAGTAATGTCAGTCATTCTCTTATATCAAAAAATGCCACTTCGTTTAATTACACCCACGAAGACATTTTCAATTTGTTTATTATTTATGGAGAATAAGATAAAGTAATATCAAGAACTTGTAGTACATTTGCTACTCCAAATCCACAAAAATGGAAACCGTCACCGAACACAGTAAAACGCATACTCGATAATTTTAAAAATAATGACTATGTCAAGGTAAGAAATCAAAAGCGGAAGCCTATTGTTGATGACGAAAATGTAGAAATAGCAATTCTGGAATATTTTCATGCATTTCCAACAATGTTATAAAGATAAGCTGCTCTGATATCGAGACTATGCAAGGATTTAGTTCACAGAATATTAATTAAACATAAATTTCACCCGTCTTCGTTCCAGATGGTTCAACGATTAAAAGAAACAGATTTTCTAACAATAGGAAATGTTTGTGAATTTATTCTAATAAGGTCTGTAGGCAACGATTCTTATTTGGGAAATATTATATGGTCAGATGAAGCTAAATTTACCAAAAATATACTTTATAATCGACACAATTCGCATGTGACTCGAATCCTCATATGTGCAGGGGTGAAATTTTCAAGAAAGTTGGCAGTTTAATGTTTATTGTGCCATAAGAAACCATAGAGTGGTGGCATCAGAATTTTGTCAGGAAAATTGAAACAGTAAGTTATAATAAAGATTTCTTCTTCTGCTAATATTTATAGTTAATTTTTTGTTTTTGTTTTTTTTTTTTAGGTGAAAGATATCTAAATATTTTACAAAATTTGAATAATAACTATATAGAAAATTTACCTCTCGCAGAACATAGAAACATTTTTTATCAGCACAACGCTCCCCTACATAAGGCGTATTTGATAAATAATTTTTTACAAGAAACTTTTTACGATCGATAGATCGCCAATAATGGACATTTCCTATGGCCTCCTCGCTCGACCGATTTATCAATTTTAGATTATTTTATTTGGGGAACTATTAAAAATAAGGTTTATGAGAGCCCATTAACAACTATTGAAGATTGCATGCAGAGAGTAAGAAATGCGTTTCAAAACTTATCACAGGATCCAATTAGAAGAGCTACCCATGACGAACTAATCCGAAGGTGTGAAAAATGTGTGGAGGTTCGAGGGCGGAATATTGAACAATTATTAAATTTAAATGGAATCATGTTTTTAGTTGATTTCATCTTAGCTATTTTAGTTTATGCAAAGTGTCTTCAATCCAATTAATAGGCATGTTACAGTGTTTAGTGTTATATTTCGTTTTTGTCGATATCTAGTAACAAATGTACTACAATTTCTTGATATTACATGGAAACCGTCTCCAAACAATGTAAAATGCATACTGGATAATTCTAAAAACTATTGCTTTGTCAAGGCAAAATTTAAAAGCGGAAGCCTATTGTTGATGACGAAAACGTAGAAATAGCAATTCTGGGATATTTTCATGCATTTCTAATGATGTCATTAAAACAAGCTGCTCTGGAATAGGGACTATGCATGGATTAAGTTCAGAGAATCTTAATTAAACATAAATCTCACCCGTTTTTGTTCTAAATGGTTCAACGATTAAAAGAAATAGATTTCCTAAGAAAAAATTTTTGTGAATTTATTCTAATAAGGTGTCTGTAGGCGACGATTCTTATTTGGGAAATATTATATGGTCAGATGAAGCAAAATTTACCAAAAATGGACTTTTTAATCGACACAATTCGCATAACTGGAGTGACTCGAATCCTCATGTGTCCAGGGAGCGAAATTTTTAAGAAAGTTGGCAGTTTAATGTTTACTATGTATAGTTAATTTTTTGTTTTTGTGTCTTTTTTAAGTCAAAGGTATCTAAATAT
The DNA here is from genome assembly GCA_029963845.1 of Rhamnusium bicolor. NCBI lineage: Eukaryota > Metazoa > Arthropoda > Insecta > Coleoptera > Cerambycidae > Rhamnusium > Rhamnusium bicolor. The sequence continues at coordinate 608,970 of JANEYF010004330.1, read as the reverse complement.
TTTACAAATTTTGATTAATAACTATTTAGAAAATTTACCTCTGGCTGAACATAGAAACATTTTTCACCAGCACGACGGTGCTCCCTTGCATAACGCGTATTTGATAAATAATTTTTTTACAAGAAACTTTTCACTATCAATGGATCACCAATAATGGACCTTTTCAATGGCCTCCTCGTTCGCCCGATTTACCAATTTTGGATTATTTTATTTGGGGTACTATTAAAAATAAAGTTTATGAGAGCCCATTAACGACTATTGAAGATTGTATACAGAGAGTAAGAAATGTATTTCAAAACTTATCACAGGATTCATTTAGAAGAGTTACCCATGAGAAACGAATTAGAAGATGCGAAAAATGTGTGGAGGTTCGAGGGCGGAATTTTGAACAATAATTATTAAATTAAAATGGAATCATGTTTTTAGTTGATTTTATCTTAGCTATTTCAGTTTATGCAAAGTGTCTTCAATCCAGATAATAGGCATGTTATAGTGTTTAGTGTTATTTTCCGTTTTTGCGGATGGATATCTAGTAACAAACTACAAGCTCTTGATATTACTTTATCACACTCTCCATAAATAATAAACAAATTCAAAAAGTCTTCGTGGGTGTAATTTAAATGCGGTGGTATTTTTTGATATAAGAGAACGACTGACATTACTGATTGTTTCTAATCATGGCTAATTTGATACATTTTTTATTAAAAATTCTTGAATTTCTAAGAAAAGCGCAAATATTTCAAAAAGTTGTAACTTAAACCCCCACAGTGCTTATATCAGAAAGAGAGGAATTTAATTACACATAACTTGATGTAATAAATACAGGATGTTCTATTTGACTTAAGCAAGTTTTCGCAGTTGGAAGTTTACCAAATGTAACGTCAAAAATGGAACACTTGGTATACTATTATTGAATTTCTTTAAACTGTAAAGCGTAGCTAACTTTATGGTCTTTCTGTAAGCCAAAAATCAAATAATCATCTTTTACATGAAGAAAGTTATAAAGAATATTGTAAACCATTACACCTGTCAAAATGTTTTTAAAATGTCAAATATCTCTGAAACGACTGGGTTTAGGTATAGGGTATTCCACATGTTTTTGACTCAAAATGCTCTTTTCGAAAACGCTAAAATATGTATGGTGTCCCATTTAAAATAAGCAAGATGCTTGTAATTATTTTAGTTTGATTGACCGCATTGCCATTACTAGCTCCCTAAATTTCTAAATGTTCTGGTGCATACTTTTCCCTATATCGATCGATGCACTTCTTGGTGAGAAACCCTGTATAGTGTGTCTCACCAAATACAGGGCAATGTACAGGGCAAAGAAATTAGATTAAATTCCAGGACCGATAGTTACTACTGCGCATGGTTGACAGAAGAACGTACGTACAGAAATAAAAGCAAAAGTATAAAATGGATAATATAATACATACTGCGTGATACAATGTATTATTCAGAATGACTGAGGTCTGCCATCGCATTAGCATATATGGTCATAATTAATATTTGTTATGCATTCATGGTTGTTAAATAATTATTTTGAACACTTATACTGGATAATGCACGTATCACTATTACTTCTGCAGTGTGTGCTGATTTGTTATATTCGTTTACTGGTTATTAATTTGCGAGACAAAGTCTTTTGGACACTCAAAATTCTTAGTATAACATTAACAACCTTATTACACCGAAAGTTAGTTGTTTCATCCACTATCACCCACAAAAATTTATTTCGTATATCCTTTGTAATATTCCCCAAAACATTTTTACACACAATTGGTAGATATATTTTACGCAATGTATGGCCACTAGGTAACGGAAAACCTGGTATGTATTTTGCCACGAAATCTCTAAACTCAGTATTGTTGACTACGTTTCAAGACATGCACAGAACGTGACACATAAATCATAAAAAAAATCCTCTTTTGTAACTGTAACGGTAATAATCTGTCGATGGATAGCCAAATTTAAATGTCTTTCTCGACCATGGCGTGTGTGAAATACGTAACGTTGATTGCATGGTGTAAACAACCCATTTGTTGTAAGGTTATCGTGGTTTTCAATCATTTTTTGCAGTTTATGCACAAACGGTGGTGACTGCCCCATTGCTAAGAGCGTTTAATGCAAGAACCAAATCAAACTATAAAAGAAAATTACTATAGTCGATTTTTTTTATTTTTTAAATCACTGGAATATTTTAGCGGCAGTAACAGTATAAACAAACCATATAAGATAAAAATAGTACTACATCTCCTTAGCTATTCAGTCATTTTTGGTAGGTTGGACCACTGTATTTTATTTCAAAGAATTGGAAACGCAGGCTTATTCTCTCTTTTGCTGGAATTATTTAAATCCCATTTATCGGAAAGGAGACAATATGTGGAATACCGTGGATTAATCTCACAAGGGGTTCATGCTTTATCGAGGGTATCCCAAGGCTCCCTTCTTGGGCCACTTATCTTTGTACTATATATTAATGACATTATAATAAATCTTAATGCACAGTACTTGTTATAACAAGTAATGTGTACGCTGATGACGTAAAAATTTTCTGCTACGTTAATAACATATCGGATTGTATAAACCTGCAAAATATTCAGAAGAAAATAAATAATTAGCGTATCTTAAACAATATGTCCCTGAATGTTGCAAAGTGCAACGCTATGACCTTTTTCAGAAAAGTATCTCGCTTATGTTATAAATTATAAATTAGGTAATGTTATTTTAAATTGGTTTGATTCAATCAAAGATCTAGAATTTATATTTGATGCAAATTATCTCTTAATTTCTACATAAATGAAATTGTTAAGACCTCTTATAAACGTTTAGGATTTGTCATCAACAACTCTAAAAGCCGGATTCACAAAGTGGGATTAGGATTAAATTAAGTGAGAGCAGCATATCTTCCTTCCAATTTCTTCAAAACGTTTGTCTTAGCTCTATAGTTCCTTTCATCTAACCACGCCCTTTTAAAATATTACTATACTGGGAGATAAAAATAAATGTGTAAAGTTATTATGAATAGTCTGCTGCCCTTCATATGGTGCAATATAAATAAACTGATGAATCAATTTTAAATAAATAGGTGAAAATCAGAATAGAAAAAGGTAATATTTATTTGAATATAGCACACAAAACCATATATAGCACGAGAAGGAAGAAGTGAAAAGCTCAACTCACAGGTCAATGAACAATCAGCTGTGCATCTATGCATTAGGTTATGTTGTGATAAATAAATCAATAAAAAATCAATTTCTCTAAATTATTTAATTGGTATTTTCCAGAGATCTTGTATAGCTAGTTACCAATACTCAATAGTTTAAATTCAGCACTACTGTTGCCGAAATCTACAAAATACATATTTAGTACTTTCTTCTTTCATTTTATTGTATTCGTATACTCTTATTATTCTCTCTACACTTTATACCAACCTAAAGATATGATGTGCATTGGACCTGCGCAGAGAACTCATACGTATGTCGTTGATAATGCAAAAGCGTCTGTGTTCTTCTTTTACGTTGAGGTTAACATAATACATTGAGTTTGTTTTATCTGCTTTCTGCATATTATTTTTGTTTAATCCAAGCTAGTGATTATTGATTATATTGTGACTTTTGTGTAATTATTAATTATTGATTATATTGTGTGTGATTATTGATTCTTTTAAAAATAATGGTTTAGAAAGTGTATTGTTTGTGGTGCATTTCAGTCCAAATAAAACGGTACATTATCATTTCATCGGTAAGTTTAGTTGGAAAAATATTTAATTTTTCAGTATTACCAATTCAAAATTATTAAATAATTAATCCCTACGTTAATATTAGTCCATTTTTATAATAATGCCAGTTTAATATGGGATGATATATGTGAAATTATATTATTTATATTTGAAGCCAATCTCCCATTAAATCTATTTGATGAATTAAATTCCACATGTATCCAAGGAAACTATCTACCAAATAAATTTAATGGGAGGTGGAAAGATCGGCCTTTACTGTAATATTTTATTTATTGTTATGTTTCATCCTCTTATTCTGAAAAAGTCCAATTTATCTCAAAATTGTAATTTTGGTGTTAGTTGCTGAAAAAAAATTAAAGCCATGCTTGATCCAAACATACTATCTAACTGCAGAATATTCTAAAACCTTGAAATAAACAAAACGTATGCCCACACGTAGGTTAAGCTTTAATGAAAAAAGTCGTATGTCCACCAGTTGGAATATAATGATGTTGCAATCAAACTTTTTAGCTGTTTTGTTTATGAAAAAAAAATATATGTGCAATCCTCAATTTTAATATTTAAAAATAAACATCATGCATTGTATTTTAATTTGATAGATTTTATAACTATTCTAAAATATAATGGACTTACAATGTTTTTTATCATTAGAATTGGATATGGCTCCGTGGTCTAGAGGTAACGTACTTGCCTCGAAACCTTGGGGTCCCGGGTTCGATTCCCGGTCGAGAAACAGGGATTTTTCTGTGAGAGAGATTAATCGTAGTATACTCGGATATTGGGTGTGTGTCCATTGTCTCTAAATGTGTAGCCCTCTCCCACACAAAGTCATTTCAGACCTTCAGGGATAAAGGGGGTTGTAATTTCATGTGGTGTTATTATTATATTATTATTATTATTAATTAATCAAATAATAGGAGTTACGATATTTTCCGTTATCGTTTCCTTTAAAATTTTAAATTTTGGACTTATGACCACTCTGGATTAAGCTGACGATGTCCACTTATAGTCATTTAAAACAATAATTATAATTTTTACTTATAGATATATTTCACATTAATAGGATAAAAAATTTCTTAATTATTGTTGCTTATTATAACAGAAAAAAAGTTTTCCATATTTTCTCATCATAATTATGAAAACGTATATAATACTGATTAAAGTATATTTTAAAAAATATACGTGTCTTGGTTTGCCGGATCGTAATTAAAGAAGATATTAAATGTAATACATTCATGAAAATTTTTGTTCATTATTATAAAATGATGTTTATGCAATATTTTTTATATTTTCTATATTTTAGATTTCCAAAAAATGAGGCAAATCGTCGTGCTTGGCTCACAGCTTGAAACTTGAATGAAAATATACTTAAATCAGATGTATTAGTCTGTTCTAAACATTGTTTAGATGACGACTATGTTTCTACTATGTAGCCAACAAGAAGATTATATGAAAATGCTGTTACTTCACTAAGTGGTATCTATTTTAAGCAACTTGAGGCCTTACAAATACCTTCAACATCATCAACATCTATGATACATACTTGTGAGAAAAGTCCAGATTTTAACAAAAGTGTGCAGATTCCCAGTACCAGTCAATTTGCTGAAAAAAATACACTAAAATGATCTTGTTCTCTAATCAATAAATCTCTCATATTTAAATTTTCTTTTTTATTTTATTTTATGAATAATTTGATATCACAATCGCTTTACTATCCTTATAGATTTTATATTTGATCAGTAATTTTATTTATAAAACAATCGTTAATTTTTTAAAAAACAATCGCAATATCAAACGCTAATTTAAATTAAAAACCGACCATAATACTTGGGGTTTCAGATTCAAATAAAATTACTAGTTTAGTATATTACTTATTGTTTATATTAGTTTATGAATGATCAGAAGTAAATGCTCGTTTTCAGTTAATCAAAAGTAATGGGTCATCTTATTGTTAGCTAATTAAAACATCACAGATAATACAAACCCTTGTTCCTAAAATAACTTGTGCAGGAGAGCGCTACACATTTGGGGACATCAGACATTCAAAATACGCGTATATCCAGATTGATTTCAGTTTTTGTAAAATACATTCCCCCCCCCACTGGGAATGGATCCGAGACCTTGTGGTAATAGGCAAGTTAGTTTACCATTTGAGCAAGCAGTTATATTTGTTAGGACCGTGTCATACCTACCTTCTGAAACATATTTGCATTGAGTTTCTTTTTTAGAGTGTCATTGTCGTGAAATAAATAAAATGAGGTTTGTTCCATCCGTTATATTTACTGGGGATGTTATCCCCTTGATAATTTAAGAGCTGCTGTATATAACCACGTTATCAATATCTTTTATTGTGTACATTAGACCATCCAAATATTTGCGCAAACAGTCAGTAAATACAACAATTTAATAGTTTTATTCAAATCTGCTTTTAAGTTCATTCAATATAAGCCTTAGATTTTCCTCTATATACTGAACCATGAAATTATGATGTTCTTCCGTAATTTTAGTCCTCCTCTTTCCACCATGTTGTCTTTGTATCTAGTCTTGATTCTTAATGAATTGGTAAGACGTTATTTTCTTTACGTCAGTATATTCGCCAGTCCTCTTCAATCTCCATTATTATTGAAGACGGCACAAATTTGCTTTCTAATGTTGCCTTCTTCCCTTTTCTTTATCTAAGGCGGCATATTAACACATTTATTTTTTTGACAACAATGACAAATTTCAATTTTCAGTTGCTATTTTCCAATTTGAAGTTGTTTAGTCTCAATTTGACAATGAATAGTCAATCAATTTGTAGTTGAAACGATATGACCTAACACAAAAATTAATATTGTTTTGTGATACACACGCCCTTCTGGTGTTATTAGTAGTAAGCAATATTAATTGCATTTAAACAAAAGGTGTATATATAGTATAAAATGTTTTATTAATAAACCAGTCAGTCAAATGAACAAAACAACTACAGATTATTCATAGAACCTGTTATTAAGTACAGCCTAACTAGAAATCAGAAAATTTTGACGTTTGAGAATTAATTTATTGAAATATCATGAAAATATAAAAAATTCATTCTTTCAAATACTTTCTTTAAATTATTTGAACAGCCGTAGTAAAAGATTGTATACAACGTGTGAGGAAACAAATTATTAATTATTGTTTCGCTTATGTATTAACAAAATTTGACAATCAATTTTCGTATACGTGAAATTATGACCTTTATTTCCTCATTTACAAATAACTGTTTTGTTTAGATTTTTGCACTCCTCTAATAGGTATTAAACTGTAATAGTGTCTTTAGAAAATTTTTTGCTGTTATTACCATTCATTAATTTTCATGACAGGAATTATAAGCATCATTAATTAAATTTATTTAATAATCGCATCATAATAGCAAAACAATGCAATTTAAATTTTCCAGTATGAGTAAATTAGAGTAGAAAGCAAAATGTCGTGTACATTAAGTTTTAGGTAAGTTTCATTAACTGGCAACGGAAAATATTGTACTGTACAATTTTTAAGTGCAGAGAGATATAACAAGTAAGGAAACCTTCGATAATTGAAAATTTTAAATAATCACATTTTCATGAGTATCAATCATTTATATATCTGTATGAGGGTAACGTGTGGGTTACACTCCCAAGGCTCTAAGGATCTAATAATAATTCATTTCATGTTTTCATATGTTTCCATCCGAGCGAGAAACTGTTAAGCCCATCTAAACTTTCTTACACACCCCGACAGGTCAGGTCCAGCGTCGATGATTTATGGAAAATATTACAGACAGGCGCTAGCGCGACTGTTACAAGAAAGTAACGAATTCACCATTCCCTTAGGCTTTAAACAACCAATAGAAAAATGGATAGGGACTACAACTTTGACCACTTCGCATTGTGAAATTTATTTTGAATTGTCCGGTCTGCCATTTTTAATAGATCGGGAGATAGTGTAAACAAATATTGTGCCTATAACAAACACAATAAAAAATAATACATTTTTGTGTAAAACAGATATAGGATGACACCACAAATTTTAAGGACTATCTATATAAAGGCATCGAAAACCACGAAGATGCATAATTTCACGTCCTTTTTATTGTATCAGGTTGTGTCAATCCTCCCCAGTCTCTGATACATTAATATTATACAGCACTGAAACATATTTTTTTAAACATAGGAGAAACTATATTGCTTCATATTTTGTATATTAGAGAGCAATAAGTAGCACAATAGTAGAATTGTCTATAGCTTATTTTATAGCATATACTGAGGAGCAGCTAAGCTCCTGAGTTCAATTCTCAGCTCTGGGATATAGTAGTGTTGAGGGGAGTGATTGTGTATCCACGCGTCTTCAAAGTGTAATCCTTTGCACTCAACTTCTACCTGAATTTGTCAGATATCTAATTTATATTATCAATTTTAAGTTATGTTTTTATGTTTTGCTATGTTACGTTACGTTATGTTACGTTATATTAGATTATATTTCCTTATGACCAGTCAATTTAAAACAAATTCTACGAAATGGAACTAATTAGCTACAGGTTGAAACCTTCACGAATCGGTAATGTTTGTGACCCTCAATGAAAGACTAAAAATTTACATCGATATGTTATACCGATCATAAAAAAATTCAAAACCGCATATTTGTTTTTTTTGCAACGTTCACCTGATATCTCGCAAACAGAAGAGGAATGTTCAAGCTGCAATTTTGTAGAATATGAGATTTCTCATCCTATGGGTAGCTCAATTTTTGATTGGTAGGATTGAGGAAGCGTTTTGCGCAACTTCCTCTGATGTGACTTTCTCACAATCTTGACGTTTTACGGTTAAAAAATCATTCACAAAAAATTAACCCATAACTAGATGCCCTAAAGAATATTTCTTTAGATTTTAATAAATTTTGGGTGCCAATGTTCTTTTTGATAGCCATGGAAAGAAAATGGTTTCATCTTCTTTTCTTTTCATTTTTTCCAAAATGGAAGTTTTATAAATTCGCTTGAGTTAATGTCGACCCACCAATTTTGCAAAATACAAAATTCTCTAAAAAAAGCTCGAAAATGCAATTACTTTTTTGCTAATATTTTTCCAGTCAGATTGACAATTGCTGATTATTAACAAAGGAGGGCATTTATTGACAAATAGTCGATTATTGGATTTTGAAAGAGAAGGCATATTGGGGGAAAAGCGCGCAAAACGCTTCCTTGACTCGCAAATTTTAGGGGGTCCAGCACCGATCTAATTGACTATTTGGAAAACCGGTCGAATAGGAAATTTCATGTTCTAAAAAATCGTTTCGGTGCAGTTTCAATATATCTCGCACCATTTTCGATCAATTATTAATTGTATGGGTAGGGATAGGAGTAGGAATAGTATAAGGATTAAAATTAGAATTAGGATTAGGATCAGCGTCAGGATAGCATTAGGATCAAGATCAGGATTAGGATCAAGATCAGGATTAGGATTAGTATTAAAATTAAGATTAGTATTAGTAGGAGTAGGAGCAGTAGCAGAAGTAGGAGTAGGAGTAGAAGTAGAAGGAGTAGAAGTAAGAGTAGTAGTAGCAGTAGCTGGTCAGAGGCTAGTGCCTGACAAGTAGGCCCAAATGGATCCTATTTACCTATTCCTTAACTTTCCTATAACTATTTACTCCACTTGCTACTTCTATAGGCCTCGATTCTCTGATCAAGTTCAGGATGTTGTTCCATGAAAGTAAGAATACCTCTTCTGCCTTAGTGCCGCAGATATCTCGTGGCTCGAACATCTTTGCATCTTGGATAGGTAGGATCTTTCTTATTATCTATTAATGATTAATACCTTTGCAGTGGCCTGTCAAAACTCCGAATTAATGAATAATAGTTTTTTGACTCCGAAAGAGTAACTATGCCGACCGCAATTTATCGGCGCTCTTCCCGAGCTTGTTTCAGTCGCTGCTTAAACTCCAGTATACTTTTAGTTTCGTAAGCCTACGCATTTATGACCGTAGTGACTTGCCTCAGGTGATACCCACATTAGGCTCAGGTCTGGGACAGGGCTCTTCGGTTCGAAGTCTAACTTGTTCATCTGCTTTCTCGTTCCTTGAACTCCCGTATATCCGGGAACCCACAAAAATTTTACATCTTTGTAACTGCCAACGCTTTTAAATCATCTTCAAACAGCTAAGCTTGTTGTAGGGGGCAAACTGCTTTAAGAGACGCCTGGCATCGCAACATATGTGTATTTTTTGCTCCGTCCTGTTTCCTACTCATCATAGCTTCCGTTCACTCTTCTGCCTTCTAGATATATTCCTGTACCTGGGACGGTCTCTCAAACTCATGAGAACCATTTGTATAGCACACCAGAGAGTTCAGGAAGAAATTTATTTTCTTTTGCTATGTTTGGAAGTGTGAGAGTATACGCCATCTCTAACTTCAACTGGTCTTTCCCTTCCATCACCCTGAAGGTGGGGATGAGAATTTCTCTCTACACCAGTTTAGCGATTGATCCGTGATCTTCAGTTCTGCATCTACTTTGTCAACTTCCTGAGTCTCGCATAACGTCTTCCTCTTTATACACGAGAACAGTGGCGGTAGCCCTAGCAAAACTTCAAGATCAGCTGTAGGCATTGTCTTGTTGCATCTGTACTCCTCAGATAGGCAAGTCCTTAAACTTTTGCGAGTCTTGTCCATCGATATATTCTTATGTTCTTGGCGTTCTGCTTGTAATCATGATCACCCAGAAATGACGTCTCTTGGGAATTTCAAGAAATTTAGAATTTCAGATATTTCAGAAAATTATAACAAATTAAAGTTGATAAAGAGACGAACTTTACTTGAGGATGTTTCAGTTTATTTCCAAGATTTTGATATTTGTGCGCATTTTTCCGGTATTAAAAATGGCGCAGAGCTATATTTTGAGAATATTTGATCCATATTTATTTAACAATATTTATTTTTTAAGATGAAAAAATAAATTTACTATCTCGATATACTTTATTTTCATATAAGAAAAGGCGACATTTTTGATTTAAAGAATATAAAACGACTTTTAATTTTTAAGTAGAAAGCAAAACTCATATCAAAAATTTTGAGTAGTATAATTTTTTTATATTTTATTTTCTGGATTTTAACATTGGAACGATAAGTTAAACACTCCGTACATCTGGTAAATAAATATTAACTAACCGTCACCGTGCTACAAAAGAAATTTATAAATACATGCATGTAATACCGTTTACTTTCTAAGTTAACACCCGAACTACTGTCCCTTCTATCATTTTTAAAACCGATGTCTCGTATGACGCTAGAAATGAGGCAGTAGGAGAATAAAAGATGTCCCTTGAAGTGAAAACATTTATAACAAATGTCACTCTCTGGTCAAAACGTTACTTTTGTATTCTAACATGGTGCACGAAGGCCACCGGGGATTTGGACTTGATCGCAAGCTTGAATTCCTTATCGGTATTACCAATCCCAGTATGCTTTGGTTTGTTCTGCGGTTTTCTAATCCACTTGTCGGCGGCTTTACAGGGTGAAATACTTTGCCCCAAATACGTAACAAGCAGTTTAATGAGGAAATTTAAATTACTTCCATTTTAAAAATACTAAATTTAAATTATCCTGTATTATTTTGTATTTAGTATTTTTGAAAAGTTAAAGACAATTTAGTGTTTTATGTTGTATTTAGTTCTGTGATGTATCAGTTTTCATTTGTATTCTATTTCAATATTGATTATGAACAAGAAATCTCACCTCAACTTGTTCTGAGGATGCTAATAAATATAGCGAAACGTTGGCAAAATTAAAAACGTAGTTTGCTGTTTTATTTGATCTATTCCCACTAAGTTGTAATATTATTATCCCGTATTTTATCAATGTTGCTTATGTTTTACACATGAAATAGTTCACAACGATTTACTGGAATAAAATTATAAGAAAATATATCTGGTATGGGAAAATTTATTTTCCTTAAACTGTATTTTACTAGTATGTTTGTATCTATTATATATCAAGTAGATATTACTGTACATAGTTAGAACCGTTCTTTTGGTGGTTCTCTTGTATATCCAAAAGGACTAAAAAAATAAGTTACTTTGACTTTGCTAAAAATTATTTGGAAAAATTTTGTGAACACTGGAAATATTCCTTCTGATACAGAATCGGCAGTTTCTAGTAGTAAACTTGACTATTAAACAATTTTATTTCTCTCGAATCATCTTTTATTAACACTAGGCTACAGAAGTTTACTCGACAAATGGAAACTTGCCACTATCTTAATTATGAATAAAATTGAGTATGCCATGTATCTGACAAAAAATGATATCCTTTCCTGAGAGTACTTTTCCATTCGTACTATTTTAAATAATGGGAAAAAGTTCAAGGCAATCGGGCGAGCACTGCGTTATTAAAAAGTTGCATAGTTGCGAGTTGGCACGAATGGGAATCTGAAATTAATTTGGTTTAAGATCTTTGGATACTCTATTTTACTGCTGACGATATTAAAAAGAAACACACACAATGTGTAAAAATTTTGTCGATATCCCAAAGATTTTGGAGAACATTTTTCCAATAGTTGGTCGTGTGGTGTTCCAATGGCCGGGTAAAATTCATCAATTTTGAAGCTAAGACACTTCATTAAACGTCTCTGTATATTACTTGTATTTTTCATGTGAATTTTATATCCTGGTCTCCAAATTACACAAGTAGATCCTAATTTATACCTTACAAACATATTAAAAAGCAGATTTATTGTATTCGTTCTTGTAAAATTGCGGCCAGTTCTGATTATAAAACCTAATGTTTTATACGATTGTTAGATTATGTAATTCATGTATGGAAAAAAAGCTTTCTATCAAAAATCACGCCTAAATCTTTAAACGTATCGGATCTCTGAGCGACAGATTCATAATTTGATAATCAAAAACAATTCTCTCAGAACTTTTGGTAAAAATAGGAATGTTACATGTTTGGGTATTTAGTGGTAAACAATTGTTTATGCAAGTATTTATAAAGATTACTTTGGAAATTTTTGCCACCATTATAATTATCGATATTTGCAAATAGGTCCAAGTCATCTGTATATAGTAGGCTGGTACAATTAGGACTTTTATTAATAACATTTACAAATATATTGAAGAACAGGGGCCGCAATACTGATCCTTGTGGTAATCCAGAATCGACATTTATCTCATGAGATTTAAAACCATTATTTCTTGTCTCATATTAGTTGTCAAAAACATCCTCTGACTGATCTTTTGACGTAAAGTCATAAGCGCAGAGGCTTATTTTACCAGTAGCAAAACAATTATATATTTTTAGATAACCAAGAAAAATTTGTGTGGTAGTAAGCCCCAAGAAAAAAAAGGGAAATTTAGAGAATGTCACAAATAATGGTCAGACAATATTATTTCTAAAACCATTATAATGCATAAATTGATTTTTACCATTTAGGTATGACTTAAACATTTATAGCTAGAGAAACCATTTAAATCCAGTGTGTGCAATAAAATTTCATGACCTAAATAGTCAACTGATTTAGAGAACTCTGTATACGTAACGTCTCTTTGAAACCTAGCATCCAATGAATGTACCAATAATTTTGCAAAATAGATTTGTTGTGGTAGATCTTATTTTAATGAATCCATGTTACTGCCTTAATACTAGAGTTCGGATATCAGCGAGTCATTTCAGTGCCGTCTGCAGAAATCTTGATAAGAAATGAAAGGTTATATCATGTGAATTTGTTGACATTTTTATATAACCATAGAGAAACAAATTACTTTATACATTTTCATTAACCATGTAATGAAATTATAACCATGTAAACCACGTAAGCCATGTAAATAAAAGAGAGAATCTGAAATTTGTATCGATTCCATTCGATCCTCGATTCACCCGTGATATTGTTAAGATTTTTAAAGATGTAGGTATGACAGTGGTTATTCTATTCATCGGGAAATAAACTACAACAACTTTTAGGCAAAAGACAAAATTGAAACAAACGAAAAGTCGGGGATTTACGAAATTAGCTGTAAGGACTGTAATCAAAAATATTTTGGACAGACCAGATGATTAATTTAAACTATATTTAATGAGTATATGGGCAATATTGTAGAATAGATAAGTCTTGTGTTGTCCAACATGCGTTTGAGAACTACCATAAAATAGATATTAGCAATTTAAGACTAATTAGGAATGTAACAAATGCTAAACAGCTAGATGCATTTAAAAGCTTGGAAATCATAATGTGTAAAAATGGTATGAATAGTGACAGATGGACTATACCAAATAGCCCGCGTTATTGGTTAGTGGGTCACGGTTCACGGGTCACGGTTCACCGAAGCGTGACAATAGTTTAGGTATAAATTTGGTAGATTGTTAGCATAAGTTTAGTATTAATCATTTTCAGATGATGTCAACTTGGTTGGCGAAACGCGCGTCGAGTGTAGTATATAGTGTTTTGGTGTTTCGTGGAAAACTACGTCAGTGTTAACCATGTAATTTAAAAAATCTAAAAAAATTGGTTCGATTATAAATCAAATTTTGTTTACTAACATAAAATTGTTTGCAAATCATATAGTTGCATACCCATTTGAAAATACTCTAAAAAAATACTCTAATGCACACTGTGAATTAGCATTTGCATTATTCTCGCAACCACAATATTATGTAATACTGCCCCATAGGTGATGCGCTACATGCATATGTTTGTGATATTTCACGAATTTATATCCAATACGCCACTACCTCTACAGCCCATGATGACAAAATTGAACACTTGGTCGAATGCAGCATCGTATTACTACAGAAACGTTGACGATACAAAAAGAGTTGTACTATATAATTCAAGATTTTAAAACAGCAACTCATTCACGATGGTTTTAGGTACCACAGAATGTTGCAAAAAGCCATACCACTAACAGAAGACAACGTATGAAGATCTTGAAAGGGTCCGTTTGATTCTCCGTAGTGCCAGTATACATTATCCTGAAACACAGAGATTTAGCAGAAAACCTGGTTCACGGGATAAACTTCGGTGCGTGATAACCAGTATATTGTGTCATCCGTTTTACGAAATAGGGATTATACCATATTAAAGTCAGACATGAGCTTCAACGAATCTGTAATGTGAATGAACAGTCAGAAGAAAATTTGCCGAAGCAGAATTATATGCATGTAAACAGTTGCATAGCCGAAAATTACTTCCACAATAGTGCACAGCCTGCCTCAATTACAATTTGTATCGACAATTTGTAAGCTGGACTGAAGAATATTGGAATCAGTTTCTTTATACGGATGAATCTAGCTTACCCTTAAGAGCACCTGATTGATGTGAATAAGTGTACACAAGGCTCGGTGAATGATATTCAACTTGCACTTTTTCTTCTAGGATAGGCTTTAATGGGCACTCGTTAAAATTATTTCTTCTGAGGCCATTCAGAACTTTTTGTATTAGACGGGAGTTCTCTAATGGCTGCTTGGTACATCAGTGACAACTTAGAAGAACACGTGGTTCTGATTGCTCCTTTTGTTGGAGATACATAATGCAGAACAATGCTCGACTGTATGTTGCCAGATGTGTTAGAGAGCCCAAATAACTCGTTTTGTGTGCCCCCCACGTAGACCAGACCTGAGTTCCATATAACACCTATTGGATAAGAGGTCATTTAATGGCATAAAGCAAAATTAATGAGCTTTGAGTTATTTTATTAGTGGAGTGGGATTAAATTCCAAGGGAGATATTAAAAAAATGATTAACAGTATGGCTTAAATGAGGTTATGTGTACTCGATGTGGAAATACAGTCTTAGAAATGATTACTTTCGTATAAAATTTTGATATATGGAATAATTTGTTTAATATTTGTAAAAATATTGTAATAAACACAACAAATATTTTTGAATGATAAATTCTAGCTAAAATATTCATTTTATTAAATATAGTCACCAAAATGGAAAAATATAGAGTGGCATTTTATGTGCTTTTCAGTGTATGAATAATCATTAAATTCTAGTGTCAAAATAATACAGGCAATGTTATTAACTAATTTATTTTTTGTTGCTGGTATGAAAAGTAAATACAAAATACATTTTCTTAATTCTAAGCATAATTTAAAATTAATAATTTCAATAGCATACAGTAGAAATGTAATATTCAATTTTCTGACCCACTCTGCAGTTGCAGAAGAAATGGCTTGCACGTCTAACAAGAAATCCACTCATGCCACATACATTTTGTATGACAACACCTACTTCTTATTACTCGTTCTATAGTGGCGGTTCAGGCAGTTCTACCACTTCAATTTTCTTGGTCTGTATTCCTCGCCTAAACCTCTGAATTATCTGGCAATTCAAAGCCATTCTCCTGTTTCCTGATACTTTCTGAATTTATTTAACCTGCTGCTACGTTCCTCTCTTATTTATAAAGCTAAATTTGTGAATGTAAAACTACTCCGAAGGCGGATAATAAATTGAATGTTACACGAATTTTCCCCTTATAAGAAAGAGAATGAATATTTTATCACTTTTCCATATTTTGTTAGCAAAAACAGATGTATTTTAGTTGAAATAAATTTTCGCCTTGCGTCTTCATTGAAAATAGAAACTAATTTTATTTTCATGAAAAAACGAAAACTAATTTTTAACTGGACTTCTATAAAATTTCCGCAATGTGTAATTATATTTAAAACAAGTAGTTCTAGAAAAAAAAGTATAAATAAATATTCATCCCATTCTGGTTTGTGCTCTTCAACCCTGCGAGGATGATTTTAATGAGATGATCTATTTGGTTTGTGGTACCGTTTTAGCAGATTTCTGGCTTTAAGAGTACAAATTATTTAGTCCATCACGTTAACCTCTCCTAAATTATTCTTTACTGAACCTTACGATAAAGAGACGTAATAGTAGACTGTAGTACTCAACTGTAAAGATAAAGATATATAAGGCAGTAATGCTCTTGTTATGTAACTAGAGATGTTCAATTTTTCAGAATGAAGACTAGGCAATTTACATCCATAATTAGAGAATTCCAAATTATACTTTGCATCTAAAGGAAGTGTGAGAATCACGGTAATTATTGAAAATGATAGGACACACTACTGTAAAATTGATATCGACTTTAGGATGGTTTACCAAAAAGAAGTAGTGTGAATATAGCTCTTTTTTTGACGGGACTACAACGAAATTGAATATAAGGTATTAATTATGCATTATTAAATTCACAAAATTATATACGGTGACTATAAAAACTACAAACAATGCACAGAAGGTACAGTAAGAACTAATATTAAAATCTAAACCATAAAATCTCAACCTACATACACAAAAACATAACATACACATCAAAATAAATAAAAAGTTCCGAAAAAAATTTGAAGATATCATCACATCAAATGATTCAGGTTGATTCTGGTATTGTTATCTTTAATGAAATTTTCTATATTCTGTTTTTGAACATTGTATAAAACATTTCAATTAGATCAAGTTGATGGTTATTGTACAGTGTACATATGGCGCTAACTTGTTGTGGAAACTAATGAATATTTGTTATAAATTTCGTACATAAACTCTGCGACTTTTGTAATTTATTTTGATCTTATGCTGTTAAATATGGCATTATTAATGCATCACAATAATTAAAATTTAAGAGGACTAATAATTCGTTAACCTAATTTCTGTTTTGGAGTTATTGTATAGAATATTATTTTTCACTTTGTTCAGCGTATTTAGTTTATTATCTATGATCAGGCCAAGATTTATGAGTTTACAGGATCTAGATCTAAGTTATTCTAGCATAATGTTATATCTAAGTCTCGTTCATTAAAAGGAATATATTTGAATTTAATATTAATGAATTAAGCTTACCTATTTCAGATAAATCAAAATTTACTTTGTTTGCGAATCGATCTGATTATCTGACGAAAAATTGCAATATCTCTGAACATCGCTACATGCAGCTTCATACTATAAGAGACACTCTTTTTAAATTAAAACTAAATACACTAAAAATAAGGGTCCAAGAATGGAGCCTTGGGGTATCCTAAAAATTAGGTTTTTAAGCTGTAAGGATATATAATAATTTGGACTGCTCAGTATTTATAGAAACACAATTTGTCGACGATTTTGAGGAAACTAGAAGACTGTTGAAAAATCTACAAAATTTTAATTTGCCCTTCAAAACATCAACATTTATAGAATCAAATGCTTTCGGCATATCTAGAAGTACGAAGCACATATTTTTTTATCTGTATTGGTGGCATATATCTACGTTCTATAAGTTATTTTGAAAATGTTTTTGTTATGTTGTTATTTTTCTTCATTCTTAAAATCATGCCTTTTTTAAATTTACCTTATATAATAGAAGATATATTAGGAATGTGTAACAGCATAAAGAAAGCGACAAGAGCTTTTTGCCACATGTCATGATCTGTTAGCTACAATTAACTCTATCAGAATTAAAATAACCATCAGTTATAAGTATTTTTACGTGTGTAATTAACTTCGAAACTCACTGAACCATAACATTAGCAATAATACATTCATGAATAATTTATCAAAAATATATTAAGAATGGAACACAAGGCCTACATCAGTCAACTAGTAAAGACGAAAAGTGTAGTTATGCATGGAAATATTTCAAAAGGTTGCTAATGTTCTCTTTGCCTTAAGTCTTCAAATATTTACATTAAACGGTTTTCGAAAAGACAGACAGTACATTATCTACAAGGATTGTCATCTCCAGTAAACTTTCCCTCTTTCCTCATAAGTAAAACATACTTCATGATACTCAGTTTGCGTTAAGAAATAAAGTTAACAGTTAATGAGATTTAAAGTTTCAAGTTAGGTAATCCCTGGTTGAAAGAGTTTTTAAGTTGTTCAGATTGTTAACAACGTCAAAAGGTTCAACAGAATACATGATTAACTTAACAATTACAAAGTCAAATGTAAAGTCAACGAATGTCGCCGAACTAACTACTCTGAAAAGAATGAAGTTTTAATTTTTAATTATACCTCGCTACATCGTATACGAATCTCTTGGGTAAGATGGGTAATAATAGGGACAATTGTGTGTATAATGAACAATATGTTAAGCAAATATGGTTTCAAACTAAACAAAAATTATACTTCTTTATCTACAATTTTTCTTCTCAGTTCTAGTATAGTTTAAAACGTTTTTAACATCAGATAATGGTGCAAAACATATTTCTATATACCTAAATGCATAAAAAATATTTTAAAATCATAAATTCCTTTTTCTTTAAAACAATAAAAACCAATTTTAACTGAATGGTTGCCTGTTATACATTTATTTTCTTTAGAGTTCTTAGTGTGATTGAGGCTAATTATTAAAACAACACACTGTTTAAAAAAATCAACGTTTCAAAATAAATCTATTTCTTCTTCAGAACACTGAAAGAAATCACAATGATAATTTTGCGAAGAAACCACGTACATATAAAAATAAATTATATATTATTTATTATCACAGAATAGAGATTTAAAAAAAATATATTCACTCCATTCATTGAAAATAAAAATTGATATAACAATAAAAATTAAATTAAAATGAGAAAAAGTAATGTAATTTAAAAAAAGATTAAAAAAAGATATTAAACTGTTTTAACCTTTTTTTAAATTACATTACCTTTTCCCATTTGTATTTAATTTTTATTGTTATATCATTTTTTTTCAATGAATAATGAGTAAATATAAAATGCTTAAAAAAATCTAAATTCTGTATTACAGGTTAGGAAATATAGTAGCAGTAGTTGAATGTGCAATCAGGCAAACAATTGAACATCGCGTCAAATAGTTGTTGACCAAACTTGCTTTTTTTTTTAATGAAGCGCCATCTATATTTTTATATATTTAAACTCTTCACTATTTTCTGACCTCAAAAATATATGTTTGTGATATAGATCTTTACTAGTTTTGAAATTAATCAACAAAATATCTTTGGTCCATATTAACTTAGAATTCAAGTTAACTGTGCTTCACAACACGAGCGCTTTTCTATTGTTTAAATTGACATTTAAGCAAGTGACAGTGCATGAATTATTTCGTTGGAAGAGTTCCATATAAACAAAAAAATTATGTCGATTGATAGAAGACTTCCATCAAGAATGGCATTTTCAATGATCGCCAAGAAATCCGTTCCATCAAAAACATAAAAAGAAAGACTAAAGGTCGTGAAGAAATAGATTTAGAAATTCTTCTCCATTTTCAAAAAGAAAACCCAACTCTTCTATACTACCGTCCAAAAAGATTTATGGCATTCACGTGGACTGATTCATAAGATTTTAAAAAGGAATAAATCTAGAACCTATAAAATTTTACCCGTACAAAAATTAACTGTCTGACAAATAGAACAGTATATACGTTTTCAGAAATGGTGATATATCACTTGAATAATGATCTCAATTTTATTTATAAAATTCTTTGGACAGATGAGGTTTCATTCACCACATCAGGTTTGTTTTAACAGACAAAACAAACGCCATTGGGCAGCAAAAAATCTAACTTATATAGCAGGGATCAAAACACAATGCAGAAGATCTCGTTTGGTGTGGTATATTGGGGAATAAAATCGAGTGACAAATACTTTAAGAACGAAATCTAAATGGTGAAATTTATTATCAGTTTATGCTGAACGAAATAGAAAATACCCTACAATAGATTCCGGAATATGGTTATACCATTATATGGCAGCAAGACTGGGTACTACCCGAATAATTTTAACTGAATGTTTGGTTGCCTATTATATGTATATCTCTTTAGACTTAGTGAGATTGAGGCCAATAATTAAAGCAAGCTGTCTTTTTAAAAAAGTCAACATTTCGAAATAAATTTATATATATATATATATATATATATATATATATATATATATATATATATATATACATAGCTTTCTTCGCAAAATTACCACTGTGATTTATTTCAGTGTCCTGAAGATGAAATAAATTTATTTCGAAACGTCGACTTTTTTAAAAAAGACAGTTTGTTGTTTTAATTATTGGCCTCAATCCCACTAAGTTTAAAGGAAATCTATCTCATAACGTTGCTGCATTTATAAATTTTTTTTAAAATAGATACGGAGATTAGATTAGGCAAGGGACAATAAAGTTGGCCTGCAAATAGCCCAGATCTAACTTCCTTGTACACATTCTTTTAGGGATATCTAAAGCATGGAGTTTATGAATATAGTCCAGAAAAATTAGATTTCTTATGGGAAAGAATAATACACAAAATAGAATATTTGACTGATAATAATCACATAATTCGAAATAGTATAGATAATTTAGAGAAAATGTATCGGCTGTGTTTTGAAAATAACGAAAGACATTTTGAGTAATATTTATAATTTACCTTCCTTTTGTTACATGTTCTATAGTTATATATTGGTTTGTCGTAATGTTGGTTTTATATTTGAATGATAAATTTAATTCGTTAATTTCCCGTCATCTGTATTACATTTCATTTGAATATTTTTTATTGAACAGTTTTTTTTTTTTAAATTGAAATTAAAATAAAAACCAAGACACTGCATACAAAAGATACAGTTAAAGTTAGTTTAATGTGGCATTTAATTGTCCAATAATTCACACTGAGCGTTTGAGTTCTCACGTTCAATTTTACGTTTCCTGGTGCATAATGCCGCATTCTTATTGTCGACAATATTATCATAATATCAGAAAGTTTCATTATTTTGTTTAAACGGAACACTTGCAACAAAATAGTTACAAACGCTGTCACTTACTGAAACGTCACTTAAAATAACTGAAAAGTGCTCTTGCTGAGAATCACGATTAACTAATTTTTTTTAAGTTAATGTGGACCGAAGATATTTTTTAAAATATCTTCAAATCTACTAGAGATACTACCTATTTCATAAGTAATTTTGAAATAAAAAAAATTGTCATGAAGTGGGTTGGAACCTTTGGTATGAAGACAACACTGACGTAGTTTTCCACGAAACACCAAACATGTATATATGGTGTTTTGGTGTTTCGTGGAAAACTATGTCAGAGTTTAAAAAAAATTAAAATTTTTAAAATATAAAAATATAGAGGAGGCTCCATTAAAAAAATATATATATATATAAGTTTGGTCAATAACTATTTAGCACGATGTTCAATTGTTTTCCGATTGCATATTCTAAATCTTCAGAGAAACACAAAATTTGGTATTTACAGTTTTTTTGTACATCCACAAATAGAGGCTGAGATAGGGGTGCATATTTCGTGTGAACATCTGGTACGTATATAAATTTAGAGAAGTACACACGGAAAAAAGTGTTGTCATAAATACTACAATTGTATGTACTCTTACTATAAATTCCGATACTAATATGGGCAAAAACAAATTTTACTAAATTTCAAAAAAGAAATTGTTATAAAATTAAACTATAAATTATTAGGTTATTTACAACATAAACTTGCAAACATTTTCAGAAGAAAAGAGTGACTGGCTCAATTTCGATGTTCAAATTTGTACTACAAAGTGTGGTTATAGTCATGAAGTATCGTAGAAAATGCTACTAAAACTTTTAATAATATATACTATTTTATGTTTGGAGGTTCGGGTTTTTGTTGATTATTCCACTACAATGTTGTAAGATATATTGTGAACTTACGTGGCAACATTTCATACATAAATCAGTGAAAAATTATATTATAACCACTAAATACAATAGTAGCATGATACAAATACACTTGTGTGCTAATCCCGCGACTGAATTTAGTTCACTTCTGTGCATGATATTAGCGACGTAACAAATGTGGCGTGAAATTTAAACTATTGAAGTTGTGAGGTTTCTCATTGTTTTACTGTCAAGTAGTTGTTAGTGCTGTGAAGACAACTATTCTGTATTTTAAAAATGCCAAATTGTGCTGTTGCTGGTTATAGAAAT
Source organism: Rhamnusium bicolor (assembly GCA_029963845.1). NCBI lineage: Eukaryota > Metazoa > Arthropoda > Insecta > Coleoptera > Cerambycidae > Rhamnusium > Rhamnusium bicolor. Next base: position 586,346 of record JANEYF010004330.1, on the reverse strand, counting down.
TATAATCGGATAACCAAAGGAACTGATGTGGTATTTTCATTTTCTTAAAAATGAAAATCTTGTGAAACAGTGAATTGTGGCCTGTGGACGCAGTGATAAAATAAATTTAAAAGATGAAGCTGATTCAAGCACTTGAACCCGGTCAATATTTGGTTGACTAATTTGTAAATTACGATAGTTGAGCGTTCGAATTGTTCTCACTGTAGTAATTGCTTTTCATATTTATGTTCAACTGAACTTGCTTGTGAACATAACCTCATAATTTATCTGCTTTTAATGGAATAGAGCTTATAGAAACTTTTATTGCGATTTTCATAGAAAATTATGCTGCAGTCGGAAGTGAGCTTGATAGCATGTGTCCATCGAGAGCGTCCAAGCGTTAGACTGAAGATCTTGAGGTTCTGAGTTCAAATCTCAGTTTCAACATTTTTTTTGTTTCACTTTAATTTATATACACCAATGATAAAAATTTCAACTAGTTGACTTCTCTATAAAAATTTTACAGCATCATATCGTACTTTGCGGTTTTCTTATCACACATCCGCTGCTCTGCTGTACATTAATATAAATTATTATTTGTTCAAGTATAAAACTGCCGAGTCATCCCGGCTTCAGACAAAAATTTCACAACCAGAAGGGCACTACATACAGGATTGCCACCCACACTACGTGATAGCCCATATGTAACATCGAATCAAAACATCTTTCAAATTTTAGCTATCTTCAACGGTTCTCGAGTTATAAGCGAAAAACAGAAAATCCCCACTACTACGTATGTTTTTTATCTAATCCCCGGTGGTCATGTTTTTTTCTCTAAGCCCCGGCGTACATGTTTTTTTCTCATATACTAATCCCCACTGCATATATTTTTTTCTCTAATCCCCGGCGGCCATGATTTTTTTTCACAATCAAACTCGAGTGCCCTTCGGGTCAGTCTGACGTCATAGCTCTACAACAACACCCGAAAACCCCAATGACCAGGAGCTGAAGACTTCTTCAGCGACGACAATGACCATAAGCTCTTCAACGCTGAAGACTTCTTCAGCGACAACAATGACCATAAGCTCTTCAACGCTGAAGACTTCTTCAGCGACGACAATGACCATAAGCTTTTCAACGACCACCTCTTGGACGCTCTCGATGGACACATGCCATCAAGCTCACTTCCGTTCCCGCATTCCCTTTGCTAATCTACTTTTATATATATATATATATGTGTATATATATATATATATATATATATATATATATATATATATATATATATATATATATATATATATATATATATATATATATATATATATATATATTTTTGTGATATTTTATTTTTATGCCCCGCGTTGGGACACAATTTTATATATAATGTTTTGTTTTATGATAATAAAAATATTTTATTTTATTTATTTTATTTTGAGACTCTTATTATTTTAACCTCTCCTCAGGGTTCGGGCAGGTTCCTGGCGTTAATCTGAAAATATAATCGTACAACTCCAATTTCAATGAAAAACACCTTGACAGATTACAAAACAAAATGGATTTATTTACAAATTTCTGGTGTGGCTTAGGACAACTTTTTGTATAAATATATCTTAAAATTAAAATGAAATGGCCTTTTATTTAATGATCAGATCTGTTACTATAGCTGCTTTTAAATCGTCGAGTACCTAGGATTTTCTTGTTTTACTTACGTCGATTTCTTGAACTTCACGTTATGGCAATCTCTGTTGACTAACGCTTCTGCTTATATTATTGCTCTGTGCCTCGATCCTTCTGCATCCGTGGCAAATTTCAGATTCATAAAACTTCAGTAACAATGGCTGCTCGGCACACTGGATTTATATTTTCGTAGCACAACACTATATTTATTTAACAATCAGCAACATTTATTTAAGGTACGTACTTTACCTTTACTAATTTCCTCAAATCACATTTACTATTATATACAATACTTTCCTTGGTCGTTGTAACTGGAAATTATTCTTACATTCCACTTGGAATTAAATTATGGTATTAATAAAATTTAATTTAATATATTTTTTTTTGTGTTTTAGGTTTACAAACCCTGTTTTAATATTTCGTGAGCTTGAGAATGGACTTCATTTCTTTTGAAAATATAAATTTAAAATTTTGAGGTTAGGAAATTTCTTATAAAATTACAATGCTCGCCCTTTGAGCTTTCTATCAATGCTAAAACTTAAATATGGGCTTTTTATTGGCCTAATCTGACATTTCTCCAAAAATCATGACACTTGATTTTTGAAATTTAAAACATGAAAATTAAATTCTCTTTTTATTTCTTTATGATACCTTATGGCTATAATTTTATTATTGAATAAAGATATAGAGATGATTAGCTTTCGTTTGATTTGCCATACTATGGCCTTTTGTGAATATTTAGAAAATTTACAATTGCAACAATTTTTAACAAATTCTCTTATATAACTAATTACAAACATCTAAATCACATACCAGAGATTACTTTAATAACTAATGAACAAATCAACACCATATTTGCATGTCTAAATACATATAAAACATTTTAAATTGCCTTTCGTTTTAGGACTTCGTTAAACCTCAATGGCTGGAAACTTTTTAAATACAACAAATTACTTAAAACTAACTGACTGGAAACAATAAATAGATGCTATTCTTCTGACATAGCTATAAAAAGTTCCACAAATGGTTTTTATTTTAGAAAAAACTTCATATTTGTCAAGTTTTGTACCTCCTTGGACATAAATTTACACATACACCCTTTAAATGTCTTTACATTTTGATGCTATTACATTGTATTAGCTCACAAGGTGAGTCTCTTTCACTTTTGTAAAGTTTTAAAGTTAGACGATGCACTTACTTCGTAGGACTGACTAAAATCTCAGATATCGTAGAGTTTACGCTACCCAATTTATGAAAGTAGTTTATAGCACCTTTTTCCCAGTGTTCATGATTGCTAACTCACTTGTAGCTATTCTATGACTAAATTTAATATATTTGTCTTTAACAAAATTTATAATTTTAATTAATAACAATAAAATTTTATTTTTTTTTTCAGGTTACCCAAAGGTTTTTGTACCTAAAATCAATAATGTTCTGGCTCTGGTTGCCATGCTATACACAATAGTCCTTCTGATGCCTATTCTAAATAGAACAATGCTTTTTCACATTACATAATAACATACAGTTCATTTACCAAACAGTAGGTGTTTATATCTAGCGTTTAACAAACATTTATTACAAATTTATTTAATATGAATACAGTTAACGTAAGTGTCTCTCACTGAATCTGGGCTCTCATACCGCTCAAAATTATCATTTTAATTTAAATATAGAGTCTTTCTTTGCTTTAGTATTGGCAAAATATCTTTATTACTTTCCTTTTATTATTTAAACATAATTTTATCCTTATGTACTCTGTACTTTATACAGGGTGTGGTTTGGTCATCGTAATTTTGGAATTCTGACTGATCCAGGCTGTTGGCATGTGATATGTGCCAAAATAAATTAATTTCCGCAACCGGTTCAAAAGTTACCGCCACATTAAGTTTTGCTGAAAATTCATGAATCATCCTGTATATTCGTAAATACTGTCCGAGAACGTTTTTAAATGGTCATTCGGTACTTGCCTGGACTGCTACACTCTATCATTACAGAATGTATAGTTCGTTATCAATCACACTGTATAAATTAAATAAAAGATAACTAGAACGTCTGATTGATTATAAAAATTCAGTACGTAAAGAATAGGCAGAAAATATTTATAAATCATCTAATACAATTATCCACTTTCAAAAGTACTGACTTGAAAAAGAACAAGTAATAAAAATACGATCCCTTGCAAGACTGATAAATATTTCAGGAATGAACGATAGTATGCGGTAATTTTTTTGAATTTTCGACGACAGTCGTCACAAACAGTGTTTATGGTCAGTGCCCGGCAATATCAATAACATTGAGAATAAATGCCTTCTCGATTTGATTTCGTCGTTTTTATTACACACTGGTTCAGACGGAACTTTCTTTCCGGGGAAATCAATTTGTGAGACCAAACAATTTATATTTCATTTAGGCTATATCTAGTTGGTATATTTATTTTTATTGCTTTATTTAAAGTATACAAAATATGAATGAATAATTATTTAAAAAACAAAACATTATGGAACTAATAATAGTTGCAATATTGTTTTATCAATTTCAAATATAAGTTGACTAAATTTTAGACTAAAATTTAGTCTGTTCGACCTTGGAACTTACTGTGTTTGTATACCAAAAATTAAAGTGTATTTTAACACCCGGTTTTTCGGGCGTTAAATGCAACTTTATAACCCGCGGACCTAATAATCGCCCTCGGGCGATAAGGCGATAAAGTAATTTTATAACTCGCTATCCCTGAACTGATTTCTATTTATCTAGTTCTACTGTTTATGAAAATAAAGGAAACAGCAATTTTATTATTAATTTTTATTTATGGATTACCTTAATCATTAAGTACCTACATATCATCAGGGGCATCTTTTAAGAAACCATCAATTTCGTCTCTGCTTAAAATTCTAGAATTTGTCGGCTTATATCCATCATTCTTTCATTTTAGAAAAGGTATTAATCTTGTACTTATACTAGCCTTTAACATAGAATAGTACTATCACAAGGAAGAGGGCTCTTAGACTCTCCTAAAAAATATGGAAGAAGCACATTTTCTGTCTAGACTCTCACATTATTAAAGTTACACCATCTAACAAATTCATCAGGTATTGTCACACAATTTCTTCGACTTCGTAGGTAATAAGATCAATTTCGTTTCCTACGCCGCCGATTTGAAAATTACAGGAGGGGTACCCGTTATATTTTCTTCATCACTATTGCTATTAAAATTCATATTTTCATAACAATCATTCAACAATTAATAATCTAAAATGTCCTTTTGTAAACTGTCAGATATAATTATCGCGAACGGGACTGGCTTTATTTGACCGCTGCTAGGTAACGGCTACGAATTAAGGCTGGGAATTTTCCAGATTTTAGTATTCGAATATTCGTTCGAAAAAATATTCGAATATTCGAACTATTCGGATACTCGAATATTCGGATTATTCGAATTATTCAAGTAGGTATTCGAATTATTCGAATAATTCGAATTATTCGAATAGGTATTCGAATAATCCGAATCGTCGAATATTCATTATAAATAGGTATAGCACTGAATACTTGTGAATAGTGAATACTCTATTGGAGTATTTCGTTGGATAGACCACAATAATAGTCGTGACGTAATTCACTAAGCAGGCAATTTGATTTGCTTTCGATACCCACAATAGGGTATGTCTCCTGTACATGTGCTTTAAGGGTCAGAATTATTTAGTTACTATTTTATTTTAGGATTGAGGCGCTATTGTTCACATTTAACTATTGAAGCTTAAATAAAACGAAAACAGAGCTAGTTTATTATACTTCTGTGTCATAACTATTTTTCCTTTTCGAAAAAAATAAAAGTGCTCTAAAATTAGAATGTTTTTAAAAAAGACGCAGATTGTGAAGGTAAAACAAATACATGAAATGTCAATAGTTAAATATTTACAGGTTTTCTAAAATTTAAAATTTAATTTTAACTTCTGCCTTAGTACAGTAAGAATAAAGTCGAGGCGAGAAAGAGATGGAATAGTTTGACTGGGAGTAAAACGTGCCACTAATGTGGTCTATTTATATATTTGGATTTTAGAATAGGTACCTTCCTATACCTACTATCTACCTACTTTGGTTGGGAATGATACTGCATACCTATTCGTACATAATTTAATAACATATATTAATATTCAAATTTACTCAAATATAATCGAATATTCGAATACTCGAATATATTCGAGTATTCGAATATTCGAATATATTCGAGTATCGAATATTTCGATTATTCGAATAAATTCCCATTAGAATAATTCGTATTCGAATACTCGAATATTCGGATACTCGAATTATTCGTATTCGATTCCCAGCCTTACTACGAATTGCTTGGTTTAAAACACTCATGCAATGTTTGGTGTTAAATTAATATTTATTATTATTGTACAGACTAATAGGTCTATTCTGTAAAATGTCGTTGCAAAACGTATGGTACAATAATGACCCTCGTTTACCATTTTCTAACGAAGTTTGAAAAATTCGAATTCAGTCGTTGAGATGATTGTCGTTACTCAATTGAATAAAGGTAACTATTTTTTCGTAAAAAAGGGTAGTACACAAGTAGCTAAGTTCTCGGGATCATTTTTTGTATGTAATCTGTCAAATTTTAAATTAACACTTGATTTTGATTGAGGTATGAAATCGATGATTTATGTTTTCTCGCACCTTCTTTGGGTAATCGTTAAGCCACTGTCCTATAAATTATTTAAAATTTTTTTAAATAAACCTCTGCGCCTACAGGATTAATCAAAAGTTTTTAAAAATAAGTTTTGTACTAAAATATCTAAAAAATATTAACCTTAAAATGAAACTAAAACGTCAAATAATTTAGTTTGAGGTATCGGAATACTCTCTAATTCCGTTCTCGAAGCTAAGAGGAAAATGAGTACCACTGATGTCATTTTGACTCTTTGTTTTAAAAGAGGAGAATATATGTCTAAAAAGTGTTACATTCAGTAAGGCTTTTGACTATGTCCTACATGATTTACTAATAAAGAAACTTAAAAATATTATTTTGATCAAATAAGTCTAAGGCTTACAAAATAAATTTACAAAATACCTATAACACAGAGTCAGATGTAAAAATAAATTCTCAAAAGAAATCTATAAGTATTAGAGTTCTCCAAGAATCGGTGCCAGGTCCCTTACTGTTTTTAGTATATGTCAATGATTTTATTATAAATGTGTATTTAACTGACTTCACGTTATTTGCCGACGATACTTATATGCCAAATTTTTCCCAAAATGTAATTGAAATTGTAAATGCAGGTCATAAAGTTCAGTCAAGTACTGGACTGCGATTCTTAAACAATTGTTTTAATTTGACCTTATCTACAATTCAAACAATGCTTTTTCTAGAAGGGAAGCTGAGGCCTAATCTTTCAAAAATTCTAGGTCAAATTCTTGGAAATGTTCCTATATCCAATCCTTAAATGGGACAAACAACGTTCCAAAGTTGCTAAAACATAGTAATAATATTATTAAGCCACTGGACTACGTAAACTCTAATACCAAATTGTGCCCAGAGATTGCCTTACCAATACTAAAAATTTAATCAAATAGTCAATGTTGTCTAAACTTTTAAAGAAGGATCTAGAATTTTTCGAGTAGGGTCAGAAAATTCTAGACTGTATATACATGGATATATAAGACACAGAATGGGCTAAGAAGCTCAGTATAGATTTAAAATTGTGCAAATGAAGAAGAAATAAGTTAGAGAATAAAGTACTGATTTCTAAATGTTTAGTTGTGGTTACCCAGTAAACACACATACGTTAGAGAGACGTTTATAATGTTCAAACACCATTTGAAAAACGTGAGTTTTTATGTACAAACAACTTAAAAATGCCGCAGTTTTACACGTTTCAGATAACGAAATTATAAATGTTAAATATTAGTATATGTGAAACGAATATGTCAGATATTTTAAAATGTATTACTAGTCTACGTAACTCCAAAACCTTGAATGGACAATTCAGTTGATATGGATGTTTCATGAAAGTTTAGAAGAACACTTTTATTTAAACGTTGTCAAAAGGGCTGCTAACATGTTTCGTGAAAATATCATGTATTTTTAACGTTGCGATAGACCGTTATTTTTCTGACAATAAATAAACGAATTATCAACCAATGGCACGTTAAAAACACATTTTAAAAACGTATGTGTATTAACTAGGTATAGTTAAAAGTTTGATTAAGTTATTACTATTAATTTTTAATTATTTAACTTGAGAATAAATGCCAAGCATATTTTTTTATATACATAGTATCCCGGCTTCCTGCAGAATCATGCACCTTTCTGCCTCGATTCTGGTTATACTGGTTGCATATATTACAGGTATATAAATACACATACCACATGAATTTCTTTTTGGTGTATTTATTTATATTTATATTTTTTTTATAACTGCTGGTCCTGAAAAACGGAAAATATTTTCGGCAACTGTTAATTAGTATATAAAGTAGTGAGTATTACCAGGAGTTTCAATTATTTGTGGGGACAACAGACACGTAATAATACATATCTCCAACATTCACTTAAGAGATAGGTTTTCTCATATTTAAGACTACATGTTATGCCTCTTGTCAATCTATTATGACTAGAGCTCGGACAGAGGAATCGTTTTCAAGTGGCGGCTTTTATGCAGACCATGATGAAAGTTTCTTTTTTTCATTTTAAAATGTAAATACGAAAACTGGTTTTCGGAAAACGTATACCACAAAACAAAAAAAGATGTATTTTTACTACTACTACTACTATCCAATTATGGGAGTGACGTCAAACTATGTTTCTCCGTATAACTCATCAACAGCTGGAGAATGAAGATATCTATATTCTGCAGACATTTAAATGTATTGGTGAATGTAACACTAACACACATGTATTTTTAACTAGCGATCACGTGAGTATACACTTATTACTAATTTATTAATTTTTTTTATTTATTTATTTATTTAGATTACATTGTTCAACAGGCAAATAACCCAATTACAGAACAGGGGAATAGGTAAAATACAGATAGAAAAAAATTAGTATGTTTATAGGTACTGAGATAATTACAAAATACTAATTATAAAATACTAATTACAAAATACTAAGATAATTAAGAAATAAAATAAAAGGGGAAAAGAGAAAGAAAGAACACAATTAACCTGAATAGACAAACTAAAATGACCTTAAGGATTTTGAAAAATATACAAATATTGTAGGGAGAAACAAGTCATTATTTAGAGATACAACATTTTTATGTTATTAAGGTTGCAATTAAATATATCTAAATGGATGCCAGCGGCATTACAGTTATTACAAGTAGTATGTAGCGGAGAATGTTTCAGAATATTTGTACGAGGTGTCGGAAGATAGAATATTAAATTATCTCTAGAGGTTATTCTAGGCACAATAAAGTTTAATGTAGATAAAATATCTTGACAATCGGTAATATTGTGAATAATCTTAAACAAAAATACCTGAGAGAAATATTTACGCCTTGTATCATTAAGACTTGCCAGAGAATGTTTTTCTAATAACTCACTTTGAGGAAAGCCAATAGGAGGGTAAGTACCGTTAGCTTTAAAGCTTAAAAGTTTTAAAACTCGACGTTGAACAGATTCCAAAATATTGATGTGTGCACTGTAGTGAGGAGACCATACAAGAGAAGCATACTCAAACTTAGTTCTGACAAATGTAAAATATAATAATTTAACTGTGTTTGTGTTGGTGAAATCACGACAATTTCGAGCTATAAATCCATACGTCCTTCCTGCTTCTAAGACTATAGAGTCTATATGTGTAACAAAGGCAAGTTTATTGTCAAAGATAACACCAAGATCATGGAATGTTATTGGACGATTTAGAATGATATTATCAAGATTATAATCGAAGATAATATGTGTTGGCTTCTATTCTTGACACCAGATATTTATATTATTTAGATTACTCTGAAGGTGGAGGCAATCACTAAAACTGTTAACAACTGAGTAAATTTTTAAATCAACGGCATAAAGGAGGCAATCACTTCCAAAACGTTTAAAATATCATTTATAAAAATTATGAATAACAAAGGCCCAAGGATGGACCCTTGGGGGACACCTGATGTTGCTAAGTATTCAACAGACTTGAGCCTATTAAATATTACATATTGAGTCCCATTATGTAGGTACGACTTGAAGAATGTAAATAAATGATCAGATAAACCAAAGTTACTCAGTTTATGAAGTAGTATATTGTGGTCAAGTCTGTCAAATGCCTTAGAGAAATCGGTGTAGATTACATCTGTTTGTGTCCGATTGTCAATTGCTTCAGCTATAAACTGATTAACACAAACCAGGTTTGTCACCGTGGAGCGTCCTTTTACAAAACAATGTTGAAATTCTGATATTTTGTTGGAAACATGAAAATATATATAATCATGAAGTAACGTTTCTAAAGCTTTACAGAAATTACATTTAATGAAATTAGTCGAAAATTACTAACTTCAGATTTATCACCTTTTTTGTGGGACAGACTTTCGATTGTTTCACAAGTCAGGCAACTCACCGTTCGTTAAGCACATATTAAAAAATAATTTTTAGGGGAATGCAGGAACACCTTCTGGGCCGGTTGTCATTTTCGTTTTTATTTTCTTTAAAACAGCTAGTATTTCACACTCCTCGAATTCACGTAAGTGCACAGTTGAAGTAGGATAATGATCACTTGACAAATAATTAGAATTGCATGCCGGTGTATAGGATTTGCAGAAGAATTTCGCGAACATGTTATGAATGTCATTCGGATCAGTGAATTGCTGCCCATTATAGGATATTTGATTTGAGATGTTAGATGATCTCTTCAAACTACCTATAAAAGACCAAATCTTACTAGGTCCTGTTTTTATGTTATCTTCAGATGTACGAACAAAGTCCTTGAAAGATATGTTTATATCAGATTTTATTTTATGTCTCAATATTTTGAATTCGTTAAGTGAGCGAATATCATTGGTTTTTTTATAAGCACGCCAGTGTCTATCCTTCAATTGAATATTTTTTATTATAAGAGAATTATACTAAGGAGGATAATTTTTCCTCTTGTTAGCAGCAAAAAATTTAGGCACGCAAAGATCAAACATAGAATAAAGTTTATCATAGAAATAACCAATCGCATCCTTTACATTAAAGAAAGTTTCAAGAATTTGCCAATCGATGCTGCCCATTAAATTATATAAAACCGGGAAGTTTGCTTTCCGGAAGTTATAGTTACAATTATTATTAGTATTGGACGGAAAATTGTTTTTTGAATTGTAACTGACATTCCCCTGAAGGTATATATGTAAAGCAGGGTGATGGATATCCTCCTTTACAAATGGATCGGCGGACTATTCCACAGAACAATTATTATTGTAGAGGACTAAGTCAACTAACTTACCATTAACATTAAATATAAAATTATGCTGTGAAATATTAAGAATATTTGAAAAGTTATTTAATGTAAAAAATTTGACGATAACATGAAAGTTTTTAAGATAGGTCGAGTATTTAGATATATTAAAATCACCAATGATAAGTAGGTTTGATCCGTGTATATAATCAAGCGATTCAATTCCCTCAAATAATTGTTCATACTCCGAAACTGCTAACATAGGTGGCACATATATACAAAAATATATGTTGAAAAACAGTTAGATATAATTGTTATGCCTCTAATATCGATTGATGGCAAATTAATGAAACCTGCAGAGGAAAGATCTAGTAATGTTGAACTAATATTATCACGTACAGCAAGTAGTACGCCACCACCTCTACTATGGTTGATAGCAGCAAAGTTTCTATCAGAACGATATATATTATAATTTGAACTGAACTGTCATAGACGGACGAATTAAGCCATGTCTCGATAAGTGCGTTAGCCGAATAATGTGAGCTGATACTACTAATAATTGTTGTAAATGTTCCGGAGTTAATTTACATCGCCTATCATTAAAAATTCATTTGTATTGTGAAAAAGGACTGTTCAGCGTCGACAAATGTAATTGACTCATAGTTAAAATATGTGAACTCTTGCAGAAACTCCACATTTGTGTCATGTGTACAAAATCTACTTATTTGCCATTTAAAAAGGTCATCTGCCACCCCGCAGGCTGATGCCCGGAGAAATTCAAAAACAAGAAAACGGTTTTGAGAAAATCATTAAAAGGTCGAATAGACAAAAGACGTTATATATGTAAAGCATAATCTGACAAAACAAAAAAGTCTTATAACTCGTGAAGGGATGTAGATATCAAAAAAGTAAATGAAGAAACACCCCTGCACCTTCTGTCGAGATTGGCGGCCTGCTATCCTGTGCAAGTCTCAGTCCCTTTGGACAAAAAACAAAAAGGTTTTGAAAAAAATTCTTTAATATTCTCTTTAAAAAGTCTGTATCTGACGATAAGGCATTGAATGCTAAACGCTTAATATAATATAGTTATTAAAACAAGTGAACATATTCATATAAAGTTAGCCTGCTTTCGTGTAATTCATTGTACTCTTGGGATTGAATTTTAAACATTACAAAGTGCAACTCGTATTAATTTTCATTTCTGTAAAAGTTTTTGACACTTTACGAGACAAAATCTTGTTGTATAATTTACTATTTAAAGTAGATTGTATAATGAAGAATTATTGTAGAACTCGCTTATTCATTCCATTCTAAATTACCTGAAAATTATTTTATCATGAAAGCGTCTTTTGTTCTCGGAAAGGGTGATGAATATTTGCTAAGATTATTTTGTCATATTTTCAAACCACAACTTTTCACCAGATATTTCGAGATGCATGCCTGTCATTTCAATCACATCCTTACTTTATCTGACATTTTATTTGCTTTGTATTATGCATTTTTAGAAAAAAATAAATCAATTGTTTGGGTATTACGTAAGTATCCTTTCAAACTTAATATGACAACAATAAAACACCTACAGGATGTTCCAATAGTGCGTCAAAGTACAATATAGATATCATTGGAACAGTTTGGAAAATTATTTTTTTTATTTAGGTACTGCACATTTTAATAATATTTTGAAATAAACGTTGTCACTGGCTACAGCGGAGCATCTCGAGTCATTTTATTTAAATATAACATACTATGTATTTTTACATTTTTGAATTCAGCGTAAAATTAGGTTTCCAACGACATCCCGATTTTTGGATTTTGTTATGGCGTCGCCGAGTGATTCGAAAAAATATGATAATTTCAATGAGAACAACGTTTAATAAATTAATTCGCTGTATGTGTGTTACTATTAATTACGAACATTTATTATGCAGTTATGTAGACAAGTGATGTACCTAAACGACGCAACCACCAATATTGATTATTATCATACGAAGAATCTTTTACACTTTTGCTAATGTAGGGAATTTCAAAAGTTCATTTTTTCAATATTTGCAAATAGAACATCCTGTATTTTACAGTATTTTTAAATTGGCACGTCAATTCTCTAAAATTCTTGTGAATAATGGTCCTATATCTAAAATAGATATTTCCAGAAATATTTTTACATTCTTCACCGGCTCGGTGGAGTAGTAGGCTAGAGAGCGCGATGGCAAGTGTGACAAGATAATTACTTTATCGTAGCTACGGGTTCGAATTCCGTCACTGACACTGACACGATCGGTGGAAATGGTTGTCTGTCCGCATTTTTTCATCTGTGTAATCCTCGCATGTGCAGCTTCTGTTTTGATTCAGGGATTGTGTAATTTTGTGGTGTTTATTTATTAAGAATCGTTAAATTATTATAGCTTTTATTTCTAACTAATCTAGTAGCCATGATTTTGACAGAAAGTGACAGACAAATTGTAAGCAGTATTAAATTTTTTCTGAGTGCGACATGATTGTCTTCATAGTTTAATTGAATTACTTTTGGGTCTATCTAAAAAATGTATAAATAATGGTTTAATATCACGAAAAGGTTGATAAAATAATAAGAACAACTTTAAAAAACCACAGTTATTTTGAACCTACTATAATCAAATAAGGAACTGCTCAAAGTGGCCTCCCAGTATAGTCTGAGAAAATGATATTGTTACGGGACGTACTGGATAAGACGCTACGGAACGCAGAGCTGGAGTTAACTGTATTATTCGCTCGTTTACTTTTTCATTGTAGGTGTTTGTATCTAGTTTAGCTAGCAATAATTTAACAATTGTACAAAAAAGTATTAACTTGAAATAAAAGTATTGAATTTAAAGTATTGACTACACATACAGCAGATACAGTATTCAAGTTTGCTTAATATAAATTGTTACTACCCAGCAAGATCCGCGAGGAGGTATGAGCATGCCAGGAAAGGATGAGTATGGAATATTAGTATAGAATAAAGAAATTATTTAAAAAGTAACAAGAAACTCTTTAAAACAAAATAAAAACAAAAATGTACTCTCAAAATAGTAACAGAAACAAATATTTTTTCTCAATAAATAAATTAAAAATAAGTTCTAATAATAAAGTTACTACTATAATAAAACCAGAAAAACAAATTTTTGTCAAAATGAAAAAAAATGATAACATTAATAAATAATAACATCCTAAAAAAGAATGTTTCTCATGCACTGAAATAAGAAAGCAAAAACGAAATTAAATAACGCAGTTGATATCACAGAATTCACTTCTTCACTTCACATCACTTCACTTTACCACACCTCACATTGCTTCTTCCTCTGAATCCTCGCCCTTCTCATCCTCTTCTTCATTTTCAGATGAACTACTATCCTCGTTCAAATTTATAATAAATTTATTTCCACTATTTACATGAAATTTGGCAATTTTTGAATAATCATTGTCAATTGTTATTACTTTCCTAATTCTTTTTTTACCAATCTTCCTTGTTAATTTTCGACACTTCATTTTGAATAAATTCTATGATTTTTTTATCGAATTTCGGAAAAATATTTCCTATTCTTTTTTCTTCAATTTGCACCAAATTAATTCAATCGGGTTGAAAATACAGAAATATGGCGGTAATCTCAACACTGTGGCAATATCACTCCGCTACATTATCTATAATGTACTTCTACTCATAGTTTTTCATTTTCAGGACTTCCAAGAGTTGTGCTTTGTTATAATTTTCCTCATAATAGAGATCATGTTTCATTAAAAAAATTTGTAACTCCAGCTTAGTACAATTGTTGTTAGGAATTTTATACAGTTGACTCAAATGATACTTCGCGTTGTCAAGAACATTAATGCTATTCGGTTTTAATTTTGAAATTAGGGTATTTTCAAACCATTCCCCAAATATTTCTCCCTCCATGTTCCTGTGGTAGTCCACGTTATAGTCTTCCATGTTTTTTCAGCACAGTTTCAATGCATTATCAACCCATCCATCAACTGATTCACACTGTAATATAATCAACCAAGTCCCTTTATTAGAGGGCAATGAGATTGGTTGTCATTTCCTAGATCCATCAGTCCCTCTTTGAATTACGATATCATGAATATCATACCAAGTTTCATTTAGCTAATAAATTTGTCTATTTTTTCCTTCTGAGTTCTTTTATCTCGTCTAGATATGAATGTCGTCATTCCACTATTAGTCTACTTTCCATAATCGCCATACATTTATTAATAGTTTGATATTTAAATCTAATTCTTCTCAGCCAAGTTTCTAAAGTTCTTTTGGTATATTTTAGATGAGAATCCATTTCATTTAATTTTCTGTCTACCACGTCAATAGTTGGGATTTTTATTTTTCTGATACGCGTTGTAAAGTCCTTAAAAATTTTGCTAACGATTGACCGGTATCGGTTCGTTGTTTTTCTTGGGAGGGCAGCTTCTCTCACCATTTTGTGTATTGCAGGACAGGGAACGTTAATCATAGATGCTGTTTTACCTAGTACATCTAAATTATACAAATTAGGGTCATTAGCTCGTCGCTTCAAAAGATTATTGTAAACATTAAAGAAAAATTTGTTTTGCTGGATCGTTCAAATATAGCCGATTTTCTCTTACTGAAAACACTACTGAACTTTGATTTACTTTATCACTGCAAACACTATCACTTTCATTTTCACAAACAAAATAAGATGTAGATGCAGAGGTCTCCCACGTTGGAAATATTTTTACATCAAATACCTAGTTAAATTATTTTCAAAAACACATCATCAGCAAATAAAGATATATGAAATAATTATTACTTATATTACACTATTACACAACTCACTGCAGCACGATAACCTTCTTAAATTATTTTCAAAAACATGCCAGCAAACAAACATATATTAAATAATTATTTATCTTATAATATTATACTTACAATATATCATATAACGCACTGCTAGAACGAATAATCGGTAACAAAATTAAGTGCGGCCCTGAAGTACCCAGCATGTAAGCTAAACTCCTCCTCGGTCGCGTGCCAACAAAAACAGCAATTATCATTCTCGCTTTAATGTAAGCGGTGTAAAAGACGGAAGATGTTATGCGTTAGACATTTCCCACCCTCGCGTCTTACCCCGTACGTCCCGTCACAATATCGGTTTCGCAGACTATACGTTTATGCACTTCTGCAGATGATTTTCGAATGACCTACTGATATTTCGTAAAATATCTACAACAATATTCTGAAAAACTTCCAGTATTCTTCATATTTTCTTTTGCAGTTGTAGGAGTTTTGTGTCTTGTACACTTGCTTCTCAACGTAGTCCCACAAAAGTCCAACTTTGGAGTCTTCCTCTTTCTATTCAACTATTTGGAAAAGCGTCGTGTATTGCACAGGAGCTCCATCACGTGGGCACCACATTCTCTACCTAATATTCGTAGAGGAAATTCTCCAGTAATCCTTCCAAGTTGTCTTACAAAAATTCCACATAAATTTGATCATTCACTGGTTTATCAATATCATAATAATAAATTAACATATTAATTTTTATGACACATTGCATCATTGGTAAACAATGCAAAGTCAAATAAATTCCTTTGTTGTCTAGTTTTTGTTGTGCCCATTGATAAAATTGTATTCGGTTTTCATAATCCGTATCTTTCAGTTCCTGCATTAGTTGAATGTGGTAGGGATGAAATTTGTTTTTTTATAGGATTCGATGGACTGATAGACTGGTATCGCTTTCTCTTGCCAAATCTCTTATACTGCGATGAGGATCTTCAGTCACACTCAAAAGTATGACCGTTTAGATTTCTATATTTATTACATTTTTGCTCGTTCCTTTTCTTACATTTCACTTTCCCCGTAGTGTCAAATCGTTCCATTAATCTCGCAAATGACTTTTTGTGGGCGTATCTTCTTTCTGGATATAATTTCTTACAAATTCGAGTTCATAAAATACAATTTTAGCACTCGCACCCAAAACATAGACTCTATCGACCATTTATTCTCTCGGAAAGGTCGTTATTGAAAAGTGCTAATTTTAAACTAATATATAACTTAAAATAAGTGTAAAGTCTGAAGTACTTTGTCACAACTGTTAATAAATTAATTGCCAATAAGATAACTTACAATTATTTTCACTTTCTGTCAAAATCATGGCTACTAGATCAATTAGGTGTCAAAAATAAGTATCCATTCCTTAATAAAAACAAAAATTTTATTTCCATTATGCACTGACTGGCGATGTAAATGCAGTAACTTTACACTGCTCACGGCGTAACTAGATGACTTACAGTTTTCCGGTAATATTATGGTAATATTACTCGCGAGGTAGTATTACCTAATAATAAATCACCAGTAATATTATTCCGATAATGTTCTTTATTATATCAGTACTTATAAAAATACTTAATCAAAAAAAATTAAACAAAAACTAACGTCCATGATAAAATATACTCACGGTTTCTCTAAATAAGTAATTGATTATCGTGGCCTTAAATTAATAAAAAAAAAATATTTAAACTTTTAATTATTACTTCCACAATTTTGAATTTCATTGTTATTTAAAACTTTGGTTCTCTAGAGGTTTTTTTGCATTTGAGAATTATTTAGATTTAATACATAATGGTTTAACAAAAAAAATATATGATGTGGCCAGCACATAATTTTCTTATACCAGTATATATCATCGTGACCTAAAAAAAAATCATTCTATTTAATTCTTCACTTACCCCATTTAAATTTTAATTGCGTATCTTGAAATGTTTCATTAAAATTTTTAAATAGTTAATTATCAGCGTCATTCGATACTGTCAATAATAATTCATGTCATATATTTTATTAATTTCTTCTTACTGACGTTGACATTTTTATAACTAAATTCGACCTTTCAAATATCAAATATATCCTAACCCCATTTTATGAGGCTAAATGTGTAAAATATATCAGATTACATAAGCTTTATTTAATCACTTGGAAAATATATTTTATTGGCTTGATATTGTAGACATGATTTATAATCTTCCATCAAGAATACATTTTATTGTAAAGGCAAATACGAAGAAAGTTTAGGTTCCGTACAGCTGGCCAATATTGCTCATCACCGAATTTTTCAGTGTCTCTGGCCTTTAGAATATGTATACCAGGGAATTTGAAAGCTTTATCTCAAAAACTGTGGCTGCTATCACGATACTACAGACATGCAGACAGATTTTTTCCATAAAGTTATGTTTTTTCATTATAATTCGTCGTGATTCGTCCAAAAATGCAATAAATTTTTTTTATTTTTTTCCCCAAAATTGTACCTTTTTTCTTCTTTTCATTCAATATGTATCTTCTGGTGGTACCATATTCAGCAAATTTAATGTGTCACCTAAAATGTTATTTAACATCTTAACTTCCAAATTTGGGAGGTCTCCCGTTAGCATTTTTTGAGTTATCGCGAATACACACATACACAACACATCCACACACAAGACATCATTCCGAAAATAGCCAGAATGGATTCAAGAGGATTCAAAACGTATATAACTACCTATTATTCAGTCTGGTTTAAGGCCAGCTGTACGACGGCTCTTCTACATATAATGGATGCCATTATTACTACTTCCGATAAAGGAAATTGTACTGTGTTAGTACTGTTGGACCTCAGTACTTCGATACAATTAACCATGAAATATTATTAGGTATTCTAAAATATATTGGACTCTCTGAAAGTGCAGAATTTATTTGGACGGCTTAATTTTAGAAGCTGGAGTACCACAGAGATCCATCCTGTGTCCACTACCATTTACCATATGTACAAGTCATTGCATTAACTATTTAAAATATTGCCAAATTCATTTATATGCTGACGATTCTCAGCTTTACTATTCATTCTTTCCCTTAGAGGTTGATACTGCCTGTGTTGCTATAAACAACGACATTAATAAGTTTGTAGAAGAAGCTAAGAATTAGTGTCTAATTATCAATCCAAGCAAATCAAATGTCATTGTCTTTGGACCAAGAAACCATAGAGAGCGAATTAAAAATGAGTTAAACATAGCCATAGGCAACACTCAGCTTGTAAAACTCAATAATGCAAAAAGTTTGGGTATGACTTTGGACAGTGAAATACGCTTTATTGGTCACATTAATATATTATTGCAAAAGGCATATTCAAATATTAAATTAATATATGCAAACAGGCACTGCTTGCCTCAAAAGACGAAAATCATGCTGTGTGAATCTTTGGTAATATCTTTGTTTAATTATGCTGACGTACTTTATGGCCCTTGTTAAAATTATCTATACATACATAAAATTCAGAAAGTTCAAAATTCTTGTCTCCGTCCAATGTATGGTATAGAAAAATGTCAAAGAATTTCACATAAACTTAAAGATATCGGTTGACTAAGTATGCAAAATCGAGGACTGCTTCACTCAGCAAGTCTATATCACAAAATCATTATATTAAAGTCCCCACCATACTTACATATATACAAAAATCAAATTTAGGACAAATGTGCGTACTCCAAGTATTAGATTTAAAGTAATATTAACACATCCAATATATCAACATGAAATTTTCAAACGGTCTTACAGTTTTCAAATCTGCAAGGTTTATGCTATCGAGAATGATTTAATGAAAATGAATATCCAGCAATTTAAAACAAAATATAAAACATTTTTATTTAATCACCAAACTTAAAATAGTAGTACCTAATTAAAATAATTTCATATGTATATATATATATATATATATATATATATATATATATATATATATATATATATATATATATATATATATATATATATATATATATATATATATATATATATATATATATATGAGTTAACGGGTACTCCCGCATAAAGAAAAAATTGCACGATGGATGATGCAAAAATTGCAAATGGCAGAAAGATGCAAACCGTGGACATGTGTTTCTGACTAATTGGTCTTCATCAGCACGGTATAGCTGAATTAAAATGGTGGACAAAACTCAATGTTTAACAAAAGAAATATACAAAATGTACATAAACCATAAAAAAAGACTTTAATAAATTAGTTTAGTACCACATTTGAGAATCGAAATTTAAGGTATGTTAATTAAATTGAATTTATATACTCATAGATAGTAAGTTAATTTTAGTAATTTCAATTTTAGAATATATTGAAAAAGGTATAAATCCATACCGAAAGGTTTATACGAAAAAAAAAACTAATAAATGAATTTCAACACAATCTAAAAAATTAATTATTAAAACAAGAACCATATTCCCAAGAAAAAACAATAAGAATATATATATGTATATATGCATGTCAAAATATCCTTTTAAACATAGGAAATCTATTGTTTTACATACGTCATTATACATTTATATATATTTAAGTATATTCTGTTACTTTCTGGTAAAGTAGAAGAACAGTTGTCACATACCTTGTGTGTTATACTGAACTTGGCCATTTATTTCTTGTAATTAAAGAAAAAAACACTAAATTTGTAAATAGTATTAAGTATTGCGAAAAATAATAAAGATGTTTACTATTATTATTATTATTATTATATATCAATCAAAATCTCAAGGTCGAAAAAAATCACGATTACTATACTTCCTTATTTTAGGTATAAGAAAGTAAAAATTGTTACTTGAAAATAAAAGTAATAGTTAACTTAAATTTTTCTTCGATACTTGTAATAAAGACATTTTTATCTCATTCGCTTTGTAGCAAACTCATATAATACTTAACAAAATGACAAATTTAAATATTATTCGATAGTGTTCAAAGTGAGTTTCTTTCAGCTTGTGGTGCGTGCCAAGCGGGCCAATTTCACCCCAGGGTGTCATCAGCTTAAACACGGCGTACATCTTGATGGCCAAATCGCTGCTTTACGGCGCTGAGATGTTCAATTTGAAGCCCACTTCATTTAAAACACATCCGATTTTGATTCGTTCACATCGACTACTGCTTTCGTAAGATTTTACTTTAGTTTTATTGATACTTGGGTAACCACAGATACTGCTTAATGGAAATGTTTAAGAGACATTTCAAATACTAAAGTTTAACTAGCATTTACCTAAGTCTTACACGTCTCAACGGTACAGAAATTGATGATAATAATTCAACGATGTATATAACAAGTGAAATGTCTGAAATTTCCTTATATTTATTCATTTATTTGAAATTAAAATATGAACTAATTTTAATGAGTGCACTAACTGATGTTTTTCCAACTTCAAATATTTATAACTAATATTTATCCTTGGCACTATACACATTGTAATTTCTAGGAAAGTCAGAGTAAACTAAAAACCACATGTTTATAAAAAGTCAAATGACTTTAACAGAATTCTAAAACTTAGTTCCAAGCATGAAGTATTCGAAACGTCCGGTGGCTCTTCGACACAACAAAATGAATAAAGGATTATTAAAACTTTTACAAAGAAAACATAACAAACAGTAACAAAACATTTACAAACTAATAAAATCATTCTCCAAGTGTTCCTCTAATACATAGAATACATTTCTAAGTAAACATTTATTTACAGACGTTTTGGATATATTGAGGTCCAGTTGCCTTACATGCAGAGGAAAGACGTTATGAAATGTTAGACCATACAAATTGGTACCAACTTGCGTCTTTTAAGTCTTAGAAATTTGGTATTTTACATTTACAAACAGTAATACATACTTATAGTAGTTTAATAATATAAGCTTTTTTAATCATTTATTTCACGTCGGCCTATTTCCGCTACCAGAACCAATCACCGACACCAGGAGACGAGATGGAAATTTTGCCAAACCTCTTCCCTGTTGAAGAGTAGGGATTTTTTATTTAATAGAGAAAGGACCAACTGCATACAAGTAAATCAACCATTACATAAGTGAATAAATATTACAACATGGTTTGTGTTATACACATACACACGTGATCACATAGATACACCTGTATATAACAATAATTTTAATATGCACGTACATACATAGCGTGCCTGTAAAGTATCGAGCAAATTCATTATTTCTTAAACCAAAAATATTTAGAAAAATTCACGGACACATCGATTTAATTTCAATTGTACATCTTATCCTTTATTTTTGGTTATGACGTCATCTCTGTTTTCGTTATGACGTCATCGGTATATTTTTAAATGAAAAACCCTGCATATTCTCAATTTTTGTAATCTGAATTAACAGCTGATTCCAAAAAATGTTGTCATAGGGTCTAAAATTGATAAGTTGAGAGATACGGCCAGTTAGAATATAAGAATTTCCTAATTTTTCATGTTTTGTTTCAACAAATAATAATCACTAGAACTAACGGTTAATAATAAAATTCAACTAAGTTTCTTAGATAGCTCACAGAAAATAATCTAGTGGATTGAGATCCGGTGACCTTGGTGGCCATTCGATGGGTCCGCGTCTACCAATACACTTGTTCAGAAATATTTGGTCACGATATCTTCGAATATTATATATATATATATATATATATATATATATATATATATATATATATATATATATATATATATATATATATATATATATATATATATATATATATATATATATATATATATATGTTGTTTTTCAGGTTTTCGTGGGTGGTGAATGTTAAATTCGTTTTCGGGTATACTCCCGCGTAGGTGATAGGCCCCGAGAGGGACCGTGGTTGTCTGAACGACGTTTCGGCAGAATCTCATCTGCCATCTTCAGGTTCTAACCGATAACTGCTTACTGCGGCTTCTGGTTACTCGAACTGAAATGACGTTTTCTGGATCTGGCAGTTCTTTATATACTCTACCTATGTTACGCTCTGTTGCTCTCGACACCTCCGGGCGTCATGGTCTGCTGCACCCATCTCCTGATTTCGAGCGCGGCTTCGTGTAATCGGTCCTGTTCGGACGCGCATGCGTGTGTCTGTGCTATGTCACGGTCTGTTGCACCCATCTCCTGATTTCGAGGGCGACTCCGTGTACTTGGTCCTATTAGATTAGCTCTGGTTGGTTCCTCTTCGTGTGTTCGTTGCGTTATGTTTCTTGCTTCCTCATGGACAGCAGCATGCAATACCAGAGCAGGCTTCCATGTGGTAGGTAGTCTTGGAGTGTCATCTCGTGTATTTAGATTGTGTGGTCTTTTTCTAGTTTCTATGGCCTCCCTGATGATTCTTGACTTGTAATGCTCGATATTGGCTAGTGTTTTTGTTTTGTCGAAATCAATCCTATGTCCTGTAGTTTTGACATGTTGAGCTAAAGATGATGTTCTCTCGTCTTTCCTAACAGCGTTTATGTGTTCTTCGCGTCTTGCACTTATTTTTCTGTTGGTCTGTCCTATGTATGATTTGTTGCAATCTTGGCAAGGTATTTCATATACCCCTTTGACTTTCTAGAGGAATTTGATCTTTGGATTTCCAAGAATGGTACTTGATTTTTCTTGTCGGTCTTAAAAGTTGTTTCTATTTTATGTTTACGTAGAAGTTTGCTTATTTTATCCGTTGTTCCTTTTATGTATGGCAGATAGGCTTTTGCTATGGGTTGTTCGGAGTCCTCTTGATTTATTATTATTATTATTTATAAAATATATATATATATATATATATATATATATATATATATATATATATATATATATATATATATATATATATATATATATATATATATATATATATATATATATATATATATATATATATATATATATGTATATATAAAATAATGAATAATTATCGGGTACGCCCATAGCAAAATTGCCAAGGTGGAAAGAATGCAAATTGCAAATGGCAGAAAGATGCGAACCGTGGACACGTGTTTCTGACTTATTGGTCTTCATCAGCACGGTGTAGCTGAGTTAAAGTGATTGACAAAACTCAAAAGACACAAAGGGAAAACCACTGACAGGGTGCCAGTCGCAACCTTTGTGGCTTCCCATTTGGATGACTCTAGAAGTGGAAGCCACAAAGGTTGCGACTGGCACCCTGTCAGTGGTTTTCCTTTTGTTGTCTTTTGAGTTTTGTCAATCACTTTAACTCAGCCACACCGTGCCGAACAATAAGTCAGAAACACGTGTCCACGATTTTGCATCTTTCTGCCATTTGCAATTTGCATTCTTTCTACCTTGCAATTTTTCTTTATGCGGGGCGTACCTGATAATTATTCATTATTTTTTTACTGTTTGTAATTAAACCCGCAACGAACTCATTCTCTCTCTCTCTCTCTCTATATATATATATATATATATATATATATATATATATATATATATATATATATATATATATATATATATATATATATATATATATATATATATATATATATATATATATATATATATATATATATATATATATATATATATATATATATTTGTTAAATTCGTTTTCCGGGTATACTCCCGCGTAGGTGATAGGCCCCGAGAGGGACCGTGGTTGTCTGAACGACATTTCGGCAGAATCTCATCTGCCATCTTCAGGTTCTAACAGATAACTGCTTACTGCGGCTTCTAGTTACTCGAACTGAAATTTCAGTTCGAGTAACCAGAAAGCAAGCAGTTATCTGTAGAACCTGAAGATGGCAGATGAGATTCACACAGGAATCGCTTTGTGTGATCTCTCTAAAGCTTTCGACTGTGTTCCTCATGACTTGCTGCTAAGAAAATTATCGTATTATGGTATAAGAGGTTTGCCTCTACTTCTTTTTACATCTTATCTTAGAAATAGGAAGCAATATGTCAGTATCAACAACTTAAATTCAGATTTCAGCGATGTTAAACATGGCGTGCCTCAAGGATCTGTGTTGGGACCAGTTATATTTATATTATTTATAAACGATATTTACTATTTTCTCCAGCCGTATAAATGTGTCCTTTTTGCCGATGATACAACTTTAATTGCTTCAAATAGAGACTGTTCAAATCTTCTCGATAGTTTAAATCAAATTGAAAAAATGGCTAACAAATGGTTCACTACAAATAAACTTAAATTAAACGGTGATAAATCACAGAAACTTGTTGTATCTTCGAATCATAGCATCACTAAGGGAGAAAGCGTTAAGTTGTTGGGGGTTATATTAGATGATAATTTAAATTGGAATAGTCATGTTGACTATTTGGGGAAATCACTTACAAGTGTAATTTTCTTATTACGCCAATTGAAGTTGGTATTGGGTTTCAACACACTACTTTCTGCATATTTTGCATTATTTCATTCGCGTATTTCTTATGCAGTAACCTTATGGGGTAATTCAAGTCATGCCATAAGAATTTTTCGTCTTCAAAAGAGAGCTGTCAGAGTAATCAGTGGAATTAATAATAATAGGGAACACTGTCAACCACTATTCTTAAAATTCGGTATAATGCCTTTACCATCTTTACATATATACTTCTCTCTAATCGAAATACATAAAAACGTCAGTAGTTTTGATACCCACTGATTTACATAACTATAGTACAAGATCTGCAAATTTACTAAGGATACCTCGTTTTAGGCTGAAAAAGTCTGAAAGTAATTCATTAAATTTGAATTTGTATAATAAACTACCTCCCGAAGTAAAGTCACTAAATTTAAATCGTTTTAAAAACAATATTAGAAGTATTATACTAAAACATTGTTTTTATTCAATTGAAGATTATTTACGGGCATCATTCTAATAAACAAAAAATTGATAAATAGATTACCCATTTAAAATCGCATTGCATTTATTATATTGATGTGGAGCAGAACTACCCGATAGTTTAATTTTGTTATTTAGTTTAATTTTGTTTTATGAATGTACATGGGTGTATGTGTGTGTATATGTATGCGTCTGTATATGTGTTTGTGTGTATATATGCGTATAAATGTGTGTATATTGATGTGTATATCTGTGTATATGTGTGTATATATGTATATGCGTGTATATGTTGCATGCATGCGTGTATGTGTGTATGTATGTGCATGTGTGTATGTATGTGCATATGTGTGTGTATGTATGTATGTTTGTATATTAACTGGTTTGTCATATATGTGTCTTTATTTATACAAATATACTAACCATATATTACTTACTATAAGATAGTTCTTGTTTTTTTTTTCTCGACAATCGTTTGGTATATGTATATACAGTGGTTATTTAATTTTAATTTCCGTTTGACTTCCACTGTTTTGTTTTTAGTTTATATATTAGTTTGTGCTTCATGTGTTTGAATTTATATACATCAAATCTGTATAATATTTTAAATTTTATTAACTATAAGAAAGTTCTTGTTTTTTCGACAAAAGTACCAATCTGTATATACAGTGGTTTTTACTTTACTTTTACTTCTACAATTTTGCTTATAGCTTATGTATTTGTATTTGTCTTTGTATATTCATATTTATATATATCAACCTTGAATGATCTTTAAAATTTTTTTTTTCTTTCTCTTTTAACTATAAGATTTTTGTGCTCTGACTTGCTACAAATGTACAAACCTGTATATAATGTGGTTAAATAAACGATATCTATCTATCTATCTATCTATCTATCTATATATATATATATATATATATATATATATATATATATATATATATATATATATATATATATATATATATATATATATATATATATACAAATTTATAATGATTTCTCAAACAAGAATTTGGTAACGGAATTATTATTGCTAAATCCATAATATTGTTATTTATCAATTAATGTACTGAGTAACACACAGCTAAAGGCTTTTGTTAGATCTTAAAATTATGAAAAGGCGAACAAGCCCCTTTGAAAACCCAGTTTATGAGATGAGTTAGTGAGTTGTTGATTATTTTCTCCCAAAACCGAATTGATATAGATTAAATAAATCATTTTGTTCAAAATGGTTCGAAGTTTAAAATAACTTCCATGGCGTTTGCTAGAATAACAACTGTACGATATATTTGTGGATCGGTATAACTTTTGAGATTTTCGAAACATCGGGGAACATATTATTTCTTATGCACAAGTTAATTTATCGTTTTAATAAAAAAACTGCTGGACTATTTTTAATTTACTTTTAAAATTTGTGTTTCAATGAATATATAACTAATCTTAGACAACATTTCTCTACAACATTTTTCGATACTATGAAAAATAAAGGTAATTTGATCTTAGGTACAAATTCAAATTTCAGACATTTCCCCCATAACCAAGATCAGAAGGAAAATCTCTTTGACGCCTTTTGATTTTCACAGAATGTATCAACATTTGTCATGAGTAAAAAGTTTTAAAACATCAATAAAAATAATGTTAGTATAGTCAGATTCCTGCACATTGGAAATTCATTTCTATGTAATGGTAGTTTGTTGAACTAAGCCATTCTGCCATCCTATGTCAAAATGACGCTCCTAAACTCAAAATTTACCCATTTCTTTATTATACTACTTTACAATAGTTATATATCAAATATGTCATATTTCCTAATCGAAACAGACGTGTGTCACCTGTTAAGTAACTTATATCACCTGTTAAGCCAATGCTTAACAGGCTTTTCAATAAAAGCCCTAATAAAATATAACGTATCTCAATATTTCTTGAGAAACCTAAGAGAATTAGACGTAAATTCACTTCTGAGATATGTCATTTTGGCTTAGGAGGACATTGCTTGTTTGTGATATATTTGTTATAGCTTAAAACATATCCATCAAAAAAAATATTTAAAAATTTCCCATTGTCTCTTTTTGATCGTTCTTCGAATATGATTATTCGTTGTAAATATTTTATGGATTTACCTGAATAATTTTTTACAAATGGAAAAATCAACCTGTGTAATTTATTTAACAAAAGTTTTAACAAAATTAATACTAACTTGAGATAGTGACTACTAAAAAATTCTTTCAATAAAAACAGTTTTCTTATTTTTACCTAAGAGAAAGTAGAAATTCATAGTCTTGGCTATTAATTACCCAACAAAATAACAAACAACGAAGTGTGGACATAAACATAGACTCCCTAATTGATCGATTTGTTGGTTGGTGTTAAAACGCCATGGTAAGTAATAGGCTTAATTGCTGTTTTCTTGTTCTTGCTTTCTACAGTGTGCCTATATTTAGCGCAGTAGATTGGTAAGAAATATTGGAGATACTTGATAAAGCATAGTGACTTTCCAATGTGGAATATTACCTTGTTTGATTAACATTAATATTCTGCTTACATTTAAAATGAATGCGTCTATAAATTTAATGCAATTTTATATGTAAAAATGATTATTGGAACATTAAGAAAAAATTCTTTTTCAAAATATTTTGTTTATATACCTAGGATTATTTTATTATAAAGAAAAGTTATTGTCATATCCTCAAAAAACAACTCTGCCGCTACCGACACGTGTTTCAGAGTTTTTGTTCCTGATTTATCCCAACTCTTAATTACGATACGCTGATGAGGAGTAATAACTCCAAAGGCTGCATCCGTAGCTGCATTGAATTTTTGGGATGTGATAATAACCCTTGTTTATTAAGTTTTTGAACCCCTAACTTTTACGTTTATTATTTTATTATTTTACTATATTTAACAGAAGACATATTCACGTATTTACAAATAAATATATTTAGGAATATCATATAATAACAAATTTTGTTTTTTTCATTTTACTTTATAATTGGCACTGAAATAGTTTTGACGATGATCAAGAACACTGCAAACTGAACGCGCATTTCTCAACCAAGTTACAATCATTTGAAGGTTTTCAAATCTGTTTGAATTATGGTTTATTAAACGCACCTCGAGTATAATATTCGTCTAATTATAAGAGCTCTTCCCTACAATCTGCATGGGCATCTTGACCACGTTGTCACTGAGCATACGCCAAACTTATTGGTCTGGATTTATCTGACGGTTGGAAAAGAGTTGCAGACGCAAGAATCACTGATATCTTCTGTATTTCATTATTTCATATAAAATCAGTAGATGTTATAGTGGGCCAAGGTTTTAATTGGATAGTTTCTGTGTTGCATATTATGAGGTACATCAACGTGCTGTCAAAAGAAAAGTTTGACAGTTTTGATTTTGACTTTCAAATCATTTGGGTGAAGTACAGTGACTGACGCGAATAAAAATTTAGTTCATCTGCAGATCTTTTTGAATGCTTTGAAAAATCCTACGACCCCTCACGGAGTTTCATGAACTTTTCTAATAACTACACAAGTGGAATCAAGCTTCTGAAGATGATTTATTAAGATTACTTTTTTTACTGCTAATATTAATATTAGTATCGTTAATATTTTATATGAATATGATTAGTGTACTGCTCGTGTTTACAATGTATGCCAAATATTAGTAGTAGATATTAAATAGCCATGCTTGTTTCCTGTTTAATGTGGAATATTAAAATAAATGAAAATAATAAATAAATAATCAGGTTACTACTGTTTTATTATGTAACCGAATTTATGTATGAGTGATCTGACACAAACTGAGTTGCTGACAGATGAGTGCGTCCAAATCGCAACAGCATGGGAGATAACTGAATGAATTAAGCCATGATAAGCATTATTAAGTTGTCTTTTGTGAAACATTGTAAGAAAGATTACGTAAAGAGTATACGTTTTTTGAGACCTTTTTGCAAATATAATTTGTATGCGGTTTCCAAGATAACTTCTTATTAATATACACTCCTAAAAACGCTATCTCGTTGCTAAGGTTAATATCATCACTATCTACATATCTGATTAAAACCAAGCTCTCAGTTTTGGATTCATTTTGTGTTGATTAGCTATGAACCAATTTTAAGAAATCTGTGTTAAATTTATATCAGAAATTATATATTTAATATGTTTAAACGATTTTATTACCAATGTATCGTCAGCAAATAGAACAATATTTGGTATTACAAGTCATTAATGCATAGCAAAAAATGTGGCGGATCTAACACTGATCCTTGATGAACTTAAAGTTTTATATAATGTTTAATGTTTAAATAAAATATTTTGTTCAAAATGGTACATAATTTAGTCTCTTAAGATAACTTCCAAAACTTTTCCTAGGAAAGGGATAATAACAATTAAGCGGTAGTTTGATGATTATCCTTAAAATCGGATTTGCGAATAGGTATAACATTTGTGATTTTCAAAACATCGGAAAATATCTTATTTCTTCTGCACAACTTCCATACTTTTTGTTACATATGCATTTCAAAATTTAATGTTTCTACTACTTTTTTTTTCAATTGATTCAGAACATGTGTTTACTTGCAAAATAGAAACGTAGGTAATAGATAATACTTACTGAAATTATATTTAGTGTTGTTACGACAGCTTATTAGATAATTTTCTTACAGAAAACGTTATTTGTCTTTCTATGATTCAATTTTCTTCCCAATACATTTTAAAGAAAGTAAAAAAAAAACACCAATATAATTATGTAATATTAATTTAATTTATGTGAATATTTTTATAAAATTAGTTTTAAAGTAGTTCATCTGTACAATATAACAAAAGCATTTTTATGTCTGATGAATATTAGCAATTTTTAGTTTACCTACCATGCTATAAGGCCTCAATTCGGCTAACCGATGTTAAAGAGCCCCCATACATCTCGCGGGTTTTATCTCCAGAGATACTGAGGTGGGAATGAGATCCTCCAGGTTCCCCTCTCATGGGCACTATGATTCTTCCAGCGAGGTCTCCCTGACTATGTTTACGAACTCGATCCCATTCTTGTTCGTTTAATGTAACATTACGATACAATGGGAATCGTGCACGTAAATTCACAAAAACGATGTTTATTTTAACATTCAATGTTAATGGTTTCGATTTTCTTTTCTTTCGATTAACTTTGGGTGAATAAATAATGATTTCATTGTATTAAATGGTCTTCTCAGGATATATACGTATTATTTCCTGTGATATTTTTAAAACTTTTAAAATAAGTAAAACGGCTTAACAAAACTAATAGTTCTCAAATAAATAAATACTCAATATCTTAGTTAAACCATTATTATAATTATATAGTATAATTATCAAAATTCTTTACAAATGCTCTAAATACTTCAAACTGATTATTTATTTAGTTATTTAATTATTTAAGCTGTTATAAAAAAAGATATGAACGTCATGGTAATACAATAATGACAATGTCATATCGTATTGGAATACAAGTTAAAATAGTACAAAAGTACTATAAAACAGCAATAAAAACATAGGACAGAAACTAAAGATTAAAATTCATTGAATGAGTAAAGATATTTTTCAATTAAAAATTTTTTAATAGTAAATTTGAATTTATTGAGGTTGTCGATGTTTCTAATTTCTCATGTGGCACTTTATTATTTTATAAAAGGTAATAGCAGAGCAATTAGGCGACTTTTAGAAAAAAGTCGTATTGTGATGCAGTAAGGCGAGTAATTAAAGTACGCAACGACTCGGTGGAGTACCTGGCTAGAGCACCGGTTGTCAAGTGTGACGAGATAATGAGTGATATGATAAAAATAAAGTTCATACTCTGAGTATATTCTCATGATCATGAGCGTACAGTGCAAGTTTAAACGCCAATTCATATGAATAAAATTGACGTGACTTCGAAGAGTAGCTCCTACTGAACTCAGTAGATATTACTGTATACAGGCATCATTGACGTTTTAGATGGGTCTAAGCTTTCAAAATCGGTTTGAATTATTTTTTCACTTGTGTTTGTGCATAATGGTGCCATAACATGTTGAATGACAGCGAAGAAGAAAGTGGAAAAAGTAGCAAATCCGAAAGTGGATTTATCACAATCTTACGTGATTTCCCAATCGTAATTTCAAAGTCACAAACGTCAAGTGCCCGAAAAACTAAATTGCAGGCACTAGAAATAATGAAAAACATTAGAAAGTCAATTTCTGTTCAAATAACGATAAGTCAGTTGCTCAAGAGGAATAACAATATAAAAACTAGACTGAATAAAGAGACGGATATAAACAGAACAGGAAATAGAAAAACGTTACTGCAGGATTTGGAAAAATTTTATTGGAAATTATGGAGCCCGATACAAATTCAGTAATTAGAGAATACCAGGTAATTAAAACAATTAATTTTTCACTTAATGTTTCAGTTTCATACCATACACACATAAAAAAAAATTGAGAAAAATCTGTTAAAATCATTTTGATGGTATGCAGCGAAGATCTAAAATAAAATTTAAAAATTTTATTTAAAATGGTTTAAAAAATACTAAAAATTAACGTCCTGGAGAAAGATTCTAGGAAAAAATTTATAACTTCAATAATTTACCAGTTCTCAAAGATATGTTGTCCTTCATAACTGAAACACTCTGTATAATTTTGCAAACTTGGCTATTTATACAAAAAATTATTATTTTATTAATACTTTATATTTTAGGAGCAGTACCTATCGGACACGAACAATCAGTTTCTACTCCGTCAATCTCTATAATAGAGGATGCCACTGGATCACTTCGACCTGAAAAGAAAGCCCTCTTGAGAAATATGAAACAGATAGTATTAAACAGTTTTCTAACAGTGAACTGCAAAAAACTCGTTTTCCTGAAGCGAGTTTTATGAATGAAGACAAACTGAAGATAGAGCTGAATGGACAATTTTCTGAATATTCCAGTATCAGAAATGAAGATTATAAATCTTATCATGTGTAAGTCTTAATATGTAAACTTCTGTATTAGTAACTATCAAAATAAAAAAAAATCCATTCCACTTTTTACTTACTTAAAGATAATATGCATGTATTATTTCTGCTAACTCAACTCGTTTTTGTTGACCTCCTCTTCTATTATTCTTAGCCTCTTCTTGTCTTTGATACACAAATAAAATATCTACTAAAAATTTCAGTGGCTCTATTTCATTTTTTAAAAATTTTGGTACATTATGTATGATAAAATGGTAATGTATCTTGGGATCGTTTCTATAGACACGCGAACTTTATACTGTAAAATAGGAAGTCGTTGCTTTAATTGACCAAAACAGCATTCAATTATTACCCGTTCCCTTGTAAATAAATTATTATAAGCATGCTCATTTGGTGTATTGGGAGTTCCAAAAGGTACCACAGTGCAATGCCATATTCTTCATCTCCTAAAAGTAAGGCATGACTTTTCTGAAAATTGTTCCTAGCAATATTATAAATTTCGGAATTGCTTCATATTCTTGAATCGTGAACAGATCCTGGTCATAGGGCATTGTACACTATTCATATGAGTTGCCTATGGCTTACCCATTAGTACTAGGATATCCTTTTCGATTAATATATACATCTCCATGTGGTTCCATTATTATTATGTGAGTACAATCTATGACACCTATTGCATAGGGAACATTGTATTTTGTTTGCAATTTTTGTTTGGCTAGATTTACATATGCAGCATTCAGAGGAAATTTGATCCAATTACCAGATTTTTCAATTATTTTGTCGGTAACGTGCATCACAACTTTTAACAAAGAAAATTGATGAACTTCCACTCCTAATTGAAAACCCGGTTCTGCTACATACCTCAAAATTATTTTCATTTTATCAATGTTAGATATTACGCCGCCATGTGTTTCTCTCGACTCATCACCCAAAGAATGGTTAGATATCCATTCTTCGTTTTCATTCGTAAAACGGGGTAACACTTTATAGTCGGTATCGCATATAGTTCTGGATTTATAATGTCTTTGAACGCAAATTCAAAATAAATTCAGCCGTATTATACAAACGTCAAATCGAAACTGATTATGTACTTTGGCAAACAAAAATCCGTTGTGAATTAGGGGCTACTCTTCAAAGGATAATATTATAGTAGATATGACAAGATTCCATAGAATAATACAAATTTAATAATGAATCGATGTTGCGGATGCATAAGCTTTATTAATTGTTTTATAAACTTCATCGATTTGATATCCCAGCTTATTATTGAGTCTATTGAAACGCTTTGGCTGAAACGTATGATAATGTTGAAATTCGGCATATTAGTAAATGCACACAGTTTTTCAACATTTAATATTAATTTATTAGTATTTTAATAGTCGTCAAATTTCCAAATAAAAGCAATAGTTTTATCAAGGAGCTCCGCAAGATTCGCGGTGTAATATAATCCGGAATATAGCGAAAACCCGTATGTTTGCATTTTTAGGTTAGGATATCTCGAAAACCTAATGTGATGGAGTAATTCTGAGGTCGGATTCAGATTCAGCGCACCAAAAACCTTTTGGAAAAGTATGCTCTTATCTCAGGGTCCGGAGTTTCCTCCAATTTTGTGACCCTGTGTTATTTTCAAGTTCCAAGGAACAATTTTTCTGTTAATATGGGGAGTAGATACCATTTTTAATAGGGATGGAAAAACTAGAAGGATACGTTAAATAAAATACACTCTATAATGAATTCACTTGCGTACTTAGTAGACAAGCCATTAGGACTAAAGGATTACTTAATTTTTAATTCTGATATTGATTCTATTTATGCCTGATTTGAATTAAAATAATTAATTATCATTGAAAATCACAGATTCTTATTAATATAGTAATACATGAAGGAGTGTATAAGGAAATCTTTGACGTATAAATTTTAATATTTTTTTAAGTATTTTCCAACAGATTCAGTACATTTGAAATTAATAATTTATGATTTAAATATTATTTCTTACTTACGTTACAATTGTTTAAATACAAATGTTTAAGGCTTAATAAGATATTTATAAATAGCAAAAAATAGAGACATAATCATTCAGAACACATACCGCAGTAAAAAGTATTACATACTCACAAAATTAATTAAACTAAAAGTGATAAAAATTTTATTTTATAATTCTGATAATTTACGCGACACGCATTTTTATTTTTACCACCTTATAAGGCTCATTATCAACTATTGCGAGCCTTTTAATTGCGCTGTTAATCACGTGGTCCAAGATTAATAATCAGGCCATAAAACATTTTTCATTAGCTAATTGAAAGTTTCTCCGTATCATAAAAACATTTTAGGAATAAAATAGCGTGTCAATGTGTGAAATATAAAATGTTATTATATTATAATAAAGTATAAACGATTCATGTATAGTACGCGTAGAGTAGATACATATGTAATTTAGTTTTATTGTCGACTAAGAGTTATTCCTTCTTATAAATAATTAAAACAACCAAGGCAAAATAACAGCAAAACTAAAAACTGTAAAAATTTAAATATGTACTTTTCTTCTTTACACATATTCCTCATTTTTTTTCAGTTTGGAGAATCTAATAAGATAAGAGGAGAAAATAATAAATCAAAATCTTTAAGTAAAAAGGACAAACATATAGGCAGTACACGATTCCTTCCACTCATTATTATTTCCTCACCACTCAAAGTGAGGAAGTTATGTATTCGTGGAAAAAATTTTGAAAATTCTTATTGCATTTCTGGACGAATCTCGACGAATTATGACGATACACCATTTTTTTTTTTAATTATCCTCTG
The DNA here is from genome assembly GCA_029963845.1 of Rhamnusium bicolor. Taxonomy (NCBI): domain Eukaryota; kingdom Metazoa; phylum Arthropoda; class Insecta; order Coleoptera; family Cerambycidae; genus Rhamnusium; species Rhamnusium bicolor. Next base: position 550,966 of record JANEYF010004330.1, on the reverse strand, counting down.
AAGATAAGTAATCGCCTGGTAGATTACTTTTTAACATGTAAATAACATAAGTCATCTTCTCTTCGTTTGTTTCGGTCTTATAAATATTTTTGACAAGTTGTTCCCATCTCTATATTTAATTACATGAGCAAACTACAGAACACTTGTATAAATTGCTTGCTGTCTCCTCTCCTACAAGTAAAATTTAAATAATAATTTAAGCAAATCATGCCATATAAAAATAAAAAAGAAATTGAGACTAATATCAAACATCTTTTATTTTTCAAAAAATGTGCGAATGGCCACGCTGCCACAGCCACACAATTTGAATATAAATAGATAGATTTTTCAGAAAACAGGTGAGACAGGCAAATGGAAAATTTTAAAAATGCAATAAATTGAAGAATATTCTTAAATAAAACAAATATATCACAGCCTCTTAAATTACATAGTTTTCCATTTTATTTGTAGATAATTACATCGTCAGGATGAGAACCATGAAGCTGTATGTACTCCGCAAACTTTGACCGCACGTTCTCTATTACACGATGAAATATTTTCAGTGGAATTCTGTCTATTCTTCTTATTCAATCGTTCTTTTAAGCTCTGCAATAGTTTGTGGGTTTTTTTAAATCTTATTCCTTAAATTTTCCCACCAAAAGAAATCCATGCGATCAGATCTGGTGATCTTGGCGGCCAAGGGAAGGCTCCTTTCCTGGATATGATATGGTCAGGAAATAGCTTCCATACAGCATCCCAGGCACTCTGACGGTATGAGAAGTTGCCCCATCCTGTTAAAACCATGTGTTAGAATTGACTTGAGGAAATCATACTAAGTTAAAAAAGTTTCAGTCATATAGGTACAGTGAGACAAATTCACTGTCACTTTGTGTTGATGTTCATCTTCAAAGGAATATGGCCCGATTATAACAAATGATGAGACATATGCCAAAGAATTATTTCAACACTCTTGTGTAAAGGTTTCTGGTGCATACATTCTCGGGTTTCTGGAGCCCAGTACCGACAATTTTTATTGTTCATAAATTCGTGAAAATGAGATTCATCTGTCATGAATAAGTTGTCAATCATGGTTACGTTCCCATTGAAAAGTGGAAGCATGTGATGACAAAGTCCAAGAGTGCCACAAAATTATTATTTTCTAATTTCTAAACAAGTTGCACCTTACAAAGGTGGAGTTCTTCATATAATATTCCACGAATTGATGTGTCAAAAATTACCCAGATCTAAGGACTATCGACGAGCAGAGCGCGTTGGACTCTACCTAAATAGCAGCTCTGACAATTTCCACGTTTTGTGGAGTTCTTTGAGCACCTGGAGGCTTCTGTTTCAGGGCTGTACCTGTCTCTCTAAAATGTTTTACTCTATAGTTGTTTGCATGGGAAGATAGTACATTACCACGATGCAGAATATTAAATCTGACAAGAAATCAACGTTTGGCAGCAGTGATAGAATCACCATTTTTATAAAATGCTTTAATAACGATTGCACACTGTCTGCCTAATAGTGCCTAACCACCATGTCTATTAAATGGCACATGGAGACTAACATTACTCGATTACTTGAATTTCCCCCACCCAATCGACGACGGAATAAACCAATGTTGCTGTACTAATTTGATCATTTGTTCCCATTTCTTCTTCAACCTCATGTGTATAACTATTTTTATTTCTATGAGCATAATCTAGTGCAAAACACATACACATTATTACTCTATATATGTTAAAAAATTATTATCGTGATCACAAAATAGCAGTAAAGTTCAAATTCAGTTTTTACAATTTATTTATGAAGAACTTGACAAAAATAAACATGTGGTTGGCATTTTTTTTTGACTTAACAAGGGCGTTTGACACTATTAAAGTTTCATTATTTATTGTTAAAAGAATTTTCAATTTGGGTATTAGAGAGCCACTTAGTACCTGGATTGAATCTACTTATCTAATCGTAAACTTCGTGTCAAGAACGGCAATGTTATGTCTGACGAACATGCCATTAATGTGGGTGTACCCCAGGGATCAGTTTTGGGTCCCTTGTTGTTTATTTTATTTATTAATGACCTTCCTCAATTTGTTAGTCAATGCAAAATTGTTATGTTTGCTGATGATACATCTATGTCACTATCAGCAACTGACCCCATTTTGTTAAATGAGACTCTTGCTATAATTATAAGTAACTTTCAAACTTGGTGCCATAAAAATATGCTTATGCTAAACACTGACAAGACTAAATGTTTATATTTTTCGGCCAGAAAATCTATGCCCCCCGAATATTTTGCTTCACAATGATGTATCATTCTCTGGTAGCACTAAATTCCTGGGTACCCACTTGGACAACAGGCTAAGTTGGGATACTCACATTGATGAACTTTGTAAAAAGATTAGAAAAGCCTACTTTGCCATCAGCCAACTGAGAAATACCTTAGATGGTAAGAGCTTATTAAATGTCTATTATGCTCTTGCTTATTCCCATCTTTCCTACAATGTTAATCTATGGGGTCGATCTGTATATACCTATTAATAGAGTGTTTGTATTGCAAAAAAGGCTTCTAAGATTAATGTATAATATACATAACACCAGGGATTCATCTAAGCCTTACTTTATACGCAACAAAATATTTTCATTACCCTCAATTTACATATATACAACTCTACTGTACATTAAACGTAACCTTAGTCAAGTCCCCATGAATTCTGACTGTCATAATTATGCCACAAGACATGGCCACTTGCTTAGAACGGATAACCATTGCACTGCTCTTTACGAAAAATCACCGCTTTATTCAGATACTAAATTATTTAATAACCTATCCATGGATATCAAGAGTTGTACCAGTTTTCATATATTTTAGAATAAGCTAAAAAGCTTTTTAATAGAAAACTGTTTTTATAGCGTCAATGAGTTCCTTTCTTATTAAGCAGCACCTACCTGTTTTCGTATGTCTGTAACTAATGACGTGAATTGTTATACACTATATGTATTGTAGTTTAATTTTTAGTGATCTATATATTTATTTATTTTTTTTTGTTTTTTATTTCTATGTATGTTTGTTACCTACTTACTGTTGACGACCACATTTATTCGTTGTAATAGCCTAAGTGTTAAAAAAGGAATTGAATTGAATTGAATTGAATTGAATGGTGTGGTATAAAATGCTTTTGACACTAACAGACGTAGAATACTTGAAACTGCAAGTTTTTTCTCAATTTAGTAACAAAACCTTTACCGTTATTAATCCATGCACATTATGTATTTTATTCGATCTTTTATGTATTTTCTCGTCGAAACCGTATCTTAAATGTCTTAAGTTTTGAAGAAATAAATTGATAACCAATTACCATCTCTACAACTTGTTAAATCTCATCTTTAAGGTCACTGTATATAAGGCACGTGTTTGCAAGTAAATGATTTAATTAAATTAAAATACTAATAAGGTATAATAAAAAGTAAAATAGTATTTCAACAGAAAGGGTAAAATTAATTTACAAATAGTTATATATATTAAAGAATAATACCTATTAAAGTACAAATTGGTAAACATTCATTTGATCTTCAATTAAATGGAGTGAGAGGTATACGACTTTATACCTTATTGGGTATATTTTTTTAATATTTACTACTATTTGTAAACAAATCCAAACAGTCTACATATCTACATAGTGACTGCACACTAATGGTGGTCTGTTACTAATATGGATTGAGATTTATTGAATTCGTTACGTTTTGATATGTTGAGGAATAAGCGGTTTAGTAGACACCAGTTGTTTACTTTTAAGATTGCTTTTAAGTTTTTCACAATCTAGTTCACGTTCTATTGGAGGGTAGAGTTTCAAATCATCATATCATCATCTAGTACGTTTTAGACATCAAGATCGTCTACAACATAATTGATAAAGACTATAGGCTCCAACACAGATCCTTGGAGAGCACCGGAACTGGCCAATATATCAAACGATCTGATACCACGGTATTCTACAAAAGACCGTCTGTTTTTTAAATATGAAATGAAGAAATCTAATAATTGTGGTTTCGACAATCCGAATTTATTTAATTTTTGTAAAAGAATACTGTGGTCTAGGCCATCAAACGCCTTGAAAAAGTTCGTGTAAATAGTCACAACCTGTTCGTTAGCATCCAGTTTATTAGAAATAAATCCATGTGGATTATTTACAATCCATCCTTGCATATGATTGGGTAATGACGGATGTACTTTTGCGAAATTGGAGATAGTAGTTATTGGCCCATAATGTCAGCAATATTTTTTTTGTCTTTTTTATGAACAGAACAAATAAGGGTATATTCCGATCTGTCTGGAAATTCACACATCTTCAAGGATAAATAAAATATTACTGTTATAGGACGGGTAAAAACTTAAATTGAAACAAAACGAATATATTACAAAATTAATGTATACTACTTAATATATAAACGTCATGTCTTCTTGTACATATTGTCGAATTAAGAGGTATTTATTTTCTGATTAATGGTATATTAATCTCCTTAAATGCCTCTACAGTAAAAATAGGCACATGAAAAACGACAAATAAACTAACACGCAAATGCACGATACTACGCGATTATTAATATGCATATGCATAAGGTACCAGTTTTCGTAAAACTATGGCAATAAAGGAAATTAAAATGATTTTATTTATGGTACAGGTGTGTCATATCTTATTAATTTAAAACCATGAAATAAATCTGATTATAAATCATTCTGGTTTTAAAAAGATTCCATTTTGACTGTTCACAATGAGTATATAGATTTTAGTTCAATTTGAGTTAATGAAAAATTTAAACTGATTGGAATTTACTACAAAAATTATAATATATAGCTAGATGTTCTATTACTGGCGCCTTCGGTATTATCTTAAATGACACCGTAGGTTGAAATCTTTAAAGATTCATTTATCAGAAATGTTGTCCATTTGTTCGCAGTCAAGTAGCATGCGTCATCACTACTCAACCACCCAATTCTTACTTTTGCAAAAATTTTACGTACTCTGGCCTGCTAAACTTTTTCTCAGGGTCTAAAAGTCGATTAACTTGTAAAGCTTACTTTATGATAAATTTTAAACTGATGAGTATTGTTAGTTGCTTACAGTCAAAGAATATTCTGAATTTTAAATTAAATTTTTTATATACATATTTTTTTAATTAAAGTGTGGAACAAACATTAAATAGTTCTCGAAATTTATCCTAAAATCCTTTTCTAGCTAAATAAAATTAACAGAAAAACCTAAATGTAGTGACAAGAAATTTTTACATGTTTGGCACAACTGGTAACCAAACTCAAAGGTAAAAATTAAACCTCACAATTAAAATCACAGAACTGTAATAAAAATAAAAAGTTGTGTTCCGTAACCCAACTTGGTTACTTTGGATGCTGTTTTAGCGTTCCGTAATCTTCAAATTGCTGAAAGTTTGGTTACTTGTGGATGGTGTTTTGGAGTTTCATGGAAAACTACATCAGTGTTTTTGAATACTCTTGCGTTTAATTGACCATTTTGTGTTGTCTTTGTACCACTCTGACTGACTTCTCAACATATTTTATTATTTTTATAGGTTAGTCTCTTGAAACCAAGAATTATCGCTGATGAAGACCAATCAGTCAGAAACACGTGTCCACGGTTTGCATCTTTCTGCCATTTGCAATTTTTGCTTTTTTCCACCGCGCAATTTTTTCTTTTTGCGGGAGTACTCGATAATTCTTTATTTTCAACGAATGTAATTAAACCCGCGTCTAACTTATTCTCTGTACTTATTCATTTTCCTGGGTCCGGAATCCCACGCAGGTTGCTATAGTTGCCCGCGTCTGCGATCCTTGGATGTTGCTCTCAAACCATAAGAGTCTTCCAAATGAAGCCATAAAGGTGCGATTGGCTCCCTGTCAGTGGTTTCCTTTAGTTTTTGTTCAGTTCAGAGAGCGATATTAGACGACTGTCTATGTTAAAAACAAATATTTTTAATTTTTAAACGGGGATTGCAGTCATGTGACAGGTAATAAAAGAAAAACTCTTTTTTCTGTTCAAGCTTTCGAAACTTTTATTGTTTCTTCATCAGGAACTCTACAATAAATTATAATTAATTAAACTAAGTTGTGGAAAAAGTGAAAAGTACTTACGAAAGTGAGGTTAAAGTTAAAGTTGTATTCATTGAAAACTATAAATTCTTGACGAATTGTAGAAAAAACACACATTAATAATTAATTGTTGGTAATTTACTACCACTACTATGTAAAATTAACAACATTATGAATGGATGACTAAGGATCCATATTAATTTAAATTCTTAGAATTATAATAGAATGTGTATTTTTATGAAGTAAAAGACAAAAAGAATTTGGATATAAAAACTTGTTAGAGTGAAACCAAAAGGACAATGACAGTAGATACCAACAGCTCGATGTCTTATATTTAGGGACATTAATTATTATTCCATACTATACAGGGTGTTTTCATCATTGTGGACATTATGGTTGAACTGTAGTAAGTAAGTATAAATTATGCTTAGGTTATCAATATCCTTTCTGGCATTAATGGTATTTGGTTCTTTGAAAATGTGACACATTTCCAAAAAACTCCGTTTGGGATAGTTCATTTCAAAATCTAATATTTGAACGTTATTATAATTCACATTGTGATTATGTAATAATGCATGATTGGCTAAAGTGCAAGACTGTTTGTTAAGTCTGATGTCACTTTTGTGGGAAGTTATACGGTCATTAATTTTCCTTCTAGTTTGGCCAATATATTTATTGTTACAGTCATCACATGGTATGCAATACACCACATTGGACATCACCAAAATATCGTCGTTATCTTTTAATTTTGAAAAAAAGGTTGTTAACTGTTACTTTGTTTTTAAATATGTGATGTATATTATCAAAATACGTAAAATATCTTGAAAAAGAATATAAATTATTCCCAGACGTGATCACGGACGGTTCACAGAATACTTATAATATTGGTTATAGTTTATATAAACATATATTAATAGAGCGGATTTATAGACATTAACGAATTAAATGATTGAAATTAAATAATATATATCAATTGTATGGAACATCTACCGATTACATATTAAAGAAAATTGTATAAGTAAGTACTTGTAATTAGATAAATTATACTAGAATTCGAACAGAGCCATTTAAACTTTAAAAAAATTCAATTGCGCTTTACTTCGTTTACCTTTAAATATACATATGACAGTAAATTAAGAATAATAATAAATAAGCCTGGCCAAGGTCATTAATCATACAGAGACGTACTGGGAATGCATCATATCATAATACTTAAATAAGTACAATAATAAAAACAAAAATATTTTATATATTGTGATGTATGTTTTTGTTCTATTTCGTTCGCTTTAAATTCTTTTTTTATGTATTTCCTTATATTTTGTAAGCTTAGTGCTGCACATTATTATTAAATCATTAAATGATGTTCACACATGTACATTGTATATCTAAGTCATAACTAATAATAAATAAATAAATAAATTAAATAAATTAATAAATAAAATAAATGGAAATAAATTTTATTAATACTGGTACACTTTATAAAAATATGTACAAAACTCACCTTCTTAAGCAGATTTTTTGAAGTAGCTTGGTTGTCGTTATCACAAACTGGAGCACTTCTATATTGACTGTGTAGCATCAGATATGTTTCTACAGTTGTCTCAGTAAGCGATGTTCGCTGTGGTGAAAAAATATGTTTGTATTTTGAAAAAGACCGTTCGACATCTACGGAAGTAATACAGGCATAAGTAAAACACTCTGTGAACTCACTTAACGCAGCTGTAGATGCACCATCACAAATTTGTCTTAATTTGGTAAAATCAGGATCTTTCCGTAATACACTCTCGAATTTTTCAATAACGGGCTTATTTTTGCATCATTTATAGTCTGTAGCTGTGTATTTACGTCGTCCACTATTTACAACGATTCCACTAACGACAACGAAGTATTTTGCAATTTTTCTATTGCGTCGTGTAGTCCTCTATAATTGTTATAAATAGTTTTTAAATCTGTTTCAAGGGAAACATCTTGAAAACTTGTCTGGCTTTCCTTAATAGCTGCAGCCCCGTTAGGGTTGAACTATAGTATCACAGATTCTATTTGTTGAAAATATTCAGCATAATGAAAAGATGCCTTCAACCACGTTCCCCAACGTGTAAGAATCGCCACTGGTGGTTCCGGAATACCAGGACACAGTGTGTGAAATGCTCGAAGCCGTTTAGGATATTTGAGAAATACATTTCTTGTATTTGCTATTAATGCATCTACCACTGAAAACTATTTTCGAATCGTTTCTGCTACAAGATGGAACGCATGCACTTTACACGTAACATGTAAAAACCTATAATCGTCTCTTTGAAGAAAACGGCCCACCAAACGCATTGTCGCAGCATCGTCGGTCACAAACATCAACACTTGACTTGTTGAAAGTTCAAATTTTTCGAAAGTCTCCAACACCACCCGCGTAATTGTTTCGCCAGTACACGCAGCTAGTCGTTTGCTAGCTAGTAAAAGTGGAAATGTTGGTTTAACAGGGTCGAGTACACGTACTATAACATTTAAAATAGAATTTTTTTTACAATCTGTCGTCTCGTCAACACATAACCACAGCCGTGTATTTTTTAATGTACATTTAATCCTATTTACAATGTCTTCACGAACACTTGGTACATATCTACGTAACAATGAACGACTTGGTAACTTCACCTGGGGATTGTATTTATTCCAGAACTCCCGAAATGCTGGTTTATCCAATATGCGCAGGGGAACATTACAGGCAACCAGCATTAACAGCAAATCAAACATATACTGAGGTTCCAAAGAAGACACGCCATTTTCTTTATTTTTATGCCAGTTACTATTGACATGAATTTTGCAGCCGTATTTATTCCAGCATACTAAGTCTTGATCACAAACTTTACAAATTACTTTACATCCATCATAGAATAAATCCGGAAATTCACCGATAAATTTATTCACTTTATCAGCGTACGGTCATTTTCTACTCTTTACGCTCAACATTATTTATTATTTATTAGTACTCTATGCATCGACCGACAGATAACAACTGAAGTGTGTCGTGTCATCGTCATCGTAAACAAGCGCGTGATGGCATTGATATTGCGCCCGACCCTGAATCTACCATTGCTTGGCCCAGCTTAATAATAAGTTAAAATAAGGTTTATTTGGCTTATCTATTTGGTGATGTATGTAGTCTATATCGCAAAACACTAGCTTCTTGGACTGCAACACTAGGACTCCTAGTTGAAACAAAAGAACACCTTTGAAAAATTTCTACCAAGCTCTGATTGACTGAACAAACAAATATTTCTATTATCTGACTCCTATGCGCATTAATTAGAACATAATTAGGTTCCTCTTGTACATAATAACAGAGAATAGTTGTATTTTCTACGAATAGTAAAATTCTTCTAAGTACAACTGGAAGATAAAACCCTAAAATAATATAATAAAATTAAAGATTATAACGACACACCTGATTACTTTACCTCTATTATAAAAGGATTTTAATTCCAAATATTTGAAAATAGTCAAATAGAAAGCTAACTAAAAAACGATGACAATAAATCCCGAAAACGGTAATTTTTCATTTAATTAATTAATTCATCAAACCAAATATCTTCTCTAAACTGAAGAACTCGGCACCACAATTGAAAATTGTTAATTATATAATAAATTCATGCACAGATGTTTATTAATACAAATAAAACTTTACATGAACCCAATATCAGTCACTATTCTTTCAAAGAAAAAAAGTTAGTCCTTAAAAAAACGAAACATTCCTGAACGACTGCGACTGTCAAATTTTAATGAGATATGCAACCAGGTATTCACAGAAAATAAAGTAGTGTTACTAATCTAGCTTAAAATTAAATTATCACACAAATTAGAACATTTGCTCATTGATTAAATTTTAAAACCAATAAGTTCAAACGGTCACAATAAATGGAAACAGAGTGTCTTTTAAAATTATAAATACTAGACTTCCGATATCGTAATTTCGAAAGTAAAAAGTTATCGCACCGATCAATCTACAGAACATCAAAATTACTAAAACGAGTTGATGAGTCTACTAAACAACAACAGTGGCAGCAATACACGGTCAAAGAATATGGGAATAGTGGGGCGCGGAGAATTAAGATGAGAGAGCAATATGGAACGTTATTGCATATGAATATGCATATATTGCGCCTCTTTACATTTTTCAGTCAACGGTTTTAAATAGTTCAAAACTGTTTAAAACATGTTTTTCTTGTCCTTGATGTTTTAAAAAGGTGTAAAGCAAAAAAAACAGTTAAAAAAAACTCGATGTTTCGTTTTTTAAAACACCTTTTTTATCAACTCTGAATACATAATATCATAAATATAAACAGAACAAATAGAAACTTTATATTATTGATTTATTGCAAGAAAGATTGTTATAGATAGCATGTATGATATGAAACTAGGAAAGATTTCCGTTCGATTTGGTCACTGCATGTGTATCTTGGATACACCACTGATATCCTTAATTGCGAAATTGCCTTTTGCCATCTGCATATACGACATATTTGGTTGTTCCGTCTGAGTGGCAGTTTTAATAAGGTTTCCAGCCGGCTGAATATTGAGTTTTGCGGCGGTCGCTAACTCATAGCCGCATCATATCGTGGCCACTTCCAGGTCGAGCTTAGTAGACCAGATTAGATTCCCGTGGGATATAAGACTCTGAAATCAAATTGAGTTCGGATTGCACAAGCTACCAGTAGATGATTCGACTGGCTATCAGATTCTCTGCTCTGTGATACCAGACTTCAATAATTGCTACCTGATTTTTTAAATTTCCTTCATAACATCGTTTTCTCTAGAAGTATTTGTTTCTATCCTAGAAAAGTCTAGTGTAAATAATTGTTTTAGTAAAAATTAATAATTATTGTATTATATTATTATGTGTTTCTGTAAAATGTACTTACTATAGGTATTTAGTATTATTAGCAATAATTTTCAGATTTTGTAAAATGTATAAAAAGAATGGACCAATGTGGTTTAGGTTAGATGTCATGAATATCATTATGATTACCGAAGTTACAATAAATTAATTTAGATATTTTCTTTCCAACTTAAAATGTCAAAATAAATATGACAAATCTTCATATTTTGAATTAAGTAATTTAAATACTTTTATAAATATTATTTTCGCGAACCAGCCCTCTGAAGAGTTTAGAAATAATGAAAGTAGATATACATATCGGACTAGGGGTTTTCATTTTTGCATCGTAACTGGAGGAAATCATTTTCTAAATGTAAAAATTTTTCTTTTTGATGTAAAATTTTTTTAATCTCAATATTTTGTTACTTGTAATATCAAGTACACTGTAATTTAAATCAGTGCAATTCTTGCTCCTAAATTGACTAGTTGTTTTAATAGTTTCTATGATAAAATGGATTGGAAGTATTGTTTTTGATTTATTACATAGGTAAAACTTCTAAACTAGCGCAGTCAGATATGAATAACAGTATAAAATATTTCGATGGAAATAACATCAAACTTGATTATTTTAATAGAATACCCTGTATATTTTATTATTTTTGGAATCTGAGAACTAAATTCCATCTGATTACGCCGAAATTTTTATTTTTCTCAAAAACAATTTCCAAATTTTTTATTTTATTTTCAACCCAGTGTTTTGACTGGGGTAAAATTGTTCAATCTTCTCTCTGTCATCAATACAAATAATAATTTTATATAGTAAATTAATATTAAGTGTGGGCCAATAAATTTTAAAGTATTGGTTTTGGATAAAGAAATCATTTTTTTAATGGAACCTGTGTGGACTATCCGCAACAATATTTTATTCGAATACAACGATATGTGACATATCTACTGTTATTTCCATTTAACACAAAAAAATTAAATAATTCAAAAATATCTATTTTTCATTCCTTATCCTAAATTTCATTTCGTTTTGCTTATTTGAATCGGAAACAGCAGGCCTGGAAATCAATCAGAATTACAATTTCATTTGACGTTTTATTAAAGCTGCAAACTTTAAACTGTTTATGCAATAATGGAAAATATTCAGTACACATATACCTGAAGTTAACAAATTGACATGCTGTTATTATACGGGGAATAACGAAAAAGTGCGATTAATGCATGTGCCCTGTATGCTGTGCGCCTTCCCGAGAGAGAACATCCAGGCAGAACATACTTTAGAAAAATAGAAATAAAACTAAGAAGAGAACTAGATAACGTTCACAATGAATTTATTGTGAATGAGGAAGCTGAAACTAAGGTGTTGGCATACGTACAATTTCCCCGTCTGGTTCAATTCGAGAACTCGAAACATAATGTAACATTAGCAAGGAAAGTGTGAAAAAGAATTAAAGAAACTAATATATCGTTCGTATAACTTACCCCATCATTTATAAGAAAATGATTTAAATCGAAGATTATTGTATTGCAAATGGTTATTGCGTAAACAAGTTAACCACAAAAACTTTGTTTTCAAAATTTTATTCTCGTACGAAACAAAATGTACCAATAATTGTATGTTCAACCGAAACAACATGCGGTACTGGACTGAAAATCTGAGATTATAAAGGCAAGAATGTTTCCAAGAAAGGTTCGGCTTTAACGTGTGGGCTGGGATAACTGAGAGGAAAATTATTGTTTTCATATTTTTTAATCTTCCTTTAAATGACGAAAGATATTTTGGATTCTTTCAAAACTAAATTCGAAATTAAATTAACAACATACCTCTGGATTTAAAACATAATATGTACTTTCATCAAGATGGGGTAGAACCTCACAATGCTCATATCGTTCGCGATTACCTAAATCAAACTTACAGGGAACGGTACATTAGTATCACTAGTCCTGATCCGACTCCCCTCGATTTTTATTTGTGGGGACGTATTATAAAATAAATTTTACTATGCAAAAGGGGATAAATCCAAAACATAGTATTTCTCTAAAAAGGAGAAAAATCGCTAAGAAGAGACACGGTGAAAAAAAATCTATATTTCTTTTCACAGAATGATTAAAGTAATGCTTTTCTTTAAATAATATATACATTCGAAGTTTAAATATACATGATATTAATTTTAATATTCTGATTTTTCGACTAAATTTATGTTTCTTTACAAGGCCACAGTGTGGATATTTCGCGCAATCGGTACGGAAATTATTCCTATCTGCTAAATCAATAAGTATCTTTAGTGCGTTTTACCTAAAATAGTTAATTCTCTATTATTTACAATAATTGAAATTAATAAAAAAATATTATGGCATTAAATCAAAAGACATTTTTATTATTAAGCTACATATCTTTTATTGTTGGATTTTGGATTTTCATCGATCTGGGTGTTTTAAATCATATATTGGGTCAACAACAGTAACGATTCATGTTTACCTGAAAAATAGAATAAAACGAATTTATCCCATTTTGCACAGTTGATCCACAATTAGTTCGTAAACAAAGGAGCTATAAGCCTGGGCCGGGTTTCGTTGTCGCATATATATTTTTATTATTTTTTTATTTTTTATATTATTTTAACATTTTTAATTTTTGACTCAATTTTAGATTTTGTCTTTCAAACCTTAAGAACTTTTCTTAATACAATTTTTTTTAAGAAAAAATACCTTATATATATTTGTCTTTCTTGCGTTTATATTTAATAGTAGTATGCTAGTTTTTTGCTGAGAGTAAATGTGGTATACTTATTTAAAAAGGCTTTACAAGCTTCACATACAGGGTGTTTCATAGGGAGATATACATATTTTACCCATGAATGTGTGGCACCTATGTGGATCCAAATAGCCCATGGTTAATATGTCTAACAAACTTCATTGTTTTCCCGGTTTTACCAATTTTTCTCTTAAGTCACAGCAAACGAACCACTCTGTATACAAATTTTATATTCAGTAGGTATGTTGTACTCAATTTACCCAATCGATTAACATGTTAAGGGTCATGAAAATACAGGTCCGGCTTCACAAAAAAAATTAATTTCGTGTATCTCAAAAACAACATCTCCTATAACAAAACTTTGAAAATCTGTTTATATATTTGAAAACAGCGAAAAAAAAACTTAATAGGATACTTTTTACATATCTGCATTTAATTCTACAGGTTTGATTTTTTAACACAAATTTAATTTTATGGAAAATTCCACGAGGTACAATTTAAAAACTATTTTTACTGTTAAATTAACGTAATTACTCAACTTTGAGCAATTAAAATGCTAAGCCTTCCATATCATGTTGGTTTAGTGTTATAAAAGTATTTTAAAAAAAAGTTGCATTCCGAACTTAAACCAAAATATTATTTTTCTTAATCATCATTTTAAACACGCTGCATAATGTAATTTTAAAAATAGGAAAAGAATCATACAATATGAATAAATAACTTTATTGTATTTACGTTTCGTTTATAGCCATGGTTTTATTTATTAATTTATTTATTTATATATTTATTTATCTTTTAACGTCTTATTTATAATAGCGTCCTCACTGAGTTTAGCACATTGTTATTCCACCACTCAACCAGAACAGACACACATACATAACAAACATTCCATCCGACAATTACGACAGTTGCCGCAGCTGAGACTCGAACTCAGGAGACTAGCCGTGTTCTGCCACACAACAACACTTTAGTCAAATGTGCTACTGTCTCGGTATTTTATAAACTATACGTTCATGCTCTAGCCAGGATTAGAACCCCAGACCCTTTTATCTCAAGCCTAACGTATAAGCCACTGAGCCGTTTCCATTTTCATTTGCCTATACTTAATTTATGTAATTCATTGGTATCTGGGTTTAGGTGAAACATAAAGATAATAAAATTATTTATTCATATTGGATGCTTCTTTTCCTATTAATTAAGCCAATATTATTTTAAAAATTATGTTAAGCAGGGTATTTGAAATGATGATTAAGAAAAATAGTATTTGTTTTTTTAAATTTTATGACAGTATGTTTTGGCGTTTTAATTACTCAAAGGTGAATAATCTTGTTAATTTGAGAACAAACATTTTTTAAAATTTTGCTTCATGGATTTTCCTATAAAATTGAATTTTTTGAAAAAAAAATAAAATTTGTAAAATTAAATACGGATGCAGAAGTAACTATTTATTTTATTTTTTCCGCTGTTTTCAAATATCTAAACAGATGTTCAAAATTTTGTTATATAGAGTGTTGTTTTTGGAATATATGGAATCAATATTTTGTATGAAGCTGGACCTGTATTTCCACTTTGTTAATATCTTAATTGATTTGGCAAAGTAAGTAATATATACCTGCTAAATATCAAATTTTTATAAAGAGTGACTCCTATGCGGTGGCTTAAGAAAAAATAGGCAAAATCGATAAAACGCCCTATATCTTTGAAACGAAGGTTGTCAGACCTCATAGCCAAGAATTATTTGGAACCACCTAAGTGTCCCACATCCGTATGTACAAATAAGAAAGTTATTAAAACGTATCATTTAAGTGAAACACACTGTATAAAAAATGTAATGAAAAAAAGAAACAAGTAAACAAATGTATTACTTTTTATATTTAATAACAAAAACTAGTTACAATTTATCCAAAATTTTATTTATAAAATAGGTATCATAATTAATAGTATTCTAATTCACTATACCTTTAAAACCGTTATTTGTTTTAAACATTGGTCAATCCCTCTTAATTCATAGTTAAATATAAGTGTAATATAATATACTGGGGATAAAATGGTAGCAATAATTATTATATTAATAAATTATTTATTCACATTTTTTAAATGATATATATTTTCATATTGCTCAAACTGTATTAAACAACAATTTTGATTCAGCACTTATTGAGATAGGAAACGATAATTAATTAAAACTTCTATTCCACCTTACGGGTTTTATGCAAATGAAAGGCGTAAAAGTCCGATATATTTAATTTTTACAGCATTCGTGTAATTACAAGGGACAATGTCGATCATATATAAAACATGTCACCGGTCACTTTACACTCGACCATCCCAATACCTGTCTTAATTAAGATTATTTATGAGGCTATGATGTCACACCCCATCCGATAGATGATAAGACTCATTCCACTATAATGTATGCAAGATTCAGGTCCGACTTAACCATATGGTAACACAGCTTCTGTTGTTTTAGTTGATTTAAATTGAAATGATCCGCCCGAAATAAAACTGTCTTACTTTAACACAAGTTATAAACTCAAAATTTATCAAATTTTTTTTAGAAAAATAAGGTGTTAATTATTATACAGGTCGTTAAGTTAGTGTTATAAATTCGATACATATTTGAGATCTCACAATGTTTGTAAAAACGTTTGGGATTTTCTTTATTATCAGTGTTTAGAATTATTTGGTTGGGTTATGTTAGGAGCAATTAAAGTATACTGTATTGTAACAAATTATGTTTCATATGGAAAAATGGGTTGTAATGATTATAAAAATCTTAAAGGCAGACTTTCAATAATTGTAAATTATTTTTCCGCAATATCCGGTTTTTGCAACTCTCTTTAATTAAAGGAAACTTTTTGCTAAAATTACAAAATTTGTCAATAAATTTCTTCTAATTCTACTTTAATTAATGAAATATGTTCATTGATCAACAACGATAAAAGACTTCTAAACAGACGTTGAAAACAACTACTAAAATAAAACATACGAATACCAATGAAATTTTTAGAATGTAAAGTTGTTATGAAGCATATTATTTAAATTTAATATTATTTTATTTCACTCTGTGTCAGTATTGTCACGTGTTTGCTGTTCTCACAAACATCTCTAACCGTGAATTCGTGATTGAATTTCCCGCTAACACTTACTGACTATTTTATTACTTAATTAACAATTAAAAATTATAAGAATTTAATGAAGGAAAACTAACCACAATTAAACATCTAAAAATCACTACTTCAGTTTCTAACTTATTTCATATTTACCCTTCTCGAGCAATTCTGGTTCATTCCAACCAAGTCCAAACTAGCTTGGCTATTTAATGTATATTTTAATAGTGGTTACGTCATCTCTGGATATATTTTGGAATTATCATATTTCCACATAGTCCAATGGTGCCTCCTCCTTAAACCTGAACGTCCCAATCAGGCAGTTCGGTGTTCCCTGCATACTTCGCTAATCTTTCTGTCTGCACCACCTTCATTTTTGGTTCTGGATATGTTGAATTCGGTATACGTCGTTTATTTTGATGACAACAGTGTATGATCATACCTAAGGCGGGCGAGGCTTCAGAAACCTGCTTTTCTTTCGTTGTGGGTCATATAACCAAATCAGATTTCTCATCTGGAACCCTTCTGATTCATAACGATCCTTCATGCGGTCACTGGCTGTGAAAATTCGGTCTCGTACCAACTTATGGACGTCCCTCAACTATACGTCAACTTCATCTGCGTAATCATCTGTGGAGAGTCGCTCCTCATCTTGCGTACAAATATCAAATCAGATGGCAGTCTATTCTCTTGTCTAAATATCATGCGTGTCAACGTGGTTTCGTGAATGGAGGCACTGTATGCCACAAGGAAAGAGGTAAATGTCGGTCCCATTCCCTCTGTTACGTTTGGACCATTTTAGAAATATATTCTTCCATGGTTTTGTTGTATCACTCGACTATTTGATCCGATTAGCATTAACGGCTATTGCTCTTGTCTTATTGCTGCCCAGTAAGTGAGACATCTTCTGAAACACTCTTAATTCAGAGTTTCTTCCTTGGTCCGATTGAAGTTCCAGGGGAACGCCAAATTATCCGTCAGAGTTTGGGCAACAGTGGCTGCTTCTTGGTTTGGTATGCCATAAGCCACTTTCTAAAATAGGCCACTTACTAAGATAGTTCATGACAACTAAGATGTATTTGTTTCAATCATACGTGGTAGGACCAGCTACGTCGATCGCAATTCGCTCAAAATAAGCCTCGATGATATATATATTGCCTCGTTGGTACCTACTTCTTGTACGTAGTACCTTATTTGACGAAGAAACTTCACATTCGCTACACCAAGCCTCCACATCTTAGACAGCTCTTCATTCAGTAGAATTGTTTAAAATCTCAAAAAGTAGTTACTCACAAAGTAATTTTCTTCCAATCTGGGCTTCCCGAATCCATCTTCTACCCCAAGGTAGTCCTATTGTACCCATAAAGTCTCCAGCCCCGCTGTTTTGTCCGAAATATATATCTAATCTGGTCGGGTTCCCTTTTCCTTCCATTTCAGAACAAGACCAGTTTCCTTACCGTTTAGCTGCTCATTCCTTAATTTCTCTTTTGTCCAATCGCATGGAACATCATGTTTAACGGTGTTAGTCATGTGACAGTTTTCTCTCTGTACTGTAACTTTCATTATGATTATTTTTTTTATCGTCATGGTATCTTCTGCACATTCAGGTTATGAAACAGAGTATAATGTTGTTAGATGTTACACAAAAATATTTAGAATCTTTGAAAAATAGAATAGAACACTTTATTTCAAAAACATGATTACATGTATGGAAACTGAAGTGAACAAAGTGTGGGAGGTTTTAATTTAATTAAATTTGGTTTAATTTATGACAGTTCTCAAATGAAAAAAACATTTTTTTATCTAACACCTTTCACAAGAATATAATATATATAATTATTAACTTTATTTGTTAGTTCCAATAATATAATATCTTCCATAAAATTGTCAAGAGGCTTTCAAAGTTTTTTACTGACAAAATTTTAAATTGTTTGGATAGTTTGTTATACATTACTGCTCGTTTATAATAGAGTATCTTTCATACTGAGAAGTTCTATAACGTGGTAATAGTTATTGTTTTGACGCGTATCTAATCTACTGAAAGTGTAAACGGATTTATTTTTGTGTAACAATAATAATGTTTTCAATATGTATAAAGAAGGTAATGTTAAAATATTTAGTTTGGTAAAATATAACTTATAAGAATCAAGACGACTTTTTAATCCAGCTATAATTCTAATAGCTCGTTTTTGTGTAGTAAATGTTGTTGCCCAGTCGGTAGAAATACCCCAAAATATTACAATATATGAAGTAAGATCTCCAAAGATTGAGTGACAAAATGATTTTCAAATATTAAAGTTTAAACTTTTATTTGCCGTAGCTTTCAAACAATAGCAGGCGCTATTTAATTTTTTGTTTAATACTAAAATATGCATCTTCCAATTCATTTAGCTGTCCAGACTCCAGAGTAACACCAAGTAAATTTACTTCATCTGTAAATTTGACACTAAAGTTTGCAGGTGTAGTGTTCGGTTTTGGTCTTTGGTTAAAGTTTATACAATACGTCTTCTCGAAATTAGTTTTAACTTTATTAGCCTGACACCAATTAATTGCACATAGGCGTTAAGCATTAATTTACATAAGATAGTATATTTGTTGATGTATCGCATTTTACAAAAAGAAATCATCAGCGAAAAGCTTTGCCGATGCATTAAACACACAGGATAGTAAGTTATTTATATAAAGTAGGAATAGAAGTGTACCTAATACTGATCCTTGAGGTACCACACTTCTTATTTTACCTCATCCTGAATACGAATACTTTGTTTCTCAGTATATTCTCTTAAAATTATTCTACTAAGTTGCTATGAAAAAAGTTTAAAGCTACACTGCGTAACCATAATATTTAGAGTTAGGAAATCGGTCCTCAAGTCACGGACGGTGCCAGGTAGAGAAATATCCAAATACGTAAGTGAGACTTATTTACTATTTTAGCAAAGACTAACATTTGAATTTAGTCTATTGTTATGCCTCGTGGTGTGTAAATCGTAATTCATTCCTTTCCGTTGTACTGTTGATGGTTTTATTTGCTGTATTTTATTCTTGTTATTAATTTAATAATAAAGTATGTCAGACCTGTCCAAGGGTAAAAAATGGCCATACGCCGACAAAGTGAATAAATTTATCAGTGAATTTCCGGATTTATTCTACAATGGAACTATAATAATTTATAAGGTGTGCGAGACAGACCTGATGTGCTGGGACAAAAGTGATTGTAAACGACACGTAAATTCTGTGCAACATAAAAACTAAAAAAATGGCGTTCCTTCGACAACACAGTTTATGATCGATTTACTATTAATGCTGATTGCCTGTGATATTCCGCTGCACATACTCAATAAACAACCATTTCAGGAGTTCTGGATTAAATACAATCTCAAGGTGACGTTATCAAGTCGCACAACGTTGCGTAACTATGTACCAACTATAAACGAAGACATTGTAAATAAGATCAAATTTGTACTAAAAAATGCACGGCTGTGGTTATGTGTTGACGAGACGACATATTGTAAAAAAATTCTATTTTAAATATTATAATACATGTACCGGACTCCTTTAAACCGACGTTTTCACTGTTACTAGTTAGTAAAAGACTGAGTGTCCTAGCCAAACAATTACGCGAGTGGTGCTGGAGACGTTAGAAAAAAGTCAAGTGTTGATGTTTGTGACCGACGGTGCCGCGACAATGCGTTTGGTGGGCCGTTCTCTTTAGGAACACAATTGTAGGTTGGTACATGTTACGTGTGCATGCCTTACACCTTGTGACAGAAACTGTTCGACAAGATTTTCCAGAGGTAGATGCCTTAATAGCAAGAGCAAAAAAGTGTTTCTTAAATCTCCTAAAGGTTTTCGAGCATATCATAGCAAGTGTTCCGGTATTCCCGAACCAGCATAGCCGATCCTTACATGGTTGAAGTCAGCTTTTTCTTATGCTGCATATTTAAAACAAATAAAAGCTGTGATACTACAAATCAATCCAGATGAGGCTGCAGCTATTAAGGAAAGCCAGACAAAATTCGAAAATAATTCTGTTGAAACAGCTTTAAAAACTATTCACAAGAACTATAAAGGATTACATGATGCCATACAAAACTTACAAAACAGTGCGTTGTCGTCAGCGGAGTCACTGCAAATAGTGAACGAAGTAAATCAACTGCTCCACTCTATAGGTGACGCAGAAAATGAGCCCGTTGGAGAAAAGTTCGTACATGTGTTAAAGCAATGTCGAGCGATCTTTCTCAAGATATAAGCATATTTTTTCACCACATCGAACATTACTCTCGGAGAACTATAGAAACATACATGACGCTGCAAAGTTTCTACAGATCTTTTCCAGTTTATGATCACCAAGCTAGTTAAGAGGGTAAGTTGTGCATACATTGTTATGAATTTTAACACTTTATTGCTTTTATTACTAGTTAATTTCTTTTGCTACATTTATTATGATACGTACGCCTATGTCATCCGGCGCATTTTTGCCAACTCTAATATATTCTAGATTTAGAAGAGTTATTTCCAAATGTACGCTTTCAAATGCTTCGGAGAAGTCGCATGCTATACGAACAATTTGATAATTTGAGTTCATGCCTTCAACAATAATCTTGGGTATATCATATGCTACAGATGTCGTTGATTTAACACTTAAAAATCCATGTTGGCACTTATTTATTAACGCTGACGTAGTTTTCCACGAAACACCAAAACACCATATACTGCACTCAACGCGCGTTTCTCCAACAAGTTGGCATCATCTCGAGATGAGTAAAACTGTTTTAATCATCAAGGGCGTACATTTGCAGTCATAAATGTAGTATGAAATAACCCTTATTTCATACTAAAGGATTGTCTTGTATGTATAACTCATCGCATTGAAAATTTGAAATGGAAAACTGAAATAGTTATTGCTTCGAAGATTTAATATCATAAAAAAAAATTTCATTTGAACAGTTATGATGTGGCTTATTCTTACAATAAAGTATTGCATTATTGTTAAAATGTGTCGAGTATTTATTAAACAGTGATACTATTTTCTACTTTTAAATTGCTTATAGTTCCTTAAATGAAGGACAACAATTTTTTTAAACGTTTTGCCAGTAGTTTATTACATCTCTAGAAACGTTCTTTCAGGGTGGTTCGTGAGTTTTGGGACACCCTGTATATTAGGGCATTAAGCAGTTCACTTACACATCTTTTATTTCTATTTTTTTTTTGTGAAAATGACAGTTTATGAGAATCATAATTTTTCAGTATATGACAAACTAAATTCAAAAACGATGATTATTATCGCACATTTGTGATAGTGGCAAATTTGAATACATACTTTGATTGTACCATTCTTTCAAATACTCTAAATTGAATATATTCTAGCATATCTAACATTTGTATCACTTTCCAAAAGAACATAATAGAATTTTCATATTACCTCAATTTTACAGAGTACGCGGTGTAGTGTTTATAATTTCCATATTAATTTACTTAATATTACATTGTTAATATTAAATAATTAAATAATTTTATTTTATTTTTTTTATTTTTTTTGATATGATTGTTTCAGCTCAAGGCAGGTTTCTGCTTCCGTTATTAAAATATTTTGCTAAACACTGCTATGCAAAACGTATTCAAATTTAGCGGTCATAATCTATCATCTGACAAAATTATTTTAGTTTTAGAAATGTATTGCAGCATCTCAAAGAATAATTTTTAGAAAAAGATAAATTGCTACCACACAAATACGTCCGTATAAAATGGAGTAACTGAGAAGAGCAAAAAAAAATTAGAATACATTTTGTGTATTTAATTATCAAATTATTTTAATCAATTATTTTATTAACTAAATAATTAGTTCAATTATTGAATTAAACTAATTAGTTAAATTGATAAAAAAAGTTAAATCGGTAATGTAAGTAAACTGGTTAACGGCTTTGGGTTCAGGTGTTGTATAATTTCTGTAGTAGTGACTACTTTTAATTAAAATTATTCATTAATTAATCTAATCAATTAAACTACTTAAGGAATTAAAACAATTAATTAATTAAACCAATTAATATAATTAATTGAGTTGTTAATTAATTAATTATAACACTATGGTTATTGTGCTTTGTCTAAACCATAAAACATTTTCTCACTGATTATAGGAAATTAGGTCAGGGACCGCTCTGGCGATTACGCCGCCCCCGGACAAAAAACAAATTGCCGCCCCTTTTAAAGTTATTTTTTCTTAATAAAAGATGGTTTTAATTTAAAATAAAAACGTATATTTAAAAAGAAATAAGTATTAAAACTTAACATTTGGTAAAAAAGAGTATAAATTAAAATAAAATAGAGTTGCAGTACCAATAGATACCTAGTTGTTATATTTTAAAAATATTTACTTAGTTTTAAACAAACAGGGTGCAATTTTACCACTATTACGATACAGATTTTTCTCACTTATACCTAAAATCTAAATAGAAAACAAAAAGTAGATATATAGAACCACAGTAATACATTGTTTATTTGAGTTATAATCAGAAGAATATTTTTTTCTCACTTTTTATTCTGCAAATTTTTTATTACCTCTTTCAAGTTTATTTGATCAGCAATTTCATGTTCAATTGCTAAAATGGCCAAGCCGTTTAGTCGATTTTGCATATTAATTGAGCGTAAAAAGGTTTTGATTAATTTTAATTTGGAAAACTTCTTTCTCCATTTGCTATTGATATTGGAATAGTCAGTAGTATTCTTAAGGCAATACTAAGATTTGGAGCAAAATTTAGCATTGTTATTATTTTCGGAACATCACTTGGATTCTCTTTTTTGACCAAAGGTGCACAAACTGCAGAAATTTACTTTACTAATTCTAGACTGTTAATGTCAGTTGATTCACCATCAGACAAAATATTTTCTTTGCAAATCTTTATCAGCGTCTCTTTAGATATGGTTTTCAAATCATATATTATTATATAGATATTGAAAATGGTTACTATGGTGAGTCAGTTGTTCAAATCGACGATCTAGTGCGTTTAATGCTTGATCAATAGTATAGAAGAAAAATTCTATTTCGTATTTTTCTTTGGGATCTTCGATTGCTTCGTCCCTTGCCTCATATGAAAAGTTGGCCTTTTTTCTTCTTACGCGGTGTCGCGGTGTTGTTGAATCAAAACTGGCTTCAATGTTAGTTTCATCAGCCAATTCTCTTGCATCAACAATAATTTCATTGAGAGACTTATCTGATGGAAGATTTTTAAAGAAATTTTTGCAGTTCTCTAGAAGATCAAGTGCTTTTTTCAAATCAAAATCTTTTGTTTGCATAAGCTTGCTTATGAGATTAATAAAGTTTAAAATTTTATACCATATGACTATTGAACATAAAAATTTAAATTGTTTAATGTAACTTAGCAAACCTGAAGCTTCGTCTCTTACTGAGATATCGATGTCTTGGTTTTCGTAAATGCTTCAATTATTTTTGTCCTGCTTTTCCATCGAGTGTCACTCAAAGGTTTTAATGTTAATCCTTGGACATGTTTTAAAAATAGTTTGCATCGAAAAGTAAAAGAAAAAAATAAATATATTTGGACCACATTAAAAAATTGGCTGCTTCCAAGGATACTCTTGCATATCACACGTAACGTAGAATGCTCGTGGATTTAAATTCGTAATTCTAGATTGCACCCCTGTATTGTTGCCCCTCATGTTAGCCCCGTTATCATAAACCTGCCCTCTTATATCTGGCACATCAAGTATCATTTCATGATGCTCTTTAATTATAATTTCATATAGTTGTCATTCTGTAGATCTTTCCACAGGTAAGAAACCTAAAAAGCTTTCGTAGATTTTTATTTTGACATCGTTCGAATCAGAATCAGATTTATTGATGGAAACATATCTAATTATCAGGGTCATTCCACCTTACTAACGTCAGGAGTGCAATCTAATATTATGGAATAGTATTTCACTTTTTTATTTCAGCAATAATATACGATTTCACACTTTTGTGAAGCAAGTCTGTTATCTCATTTTGAAAGTTTTTTCCAAGTTAGCGAGCTATAGTTTCCTCTTTTTTAAGCACTCTACGCACGTGTTCCTCCATGACAGGGTCAAATTCAGATAACAATTCAATTATTTTTAAAAAGTTGCCGTTATAATGCCCAAACAGCTTGTCGTTTGTACCTTCAAAAGCTAAAGAACTTTTACCGAGCATTTTAGTAATTGTTACAATCCTTAGAAGCACCTCGTACCAGTGATTCGTTTCAGCGTTAATAACTCTTTGGGCAGCTGCATCTATAATTGTACAACACTTTAACATTTGACTGAGTTCTAAGATTTTTTGAGCCTGAATATTATTTTTTAGAAATTTCGTGATTCGTTAAAGTGTCAACGAGTGCTTTCAGCTTTTAAAATCTCAGGGTGCCTTCAATCTTCTGTAAGTGCCAAGGCAGTGTAAGTTGGTAGGTTACTTTCATTTGGTGACAAAGCTGGTTTAGAAATATCGTGTACTGATTGGCCTTGTATATCAACACTCTCCGATGATTCCGTGTTTTCCTTTTTATCTGAATTTTTGGAGATATTTGTTTTGGTACTAATGGTATTACCGGACCTACTCTGTAAATAATTTTGCAGAGCACCAGCTTGTTTTTGCTTTTGAGTTTTCTTCCCTAGCCTTTGCTTTTTGTACTGATGGCCGGACAATTTTCTTTGTGCATCAGACATTCTCAAACAACAAATTAAACAATGCGAAATACGCTCGTTAAAATAAGCGTTGCTGAAAATAGAAATTGGAAAAATCTTCAAATCAAATTAGTCAGTGACTTAGTCTGTCTCACAGTTTTGCAAAATAAAATGCCTAGTTTTAATTACCTACTTAAACTATTTTTAAATATAAAAACGAATTTCTTAACGTTTCGAGCTAATTTTCAAACCCCCCTTTTGGAAAAAAATATTTAATGCCTGTAGTAATTAAAACTAGGTATTTCATTGTTTAAGCTATGGGACAGACTAAGCCACCATCACTGGCTAATCGTATTTGAAGATTTTTCTTCTTTTATCTTTTTATGCAACGCATTGGCTTATTACTACACAAAATAATAATTTATTAATTAGTATGATTTTTTTTTTGGGTGTGATGGATCCCAACAAAATGGACAAATTGCGAACCACCACAACGAACATATAAAAACGAAACATTTAAAATAGATACCTATCTAAAATGTTTGAATTTTTAAGATGGATTTCTTGTTCCGCTTTTTTTCGCGGCGAAAACCCCAAATAAATTAATAAAAATCCATCGCAACAAACATACAGAAACTATTTAAAAATGTATAAATACGTATTGTGAAAAATATGTTTGAAAATAATTCTTTACCACTTAATATAGGTATTTGCAGAAGTACTTACCTTTAGAAATTGACAAAACTCATAAAAATCACTATCCCGAACCAAACTGTTAAATATTTTTAATATTTATAAACTTACTTCAAAGACATGTTATTACCGGCTCTGACGCATTTGCAATAATAACATAATTGCGCTTAGATGACTCTTTATATAGTAAGTTGCGAAAACATGTCCATGCATGTTATGTCTTGCAGTTCCTATTTTAAACAAGTAACTATATACCTACAATTTCATGCAGTTCATGCGCGTCTTTTAACTATACGTCTTGTTTTTTTTTTTTTAAATAAATACACTTTTTTTGAAATGGTGTTTTAATATTTTTCTAGCTTTAAAACATAACAAACTACAAAGATCAAATGTAAATTGCATATTACTTGTAAGTTTTAGTTAGGGAAAAAATCAACAAGTGGTGTAAAATTTATATTCATTGAGAATAATTAGTTTATTAATATTTGGTTCACATTCAGGGAGGCGAAAATGCCGCCCTCAGGTTCACCGCCCCGGACAGGGGGCCAGGTTGTCCGCCTCTAAAGCTGGCCCTGATTAGGTTGTCACATATTCTTATAAGAAGCAAAAAGTCCTAGAATCTCAAATTCAATCATTGTGCCATAAGGGTGATCATATCTTACTGCACGTAGATGGTTTATCGTAAAATTATAGAAAACAATTTTCTTATAGGTCTATAAATCTTTGTCATTTCATCACTAAGTTACAATTAGTTATTTGAAATCTACTCAATATATTCCAATGTTTCGAAAAAAATATTTATTGTCTCAGATCATGAACTTTCAAGATCGATACAGAAGTGACATGATTTTATAATTACGACCTCGTAATAAATATGGATATAAAAACAACTTGATTAAGAAAAACTTTTTTTTTAATCTGCGTAGGAATAATTTTCTTTATATTGTCCGATTATCATTTGTGGTATTCTCTTGCCTCTCTAGATAAAAGTGCAACATTACTCTTATGTCATTAAAAGCTCTTGATAGTTGATGAAACTAGAAAATATGTCTCTGTATTTATTTATATTCATGTCACAATAAAACTGAGCACAACATTAATATTTCAATATAGAATTTTAATAGAACGGTCCTGCAATATCACCCGCTTTACGATGTGTT
Source organism: Rhamnusium bicolor (assembly GCA_029963845.1). Lineage (NCBI taxonomy): Eukaryota > Metazoa > Arthropoda > Insecta > Coleoptera > Cerambycidae > Rhamnusium > Rhamnusium bicolor. Next base: position 523,650 of record JANEYF010004330.1, on the reverse strand, counting down.
TTTATCTCGAACGCAATATTTTGAGACTAGGCGACGGAGTCCATAACAAATCAGCCACACCTTGTACGATGGCAGCGTCAAGCACCTTTGCTAATTACTCGTCACCAGGGGCGCGGCGGCGCTGGGACGTCGCGGGTGTCCCATCTGATAATCAACACAACCCTCGATATCACCTGTTATTACTTGACCGTATAATTAAATATAAATTTACAATGATCGCATTAGCATATTATTTTTTAATTTGCTAAATTAATTCTTCAATTTTGTAACCTAGCTAAATGACCATGATGTTGCATATAGGAGTGTGTCACGAAATAAAAAAATACAGGGTGAATTATTATTACGTAATCATTACGCACTATTAATTACAAAAAATTAGTGGACATGTGTCGACCGATTTATAAGAATTCTCCTTAGAATCAAAATTCTGAAAATTTGCAGGAAACAAATGTAGTTCCAATTGATAACATTCCCGTTACACTCAACTATGTCTATGCATAAAAACCTTTATACTTATAGTGATCTTTAGTGTTTGTTAAACAGTAAAAACTACCTATGTTTTGTATTAGCGAGGTTAAGTTTATAATTGATAGGTAGCAACATTCAGTAAACAATTGTTTCTTATATTTATTGCAAGTGCAAATTGGGTTGTTTTTGTAGAGCTCCTGGAGCTAATTTTGTAATATTTTTTTGACAAATTAAATGTAATTCTTAATAAAATTCTTAAACCTAAAATCACTACTTGTATCAGTGGAGATTTCAATGTTAATTTCGATGCAACTTGCAAAGACAATCAGCTAATTTGTTTTTATCGTTTGGTATAAATAAATGCATCAATGATTTCACTCGAGTTCATAATAATACAAAAACTATTATTGACAATATCTATTCTCAAATTATTTTTTACAATGTATATACTATCTAATGACCAGGAAGTATTAATTCGATATCAGAACTTTAAAAAAAAAATTATTCAGGCAAAAAATTTTCATGAATTACCATTCTTATTCTCTCAAAATAAATCTAAAACCGCAACGCAAATAATAAATAACGAAAGTAAAGTAAAAAGAAAGAGAAATAATCCACCATCATTTGTTGACCGAGAGGGTTGTGAAATATTAGATCTTCAGGCGGCGATCAATGCTTTTAATCAATACTTTGTTACTTCTACTGACAATCTGAGTGCTAATTTGTCGATTGATTTTTCTTTAAATAATACTACTACTATAGATTCAACTTTCATTTTGACACCTGTCACTAGTGATGAAGTTCATAAATTAATTTTATCGATATCCACTAAGAACTTTGCCGGCTTTGATGGTATTCCTAGCTCATTAATGGCAAAACTTGTAGATTTTATAATTTATTCACTTACTGTTCCTATTAAATTTTCTTTTCAAGAAGGTATATTTCCAACCTTATTAAAAAATTCATGCTTATACCCATTTATAAAAATGGTGACCAATATTCAATAACTAATTATAGAGACATAGCGTTATTACCTGCCTTTTCAAAAATATTCGAAAAAGCTTTTCATGGTAGACTCACAATATATTGAGTTCTAAAATACTAGATGTCAGAAATTGACATGGTTCACAGATCCAATATGGTGGTTGTGATCATATTTACCTAATATTTAAAAACCGTTGGAACTTTTTTAGAATGACAAATTAAATGACCGTCTTTTCTATCTCGAAGCCTAGTCTTCTAAAAATATTTTGACGTATAGATCACGAAAATTGGTTGAAAACTTAAAAAGGTATGACTAATAAAATTAATCTAACTATAACAATAACTCTGGTTAAAATTAATGTCTACAGAATGGAATGTGATCTTCATTAGCACTCACAACAAGCTGACCCGCCTGCGCCAACCATCTATCGCTATTGCAATTGTTTGTAGGTCAATTTATCCCCAACACTATAAAATGCGTTGACGCAATTCGTCTAAAGTATTAAAATTACGGCCATTCTTGTATATAATTTCTTGTAAATCACTCCATAGATAATAGTCACAGGGATTTCAATCTGGACTATTAGCAAGCCAGTGTTGTGGTTCAATAAAATTTATTGTACGTTCCCTTTAATATCTAAATGTATGCATTCAGTAAAAAATTCTGTTAAGTTTTTGGTGTTATATCTTGATTCACATTTAACCTGGAACGATTAAATAAACTTTTTACTAAATAAATCAATGACACATTGTTTCGTAATATGGCAACTGAGAAACGGAGTTAACTTGGACGTTTTAAAATCATATTATTTTGCATACCTGCACTCAAGTATTAAGTGCGGTATTATATGTTGGGTGAACAGCACAAGTCGCTATCCGCCACAGAAACATCGGATAGTAGCATTTGGACCATATGAGAAGTTTCACATACCTCTCACCACTACTCAATTTACCTTAGTCAGGTTAGCCACTACCATTTGTCTGTTCCATAACCTATGGCATACTGAGAAGAACTAATAAATTCGAAACCGGTCCATGTCTGGTTAGGAATTGACAAATGATATTGGCTACCGATCTATCATGATTTTAAGGTATAATCCAATGCAGGTCGGGGTATTTGCCCGCTAAGTAGTTGTTTCGTTCAAATCATATTTAATTTACATTTAATAATCAGAAAATTGCAAAAAAAATATCGTTTTAAAATTAATAATTTAGTTCATATAAGGTTTCAAAATAAATGAAATAAATAAAATATTTTAGCTGTCCGGATTTTTTGTAATAGTGTCCTATAAAGTAGGCTTAACATATAAAAAAATAGCTTTTTGTTTTCAGAATCCCTAATTTGAATTTCATTAATCATTCAAATATTGTCAATTATATTTATTAACTATGTACATTTATACAGATGTGATTAAATTTTTCTCAAAACTTATGGGTACTATTTTAAGTTCATATATTAAAACTTATTTACAATATTTTGGTTAAATATCCTGAATCAAAACTAACATAATACCAAGAGTACTCTTTTTCATTTCCATTCAACTATGTCAGATGCATTTAATGCATTTATATATGCTGTATGTATATTATTTATATAACATATGATATATTATTTAATTAAATTATATGTCCATGTCAGTTCCACTATAAAATTTATAAAATACAACACGATACAGACGAATAGTTGAAATACAATTTTCAAATAGCATGTATGCATCACACACCCTTATGCAAATTTGTTGGGTTGCATAAACAGAATTTCAACACCTTTACCACTGAAGATCTCTCTGGGGTATCGGTAAATTGATTCTACAACCTCAAAGGATCTCTGGTTGTGTATTCCTTAAAATATGGTGACGAATGTATCTTGGTACATTGAGTGAGCTGTGTTTGCTTGACAAAAGCATGTTCTATCTCTTTTATGATAATAATTTTATTTGTAGTTGTGGTATATTTTTACAACATTGTAGAGTTTTTTCTACCATTGCTGTAGATAACGACTAAAATTTTAAATTATGAAATAATGTCAAGAATATTTTTAAAAGAGCAGCAGTATTACAGTAGGTACTGATGACTTAATGTTAATTGGACAACATTTCCACTCAGACAGGATTATTACCTACTACATTAATATTTTTTTATGTTCCACTTTTTGGATTAATGAGAATTTGCTTCTTATAATCATGTTAAAGAATTTTTTAAATAATTTAAATAATAAGGAAAAACATCCATTTTTTCAATAAACATTATAGCTATTATAGTTAGTATAGCGAAAAATTATTTTTCAAAATTTTCCCGTAGTTGTAAAATTATTTAAATCAGTTTAAACTAAAAGCAGACTAACCCAAAATAAAGTACTTAGATTCCAACACATTCCTCCAATGGAATCATCTCTGGGAATATTTAAAACACGATGTTTCCGTTCAATTATTCCGACACCAATAAACAGTATTTGCAACGCAAAAGAAAGCTACGTTATGTGAAAATTGTATCGAAAAAAATTATTCAAATTCAAAAGTAATATCTGTATACATAAGAAAAATGTTTTTGTTAATTTTTTTTCTAGGCACTATTTTTTTTTGACTTTACCTCTCTATTACACTGTATATCATACTCTCCCAGAAGGATGATAGAGACTTTGATAGCTGTAGTGCCTACACGGTAATGTCCAGGGGTATAGAGGACTTGTTAATAAAACTCTAACTTTGAATGGTTTATAAAATAAGTATTTTTTATTATTGCGTTAACACGGAATACTACATTTTTATGAAATAGGAAGTAACTGTTACAGTTGTGACACTGTTTCATGGGTTTGGTTTAAAGCTTACAAATACAACCACGCCATATCAATTTCAGGAAACTCATATTATTTTTTATTGAATAGGTCTTTATTTAGTTAAATACATTTTATATTTTTTTGCCTGGAAGAAATTTTTCACATACGTTCAAATACATTATAACTCTATTAAAAAACAACTTTCTCATATGACGCTTAGTTATCTATAAAATACGGTTAAAGTATATAAGACTGGAAGCCAGAAGTTATTTTTTCACAATTAGGTCGGCGAGGTGCTGATGTAGAGTCAGTCACCGAACTTCAGACAAATCGTCTGAAAGCCCGAACTAGAGCTGCTGAACAGGAAAATCTGTTTCGGCAGCACGTCGATAAACCCCAGCATGGTGTCTTCTATAAGAACATAGAAACGCTGGGTTTATCGACCAGGCTGACATTCGCCTTTCTAAGGTCAGCCGGGCTTAAGTCAGAGACCGAGGGATTCATTATGGTCTGCCAAGATGGTGTTATCAACACCTTGGTCTACCGTAGCCGGGTGTGGCGTGTAGAGGTTCCTGATATCAACTGCAGGACCTGCCATCAGGCGCCGGAATCGCTCATGCACTTACTATCTACATGCCCCATATACGCGATTTCGGCCTACATCCACCGACATAACGCGGCTTGCTATACTACCATCTGAGGTACTCGTACGGGGTAGACCAGACACCAGTGCTGCTGTACGTCCCCGGAGATATTGAGTCCGTTGTCGAGAACGAGAAATGCCGGATTTACTGGAACTACTCGTTCCCGACTGTCAGGCTAATCCAAGCCAACAAGACTGACATAGTCCTTCTCGGCCATCAACTCAAGGTGATGTATGTCATCGAGTTCTCGGCACCTGCGGAGAGAAACATCACCTTGAAGGAGGAGGAGAAGCGGACCAAATATCGCGATCTCTGGTACGAGCTCCAAGTGCTGTACCCAGGCTACTCGGTAAAGATGGTCGTCCTTATAATCAGTGTACTTGGAGGGATAAAGCTGTCGAAACTGAAGATCATACCGACCTGCCAAAAATCAGCCGAGTGGCTGGCAGGCCAAAAGCAGAAGGCGGTCATTCTGGATTCTCTCCTTCTGCTTAGGGCACATGATTCTGGCTAACCACCTGGTACTCCTTCTACTCCTTCTACTTCTGGTTCCGTACGATCTAAGAAGAAGGGCGCCTCACGATCGACCCCAAGCGGATGGGGGTCAGAGACAGGCGGAAGGGGCCTCACCGGATAGTCTCAACAACGACGGAAATGGCAATGTACACGGACGCTTTAAGTGGACGAGGGAACCTCGGGATGATATGCTTACCTGCCGCGAGAGTAGCGAACCTGAGCGAAGGGCATACATGGCGCTATTGCATGCACTTTGGTGCGAAATGCATCCAGAGCATCGCGCCTTCTCTCAACAGCATCTGAGAGATCAAGTATATTTCTTGCGCAAGACAGGTTACTTAAGGGCACCCCATCAGCTGGAAGAACTGCCAGCAGCAGTCAAACCGCGGCAATTACCAGCTGATGGGGAACATCCTCTAGAGTTCACCGATGTAGACTTAAGGACGAGGGTTAGCCTTAAAACCAAGGCTAACTTAAAGCCACAAGACCTGACTAGAATGGACGAGGTCATCAATGAGGAACTTCCAGAAGATGCAGACATCTGGCAAATCACTATGCCGTGTACAACGCCGCGAAGCAACTCGTTCCCCGTGAGAGGTCAACCAATCACGGTGTCGAGAAAGCCAAGCGGCGTGTACAAAAAATCGAGGACAAGATACGGTCGGCCAGACAACACACTTCTCGATTCCAGGGTGTGGTGGAATACAAGACGAGTGGTAGAGTATTTACTCCCAGAATCCGGCATATAACCGCCGAATTCAGACGTCAACTCCATACTCCAAATCTGAGAGTGATGCTTACCATCAAGGAGCACTGTCTAGATAGAATCCGAGGTTTATGGCTATAACGAAAACATTGAAAAGGCGAGTGCGGAGTATGGAGCAAAACAATTTGTTCCGTACGAATCCTTCACGCATCTTTCAAGAGCCACTACGTGTTGTAGATAATCCGCCGATTGTAGAAGATGTCGAAACCTTCTGGAAGGGAATCTACAAAACGCCGCGTCCATTCAATAGCGACACTACAGAAATTGCACACTTCAAGGCTCTGTGCCACAAACATCTTGAAGAGACAGAAGAAGTGTGCCCGGCCATCAGTACGGAGGAAGTCCAACAAGCACTTGTTGGTACCAGGAACTTCGCTGCCCCGATCCCAGATGGCATTAACAACTGGCGGTGGAAGAAATTTCATTCCACTCACCGCCATCTGGCTCGAGTTTTGAACTCTTGGTTGAACGAGTGGTGGTAGATTCCGGACTGGTTCCTCGAGGACCGTAGCCGTCTGTGGCGTGTAGAGATTCCTGACATTAACTGCAAAACCTGCAATCAGGCGCCGGCATCGCTCATGCACTTACTCTCTACATGCCCCATATACGCGATTTCGGCCCACATCCACCAAAATAACGCGACGTTACGAGGGCTATACTACCATCTAAGGCGCTCGTACGGGGTACACCAGACACCAATGCTCGACACCTGGAGAGAAAAACACCACCTTGAAGGAGGAGGAGAAACGGAGCAAATACCGCGATCTCTGGTACGAGCTCCAAGTGCTGTACCCAGGTTACTCAATCAAAGTCGTCGTCCTAATAATCGGTGTACTTGGAGGGATAAAGCCTACGCTTTTCTCGCCAAAAATCAGCCAAGTGGCTGGCAGGTCAAATTCAGAAGGCGGTCGTTCTGTGTTCTCTTCGTCTACTTAGGGCACATGATTCTGGTATCTACAGTCACTAACCCTGCGCGATGTGGGGAGTGGCTGTAATTATTGCGCCGGCGCGATTCCCGTGAGGCGTCGAATTCCACGGGATGACTGTCCGGCATCGGATAATCCGAAAAGAAATGTTTTATTTGATAAAACCTATACAAGTCAGAACAGCGGTAGTAGTTTTATTGCACTAAAGAAATTGTTTTAAACATTAAAAGTAAGCGAACATTACCAATTTTAAATTAACAGACATATTATATACAAATATGAATTGTAGAAATTCATATATTTGAAACATAATTCAAATAAAAGTAGCCCACGTAGACACATAAGGTACTTTACTCTTCTCTGTATATCTGTGTAATAAGAAAGCAGTAACGTCATTTTTAACGTCATGAAAATAATTTTAACGAACGTATAACATTATGACATAAGTAATATAAGGAAATGGATATAAAGTAGAACAGCAAACAACGAAAAGAAAATAAAGTGAAAATATTTACGCATTGGAAGGAAAACTTTCCTAAAAGGATATATTAATTATTTATCATTCTTTATGGGAAACAAAACGGAAATACCTAGATATGAATTAAAATAATTAATTTAAGTTTCGTATAGATTAACACAGGCAGATATATTAATTAAATCAATAATTTACTTTTATCCTAAAAATTTAAATTATTGTAATATGCTAATTAATAAGACTGAATTTTTAAGAATATTGCAATATACTTCTAGCACTTGCCGGAATTTTTAAATTATTTAATATATTCTAATAGTCTTACTAAACATTAGCAATTTTTAAATTTGTTTTCATAATTTTTGCCTAGAAAATATTTAAATTAGAAATTGAACTGGCGTGTTTAGCCTATTAGTGCGACGTCATCTGTAAGTATATCTCCGCATGGCAAACAATAGCCATTAATTAGGTATGGGCGGCTGTTTCCTAAAATTATTTAATTTCCTCCGGTCTGCGATATTTATGAAGGCATGATATATCGTAAACACCTACTGAAATATTCTTAAACAAGAGAAAACAGGAGTTTATACAACATAAAGTGAATGTTTCGTCATTTTAAAATTTTAATACGTAAACTAGTTTTATCGGAAAACGTATGATAAAAAACAAAAAAGTTACAATAGCCAAATTTAGGAGTGACTTCACACTATATTTTCCTTATAACTCGTGAACGGCCGGAGATATCTAAACTGTGTAAAGACATTTGATTGGTTCCTTGTGTATTCCTCAGTATTAAGGGTTTCAACCCGTACCTAATGTCCTTCTGGTTCTTAAATTTGTTTATAGATAGAATGACCAATTTACAAAATATTGCTTAAACAAAATACTTTAATTCTACCTTATACAAAATACAAAGTGTTGAGTATATTTGTTGACCTATATATGACGAAAGTACAGTTTCAGTATCTTAAAAAGCATTTAGATGGGGAGTGTATATCATTTTTATTATTTTAAAATATTAATATGTAAACTAGTTCTGTCGGAAAACGTATGAAAAAAAATTAATTTGTTCTTACACTAGTGAAACTACATACTGTATTTTTCTCTACAACTCATGAATGGCTGGAGATATCTAAATTCTGTAATGATATTTGATTGGCTCCTCCTTGTTCAGAGCTACTCAGCGGTAAGGGTTTCAACCCCGCGCCTGTACTTAATGCCCGTCTGGTTCCTAAATTTTTGTTTATAGTTAGAATGAAAACATCCATATCAATGTACTTGAAACTTTCTTTTATATATAAAAAATCAGAGGTACCATTTTTAAATATGTGTAAGAATATTATATACACCCTGTAAATAAGTACTTTTAGAAACATTATTTTTGTATCGTTTTGATGTGAAAATTGTCTGATTAAAATTCATTTAACTATTAACATTTGCTAAAAATGAGTCTCACCCAAAAGGGATAATTGACAACTTTGTGTTCGATAATTTTTAGTAGCATCCATAGTAGGCTCACATAAAATTCCACGTTGGAAAATATATTTTTTACTGCCCCAAAATAATATATAAAAAATGAGTAAAATCGTTCGAAACCCAGAATCCCTCTTAGTACTGTACCACGTACTTTAAACATATTATTTTTTGTTGCCTTTGCATGTTTATTTATAATATTGATATTTTTTTAATTATCTACAATCTACATCAAAATGGTCCTGCATGCAAAAATTCAGCTTGTTTTCGAAAACTCCTTTGTATCCTGTTTAACCATCTTTAACTATACTTTTTTCTACGTTTTCCGTTTCTTGGAACTTGGATAAAAGTTTTTTTCTGGCGTTTTCATTGAAGTATTTTCCCACATCGGTACGATGCACTAGTTATATGATAATAATTTAGAAGAATTGTTCATTATAATAACTTCACTAAACATTTCAGAACACAAGTAACACTTGTTTACATTTAACAACGGACTGTGCCTGCTTTATGTTCACTAGCAACTACGTGCTTGCTATCCGATGACGTCACCTTATCAATCTGCTCGACCGACATTATGGACTAATTTAAACTTTAATGTTAAAGAACTTTTGTAAAAGAATAAATAAAAGAAAATCTTTTACTCACTGTTTTTTGTATTAAGTAAAGATTACAAAATTGCCTTTAAGTTGTTTTATTGATCTTAGAATAATAATATAACTATAATAACAATATGATACTATAACTATAACAACAATATGATAATATAACAATATAATAAAATAATATATTATGTCCGCGGTTGGGGTTTACAAGAGGACAAATTGTAAAAATATTTAATTTGTTGAGAAAAAGTTACTCTACATAAAAGTGTTTGCTTTCCTAAAAAAATATGATTCGCATTGAGAAACTAAGATTTATATACAGGGTGCTCAAAAATTACAAAAACCTAAAATTAGCTTTAGTAAATTGGCCTTATTTTTAATTGTAAAATTTAAACAAAAAAATTGTTTCAAATTTTATAGCCAATCAAAATCCAAAATTTTAATTGAATATTGGAATGTTTGTGAAACGAGAACTTTCTGAAAAAGACTATTGGTCAGTTTTTGCCACCATTTCTATTTAGCTCATTAATTGCATTTGAACTAGGCGAATAAGTATCAAATAAACAATTCTGAATTTATGGAATAGCCAACAATGAAGTGGTACCTTATAGAATGATATGTTTCAAAAACATTCGTTGTAACTCATAATTTACAAAAATAATAGTATTCAATCAAAATTTTGGATTTTGGCCGAATAACACGTTCGCGGACAGTAACCAAAATTGGGAGATTTGAAAAACACACAAACTTTTATTTTTTAATTGTTTACATTTAGCATGCATATAATAAAATGTGACGACCATATGATAAAACAACGATTTTTTTTGCAAAAAAAGATATAGCGGCAATTCCCGTCTTGTCCCTATAAGTTTTTTTTGATGAACTCGGACATCGACGTGAAATGCCGTCAAGTGAAAATCATTGAATTGTGTAATAAGATTTAGGTATTTATTGAACTCAAAATACAAAAATATGAAAATACAAAATCTGAAAACTATTTTTTGTGGTATTCTTCAAAGCATGACTCTATGCAGAGTGCCGGTTTGTTGGGGCATGTCTTGCACAAGTATTTTGTTTCTTTTCGTCTACCATTCTTAGCACATTGCTTGCATCTCATATGATGAACCGTTGGGTAAGGAATCTTGCCTGGGAAGTGCATATTTTGTTCATGTCATAATAATTATTGGCTTGATTGATGAATATCGACTGTTTTTTCTGTGTGGGCGTCCTGTATTTTGTAATCCAGCTGCATATGTATTCATAGATGTAAGTATCATATCCAATATTTCATTATCTCAAAGCTTCTCAAAACATTGTACCGCACTGGGAATATTTTCGAATTGAACCTGAATTCCTGAATGAGCATCGTCAAATCCAAAGTCCGGAATTTCCGCTGAATCGTCTTGCTATTCATCGTCACTCAATTCATCACAACCAGTATCACCACCGACACTTACAGTCTCGTTTATATCATTGCTCCCATGTGATATGGAATCATGGGTATTGTCACTGCCAGAATCATTTTCATCAACGTATGTGGGGTCTCTGATGTCATCATCAGAACTGAATGGTTATGACTCAGATTCAGAATCTTCAGGAGTGGTTACTTCATCCATAAGTTGCTGAAGTCTTTGTTCTTCACTTGGATACATGTCACCTGGAAATATTTCTAAATAAATTATAGAAATATAAAATGTACATGAAATAATTAGAAAAAAAAACTAATTTTCAACGTAAAAGTAATAGTTTTAGGCAATAGGTGTCGAACACCATCACCTACCGAAATTTTCGTGAAAATTGTAATTCATTATAAAAAAAATATTCATTATTTTATTATTGTTATTATGCCACGTGCTATTTTTGCACTTTGTACGCTAAAATAATTACCATAGTAGGTAAGTACCATATTGAAAATAAATTTAGAATTACCTCTATAAAAATATAAAATATATCGCAGATGTTGCCCCATTAGAAATAATTGGCAACGCAGAAAGTAATAGTTTTGTCACTTGCTATATTTTTACACTAATACTATAAAATAATAGGTACAGTATTGAAAAATAAAAACAAAATTACACACTGCTACTTACCTCTATGTTATACACACTTCTTAGAAAAATTTCAAGTTTTAAAACACTATAAAAACTCTATACAAAACATATAAAAACCAGCATCTGCTAAGCACAAAGCACATGTAAATGATGATTTTGAGGTTACATGCACTGTAAGGTATACAGGGACATTTTACAAAATTTTATGTTTTCTGCTGGGACAGTAAACTATAAGCAAGTGGAATTCCTATGAAATGTTGTCGGCATTCACCACTTTGAATCCACAGCAGTAAGAAAAGTTGGACGGCATACACCGTCTTGTCCCTATACTAGGAGCGGCATATCCCGCTTTGTCTGTCAAGGTGATAATATTTTTTTGCAATCTTTTAATTAACATTTTGTTCCAAAATTAAAGAAAAGGCCAATTTACTATTACGAAAATTATAAGTTGTTGTAATTTTTGAGCACCCTATATAAGAAACAAAGTTTTTCATAGTTTTACGAATTTTTTTGAAAAGCGAAATCTTTTACGTAGAATAACTTTTCTCGAAAGTTAAATATTTTTGCAATTTCACCTATTGTAAACCCCATCCACAGACATAATAATATTAGTTAAAATTATTACATCCCCAAAAGTTAGAGTAACACCCTATTGAATTTGTATAAATAGACTCCCTATAATGTTGTATATTTAGCATCGGTAACCCGTTGATATAGGTGGCGTAATAAATAAGTTAATGTCAAGTAAAAAATGTAATCGGATCATTATTGGATAGTAGTTTTTTAAAAAAATTATGTAAAATGGATATTCAAATACAAAGAATTACTAATATAAATTAATAAGTTGGGAACATTAAAAATAGCAGATTTTTGTCATTTTTTTTATTTCGATCTCTGGCCATGACAAGCTTGTGGTATTTATATACACATGTACAGCATTTTTTAAAAGATTTTATTGACGTATAGAAATTAATTGTGTTTTGAATTGTTATGCCTACAGATGTGGTAAAAAATTTCTGTTTTGGAAATGTTACTATCATTAGTTGGCTACTGAGCCCTAAAGAAGTTTAAGTATGTTAAACGAAACATAGCCAAGGTAACGTTTTTATTTTAACCTATTGTCCTTTTTCCGACACTTTTAATCAGTATTACGCAGAACTTTCTCTCCAAATATTCTGAGAGAAATAATCCCCTGCTGCATTTTCAACTTTAAATAGGTAAGGGATAGGAACATAACATATGTCCACTCCGACTTCTTTTTTTTGTTTGCACCTTTTTAAATAAATAATATAAATATGCTAGAATTTGGAAAATAAAAATGTTTTTCACGATTATCCGATGCTGGAGAGTCTTACCGTGGCCTCTGACGTCTCACGGGAGATCACGCAGGATTAGTGACTGTAGATACCAGAATCGTGTGCCCTAAGCAGACGGAGAGAACCGAGAATGACCGCCTTCTGCATTTTTCCTGCAAACCGCTCAGCTGATTTTTCGCAGGCCGGTATGGTCTTCAATTCCTAGAGCAGCATAGGTTTTATCCCTTCGAGTACATCGATTATTAAAACGACCATCTTGATCGAGTAGCCTGGGTATAGCACTTGAAGCTCGTACCGGAGATCGCGATCCTCCTCCCTCAAGGTGATGTTTTCTCAGCAGGAGCCGCAAATTCGGTGAAATATGTCACCTTGGTTTGATGTTCGAAGAGGACTATGTCAGGCTTGTTGGCTTGGATTAGCCTAACAGTCCAGAATGAGTAGTTCCAATAAATGCGACATTTCTCGTTCTCGACAACAGACTCAATATCTCGGTAAACGTAAGGCAGCACTGGTCTACCCCGTACGAGTGACTTAGATGGTAGTATAGCACTCGTAACGCCGCATTATGTTGGTGCATGTAAGCCGAAATCGCGTATATGGGACATGCGGAGAGTAAGTGCATGAGAGATTCTGGCGTCTGACGATAGTTCCTGCAGCTGATATCTGGAACCGTATGAGCGATTCCGGCACCTGACGGCAGGTCCTGCAGTTGATATCAGGAACCTCTACACACCACACGCAGCTACGGAGAACAAGCTGTTAATAACACCATCTTGGCAGGCCATAATGAATCCTTTGTCTCCGACTTAAGCCCGGCTGACCTTAGAAAAGCACATGTCAGCCTGGTCGATAAACTCAGTGTTTCTATGTTCTTATAGAAGACACCATGTTGGGGTTTATCAAGATGCTGTTGAAATAGATTTTCCTGTTCGGCAGTTCTAATTCGAGTTTTCAGGCATTTGGCTGAAGTTCAGTAACTGACAACATCAGCATCTCGCCGCCCAACTCGACTGCTGTAGAATGTGAGACCAAGTTAAACTGCGGCTCTTTTTGCTGCCTTGAACAATCCTGCTCTCACTCCTACAGTTTCGTGATGTTTTGCAAACCGTAAGAAGAGATCTGAGCTCCTGAGAACGTTACATGCCATACGCAGTACTATTCTGCCATGCGTACACTCCAGACTCAAGAGTCCTCAAGCTCCCATAACGTGTGAGGTACGCACGAGGAATTGCTAGCGTGTATTATTCGACCACTCTAAGAGCGTTTTGTAGCTCGCGCTCATTGGAGGCATAAAGTTTGTGGTCGTCCATATAAAATTGATTGGTGACCTTATGCCTCCGATTGCTGGGTGGTCATTGTTTTCTTGTTTTCTTAACCGCCTCTCAAGTCACCGAAGTAACTCCCAGAAAATCCTAGGATTTTGTGTTTTGTAAAGAAAGACGAGGCCCTACAGTTTATGGTCGAGTCCGAACCACATCTAGGGCATCGAGAGTTCGCTCCCTTCTTGATCCACATTAATATTAGCGGGTTTGCGGGAATCCAACAGACAACGGTAGCAGTGAGATGCAGAAGAGGAGGGGACTCAAGAAGTCACCCTGGAAAATTCCCCTCCTTGGGCTGTTGTGACACGCTGTGCACCTGATGTTTTGGTGAAGTGAGTCTTCCAAAGCGGCAGCAGCTATTCTATGCATCCCACTAGTGGTGCTGGCACCGCAATACATTCGAGCAAGTGTAACAATAGTTCATGTGATGTGGTGTCAAATTCCTTGCGATAATCATTCCGGGCCATCGATAGATTCCACTTGTACTGCAGTGGTGTAATACAGCGGTTTATCAGCACTCTGTCCTTACACCCTGCCATGCTGAAAGACCGGATCAACAGACCTCAGTGTCCTAGCATACAAGATACGTGTAAATATCTTGTAGCAGGAGTTGAGGCAAATGATCGGAAAAATCTCCTTTTTTGGGAATAAGCAACAAACCAGTCCGTAATTTGCTGCTCCTCGTTCAACCATATGTTGAAAATACACACCAGATAGCGGTGAATGGAAGGAAATTTCTTCCACCACCAGTTGTTTATGCCATGTGAAACTGGGGCAGCGAAGTTCTTAGTACCAACAAGGGTTTGTTGAACTTCCTTCGTACTGATTACCGGTCACACCTCTTTTGGCTCTTCAGGCTGTCTACCGCAGAGGGCCTCGAAGTGTGTGATTGCTGTCGCTGTTGAATGGACGCATCATTTCGTAGATTCGCTTCTAGAAGATTTCAATATCTTCTACAGTCGGCGGATTATCTATAACACGCGATGGCTTCTGAAACAGGCGGAAAGGATTCGTGCGGAACAACGTATTTTTGCTCTGCTTATTTTTTTGTTATTATTATTATTATTATTATAAATAAACAAACCGGCGCGATTTTGATCATAATGATATTTGTTTTGAATCGCGGAAATTTCAATGTGGAACTAATCGTACAGTTTTTGGCTATATATCGTGAACGAATGAACCAATTCCAACTTGTCGGTCTCAAAAGAATTGTATTTTATACCCCTGATAATGGTGTATCACAAGAATGGATTGCCGCTTGAAATTTTCAGTTTAGGGTGACTCTGGAAAGTAGAATGTGAGACACAATATTTTTTAACAGTGTATTTCGACTTTCTCTTGTGATTTTCTGTAGCTCAGAAACTAATCAGGATGGCTAAGTTTGAAATAAATGCACTGTAGATAATTTACTCTGCTTAACCCCAGTTCAATATATCGCGGAAGAATTTTTTTGTCTTAATCTAGTGAATTGTTTTGAAAAAGAAATATATGAACTTGAAGTAATATTTACAAAATTTCAATATTTTACCCTGTATTTAAAAAGTACACCAAATTAATATAAGTACATATTAGTTGGTGCAAAAAGAATATGCATTTTGTACTAAGAGTACATACACATTTTTGATATTTCCTCCTTATCTTGAAATAACTTTAAGCTTTAAGTAAACGATAGTTACAAATAAAAAAGTTCAATTAAGTTGTTCTTAAAGTTTCTAGATAATTTTGTCAATTTTACAGGTCTTATTTCTTATAATATCGAGACTGTTGGAGTGTGATTCCTATGGGAATCTCCGGTCGACATCAGTTTTTAGTGTTAACAATTCAGCAGTTTTACTTCTGCCTGTCGTACTAAAGTGTAATAAAATTCAATATCCTCTCCTTCTATACATGTCTTTTAAACAACTTTCTAGGAATACAAACTTTTACCAATCTATTTTTCATTCTATCAAAATTATACCTTCACATATATATACACATCACAGTGAGAAAATATTTGTATCATTCGAAAAATTATTATTTTCTGCATTCTAATAAAAAGTGAACATATTGTTTAATTTAGAGAATAAAATTTTTCAATTATAAATCAGTTAATGAAACTATTTTAACTTCCGATTGGTAGTTTTACGTTTTTGCAACTATCTGCGTTTAAAATTGACGTTTGCCACCCTATTTTCAGTTTGGCACAATCCCTCCCAAAGTTAGCACATTTATAAGGGTGGTTATATAAAGGGTAAACATTTTCTTTTCACTCCCGCTCCCCAATCACGCCTTATTTGTTTGAAATTTAGAAGCACAATCCCCACACCTAATATAGACTAGCATACGACTTAAAATTAAGAAATCGATACATTAGTAGATAACGGCTAGCCACTTCGAGAGGGGGGGGGAGATTGGTGCAAAACTGTTTATATGACCACCGTGAGAATGGTTCTGCCAGACTGTGCTACTCTGAACCATTTATGCCACAGTTTCAAAAATTTAATAGGAATTGGAGGAAGACTAGCATCATTCTGCCACTCCCCACCATGGATATGTAGACGGACAGTACAGTACGTATATGACTTTGTGGGCTACCCATCGAGGAGAAAATCTGGCTCTATGGACACGAAAGCGTGAATAGAGCTTACACTCTTTGTTTAGTTTTTCCTGATATACTTACAAAATTCCATATCTAATATTTCACTCATTATGTTAGGCTACACTGATGAGGAACAATGATTCCGAAACATCGGTGCGTCTCTCGAAAATGCAGGTGTTTACTTAGCCTATTTTAAAGAAAAAGCCTATACAAACATGTGTCATCTTGTGCTCCTTCACTAACTGGGAGTATCAACTCAAAATTGTTGTCACCGGTGAAGGAGATATAGCGGTAAAAAGCAAAACCTCGCCGCCACTGATTTTCTTGCATATTTGATGGTGATTTTAATAAATGCCTCGTTCAATTCTGAGAAAAAATTATTCTTGTATTGTTTCCAAATAAAGCACTGCTTTCGAGATACTTGCCATTTTATACCTCAATGTACTAACATTTTCTTCAACTATAGGATTTATTTTTTTCACCTAGATTGCTGTGACTCACATTGAATTTTGTTCCAAATAAAGTTGACAGTTCAGCAAATTAAACGTATTCTTTGCTGCATTGTTGTATTTATTTGATAAACTAAAAAGTTCTTTCATCACGAATAATTATACAGATACAGACTTAGATACATTTTGTACATGGCTTTGGAAATGATAACACAGGCATACAAAAATAAAAAATATTCTGTACTTTAAATCAAAACCATGTTTCCTTATGTATTTTGATTTGTTGAAACTGAATCTGACCATAAGAATTACGACTATTGCGTTAATTTTTAGCTACGAGACATTCTTAGCTACAGAGAGAGTAAAAATCACTTTTAAGGAAAAAAATACAATTTCGTTAAACAATTAATTTTTTTTTGCCTAAATCATCGTAATCTACGTTTTCATAGGTACTAAACATGATTTTGACATCAAAATAGCCGACATCTATGATGTCGGTCCGATAGTAGCATTTGGACCATATGAGAAATTTCACATACCTCTCACCACTACTCAATTTACCTTAGTCAGTATATGACTAGCAGGTTGGCCACTATCATTTGTCTGTTCCATAACCTATGGCATACTGAGGAGAACTAATAAGTTCGAAGCCGGTCTATGTCTGGTTAGGAATTGACAAATGATATTAGCTACCGATCTATCATGTTTGAAGGTATAATCCAATGCAGGTCGGGGTATTTGCCCGCTGAGTAGTCGTTTTGTTCAAATCATATTTAATAGCAGTAGTTTAGTTCACCTGGGCTAGAGGTCGCCGCTCTCGGTACTTGCTTCGCAAGTCGCTATCCGCCACAGAGACATCTATGATGTCGGTCGGAATTGACAAATGATATTGGCTACTAATCTATCATGATTTGAAGGTATAATCCAATGCAGGTCGGGATATTTGCCCGCTGAGTAGTTGTTTCGTTCAAATCATATTTAATATCAAAATAGCCTTTTTGGCAGCTGCCAACTGTTACACCGCAAATTGTAAAATTCCAAAATTCGTATGAAAAGCTTCTTCCATGTGTAAAAGTATAACACTACCTACGTTTTTGAGGGTGCTAAATATGATTTTGACATCAAAATAGCCGTTTTGGCAGCTGCCAACTATCTAACCGCAAATTGTAAAATTCCAAAATTTGTAAGAAAAGCTTCTTCTATGTGTAAAACTATATCACTACCAACATTTTCGAGGGTGATAAATATAAATTTGTCATCAAAATTGCCTTTTTGGCATTTGCCTACTATCAGACTGGCAATTCTGACATTAAAAATTATAGATAAATAGTTTGAGTGGCATGCAAAAAAACTTTCATTAATTTCTCTTTCAGTAAATATGATTTGGTTATCATAATTATATATCCGTAGATTTCAATAGTACTTTGACAATAACCATCAGTCATGTTGAGCCTCCTCAAAAACGTAGGTAGTGATATAGTTTTACAATTTTCTTTTTTTTTAAATTTTGGAATTTAGCAGTTGGCTGCAATTTGCAGTTTGATAGTTGGCAGCTGCCAAAGAGGCAATTATGATGTCAAAATTATATTAAGCACCCTCAAAAACGTAGGTAGTGTTATACTTTTACACATGGAAGAAGCTTTTCTTACAAATTTTGGAATTTCACAATTTGCAGTTTGACAGTTGGCAGCTGCCAAAAAGGTTATTTTAATGTCAAAATCATATTTAGTACCCATAGAAACATAGATAATGATGATTTAGGCAAAACAAATTTTTTAAAAAAATTGTAATTTTTTTTGTTTAAAAAAAGATGATTTTTACGCTATCTTAGCTAAAAATTGACGAAATAGCCGTAACTTTTATGGCCAGATTTGGTTGCAGCACATCAATACATAAGGAAACATGGTTTTTATTTAACGTATAGATTTTTTTATATTTATGAGCCTGTGTAATACAAGGCAATTGTATGAACAATGATATTCCAAACGCCGAATACATGATTCGAGAATGTTTAACAGGATCCACCACATTTTTCAACGGGTTCAGTTTTCAGATCCAGTTTTATATGGAAGACCTATTATGGCCAGAACACCACAGTTAGAAGTGGCTGTTCTAAATGCAGTCGTGAATCACCTCGACAACATCAGCATTAGAAAAATTGCTCGTGGGCTTCAGGTTAGTTATAAATCTGTATGGAAAATATTGAGAGAACAGCAGCTGTATCGGTTTTGCTCCCATTAAGGCTCATTGGTCAATCTTATCTAAATTTTTTGAAGGAGGATTTATCTGGAATGTGGTTTATGCACAATGGTGCGTCAGCACATTTAGTTTTACTGCCCGTTAGTTCTTGGGCTGGTAGTTGGATAGGACAAATGGGAACATAACAATGCCCTTCCAGATCTCCAGAAATATATCCTTTGACTTTCTTGTTCTGCGGTCACCTTAAATTTGGTTTATGAGACCTCAATTGAAACTATAGACTATCTTCGGAATCGCATAACCAATCATACGAAATTTTGTGAAATAAGCCTGAACTAACGTAGTTTTCCACGAGACACCAAGACACTATATAGTGCACTCGAAGCGCATATCACCAACCAAGTTTTCATCATCTGGAAATGATTAAAACTGTCAGTTTTTCACACTCAGTTTATTGTACAGATATTAGGTGTTTACGAAAATTCTAGCGATTTGCAAATATTCTCTTTATCTAAAACTATAAGAATAACAAAGACAAAGTGATTTGGCCACTTGTAAATTTTTCTAAACCCCTACACCACGAAGGCCATTGGTATGCGCTATTAGTAGCGGGAGGGATCCTCAGTCGCGAATTGGTGAGCGTGGTGATCGTGTTCGCCCCGTTGTGGTTTTATCTGTAGATACGCCACTCCCAATGCATTTCTGATAGCCAATAAATTATTCATCTTTAGGTAATACGTTGCGATGGCTCCCCTCTTCATCAGATTATAGCAGGTAGCTGGTGACATGGTGGTAGAGTTTTCCTCAGTAAATTTCAAAAAGATGTTGGGTATGGTTATTATTTCTGTAAATAACTACGTATCCCTGTTTAATTCGAGAATTTCGTTATATCGTTTTTAAAATGCATAAAAAAATCAGAAGCATTTAATTGAGTAGTTTTTGGCTATTTGGCGTGAAAGTAAACTGGCATTCTGCTCCTAAATAAAAATAAATTAACAAATATTCTAAGGAAAATAAAATAAAAAAAATCTAAAATAAAAGATTTAAAAAAAATATTAAAAATGAAACAAAATTTTTTTTTTAAATATCCCTACAAAAAAAATCATTAGGCACTAAGGTGGGGAATCTTCGTTGCCATTTTAATATGCCACTTCCAATTACAAGACAATCGGGAAAAGTGTTATCTAAAAACTTTTGCATTATGAGCAGGACAGCAGTCTTGCTGGTACCAAATCTCTCCGAAGTTGACGTCAAGAGCTTGAACAACCGGAATAATCTGATTCTGTAAAATGTTTAAATATTTGTCGGCATTTAATAATTACTATCAATGAAAATAGGACCAATGATATGGTGACCTAAAATGCTACCATAAACATTTATTTTTTGTGGATATTGAGTACGTAATGGCACACTGAAATGTTTATTTTCCCTGGACCAATATCGAACTACAGAAGGATTATACCGGCCATGAATGTAATAAGATGTTTTATCAGTGAATAAAATATTCTTGATGAAATTTTCGTTTTCATTAGCATTTTCCATCATGGTGTAACAAAAACCCATTCGTTTCGTACGGTTTTCAGGAAAAATTTCTTGAGTAGTCATTATTTTGTAGCAGAGGTACTTATTTCTATTCAGAATATTCCGCACTGTTCGCTCTTGTACACCTACTTCTTGTGAAGTTTGTCTACTCAAACAAGGCCCATTTACCTCGGCAAAACTACAGATATTAGTTTCCCGCCTTTACCAATCTTCTTTTAAGTAAAATCTAGTCTCGTCGTCGTTATTCAAATGACTACATTTTCGGCAATTTGTAGAAGATCCCACAGACACAAACTTATGAATGATGTTTAATACAGTTTGAACCGTCGGGCAGAACGATTTTTCAATGTAATAATGAATCGCCTGATAACTCCCTCAACAGTATCAGTACCGTAATACCACTTGATCATTTGCACTTCTTCTTCGGTTGTATAAACATATATGAGACAGGAGCTTCCACAAGAACAACGTGAGAGCAGTTCACCACGTGACCACAAAATTGTTTATTGTAGTGATGCTAGATTTTGTGGTTACCAGAAAGTAATGGTAAAATTACCAGATTTTAGGAAAAATTAACAGATACTGCAAACAATAAGCCAATATCCAAAAACTTATTATAAAAAAATAAATAAACAAAAGTAAAACAGTTACAATTAAGTACATTGAATAGAAACTTCTTAAATAATAACAATTGGCTGCCAAGTTCGTCTTTAGAAATCATACTATCATCTTCATTTTGGTTTATGTTTTTGTATATTATGGAATTTTATACATATGAAATCATTTTTTCATTAATTTGGTAAACTTGAGACAATTTTGTGATTCTTTCACGCAATCTGAACTTAAAAAATTACCATTAACTTTGTTCGTCATTAATATATTTCTGGTTTTAAGTTTGATCTTTTTTGGTTTTGATTAAATTAACATTTGAATAAATGCGTTCATATGTAGCACTGAGCACAATCTGTACTAAATGCATAAATAATGGCAGAGCTCTCATTTCTCGTGCAGTATAGCATTTATTTTATAAGTTATAAAATAAATAAGCGTAGCTGCATGAACAAAATCTCGTATTGTCTTGTTACCTTACTACTAACTAGATGTCGCCAAATGTTTATCATAATTAGTAAAATGGAACAGTATTCATTGCATATTATGCATTTTATATGAAACAATTTTAGTTATTTCTCAAGGTGTAAATAATTTTATAAAAAAGTGACGTTCCCAAAAAATTATAGTAGATTATGCCATTATTAGGGGCTCCATTAACAACTACCAGTTAAAATTCCAAATTGTAGATTTTGGTAATTAGCAGGCATTTGGCAACACTGTTGTTTGTTCTACCTACAATAAACTGAGTGTAGAAAGGGAAGTGATCAGATGTGAAAGGGATGTGATGACTGATGAGACGTACCGGATTACATGTGGAAGGGATACGATGAGGTTTGCCCTCGTTACTTCGTAAACACAATAACGCAGAAAAAGGAAACAGTGATACACAGTCTTTTTCTGTTGCATACATGCTTTTGCTATTTTTATCCTTTATGCACACACACACAAAGCAGGCTTTCTAATTAATTTTTTTCCGATAGTGTATATAGGACTTATAACGAAGCCCACAGAAAGTATGGTGCTACATATATAGGAAAATGATTTCTATGATTGTCAATTTCTTATATTATTAAATTCAATCTGATAAGAAATTTGTGAAATTAAGCAATTTTTCAATGAAATTAATTGATACATATAATTGATATATATTAAGTGATATATATATTTTTTAAATATGTTCTCAGATAACCATACCCAGAGAATTTGGAGTATCATCTCTAGCTGGCTTCAGTTCATCCATCATCATTGGTAATGAAGGACGAAGGGCAGTAACGAGACTCCAGAGCTCTCGATCACTCTAATTGAAATCGGATCTGCGACCCGACGTAATGAGTGTCTGCGGGCGCTAAAGGAGATTCAACTCAGGAGCGCTTCTTAAGATGGCTCCTTGGAGAATATTATCCTTCGTTCACAGAACAGCCTACTTAAATACACAACTCATTTAGTGTTATTGATTTTTAATTAATTATTTAAATTCTGTATAATCATTTTAATTAAATAATTATTAAGAAGTTTCCCGTACAAATTATATACGACTGAAATTCTAATCAGCAGGATATAAACTTCATAAGCAGAAAGGCTTTAATAGTAATTTCGTAGTAATTAAATACTGTTAAGTACTCTATACCAAAAGTATTGAAAAACATAATTTTTATTCGTTAATTATATAAAATCAAGTCTTTCTAATCTTAAAATAAGTTTATCATTATAAAAATTCTGCCTAAGAAATTATTGGTGCTCCGTCATAAATTAGAGAAACGTGCCCTTCTTGATATCCTGGATTTTAATGGATTGGTTCAATGACGCATAAGCATGTTAAAAACGTTTTTAAACATTTTTCATATATAATTTTATTCTCCGAAAAATTTTCCCAACATTGAAACAGTGGCAGATTTAGGGGCGGTGCATGGGGAGCGCCCCCTGTCTGGTTTTATCTTGTTTAATCTTAGTAACACATTGTTGTCTTAATTCACCACTAACGAAAATTTAGTCTTAATGTAACGATGGATTTTAGTTAAACAGTTTTATATAAACAAATATTCAACACTTAATTTAGTAGTAGGAGCTAGACATGTATAATATAGTTAGATTCTTTGGAAATATTGGTCACCTTCACTGCTCCAAATAAATAATTGGGTATCTATAAACATTTTGATATATTGTTTATATTTACGGGCCTTAGTTACTTTGTTTGTATTCATGGGCACAAACTTAACAACCATTTAATATAAAATGGGATGCAGACACTGGAAAGGGCAGGTCAATTCCTGAGCACGTCTAGAAATGATCTCAAATATAACTTAGGTTATAATTTGCAACACCCCCCGTCCAATTGCTGCCATAACACAATAAGCTGGGGGTTGTACTTATTGACCGGTAGCTCAGTGAGCAGGTCGTGAATAAGGGCTTAGATTGATTTGAGTTCTCACCAAAATCTAGGCTGGGCGCCAGGACTTTTGCAAGTACCAAATAGTGAAAAGTTTACTTTAAAAGATAAAGATAATTTTAAATCTTGAATTCGGTTGGGAAGGAAGTTGAATAAAAATATATTATTTAATAGAAAGTGTAATCAAGATTAGTATATGTACAATATTTACAAGTCAAAAAAAATCTACGTGGTTGAAGACCAACAACCACACAAAAAAATGATATATTGAAAGAGAAAAAAAATTAAAAATTAAATGACTGGTCTCTTACAAATTTCTTCTGACCAAATATAAATGTTTACTGTGGACGAAGATCTTACGTAACTTCCAATGGGTTAGTCCAGCGAAGAATCCACCAACGGCTAAGCTCTTAATGGGTTCGGTGTCAGTTTGACTCACCACTGTCAGTACTGCAGTTACCCTTGAGAAAAAATGCCAGTTGTATAAAATATCATTTTCCTGCTCCACCCAGTATATAATGATCAGTTCGATCTACCAGTTATGCTCTTCTCTTGGTCCAGGTATTTACATAAAAAGGGGAGAGTTTTATGAGATCAGTATTATAGGCAAAACAAAGTTAAAAGCTGTGACGTTTGATTTGTCCAGCTACGTAGACAAAATATGAGTTAACAAAAATTTACAGAGTAAATTTCAAACTAAACAAATTAGGATCGGTATCCTACAATATTTTAGGAAGTTAAAGACTTCAACTAACTTAAGTATCAATAAAAGTTACGTTAAATAGAAAAAAATACTAGTCCAACAAATAAACTAGATGTAGCTACGATAATAAACAAGTGACGTTAAATTAAATTATTTATTAGTTCCTCGGAGAGAGAGAATAATGAATTGCAGATAATGTTAAAGATATATAACTTGACTATATGTTTACTGTAGATAATCAAAAGTTAATCAATTCCCAGATAACTAGGCAGGGATCTTTGCCAGAGAACTAGGCAAGGCTTCACTAGAGCAGCGTTCCTGATTAAATACTAAGTAAACGTTCAAGTAAGCATTCGATATTTTAAATTTAGAAAAACCTTAAGTTACTGAGGTCTGGTTGATAAATATATGCACTGGTATAAAATGATCCACCACAAAACAAATGCACCAAATTAGATAATTTTCACAAAGGTTATAAACCAATAGGTTTGGTCTAACCAGGTGTACCAATCTCCAAATGTCACCAGTCACCACTGTTCAGTGCGCTACCAACGTAGCTAAGTGACCTAAAACATCAACAGACAAAGACAGAAAACAACTAACTACGATACAAAATGGCGACATCCGTTGCCAAGTAAATCTAAAATTTACAATAACCGAAAGTTAGTTTAAATTAGCACACGAACTTATTACAATATCAGAGGGATATTACATAAATTGCCAACAAGGCACGATAAATCGATACTAATCAATATTCATGATGGCTGTTCCAAAGAACAACCAAGGTGAACGGATCACCGAAAAGCAAATTCGCCCAAGGCGTAAATTAAGATAATTACGGTACAATATTATTATGAAAATTACCTCAAAGGTACTTTAAATCAATATAGCAACTTTTTAAATAACGATGATCATGAAATCAAATGATAATACCAGAAAACATATAAATTTTACCAGACCGCTGAATTAGAGATGGATTCCATCTGAACGCTGCACTAGTAAGAAGAAAGAAGCTTCATTCTGTTCTCCCACCTAAACTCGGTTATAGTTTGGAAAGAGACAGACATTTGAGAGTAGAGTATGAGCAATAAAGATAGATAGATATTTAGTGCCAAAAATCTGTAAAACCAACTGTTCCAGTAGAAATCAGTGGCAACATCTGGACTAGACTAACAGAAACTTAACTCATCGTGGAACACAACAAACTGGAATGAAATAGCTTGCAATTTCGTTGCAAATTATATATCAGTTGAATATTTGATTGATACTTTCTATATCTCAATATAGAGTTAGTCCTAAATTGAGATACATAATTGACTAAATATTTGAGTCTGTCCGAATACTAACTAGTTTCTTAACAGATAGAGTTTGTTCTGATCTGTGTAATCGTAAATTGAAAGATAATCATTATTTTATACTGGAATTTATCTTCAGTCATTGGTCCAAGCGCATTGCGTCACTTTGACAGTGACAGATGTCAAGTATAACTTGACGCCAACCTTAATAATTTTTATTAACTGTCACTTTGACAGTGACAAATGTCAAGTATAATTTGAACTCAACTGCAGTAATTTTTATTAATTGTCACTTTGACAAGACGTTAAATATAGTTTGTTATTTTGACAACTGTAATTAATTTTACTAATGTTAATTAAAGGCTACATTTGCACGTTATCAGTTCATTACCATTACCCCAAAATTATCTCCTCCAATTGCGTTAGTATTAGTTAAATGAATTTACTGTTCTTTTGTATTTATTTTTGATCCTGCAAATATAATGTTTGTGAATAAACCTTGATCAGTTGAGGTTTATGATCTTTAATTTCTTAATGAACCCTGGAGTAATTATTTCTTCACTGTAGTTACACCGAGTAAAATAGGCCGTTGGTTCTCCAATGACAGAAAAACTATTTCCCGTTTTGTAAACAACACACGTCATTACCTTAATTCTAAATTTTGCGGCCCAAAGATACCCAGAACTTTATTTCGGCGGCATAAAACTTAGCCACACTCTAGAAAGAAGGAAAGAATCAATGTTTTTCCAAACAGGAATTTAACTTTGTATCATCGTCGACTGCCACATCTTGACATTACTGAACAACGTCGTAACAACTCATTTTTGTATCAATTCAGTGGATAAAATCAGAATCGCCACAAGCAACATTGGCATGCGACTGACCAACGACGTCGTTTTACGTTGCGCGGAAAATGACCTACACCAAAATTAAGAAATTTTTAAGGTATATTTTTCTAGAATATTACTGTTAGACGTTTGGACTACTCGTGTTTATTGAAATCAACACCACAGTTGTCCCCCATAAAGTAGAGATATAAAGTAGAGCTTCACCTTCAGTGTTTTATTTGTGATGTTTTCAGCAGATTTTAAGAACTTTGTGGGACCAACATTTTCAACGCAATCCATTTATGCTAAAACATGAACATATAGGCCTCAAAATCAAGCGCGCCTCTTCCCACAGTGACGCATTTTTAGAAAAAATATTTTTTTTTCACTTTATTGTTAGATACACAAATTAGAGTGATCTAACAGTAAACACACAATGCAATGATTACTTAATAGTTTTAAACTTAAAGTAGGTAGCATAATTAGATTGACTAAAATCTCCTAAATTCGTATTTTTTTTTTCTTTATTTGTCAGCATCACTATAGCGCTTGTCCTCGAGCTGGACTTGAAAAAATGGCAGAGTTGTGTAAAGCAACCTCGGTTGTGTTTATGTATGAATCCTTCTATGATATGCACCATATATGATTGCTTAGTTTTAAAAAGTGGATGAATATTTGAATGACCGGTTTATTTCTATCGATACTGAGAAGGGATCCCTAAAAAAAAAAATTCACGAGAATAATAGTGTTTATATACTTTGCTCTCCGTGCATAAACTTTATTTTTGTTTTCATAATGGGCATATGAAAAAATATATAAGTTGAGTCGATTTCTTTATAACGGTAAATTAATTCAGAAGACCGAAAGGCATCTTAAATACTTTACTAAACTCCTTGGAAGGATTATATACAATCATAATTACACTTAATTATACACAAATAAAAAACATAAATCTGTATAAATTGACACACCACCGCCACAACGTCCTTTCTCCTCAACAACTCTTAAGTAACCACTTGATATACATAAAGAAGGGACGCTGTAACATACAGTCATGTGTTGCCAATTTATTAAACATCATGTTGTTTGTTTTAGTTATTCTTCTTCCTCTACCCTTTCTATCATGCATGCATCACACCAAGAAGCGTCCTCGATAAAACGTTAAAAGATGTGACATAGTGAATGATAAGTGGTGGTTAGTGTTACTACCCGTCAGACATCATTGAGGTCTTAGTGACTGATAGCGACCTGCAATGCAGGCTACAAGAGCTGTGACCTTTAATCCTAGTGAGCTAAACTATTTACTGAATAAGTCTTACAGGAAACAACTACTCAGCAGACGAAAGCCCCGACCTGCATTGAATTAAACCTACAAGTCATTTGTCAATGGTTCACTAGACATAGACCAGTTTCGAACTTGTTATGTTCTCGTCAGTATGCCATAAGTAATGGAAAAGATAAACAATAATAACAAACCAGGCTAGCCTAAAACATACTAAGCAAGACAGACATAGTGAGTGATAAGTGTATCCCTGTAAGTCTTATTCAGTATATAGTTTAGCCTACCATGGTTAGAGATCACAGCTCTTGGTACCTGCTTTGCAGGTCGCTATTAGTCACTAAGGCATCAATGATGTCTTACGGCTAATGGCACTGACCACCAGAAGTATACACTTATTACTCATTATGTCTTTTCCATTACTTCTGGCATACTGGTGATGACATAACAAGTTCGAAACCGGTTTATGTCTAGTGAGGAATTGACAAATGGTTTTAACTACCAAACAAGACTCACAGGTTTAATTCAACGCAGGTCGGGGCTTTTGTCCGCTCAGTAGTTGTTTCCGGTAAGTCTTATTCAGTTAAAGGATGACTCTAATCTATATGTTGATAATTCACTCTTATGACGACATTTCCACAACGTCAATAATAAACCTAAGACACCAACGTTAATAGTCCATGTATTGTAGTCTGACAGATGTCGTTAAAACGTGTCTATTTTACTACAGTCGCAACGACCTAAATGAGTCGATTGTGTCGTCTAGTCGGCCAGAGGTCGTGGGTGACGTGATGACGATTTTCTACATCAATACAAAGTTAATTTCTGTGCAATTGTGGTCGCAAGTCACAAAACTGCTGCCTGGGTTACTACTATTGTCCCCCCTAAATAGCCATTATTGCGCCCCCCCTTAGCCAAATCTAAATCCGCCACTGTATTGAAATAGTGTTGTAAACGTTTTACTATTAAACTGTGGACAATTTTTTTTAGAGTGGAATGACCAAGAAGAGGAACTTAATTTGTTTTTAAAAATTTTTTTTATATAGGATGCTAATTATTCTTCTCCTATAGGACGCATTTTTTAGGATAGTCGAAATTCTTGATTTTTCTTTTATTTATTAGTTATACGAGGCTTCAATTTTAATAATAAAATCAGTATCAACACACGAAAGATAATCTTTTGACATAAAATGTTCTAAAATATAACAGCAGTTAATTTGAAATATGGAACATTTACATTCTTGAACGATAGAACATCAAAATAAATACTATTGGTAATTACCATACATCTTGCTAATTAACGATATATTTTCGTTGATCCTTACAGTCCAAGAACAAAATTAATGTTAAAAAAAAGAAATTAATCAAAACAAATATATTAGGTTTGCACCGTGTTTCCTAAGTACGTATTAATAATTCAGGAGGCTATTCCTCGAATTATTTAATTACAAAATTTCAGAAGAATGTATGTCCATCTTTCTGACCCAAGGAATTCTAGGCTCTTACTACAAGATATTTACACATATCTCATATGATATGACAAAGGTCTGTTCATACGACTTTTCAGCAGATATACGGATAATATCTACCGAACTTTAGCACGGTGTCTTCTGTAAAAACATAAAACACTGGTTTTATCGTTAAAGCTGATATTTGCTTTTTTGAAGTCGGCCAGGCTTCAGATGGAGACAGGCTAATCAGTTGTGTAATATCTATTATTAACACCTTCGTTTACAGTAGCAGTGTGTGAGGTGTAAATAAGTCTGATATCAACTACAGTGACTGCCGTCAGGCGTTGGAATCTTAAGAACTTACTTTCTGCATACGCAGTTTTAGCATACCCTCAGTGCCATAACGCTACATTACGAGTGCTATATTACCACTTGAGGCATCCGCAAACGGTAGCCCACACATTGGCGTTGCGTTGTGTCCCTAGACTTAAGTCCGTTGTTGAGAACGAGAAATGTCGTATTTACTGATACTACTCGTTACTGACTGTCAGGCCAGGGATCCAAGCCAATAAACCTGATATAGCCCTTCCCGGCAATCAAATCTAGATGACGTATGCCATCGAGTTCTCAGAAAAAAACATCATGAGGAAGACGAAAAACGGGCCAAATATCATGATCTTCAGTACGAGTTTCAGGTACTGTACCAAGGCTACTCTACCAAGTGATTGACCTAAATAATCGGTTGCGATTGTCTTCCATACCGGCCTGCTAATGAAATGAGTGTCTCGCAGGTTAAGTGCAGAAGATGGCCATTATAAATTCTCTTATACAGCCACTAACCTCGTGCTGCTTTAGGAGATTGTCAGTTGGACGTCGGGGTAAGGGGCGGCTGTCCATAAGGCAGCTGCTAATCACCCCATCTATGGTGTCTAATAATGGATGGTCTCTTGGAGCACCTAACTTTGGAAGGATTCTATGCGCAGGCATATGCGGACGATGAGCTGGTTCTAGTGACCGGCCGCTTCTTAAACGTCGTTTGCAACAGAACGCAGGTAGCTTTTAAAATAATGAAAAAATGGTGCAGCAAAACAGGCCTCTCAGTCAACCCATCCAAGATTGAAATGAGCCTTTTTACCAAGAGCAGAAAAGTAGAGGATTTCAGCACTCCAATCATGTATAGTAAACCTCTCGCACTTGCGCAGGAGGTTAGATATCTGAGAGTGAATCTAGACAGTAAATTCTCATGGGGGCCGCAGATAGATAACATTATCAAAAAGTCTACTGCAACCTTCTGGCAATTGCACCTAGCGGTAGGTAGAAATTGGGGCATCAACCCACGGATCCTACATTCGCTGTATACAGCGGTCATCAGACCGAGACTCCAGTATGGATCTGTGGTCTGGTGGCAAAAGTCCGGAGACTAACCTGTCTAGGGATCACTGGAGCAATGAGGACGACACCAACAGCTTCTCTGGAAGTTCTGCTAGGCTTGCCAAGACTTCCCACGTGGATTAACTGGAAGGCTATTGCGGATTATCTGAGAATGCAGAATTCTGGGAGCTGACGGTGTTCAGATAGAACTGAAGGTCACGCAGCAATTGCTTGATTGGCAGAGACGGAAATTCCTATCGCTCTCCTAAAGATGAGTTGTCCAATCCTCATCTTATCACAAATCCTGATTTTCTTCAGCAGTCTTACCCAAGTAGCAAGGGTACGTCATAATGACGTCAAAATCTGGTGATTACTGGTCATAAGACGTCAGTGAACCAAAAATCGACGATATAATGACGTCTTATAAATGACGTTAAAATGACGTGCTGCATATCACGTTATATAACACGTCATTTTGTCGTCTTTTTTCGATGCTATTATTATATATCAAAGTCATATACAATATGGAATGAAGCGGCATTTTCGCAAGTGACATATTGCCATCATTACAAGATTACCTGTAATTTTTTAACAGTTTCCAAAGAGAATAATCAAAGGCATGCAAAAATATTGTTTTTAGTTTGTTTTTGCGCAAAAGCAAAACATTTGCCTATATAATTTTTGCACAAATATTTTATTACTTCTAGGAACATTTTTAATATTTGCACGTCACAGCCATTCATCATATAATTTTTGTGATATAAATTTCGTACCCTGTATCCCATTGAATTCAAAAGTACCGCTATATAACCAGACATGAGCGCAACTACGTTCGAAGTTCTAAACAACGTGATTAATATTAACCAATCGGTGTAGGTACAGCTTATGCGCGCGCAGTCCATCTTACCACAGACCACTGTGAATTCCCAGGCGTTTACGACATTTTTTTGTTCTGTGTTTACTCTGGCCTATTAGTGAAATATCTGCCAAATGTGTTGTTTTGACGTTTAACGAAAATTCTGTAGTAATACCTATATTCACAGTTTAGTATATGATAGTAAGATAGAATAAACATTTATTTTTTTTGAATATGTAGTATGTTATATAAACATAAATTTTATATAGTAATATATTTTTTCAATATATGTATAAACTAAATACTAATAGTTTTATCTGTATTACTGAAAACCTGGGAGGGGGGTACCAAATATAATCTGAAAAAGACGTCAAAATAACGTCTAACTAATGACGTGAAATTAACGTCAAGTAATCAACGTCATCGGTCCAAGACATTAGGAGGACATTTTCACGTCATATTTACGTCATTCAACTAGTCATTTCTCGTCACTCGGTGACCATTTTTTCACGTCATTTTCACGTGCTATTGCTACCTGGGTATTCATTACCTGAAAGTCACCTATCTGATTATAATTCTCATGCGATATGTGGCTTGAATTTAAACTTAGTTTGCTTCACAGAAACTGAAATATTAAATACTTCAAGACAAATGAAACCTAAATTAACTTGGGGACTTGATTACATCCCTGCCTTCTTAGTGAGTAACTGTGCTGCCATTTTTGCAAAACCGCGTACAATAATATATAATTTATCACAAATGTATCCAAAATTCCATCACAATGAAAATTGTTAAAAATTATTCCAGTTTTTAAGAAAGGAGATAGATTTGAACTTAGTAATTATCGTCCTATTGTAATACTAAAGAACTTTGCTGAAGCCTTTGAAATTATTTTACACCATTACATTTTCAACCATGTAAAACATCACCAAGGCCGATCGACAGTAACTAATTTATTTCAGATCACATAATTTATATCAGACTATACATAAGGGTGCATAAACAGATGTCATTTATACTGACTTCTCCAAAGCATTTGATAGACTGAACCACAGAATACAACTAGAAAAGCTTAATATATTATGTTGTCTGACGCGCTTATCGCATTTTTTCAGCTCGTATCTTGGTGATAGAAAGTAGTAAGTTGTGTAATGTGTTGTTAAGCCTAATGAAGTTCTTGCTACATCAGGAGTTCCACAAGGATCAAATTTATGCTCACTCTCTTTTAATTTGTTTGTCAATAACATAGTAGAAAATCTGACTTTAAATTGCCTTCTCTACGCAGACGACTTGAAACTATATTATAACATCACATCTGAAAATGACTATATCGAATTGCAAAGTAACCACAATAACATTAATAACTGGTGAATGAGAAACAAATTAACATTAAACAAAGCTAAATGTAATGCTATGACATTTACAACCAAACGTAATGTTGTAATATTTGATTACAATGTAAACAATTATGCATTCTCCCATCCTAACAATTTTTATGACTTGGGCGTGATATTCGACAAAAAAACATTCGTTTGTGGATCATACTGTTTCTAAGAGTTATAAAATACTCGGCTTTATTATAAGAAATTCCGCACAGTTTACAAACCATAATACTTTAATACGTTGGTACACAATGTATGTTAGATCGCTCCTTGAATATGCCTCAATAATTTGGTCCCTCTAATTACGACACACATGCTCAAAATCTCGAGCAAATTCAACGGTGGTCTTTAAAATACCCTAAGTTTAAAGTAGAAGGGACTTATCCTGCTATTGGCTAACCACATACTGACCTACTTAAATAGTATTTGCCAATACCAAAATCCAACATAAAAAAGTTCTTTCCTTATCAGCAAATGTGTAATATATATGCTTTCTGGTCGGGGAAAGAAAACCCGAGGAAAAAATGTAATTTCTGCATTCCATTTACAATGAAGCATAAATGAATTAAATGAATTAGTGCATGGCTTTTTGTGATCGTTTGCATGCGCACCTACTCATTGGGAGAGATATTACATTCCTAGTTTGTTATCGCAGAAAGCTGGCGACTTTTCGGCACTACACTCCCTTGCCGCGCAGGCCTTCTTTCGCCAGCTGGACAGTGGACAGTAATAAGTTAGATTTATCGTTGAATATTCTCAGTTATAGTATGGTCAACATAAAGAACTTAACATTAAACTGAATTCTTTTTGTTTTATTGTTGGCAAAAAAAAGAAAAATTTCTCTTTCATCTTACTTTTTTAATAATAATTTTTATGTATATATGTCCCAACCAAAAGTAGGCACCCTGAATAACTTTGGAGATTAAAATTTTTTGAAAAATTGGTGAAACACGTCGACCTTGTTGCCAAGGGGGACATATTTTAATGTAATACTTGTATACCTATCATCATCCCTCTACCCTACACAGCCACCCCTCAATAAATTCAAATGGGGGTCGAGTGATAAATTTTTTGAAAGGTCTCTCAATTATCTACATAAGTGTGTATTTTTTAAAACTTTTATCGATTCGTTCCTGAGAAATAATTGTTTCATTGTATATGGTTCGGGAAATAAAAATAAAAGAAGCAGTTTAAATTATCGTATGTATTGTATAAAATGACCCCCACCGACTTCCATACAGTAATATAATCTGTCTTGAAATTCTGTACGACATTTCTGAACACATCTGGAGTCAATAAACGGCATTCTCGAGCAATTCTTTCACGTAACTCTTCCAGAGATGCGGGTTTTGTTGGAAATACCTTCGATTTCAAATGTCCCTACAGAAAGAAATCCAAGGGAGTTAAATCGGGTGACCTAGCGGGCCACTCCACAGGACCTCCTCTTCCAATCCGTAGCTCAGGAAACCGATTATCCAAAAATTGACGGACTGCTATAGTAAAATGTGGAGGTGCCCCATCCTGTTGAAAAAACAGTTCGTTCTCTAAAAATTATCGTCTTCTTCGAGGATTTGGGTAATCATTGGGTCGGTGTTATTTTCCAACAGATGGAGGTACCTTTCGCCATTTAAATTGTCAGAAATAAAAAACGGCCCGACAATGTGATCCCCTAAGATGCCAGCCCAAACATTTAATTTCTGAGGCCTTTGGGTATGAGTTTCCATGAACAAATGTGGGTTGATTTCACTCCAATACCTACAATTGTGCCTGTGTACCTCTCCATGTAACTGATATGTCGATTCATTAGAAGAACACGTATTGTACAGTAGATTGGCATTACCGTTTAACTGTTCACTAAAAATCTCAGAACTCAAGCCGACGATCGGGATGATCTTCGTTTAATTCGTGTACCAATTTAAATTTACATAAATGAAATTTGTGGGCCTTTACAATTGCCTGAACACTGCGTCGTGATACACCGGAAGCCTCAGCTACTTTCCTGATCGTTTGAGTATTATCTATCTGCAAATGACCCAGAACTGCCACTTCGTCTGCTTTATTCTTAATCGGTCGCTGAAGTTCATGCTTTTTGTTTCCTACAGAACCTGTTTCCATAAATTTTGTCAATAATTGTAAAACATACTGAGAACCAACCCTTCTATCTACGTAATTTCTATTGAATATGCGCTCCGTAGCTCTAGCATAATTATCGTCATACCTGACTGAAATCCCCACAAAAAAAACTGTATATATATATATACATATATATATATATATATATATATATATATATATATATATATATATATATATATATATATATATATATATATATATATATATATATATATATATATATATATATATATATATATATATATATATATATATATATAGAAGAAAGGGATAATGGGTATTGCCCGCAAAAAAGGATGAATCCGTCGACACGTGTTTCTGAGTCATTACTCGTAATCATGACGGCTATAAGTTGTAAGGATAGGTACAACTTAGGTTCAACAACACAATAGGAAACCACTGACAGGAAGCCAGTCGCACATTTGTGGCTGCAATTGAAAGACCCCGTGTTTACAGGGCATCAGACCATATTGCCACGGAGGCAACTATAGCTACCTGCGTGGTATTCATGTATTTTTAGGTTGGGACTGCTCCTCCAAGTTGTTGGATTCATCCTGGGACTGTTCCTCCAACAACTTGAAGGAGCAGTCCCAACCTAGAAATACATAAAAAACTACATAGGAGTTCTCTGATGATGGTGTAATAAACCGAAACGGTAGAAAAAAAATTAAATTAGTTATACCTGACCGAAATCCCCACAAAAAAGAACTATCAATATTAATTGATATTAACGGTCAAGAATAGAAAAAATATATATATGTATTTCGTGGCAAGGGTGAAAGAAGCCAAAATGATGAATCCAACAACTTGGAGGAGCAGTCCCAACCTAAAAATATATGAAAAACTACATAGGAGTTCTCTGATGATGGTGTAATAAACCGAAACGTTGAAAAAAAATAATTAAATTAGTTATACCTAACCGAAATCCCCACAAAAAAAAACTATCAATATTAATTGATATTAACGGTCAAGAAAAGAAAAAAATATGTATATACATATTTCGTGGCAAGGGTGAAAGAAGCCAAAAGGATGAATCCAACAACTTGGAGGAGCAGTCCCAACCTAAAAATACATGAAAAACTATATAGGAGTTCTCTGATGATGGTGTAATAAACCGAAACGTTAGAAAAAAAAATTGAATTAGTTATACCTGATCGAAATCCCCACAAAAAAAACTATTAATTGATATTAACGGTCAAGAAAAGAAAATATATATATATATATATATATATATATATATATATATATATATATATATATATATATATATATATATATATATATATATATATATATATATATGTATATGTATATATATGTAATTGCAGAAAAACATATTTAATGCCATTGATTAGGGAATATTAGTATTAACATACCACACTACATAAATTAGACAACCTACAATTTCAAAACCGGCGGGGGTGGTTGACTACAACCATTCTCTTTGACTTTATTAGGATGGAAACCGAGATTTGAACCCGAGTATCAGAAGACAGTGAAACCAGCTACGTTTGTCACTTAAGGCTCTAGACCACTGCACGACCAAGCTCGGTATTTGTTTAAAATATTTAATATCTTTTATTCAATTACATTTTTCTCTTCTTAAAAGCCATTTTAGTTCTGTATGAGAGCATTTTAAATTAACTAAAAGTAAATTTTTTCATTGAGTTATTTAAAAATGTGCGTAACATAACATTAAAACAATAATATATTTTGGCCATACTATTAATATTACTTATGTCAATATCAACAATGTTTTGAATAGGTACAGTAATGCTTTTGGTAAATATATCAAGACAAATAGAAGACTAGAATCAATTCAAAATAACTTCCGTTCAATCTCATTAAATTTGAAAGAGGGGTGAAATCATCGCCTGCTCGATGCCTAATTCTTTGGTCCAGTAATCGCATTGTGCCTGACTCATGTTTGCCTACTATTTATTTATGTCTTCTGCTTGGTTTCATTTTAATCTTTCCATTGTAGTGCAAACAAACCTAAACAAACACTTGGTCAATAATAATATTCTTTTCAACAACCATAATTATTTGTCAAAGATCAGTCGGATTACGCGCTTCAACCACTCTGTAAAGCTTAAACACCAGTTCTGAAATTAATTGGTCGGTGTTCAATAAAAAATATAGATATACACTACAGGATAATATATTATATTTGTGCAAATTTGGGATGTATTACTGCTTGTAGAAATTAGCAAAAAATATTGTGTTTAAATGTGCATCATTTTTGAGATATTGATATTTCACTAACATTTTTTTTTACTTTTCTGAAATATTAAAAATGAATAAAGATATTTTGTGGTAGGTGGAGAGTAGTTTTCACTCGAAGAGGCCTATTATGAAATATCTGTCTTTCTATGTCAATCATAGACAGCTAGAAGGATTAGAGGTATAAATTTGTATAAGATAATAGTCACACTTCTGATCAGATTGGCAAGTCGTTGCTAATATAAGCTATAAATAAGAAGAAGCTTCTAAAATAATATAATAATAATAATAATAATAATGACATAGACCTCCTCGACCATCAACTCAAGGTGATATATGTCATCGAGTTCTCGGCACCTGCGGAGGAAAACAACACCTTGAAAGAGGAGGAGAAACGGTCCAAATATTGCAATCTTCGGTGCGAACTTCAAGTGCTGTACACAGACTATTCGGCCAAAACAGTTGTCCTAGTAATTGGTGTACTTGGAGGGATAAAGCCTATGCTGCTCTCGGAACTGAAAAGCATACGGACCTGCAAAATATCAGCCGAGTGGCTGGCAGGCCAAATGTAGAAGTCGGTCATTCTGGGTTCTGTCCGCCTGCTTAGGGCACACGATTCTGGAATCTACAGTCACTAACCCTCCTGGATGTGGGGAGTGCCTGTGTTTAATGTGTTGGCGCGACACCCGTGAGGCGTCGGAGGCCATGGGATGACTGTTCAGCGTCGGGAAATTGAAAAAAAAATTAATAATAATAATGGTGCAAATGTCGGACCGGCAACCTCCTCGCGGTGCACCCTGGACAGACAGAGACAAATTTGTCGTAAGAAAGAGGACTCTCTATCCGAGCAATGTCGGCCGCTGGGTAACAGCTTAATACCCGGTTCCAATCACACGCAGAGGAAGGGCTCCTCACGATCGACCCCAATCGGATAGGGGTCAGAGACAGGTTGGAGGAGTCCCACTGGAAAGTCTCATATTTGACGACACAGGCTATGTATACGGACAGGGGAACTAAAGGATGACTTGCTGACCTGCTACGAGAGCAGCGAACCTGAGCTCAGGGTATACATGGCGCGGTTACATGATGCCTGGTGTATTATGCACTCTGGACACCGCACTTTTTCTTAGCAACATCTGAGAAATCAAGTATCCTTTTTGTTCAGGACAGGTTACGTAACGTCACCCCGTCAGCTGGAAAAACTGGCAGCCGCAGTCCCATCGCGGTAATTAGCAGCTGATGGGGAACATCCTGTAGAGTTCACCGATGTAGACTTAAGGACCAGGGTTAGCCTTAACACCAGGGCTAACCTAAAGCCAGAATAGATGCAGTCATCGGTGAGGAACTTGCAGAAGATGCATACATTTGGCAAGTCCACTATGCCGTGTACAACGCCGCGAAGCCACTCGTCCCCCGTGAGTGGTCAACTAACACTTCAAACGGGGTCAAGAAAGCCGAGCGCCGTGTACAAAAAATACAAGGCAAGATACAGTCGGCTAGACACTACGCTTTTCGGATCCAAAGTGTGGTGGAATACACGACCAACGGTAGAGTTTTACTCTCAAAGTCCGGCGCATAGCAGCCGGACTACGACGTCAGCACCACACTCTAAATCTAACAGTAATGCTTACCATCAGATAGGATCCGACCACTCATGGCTATAAAGAAAACGTTGAAGAGGCGGGTAAGGAGTATAGAGCAAAACAATTTGTTCCGTAGGGATCCTTCAAGAGCCACAGTGTGTTGTCGATAATCCGCCGACTGTAGAAGATGTCGAAACCTTCTGGAAGAGAATCTACGGAACGACAAGTCCATTCAATAACGACATTCCAGCAATTGCACACTTCGAGTCTCTGTGCCACAGACATCTTGAAGAGCCAGAAGTGAGCCCGGCAATCAATAAGTCTATCAAGCACTTGTTGGAACGAAGAACTTCGCTGCCCCAGTCTCAGACGGCATTAATATTAAATTACCCAAGATTTGATAATTATACTTTATATAAGGATACATCATGTTTATACTTAATACGACCAGGGGGTAAAACAGTAATTAAGTTGAATGTCATCCATATAATAAGTTTGGACCTAGCGGAAGTCTTGAATTATTCGCAATAAAAATATTAAAAAAGAAATAGTCCTAATATAGGCCCTTGTAGGACACCTGAGATAACTGATCGTCATTGTGAACTTGGTATCTGTATTAATAATGGTATATTGATATCTTCCAGATAGTCAATTTCCAGACCAGGAGAAAGTACTTCCAGACACACCGTAATATTTTAATTTTGTGATTAGGCATTGAGTATCTAAAGATCAAAAGCTTTAGTCATATTAAATAACGTCAAAGAAGTAACCTGCTTGTTATCTATGTGTCGTGAAATTTCATCTGTTATATTAGTTAGTAAGGTAGAACTACTGAAACCTTTTTGAAATCCGGAC
Source organism: Rhamnusium bicolor (assembly GCA_029963845.1). Taxonomy (NCBI): domain Eukaryota; kingdom Metazoa; phylum Arthropoda; class Insecta; order Coleoptera; family Cerambycidae; genus Rhamnusium; species Rhamnusium bicolor. The sequence continues at coordinate 483,601 of JANEYF010004330.1, read as the reverse complement.
CGACTAAAAGAAATTATTGAATTAACAGATACAGAATGAAACATCCATCCATATATACCTGCTTCAGTAATTTTTAGTGGAATTGAAAGTATGTCAACAGGCGCAGATCTTTGAATTGCTCACAATTTTTTTTAAGTATGGGCATAATATAGCTTGTTTTCTACTGAGGAAGTAAAATACTTACTAAAGATATGTTAGTAATATGTGTTAGCGAAACAGATATTCATTCCAAAGGAAGTTGTTACAAGTTAGTTCCGTCAGAACTTATTGTATTAGATTTTTGTTTAATCATAACGCCTACTTACTTTATTTATATCTACAACTTGTTCAGTAGTTACTGGTTTAAATATATTCCTCTATTTTCTTTTGGACTGAATTTAAATATTTTTCCTCAGTCAAAGCTCAATTAAAGAAAATTTGGCATAAAACTTTATTAGACTACCGACAGCTGCTCTGGAGGTTCTGCTAGGCCTGCCAACGCTTCCCTCGTGGATAAAGAGGAGGCTATGGCGGCCTATCTGAGAATGCGGGATTCTGGGAGCTGGCAGTGTTCAGGCAGAGCTGAAGGTCACGCAGCAATTGCTGGACTGACGGAGAGGGAAATCCCTCTCTCTGTCCTGAAGGTGAGAGAAGCGAAAGATCAGCTAAGGTTGGAAAGGAATTACACTCTCACTCTTCCTAGTAGGGAGGAGTGGAGTGAAGGAAGAATTGACTTCCGCCCGGACTCTCTGGTGTGTTATACAGACGGATCTCGGCTGGCCACTAGATCGTCTTCCGGGGCGGGGAATATATCTGGAAGGCAAAGAAGTACAGGAGAGCTTTGCTCTAGGCTCGTACACCACGGTCTTCCAGGCAGAGGTTTACGCCATCCTAGCGGTGGCAGGTAGGGCTGAGATTAGGAATGGGGCGGAACAGATAATATACATCTGCTCCGACAGCCAGGCTGCTCTAAAGGCGGTGTGCTCCCCCAGGACGAGATCAGCTCTCGTCCAGGAGTGTGGGGATGCCCTGGAAGAGCTGGCCAGGCATAAACAAGTGAGACTGGTATGGGTCCCGGGACATATGGGAGTTCCAGGCAATGAGAAGGCCGATGAATTGGCTAGACTCGGAGCCGAGGAACCCTGTCACGGGCCTGAGCCTATGTTAGGTATTTCAAGAAGGCAGGTCACAACGGCCCTCAATGAGTGGGCCCACGAGACACTGAGGACGCACTGGAGGACCAACAGGGCCTGCAGGCAAACCCGAGATTTTGTGACGGGGCCGAACAAATCGAGATCGGCCTGGTTGCTGGGACGGAGTCGTAAGACTCTGAATCTCTTAATCGGTGTTCTGACAGGCCACTGCAGACTTAAGAGGCATCTATCATTGATAGGTATTGAGGAAGACCCTACATGTCCAAGATTCAGGAGTGATGAAGAGACATCTTACCACTTCCTGGGACAATGTGAAGCGTTTGGGCGCCTGAGACACAGTATCTTCGGCTCTGAGGCGCTTCTAAGGGAGGAGATGAGCTCCCTCGCAATGAGTGACATCCTGACTTTCATCAGAAGGTCGGAAAGATTCGATGAGGGAGCAAGAGAAGCACATGGCTGAGGGGACAGCTGGGGGTTGGTAAAAAGGGCCCGTCTGTGGCCTACTTGCCAGGCGTCAGCCTCCCCCACCATTACCATTACCATTATTAGACTACACTATTTGGTAAAATACAGTCCATTTTTTTTTAATTACTCTACACAGGAAAAAATGCAGAGACACACTCAACACACACATCAATTAGTGTTCTCACTTATTTTATGTAGCTTTTACTGACTAGCAATGTGAATTTTCTTTTGTTGAACATTCACTTTTACTGTGTAAAAATTTGCCTCATCACTTTATAACATTAAAAAAAGCATTTTCCAACACAAATCTAATAATATTACAGTATTGCACAGATTTGTCTTTATCTTCCAAATATTGATATCACTGTAATATGTATAGCTGGTAATTATGTTTTTTTAAAATTCTCTGAATTGATTGACTCGAGCGGCATCACAAATCGATCGGGATGAATTTTACTTAAAATTAGGTAAAATATTTTTTCTTATTATCTTCCATTAACAGAAATTTGCTTCTGTATGTTTTTTATTGTGTGCTAAATCTCTGTATCCAAATCATATATGAAGAATTTTAAAATACGTAACTGCCATATTACCGTAATTGCCTGTCAGGGAATTGAACCATATAAAATCTACATATCCGAAATACTTTTTATTACTTATCAAATATGTTTCTAATAGATCATTTCTCTCTTCTATTGACTACCGCATTTTTTATTCAAGGTAAAAAATTACAAGACTATTTAAGTGACACCAGTAATAATTCCAGTCTTACATAGTCAACGCAATATTGTTAGACCTTTAAATAGATTGAGGCAAAAACATTCTACATGAACATTTTATTATATATGATGGTAAATATACGAGTATGTTCTAGTTTTAAAAACACAATTTAGGTTTTATTAAAAAAAAATAGTTCTATGTTTTCCTCTATTTTATTTTACTTTCAATTGTGTTCTAGAATCACTGAAAAAAAAAACATGCATTATACTATGTTTTTTTATCACAGAAATTAAACCCATAAGTTGGGCCAGAACAACAAAAATCCAATGTTGTTAAAATCCAACTTTTAAATTTCTTAATGATTAGGTTACTCTTCTCAATATGGTGATGAAAACTAAAAAGGATTGTAGGGATTTTAATATTGTTGACTATTCTTCAATGGATTTAAATATTATTTTCCCAGGAGGACAAGAGGTCCCGGCCTATTGTAACGGATTAATGTTTATGTCACTGCTCCACCCCAAAAGTTATAGCATCATTCACTACTGCTTTAGTTTTCCTCTTCGTTACGTTAATTTTAATTTTAATCGTATTGTATTTTATGCTAAGCAACTAATTATACCACAACACGCAAGAGACTTTGGCAGCCCCAGATCACTTAAAGCGGTAAATGGCATTTTAGTTTGAAATTTTAACTAGATCGCAGTGACGCATTTGAATTAAAGTCTATCCAAACTAAAGCAAAATAATGGAAAACCCTTAAGTTTGAATTAAAGTCGATAGATTTATGAATGTAAATACAATAACTCTAACTAAAAAAATTTAGGGTAATGTTTGTTGTGCCGGTGTCCTTAAATTTTAACTACTAGAAGTTTACAAACAGAAGCATTATTTTTAGTACAGGAACATTAAACATTTTGTCCTGAAATAGCAGAAGAAATTTGTACACATCCATTAATTATTCGCAGAGATGCTCAGTTTGACTCCTTTTTTAATTTAAACTCCTCAATAATTCCATATGAATATCCATTGCCGTAATGAAAAAATTATAATGAGTTTTCTGCAAATAGTTCTTGACAAAGTTATAGATAGAGTATGATATTTCATACAAAAGGGATTCAGTTCCTGTCTGTTTTTGGAGCAATTCCTTTGCGTCAACAACTCGTTCATAATGAGCTGAATACATTTGTAGTCAAGTGTGCCCTATTATACAGTGTCAAATTATATGAATAGAAGAAATTTGGACTAAATAATGAAGTTCTTACGAGTCTTCTAGGTGAAGGTGACAATTCAAAAATCATAACTTTTTACAAATTATGTTCTTATCTTCAAAAGCAAACATTTTTGCTGCTGAAGTAGTTAAGGGATAAGCAGAAATCTTCCAGAAATCTTCCTTAGAACCAAAAACATTTGTTGTGACAGTTGTAGGTAATTTTAAAATTTAATTTATTGCATATGTTTAACATTGTAATTAACCATCAGGACAGAGATAGCGTTGTTGTTCACTGAATATGCTACAAAAAATTAATAAGGTAAGGTGGCACAAGAGCTCACCACAGACCTCCAGCAACTTCAAATAGTTATTTTGCGAATTAAAATTGAACACTATTCTTGACAACAATGCGGGATGGAATATGCGTCGCTCCATTTCTAGTATAACTGCTGGTCATCAAGTTCAGACACGCAGCTCTTGTTTACCCGTCAGATGAGTCTAGAATAGAATAGAATAAAGTTTATTTACGACGGAAAGTATACAAAGAAAAAAATAAGTAAATAAAATACAATATGTAAATAAACTTGGAACACTTCACAAAAGTGCAGGGAAGCACTGTACATGAAGAACGGGAGATACTCTTAATAATTATACATACAGTCTAAATAAAAATAAAAAAATAGTAATAAATAATTTTTTCATAACATAAAAACATTTAAAGATTTAAGAAAATAAAAACATGATATAATGCACATGTTCACATCTACTTATACATCGTGCACAAATACATAGATTAATTCAAAACAGTATTAAAATAAGTCTAAAATTGAAAATAACCTATTATGATATGGTTTCGGATTAATAACATTATGAATCTCTTCTCTAAGCTCTATTCACTTTAACTTTGCAGTGTTAGCCAGGATAGAAAACAAAATGCGCGCTGATTCTTAGTGCAGACGGCAGGCAGATGTACACAAGTACAAAGTTCTTATTCTGGTTCATTTTCATGTTTATTTTATTTCATAAGCATTGATCGTAGTTGAACGTTTCACTCATTTAAGTCCAACCCATTACTGCAAAGTTAAATTGAATGGAGTTTAGGTGTATCCTGAATGTATTGTTTAATTTTGGTCTTTGCCATCTTTAGAAGAGGTATATATTTAATATTATTTGGTATTATGTTGTAAAATTTGAAAGTGAGCTATGTAAAACATCTTTGTCCGCAAGTGGTATTAGTTTTGGAAATTCTTAAGATATTGTTTATATTGCCTATAGTTTTTGTATTTCGTTGCCTTTTTGCACATTAGGTTGCCATTGATGTAAAACGCACTGATAAAAGAAGAGCAACCTAACATCCATTACATTAGCATCTTTAAATACTTGATTTGAAAGGTAAGTAGGTTCTTTGTTTATTATAATCTTTAATAATCTTTTTTGTAATGCATTTAAATGTTTTAAAGTTGAATGAAGAACTTCTCCCCAACCTAGAATTCCATACATTAGGTGAGATTCAACAAATGATTGATTTGTTTAAAATCTAGAATTTCTTTTAAACATTTAAACTTATATATTAGTTTTCTTACTTTATATGATATACAGAGTGGGGTAATAGTACGTTCGACTTCGATATATCTAGTTCTATGATAGCTAGAAACTTGATTTAAAAACATTAGTAAACTAGACAAAAAAATCTGTAACGGGAAATTGTTTTCGATTATACAGGGTGAGCCAAGACGAATCTACAGGGTCAAGTAACAATTTCTTAAATGAAATGCCATGTATATCAGAACATTTTTTAAAACCTCTTTATGGCTTCCTTTCACTCCTGTATTATTACTGACTTTCTCCCAACCACTTGGACGTAATGATTTTTTTCTTGAAATTATACCATTTATACTTACGTGTATATTAAAAATATCACTAAAATCACAACTATCGATTAAAAAAAATATATGTTAGTACCAGTTATGAGACATTTTCACTTCCTAAATGTATATATAGTGGCCAAAAAGGATTTTAAAATTTACAACTTATTGAACTGAATTTTCTAATTTTTTTCAAATGGAACATCCTGTATATTTTTAGACGATGTGATGTAGAATTGAAAAATAAAAATTTTTTGTACGTATATTCCTATGGATATTTGTGACCATTTTCAATTTACTGAACAATAACTGCAAAATTCAGCAACAAGAATTAAAAATGAGGGTTTTTTTCAAATAATTTAAGAGAAGGTATTATAATTAGCGTGTTACATGATGCCCATAAAAACATCACACCAACAACAATCCAAAATTTGAAGGAAATTATAATAAATGCTTTAGAAGTATCACTCCGGCAATTTTATGAACAGTAGAAACCTCATTCCAAAGACGTATAGAAGTGTGTGTCAATCAAAATGGGCAACATGTAAGAACTATTGCCCCACCCTGTATAATTAATATGTATATCCATTTTATTTTTGAATCAATAATTATGCCTAAATATTATACGTGTTGTAGGTTTTATTTTAAAGTGATCATCGATATTAAGTTCTTGAAATGCCGGGGAAGATGTCCTATATAGATAAAAGGCAAGTAATTAGTTTTAGATATGTTTAGCGTTATTTACTTACTATCGAAATAAATATTTATACTTTTCAGATGTTTCTCTACTTTAATTTTTAGATCTTTCCAGTTAGGAGCTCTATAGAAGAAATCAGTGTCATCAGCATAGCTTATTATTGAACCACTGGTATGTATATCAAACAAGAAGTTAATATATATTATAAATAGTACTGTTCCTTGCGGTACACCATCTTCAACTATTTCAGCGCTACTTCTTGCAGAGTTTATTTCTGTATATTGTACTCTATCAGTTAGGTACCACTTTAGGAGCTTTATACTATTATTTCTAAAGCCCAAATTACTTAATGTCGTTAAAAGTACAGTATGGCACACCGTATCAAAAGCCTCAGTTAAATCAACGAACATAGCTAAGCTTTGGTATCTGTTGTCCAAAGCATGACAAATCTTATCTACAAGGTGCGCAATTGTATTTTGTGTACTCATACCTTTTCGAAAGCCATATTGTGACCATGATACCAACTTATGTTTTTCCAGATAGTATATAATTCGCGTCTTAATAACTTTTTCAAAGATTTTTCCGAAATTACCATTTAAACAAATAAGTCTATAATTTGTTACCTCTTCTTTGCAGCCACTTTTGTGAATTGGTTTTATGATGGGCTCATCGAGGCCCAATTTGTGGCATATGGGAACATGAAGGCACTAACTGAGTACTGTGTACTGTACTTTCCAGCCTTATTTTAGTTCTTGTTCCTGATCTATCCCATCCTAGATCGAATTCCTTAGCAACGCTACGCTGATGAGAGGCAATAACTCCGAAACACGTGTCTATAGCTGCATAATTTTTTTTTTTTTTGGGATGTGGCACTAATCCATCTTTGTTTTATTTTGAACCGCAATAAATCTTGTTTTATTAAAATGTATCATCAAAATCTCATATTTGCATATTCAGACACAAGGAATGTCCAAATAATTATTTAACTATTTTTTTAAATTCATCAATTTTGTGGGTGCTGCTTTTAACTATTTATTTTTGTTAAAGGCGCAGGCAACGCAACTTTTCTGATTTAGGCGCATTCTAATGCTTAAGATTTGCGATTGTGAAGGTTAAAACAAACCACCCTGTACATATTTTTATAAGACGCTAATAATTTCTTTCATTCCATTAATTTTTTTTAGTTTATCGTGTTGCCTATTAAAATTTAAATGTGGGAATCACCTGGGAACACCGCGATTGCTGCCGTTAATTAGTGATTCGGGGTTCCTGTAAAATTATTAGATATCATTCATTTCTGTCGTCATTTTATCACATTATTTAACGACAAATACTAGAAGAACTTAAAAAGAACACTTACATATATTTTCGAAATTTGTTTCCATTACTGACTGCATTTTTCTACTCATTTCTCTCCAAATAATTTTATCAGTTTTCCTACATCCGCTGTTTTAAACCGATTTATGTAATTTGTGCCATACTCTTGCTAAATCCGGTATAATGTAAAATTTAACGGAAATTTCTTATTTTCTGTAATCCCTATGGATTGTGTTATTAAATGATTTTTAAACATTTCCGGTTAATACTGGAGAGGCAAATGTTTCCTCACACCGTAATAATTTAAGCTGTATCTGCGTTTTGTTTTTATTTTTGTTAAGAGCAAAAGGAACTGGACAATTTAGTAACCCTACATCATTATACTTCATTGAAATCTGCTGCACTTATTACATCAATATTAAAATTTTAGCGAGGATTCATGATAAATGAAAATTTGGATAAAATAAATTCAAATATAATTTTGTTTTCAATATAATATTCGTGTCTCTTATTTTTAATTCTAAACAATTTTTACAAACAACTTTACGCCCTTTCTTTCTATGAAATTCGTATTTTCTCTCGATCACAGTTGACGTATGTTTTGTTCTAACATGATTTTGTCAGTGTGACAAAGTGGAAATTAGGAATTTATAACAACAGCAAAAAAATTATATCTCACTCAAGCTGAGTGCAACAACTGCTCGTCAAATTTGAAGTAAGAATTTTATAAAATTTTTAATAAAAGTTTTTGAGCTTTAATAAACATACATACATCCATGCTCGTATACATTTTTCTATGTATATTTCTATTAAAAAAATTCTGAATTTTTGTGACGTTTAGTAAATTTTTTGGGCCAATTATATGTGGCACCATAAAATGAGTGTAAAGAAAATGTATACTGTAATAATGTCCACCAAGAAATGAAGAGATGAAGAAAAGAATTTTCCGGATCATGTATTATCCAGTCTGATTGCTGATTAATAAAATTAATTTGTTCATGTCATATTATAAATTAATCAAAAAATACTGGCTGGATTATAACACAACAAATCACTAGTAGAAAATCCATCTATCAGTAGTATAGATGAATTATTTGATAATTTGTTACCGATATGATTCATTTTGGAAAACGATTACAAAGAATAACTTTTTTGTATACTTGGGTTCAATCGTATTTCGGTACGAGCTTGTCAAAAATAAATAGTCTCATAGGTATATTTTAACGAATTAACGAATAATAAGTAGAAGCCATTTTAAGGGTACCACCATTGTGGAACCGTAGTCCCCTTAAGAAAAATTATTACGGTTGCATTCATCGTCATGAGAAATAGTTATGCGCTTTAAGTATAAAAATTAACTAGTGATTTTATTTTTCATTAACTTTATTTATGAATTACATTTTAAACATCACATTTTCAATCATTACTTCAAAAAAATTATTATCTGTAATATTTTATCCATTCGTAAAATGTCTTTTCTCAAGGTTTTTTCAGAGACGTCATGATTTCTGTTTATACATCTCTGATTTCTGATCTTCTATTGAGATATAGGATGACAACTAAGTTAGAGGACAAGCGAGCATTAGTTTCTTATTAATAAATTAATAAGTTATACCTTACCTATGACTTTCCTAATGTTGCATGGTCATAATTGTTTACTTGTTTATTGAACTGGTTGTCTTGTGAGATAACAGACTATCTAAGATAAACTCAAACAATGTAACCTTGTAATGTTTAGTTGAAATTGTGCCACCAGTTAAATGTCATTTATTCGAATGATATTGGCAGTGTTCAATTGTTGTCGGAGTTACACACCGAGTTGATCTGTTGTCACGTGAGCTCGTCTGTTCTGTATATACTTGTTCCGTTATAAAGATCGTTATCTTGTGTGTGAAACGAGTGACTATGGAATAAAGTTTGGACAATAAGTTGGGTTGTTTTCAAAATAATTCCAGACTGCTACTACTTAGACCGTTTATTTCAGCTAAGTATGTTAGTAAGTTAAGCGCACTTCAGCTATTAGCACTAGGGTCGACAAACCTTATAGATTTTGTAAATAACCGAATCTTACAGGCCTTGATATTTTATGAGTATTTCGTGATTCACCTTACGTAAATATTACTTCATATAATTTTCTTATCTTTCTCACTCCTCTAATTAATGTTTTACATTTTATATTCGCCTTAATAAACATTGATACGTGTTAAATAATTTCATATTCATTCGAGATCTGACAGACCTTGGTATTTTCTGGCTAGTGATTTTCTGCGATTCTGTCAATCTATCACGTGAAAACTCCGCTGGTTGATTTCCTCCCTTTTCATAGTCAGTCGTCTTAGTAGTCGGACGTACATTTTGTTACTTGTAGCTGGAGAGGGATTGAAATTTTGATCCAAAATTATTTTAGTGGATGTTAATCATCGTTGTTTTGGGATTATTTCTTTCATCAATTTAAAGGATGCTACTTGGTATCTTATCAGCTAAATGCTGGATTATTTAGGGAGCTGCTTAGTATCTTGTCAGGTGGATTGTTTCTACAAATAAGCATTATGCCCTATAATAAGGGTAAGTTATTTAAATTAGGACGTTAATTAACAAGTACTTACTTGTGTTCCCTATTTAATTTTAGGCGGCTATCACTGAGTTTCTATTAGACTATCACGAGGCTTTCACTGGGTTCCGACTTGGTGTATTATTATTAGGAAAAGCGACTATCAAGGGACTATCACGGAATTATCATAGGACTTTTACTGAGTTTCGACTTGGCAAAAAATTATTTAAACTAATAGCGACTTCCACTGGGTTTCGACTTCGTAAATTGTTATTTATTATAAGAACGTTATATGGCACCGCTAGGTTATGACACCTAGGTAATTTGTTCGTGTTGTAAATATTATTTTTATGTAATTTGATGTCATGGAAAAATGGAAATTTATCAAGTCTTGTTAATGTACCAAGTGGAGCTGGAATAGAGGATTGATCTAGTTGTCGTAATGCTGCAGTTTGGTTAATGAAACAATATTAGTCTGGTATTGAAGAAACAAAATTGAACACACCTTTCCAACCCCGGAGGTTGTATTAATATTTTTTTTTACTTATTAAAAATTTTTTTGACCTTGGATGTAAATAATTAATCATGTATTTGGTGTACTATTTTTTTTCAATTTTACTTATTCAAATTTAACTTTAGTACTGACACTCATGATGTAAGTATAGTCCAGTCAAATTAGATCTGTAATGGATCGAGGAATTCTGATTACGAAAAATGTAAACGTAGGTTATCTAGATATAAATATTTTTTTCCTATGTGGCTTTATGTGAACTATATGCAATTGCATTTGGTATAAATCAACCTACTGGTACTATATATATTTCTTTTGTTGTTTTGGGGATAATTTATAAATTTCTCATACCTATTTGTAAATAATTATTTTAACTTTGCTATTGACTTGACTTGATCTAATTAAACATTTTATTGTTTAACTTCCTAGAATAGGTTTCATTAAGTAAAGTGTGGTAAGGTATACCAAATTCTCTGGTCAAATATTAATCCTACTGAGAAGCTAAAGGCACCAGTGTCGCCTGTATGATACTGGTAACCCAACCTGAGATATAACGAGCTAGCCGAGGATTGGTAAGGTGTTCAGTTTTTCGTTTTACGTAAGAGGGCATAAACGTTACATATTTGGCGTCCCAATACAAACAAACGTTGCATTTTCATATGGACACTTACTTCATAAAGATGTGGTGATGTTAGTATCCGGTTTTTAATGATTACTTTTTATTTTAAGGCCAAACAAACAGCAAACGCAGATTTTATAAAAAATGCAACTAACAAAAGTAGAGCTACATGGAAATTAATAAATGCACAAATAAATCCAAACAAAATACCTGAGATGAGCGTACCCGCGGAAAATTTCAATAACTTTTTCATTAATGTTGCCAAAGAAATTGTAAATACTTTACCAAATTCACAATTGAACTTTGAAAGTTTTCTAAAAAAATATCACGTTTCTCCAACTACCTCTTTTTTCATGGCACCCACAGACGTTCGTGAGGTCGAAGAAATTATAGGAAAATTAAAAAAATACAAGTAGTGCTGATATATATGGTTTAAATTCGAAGACATTGAAATTTATAAAAAATAATTTATTAGAAATTTTATCTTATATAATAAATAGATGCATTGAACAACATATATTTCCGGATTTACTCAAAGTAGCTAAAGTTGTACCGATATATAAAAAAGGAGACGTGGATGAAGTCAGTAACTATAGACCAATCTCTATATTACCAATTTTATCTAAAATATTTTAAATTATAATAAAAAACCGAATAATTAAGTACTTTGAAATAAACAATTTATTTGCGTCAGAACAGTTTGGATATAGGAAAGACAGATCAACAACAAAAGCAATTATTAGTGTTATTGAAAGTGTCCTAGACGCCATGGACAACAACTTAATAACAAATGTAACTTTAATTGATTTAAGCAAGGCATTTGACTGTGTTGATCATGATTTTCTAATAAGGAAATTGGAATTTTATGGAATACGAGGTTTGGGACTTGAATTATTAAAATCCTACTTGTCAAACAGGACTCAATATGTAGAACTACCTACTGGTGAATGTTCTTCAAAACAATCAACACTGGTGTTCCACAAGGTTCAGTTCTGGGACCTATATTTTTTTTAATCTACATAAATGATCTACCGGTAAATATTAGGGCAGATAAAACAGTATTGTTTGCTGATGACACAACTTTTATAAACACACGTACAAGGAACGGAGTTTTAAAAAAGAAAACTGAGAATAGTGTAGAAGATGCTGCCGGATGGTTCGAAGCAAATAGACTTAAAATGAATGATGATAAAACGCAAGATATACTATTTCCAAATACAGATAATGACATTGTTAAAATCCTAGGTATACACATCGATTCAAAACTCAACTGGCAAGCGCATACAGACCAATTAGCAAAAAAACTAAACAGAGTAGTGTATCAAATTAGAAAACTAGTTAATCTAACAACACCAGACGCGGCATTAGCTTTTTTATTATAGTAATTTTTACAGCCTCATTACTTATGGCGTCATTTTCTGGGGTGATTCATCTGACTTCGAAAGAGTATTTAAAATACAGAAGAGAGCTGTAAAAGTTTTGGCTTCAGCACGGTTAAATGAGCATTGCAGGTCAATTTTTAAAAAATTAAATATTATGAGTCTTCCAGGTATTTTCATTCATCAGTGCATAATGTATGCAAAAGAAAATAAGATGCTACCCAGAAATGCTAATTTTCACATGTATGACACTAGAAACAAAAATGATTTTAATATCCCATATCATAGGCTGAAAAGAACTCAGCAGCCAGTAAATTATCTATCTATTGTCTTGTATAACAAACTTCCACATTATCTAAAAGACATGACAACAAACCAACTAAATGTAGCTCTAAAAAAGATTCTAATTGATAATATATTTTACAGTGTACAGGAATTTTTCGAGTATAATTTTTCATGAGAATTAAAGTTCGTACAGTGAACTATCTTTCAACTATTTTTTCGCAAGTTCATTTAAACAATTAATTGTTGATATAGATGCATGTGTGTATGAATATATGTGTGTATATATGTGTATATTGTATATTATAAGTATGTGTATGTATGTATGTATAAATCTAGTGTATAAGTGTGGACAAATGATGCCAGTTATCCTGTTTCGTGTTCAAAACTAACTGTTACTGTAATGTCTCGTTTCTTTTCTTTTATATGTATAAGTATGTTTAGATATACATTAAATTCTTTTATCACTGTATGACAACCTTAAACTTTGTTACAATGTACCTTGGGCAATAAATATTATTTCGTACATTCACTGTTAGATATACTATCCATGCAATTACTGTTTTCACACAGCTTTATTAAAAATATGTAATATTAAAACAACTATAAAACTAAAAAGTCACATTAAATAACAAATCATTTTCGGTAGAGATTTATTTCAGAAATACTGCTCATTAATATTTCATACCTAACGAGCATTCCCTTAGTAATGTATGGATGTTATAAAATAGATTTAAAATATGAACTATATCGATGGGGCGGGCCACCCTCAGTCGTACATGTTTCATGTGTGTTTCACCCCTAGGCTGCATGGGGTATATGCAACTTGCTAATGTATGTTGCAACACCATATGCCTATATTGTAGGACCTGTCGAACCAGTTACCCTTGATGGCTTTATCTCCCAGAGTTGGACTAAGGAATAAGAAGTAGAAGACTTTTCTTAAGCATTCATATTCCATCGGTATATTTCTGCTAACCATTGAGAGTCACAAATGATAGAAGACACGCTAAATCCTTAAAATATTTAACAAGAAATCATTCCTTCAACCCCCGTGTATGTTCTTATTAATTGACATATCATGAACGACAGACCTAGTATACCATAAGGACGCCTTGAAAACGAGAGGTGTGGGGAAAGTGTATATTCACTCTCTTAAATCCTGATGAAAAACTTGGCCAAGGAAAATATGATTGAGAAATGAATTCTATAACTGTATTGTCTGGTTTAAAAATGGTATTCCGAGATGGAAATTGTTAACGTGCGTCACATCGCTGTCACAAAGATATTATAATGTCACGTCCCTTTCGAAACATGGTATCAATTGTTCACTATATCCCATCATTTCAAGTACATTAGGTTCAAATAAATATAACCGGATTCACCTACGTAGAAGGATATTGCAGTCAGTAAATAAACACTAGCCTATTAAATTCTGTTTAGTAATTTTAGTTAGTTCTAGTAAAATCTAAACTGCTTTTTATAGTCACTCTGTGATTAGAGTATCTAATTACTAAACTGGACAGGGTAACTTCAGTAACTTGGATGGCGGTAAACAAATATTTCATAAAGTTTTTTTATTATCGTACTTTCTTTAGGCAATAAGCTAATGTGCTACAAAATAATTAATTATTTGTATGTTTCAGTTTTCATTTTGGAATTAAATAAAAAAATTTCCTTTTAGTTGAGTGTTTACTACAGTAATATTGACTTTATTTATTGGATTTCAGTATTTTTAAGCTTGCTAGATGGTGCTATAGAATGAAAAACAGAATAAGATTTTTGCTAATAAATTTTTAAATTATATTAGTTATATTAGAAATAAGTATATGTCTTGAAATAACTATTCAATTAAATACCCTACCATAGATTTTATTGAACTTAAAATTTCTTTAGCTTTCATTAAAAAATAAAAATACATATATTACTATCTGCACGTATTTCTTAATGGATATTCTTAGTAAATAATTTTTAATTGAAAGACTATTACAAACATGAATGTTATTATAATCTCTCACATATCTATGAAAGTACATAAACAGGAAGCTATAATATTTGACATTGATACAAATAATCTAACATTATCAGATTCATGAATAGTTGTGCCGAAGGTCAAGCTCAACTTGAATTTTAGCTCAAGACCTTTCCACAGGAAGTCATGTTTTAAAACATTATTTTTTCCTTTAGTGTTTATATTATATCGAGGGCATCATATCATAAGGGCGTAAAATGAGCACTAGCATTAGCGTTTAGGGCCTTATAATATGATGCCGTTGATACAATTTATAAACACATAAAAAAACTTTCAGACAAGACCCGAAAGACAATAAACCTTGAGATTAAATTTAGGACCAACTTTAATTTTCGCTCAACTATGAGTCTAGGGGTCAGTGTTTCAGAAATTTATTATTAATTTAGCAGTCATCATTGTCCAACAATATCCATATGATATAAGTATACGATTTTTTCTTTACTTATAAATCACAGGACCTACTACACTTGTCTTTTAGAATAATTTCCGTATATATTTTAAACCGTCTAAAAGAAATAAATAAAAGAATATGGCGTTTTTATGTGGCAAATATTTGAAATTAATGCTTAATACAAAAAACGTCAGGTACTTTTTGTAGATCAATAATAATAATATTTATTGACAAAATAAATATGGCTGAATCCAACCCTGGCGCCATTCCCCATATCACTTTGTTACATATTTTACTTAGTTTGATCCGGCTTGTTTGCCTTCAAATTATTTCAAGCATGTTTAGTAAATGGAAATATAACCTACTAATTTCAAGCTAGAGAAAATTGATTATTCTCTTTATATATTAATAGTTTCAGATTTGTCTGATAGATGGGTGATAAATTATGCACTTACAAGACGAGGTTAATATTTGTTGTTGCTACACCTGGATAACAAAATTATGGTACTAGTATTCTCAATTAATGCAATAAGATATATGGAAGGAAAAATATTGCTATTGATATAACTGTCTTTTAAATTATTTAGTGGTCTTTGTTTATAAATTATTTAATTGGCAAATTCTTGACTCGCACCAAGGCATGGGTAAAATTAGTATTAAGGTTTAACAAATCTTTGTCTCGCTATTATTTTTAGATATACTTAAATATATTTAATTTGTTTTCTTTTCACTAGTTTCAACATTTTTAATAGTCTTGAGAATTTTGACTAAAATCTATGTAGTAGGTGATGGTATCAAAATTGTTAATTTTAAAAACCATTTTCAATTTGTCGACGTTTCGTTTATTATTATAAACATCATCAGGACACTAAAATTACTCCTAAACTATAAAAATAAAACAAAAAAATTAATAAAAAATGTGAACATTGATAGCAGGCAACATCAGCGTAGGTATATCGAATCATTTAGATGTGATTTGACTTTGAGACCAGAAATTATATTTTAATATTCTCAGTAATTATTTTGGAGTGTTTAGTGTTTTTCGTTTTTCTCTTTGTTTTGTTTGTGACAATTACTTTAAAAAAATTATTCAATAAGTACAGAATTCCAATGTATTAGTGATGTCTAGGAATATATTTCAAACAAATAAGACGTCAAAAACCACAATAAACTGTAAGTCTAATTCTAACATTTTATTTTTAATTTTTAATCCTCATATTGTTGTGTAAGTTGTTTTTTACCTACTTTCTATTTTTAAAAATTGTCAATATGTCAATATTTAATTGTTTAAACCGTTCTTAATGCAAATTTTAATGTCAGGTAATTTAATTTAAACTGTTTTAACTCAAACTTTTAATACTTTTTTAAATTACGTAATTCCATACGAATTTTGTAATTTTAGTGTGATGTTTATAATAATAAACGAAACGTCGATAAATTGAAAATAGGTTTTTGAAATTAACAATTTTGATTCCATCACCTACATAGGCTTTAGTCAAAATTTCTTTTGGATCACTAAATTAAGTAATAGCCTTGAGAATGTCCTAACTAAAGGTGAAAACTTCACTCTTTGGATATGAGTAAAATTCTGAATTGAAATTGTATTTTTTTCGAGGGGTAAACCTGTTTGGAAGTTTGGTGTACAAGCGTATGGAATTCCCTTGGAATTCCTTAGAAGTTTTTGGCATTCCTCAGAAGTTTTACAGTTATTATTGTAGTCAAAAATTAGTTATTTGTTATGATTTATGTTACAGCATTATTTATTTTACATTATCCTTGTGTTATATTTTTAAATAGAAATAACAATAACTTTCATGAAATCTTGTACTATTGGTTCGCACGATGTATATTTTTGCTACTTTATTATTTGCAAAAAAAAATTAAATATACATGACATTCTCATATAGAAAAATCAGCAAGATTTAAAAAAGGTGTTATGATTCCAAATATGTTTTATTTTAATATTAAAAGTTAATATAAAACAACTTTATTCTTTAAACTAATTAATTTCCCTTTTTTCTTTGGATTTTCTTCATTTCGTTTAAAGAATTCTTCATTTGTATTCTATTTTTATGAGTTTCATTTGTTCACGTAAATTGTCCAATTTTTCAGCTGTTAGTCCTAATCTTTTTTCTCTAAATCTGTTAATTTCTTCCTTTTGACATTTCTTTAACACGTTCACGCAGAAATGGTGTATACTCGATGAGTATACACCATACAGTATAGTGTCTGCGCTACTGAACCCTAATTTATTTAGTATGGTGTCTGAAATTTACTTTTTCGTCGAGACTATTTTTTTTTTTTTTATGAACAAGTTTAATCTTACTGAAAGCGCTTCAAAATTACAAAAGTAATTTTTCGTATTAACACATAGATGTTTTTTGAGCTTGCAGATTTTATTAGGTTGTGGTATTGCTCAGGCATGTAAACATTTTATACTTTTCTGATTATGTTTTCAATCCGACCAAAATCTCTGTTATAATCTAGGAAACTATGACAAACCTCCAGAAATTTCTGATCAATCAAACAATGCATTCAAAATTAGAAGTTGGTAGAGACAAAGAATGTTAAAATTTTTATTTTCGCCGGTACATGATTTCGACCAAATTGCAAGATGATTGCTATCTTTGAGCAAGTGCAAAACCTAATAAAACAACTTGCTATTTTACAGCTTTCACTATTTACCACATTATTTGTCCAATCAAGGTCTATTTCCTGCAGAAGTTAAATTGTGCGTATCGAAATTATGTAGCAACATTTGCTTCAAATAAAAGGCCTTGAGTTTCGGAAGCGGCATTGTTCGTTGTAAATCCGAAGTTATGCAATACTTATTTTTATCAACAAAAGGCTTTTCTCCATCTTGTCGTTGAGCCTCAACAGCTGCTTTGTAATTTTTTGTATACTCATCAATATTTTGTCCAGTATCATTTTTCGGACGCCCAAAAGAAAAGTTTGTCTTTGTAGAAAAAATATTAACATATGAGGAAAATTTTGCAATAAAATTGTCGCAAAAACTTTTATCCTCGCATTATTTAATGTATTCTGTATCTTAGAGTTATATTGAGATGAGGTTGTACCTCATATTTTGGTGATTTTTATTCCCTGAATAGTGCGTCTGGAAATGTTTTTATATGTTTTTATTACTTAGTCGATCTGATCTGCTTTAGTGGTGTTTTCTATTTTCTCAAGTATAGTAGTAGGGTGTTCATTTTTCAGTTTTTTTTATGCCTTCAATATTTTTCTGCTAAATTGAATTAATGAACAAAATACCAAAGTTTTGTCTATCTTAAGTAACTGAATTCTTTATTATGTAAACGAATATTGTTTCGGAGTCTTTCATTAACTCTATGACGCCGACGCGACTGTTAAATAAGAGAAAATTTTTGAGGCCAATGTTCAGAATAGCCTTTTTGGCCTCCAGGTTAAACTTTTCACTACACTTCAATCTGTATTTTTCCTTGCAGAACAGTCTTTGTTCTATCTTCTTTTTCAGCATAAGTTTTCCTTTTTGGGAAGCATCTTCTTCTCCTCTGTCTTTTGCAATTGTCAATCTTAGACTTTTAGATCAGAAATGTTCTTTCTAAGGTTGCCAATTTTCAAAAAAAATGGCATCATTGCGGCCACCTAAAACTAATTCATTTTCGGCTATGACAGATAATTTACAAGTTTTTCAAAAATGATTTCAGGAATTTCACATTTATCATAGTTTTCTTTTTCATCACTTGATAAAACATATGCACTACCAGAGGATAAATTTTCATTACTAAATATATTCGAGTTTTGCTAGAACCTATATACGTACAAGATCGCCGAAAAAGAGGTTATGTCAAATTTAAATATGATTTTGAAGGCCTTCTTTGAATGCATCCATGGATCCAATTTTATTTACAAGAGAGGTAGATTTTATTTTGTTGCTTTATTTTTAGAATCTGTTTTTTGAATTTTTTTATAAATCAGCTTATAGACTTTTGTTGTAATGAATGGTAACTACCTTCATTCTAACATCATAATAAAGTATTGAAAATATTGTTTTTATTTTATGCTATTTTATTTTTAGAATTTATTTTTTAGGTTTATATTAGCACCTTTTACAAATGTTCTTATAAAATGTTTTTGTTACAATAAATGAAAAACAATATCTGTTAATTTCCGTATAGGAATAATATATGTATCTTTGAAATTCCATTGGAATTCTCTAGAATTCCTTTGCGATTCCATGGAGTTCCTTGGATTTGTTTGGAATTCCTTGATATTCCTAACCAAAATAGTGGAAGTAGAAGTTTGGTGTACAGATTTTTGTCGACAGGTTTACAATGATAAAGTGGTAATAGTAATAGAATCATGGAGAGTGCGTATCTAAGCAGATTTCAGAATCGTAAACTACAGTCATAAACAAACCAACTATTTATCTACAAACAGAACTGTACATGAAACATCACATGCAGTCCATACAACGAACATTTTCTTCATAAGAAAGTCCATATAAAAATATATGGTAAGTAAATTTAGAAATTGTTTTAACTCCTTTAATGAAAAAATTCAGTTCACGTTAGAAAAAGAAGATGAAAACGGTTTAAACTTTTTAAACGTCAACATAAAAAATCATAATTGTTGTTTAGAATTCGATATCTACCGTAAACCTACCTGTACAGATACAGTAATACACAATAGTTCTAACCAATCTTTCCAAATAAAAATGTCATCGTTTCATAGTTTTGTTCACCGTCTGCTAACCTTTCCTTTATGTCCAAACAATTTTGAAAAAGAAGTCAACACAATGAAACAAATAGCAAGGAATAATGGATACAAAGAAAGTATCATAGATAATTTAATAAAAACAAAACAAAAGAAAAATCTGTATAATGAGTTTTATGCTGGTTCTGTACAAGACGCCAATATCATCCATAAATGTATTAATTATAGACCTGGAATTAGTGATAAAGTCAGCAATAAATTAAGTAAATTAGGTTGCAAAACAATATCTGTAAATAAAAATAACCTAGGAAAAATGTTAATAAACAATAAGGATAAAACAGAAAAACTACGAAAGACAGGAGTGTATGAACTAAAATGTAGTGACTGCGACGCTATATACATTGACCAGACTGGACGTAACATAAAAAAGCGACTTGAAGAGCATAAAAAGTCTATTGTAAACAACGTATATAGCACCGGCATGTCAACACACTGTATAGAAAACAATCACTTTATAAATATGGATAATGTAGAATTACTTCATTCCGAAAAGAAAAGCAAAAATTAGACTTACTAGAAATATTAGAAATTAAGAAAGCTTCCAAAAATAAAAAAACGATTACAAATGAACAACAAATTATCGCAGGTCACCACATTTTAGATAAAGTAATTTAACTTTTCTAAATAATTCCAAATCTTTCAAACCATTTTTATTAGTATAAATTGCCAGCTGTAACATTCAGTATACAAGCAAGGAACACAAATTATAATTTAGTACCTCTCATCTGTACTCTTGAAAAGGGCCTAAAAAGCCGAAACACGTGTAGAGTGAAAATACAATTTTGAAACATTTAAAAGCAAATTTTCTTTGTTTATTTAAAAAAAAAATAAATAAATAAATAATTGTTTTAAGTTGACTGGAACTATAAAATATGTTGCTATTTGTTAGAATATAATTGAGCAGAGTGCAAAAGAAGAATGGAGAAAAAATATCATTTTTCTCGTTCCTTACTGACATTTTAATTAGGAAAGAGTGAATTAGAAAAGGTTAAAGAAAAGGAAAATTTAACCCCGATAATAAAAGACTTTGCAATAAACATGTTGCAATGGATGATTTTGAAGATGGAATGAAATCAAAATTAATGAATGTATTGCTACAAAACTAAGAAAACTGCTAGGCAATATAAGATTTATCAACTAATTTGAGGCTAATTTTGTTATGTTTTAGCTATTCCATCACTTAATTTGTTACCGAAACTTTGACAAAAATGTCCAGCCCAACTGCAAGAGGTGAAGGTGTTAAAACTAGAGAACGAAAAGAGATCGTTAAACAAATTTTCCATTACTGTCTATAGGAAATGTGGGAAACATTCCATCCACAACTAAAAGAAATCCCCAAGAATGTGCATATGAAGAATTACTACGTAATTATAATGTCTTTTGCTAGAGAATGAAGAATTTAAGAGAAAAATCAAAGAAAACGAAAAACAGCTTGTTTTTGTAAAGTTGCAAAAAACTTATTGAACAATATGAAGGACAATCAAATTCAAGAGTAACAGAAATGTAGGTAGTATTCTAGACCGCATAGCTGGCATTAGGATCTCGAATATGTGACTCGGTCTGATAGACCGAGATGGTGGTAGTGTAAATATGACACTATAGACCAAGTTATGACAATCAATGTATTAAGGAGATTGAATCCTTTATATATTTGTTATTTGTCTTAATGTAAAATACCTTATTGTTAATAAAATATTTTAAACATGAAGTTTTAATAATCATTTCCGCATTGAAAGAAAGAAATAATAAATAATATAATCTCAGTAACCATCAAAATCAAACTATGGGCCTTTACTGAGCATTTATTCAGCTATCATCTCCAGTAAAGGCCTGGTAAACAACCAGTGTTTAGTGTTTACTGGGATATAAATAAAATCATTTATTTAACTGCTAAATAAACTACTTATTAAAATTTGTTACTAGTCAATTAGAAGAAGAATAAGTGTAATATGTTATGGTTAATAATTAAGTTAGATTGATTTCTAAACTATTTAGCTATTTTATATATTGTTACAGAAGTTATTTCAGTAATGTTTTCTAAATATTTAATTGGTGAAATAGGATAGGCCAATTTAGTTTTCCCCTTTCCTTCTTTTAAAAGGACTATGGGTTATTTACAAAACTGCGACATCAGTGCTTGATTACAGGACAAAGTGATCCTTATAAGTACATCGAGAAATTTCAGGAAATGATTCCTGAGCCTGTATATTTTGATATATTGTCTATAGTTCTTTATTTGTGGCATCCTCTAAAATTTTTTTCTTACCTTTGACTATTAAGGTACTGTCCTATTTTGAGATGAAAAGCTAAATGAAGTTTTGCCTACAACTGCTTCGTTTCGGAGATAGTGTGTTGAAAAAGAACTGCTGAAGATCTCTGAGGTGCTTGAAGATTTTGTATCAAACTTGGTGTGCATAATGAGTACTTTTAGAGACTTCTTTGTTGTAAACATTTAGAGCATTTTTTGAAAGCAACTCACTGTGTTCTCCGAAATAAATTTATTGACAAAACATCATTTGAGCTTTTCGTCTTAATATAGATTTAGGAATCATTTCCTGAATTTTTTCGATGCATGTACTTGAGGATCCTGCGTATATCAGCTATAACAGTGAAAATCTCCGTTTTGTCGGAATTGTCATAACTAATGAACTGGAACATGCCAGAAATATTATAAATAAATAAATTTTCGAACTGGTTGATCAGTATTCTTAAACCACCTTGTATAAATGTAATTTTGTATTTTCGTCTTTACTAAAAACTATATGCAAAATTTCATTAAAATCGCTTTAGCCTTTCCAGAGATCAAGTGGGGAGTAAATAATCAGCAAATAACAGACAAACATACGTATTTTAAAAACCATGCCAAAACATTATATGTTGTAACCTGTGAAGATTTGTTAACGAAAATGGTTAAATTTGGTGATAATTTATAATCGACAACATATAATTTAATGAAAATAGTAATTCCATTTTGATCATACACAAAACATGTAACGCCAAGAAAATAAATATACCTAAGTTTATTAAATTCAATTCAATTTATTTCTATGCCTCACTTATTTTCATTATACGTGATTTACAGTGTCCTCTTAATTATTAAAACATGCTAAATTAAGTAATAAACATAAGTATATAAAATTAATATAATTCATAAACTTAATTCAATTTATTTCTATGCCTCACTTATTTTCATTATACGTGATTTACAGTGTCCTCTTAATTATTAAAACATGCTAAATTAAGTAATAAACATAAGTATATAAAATTAATATAATTCATAAACTTTAAATTTCTTAACAAAAGCATACCAAAGTACGATATTTCAAATCTGGCATACAGATAACATATTCCCGCCGTTAATTCTATTGGTCAAAAGTTAAGAGATAAGCTACTCCTTTACGGACCTCGTACTAAATGCACCTGAAAACCATTTTAACGCGCATTCGCCCTCTTGTTTACAAAAGGTAAAATCTGAGAGGTTATTTTGATTTTAATATTAAAACATTAAACGGGCGCAACAAACAAGACACTCAATTTTCTTGAAACAACATTAAGGCGAAAATCTCGCTTACCCTGGCATAATAGTAGGTACGTTAAGGCGACATTGATACATTAAAAAAGCGTTATATGTTATAATAAGTCTGTTATTTAAGGTTAAAAGAAGAGGATATTTTGCACAGTGGGGCTGTACTTGTTAATAAACATGTATGTATGTATATTGTACGTGTAGAATTTAAAGTAGACGTTGCATCAAAATTTGATTTCTGCCCAAGGACGTCTTGTTGATAGGCCACCACACACTCTATTTGGAAAATATATTTCCAATGCTGATATTAATTTTGACTAACGGCTTAAAAACACACCCTGTATATACTGTATTTAGTTTCTACTCTGTTAAACTCTAGAATAATCTCATACATATTAACATACCTGTTTAAAACTTTTAAAAAAACTTTGACGTTTCCTGCAATTCCAGGCATACATTTTTAGCTGATGGGAAACTCAGTTTCGGTTCTTAGTACACCTATTTTACTAATACTCAATAGTTTCTAGCTTGGATTTTCCAGGTATTATATTATGTATAGGTTTAGGTTTCTACAGTGAGTCATGTTCAAGAAGAACATGACATATCACAGAAAACAGACAGCAAACACAGATGATGTTCATTTTCATTTCAGAAACTGAAACTTGATTTGTTTGCGGAACAAATTCTATGGATGGATGAGAAAGTAAAATAATTGATGCAGTAAACTTACAATTTTTTAAAAATATTAATTCTAGCACAAAAATATAACAAAATGTCTTTTCTTCAGGTTCTAATCCACTGTTATTACCTCAATTGCCTAGCCAATGACATGCCAATGTCAAAATAACACTCAGTTGAGTTATTTATACTTTTGGGGAAATATAATCAATAAGACAGTGAGAATTCGTGGGACAAACAAGTTGACCCCCCTCCCTCCCAGTTACTGTTTCAGCACAGTATTGTTAGCATACAATATTTACATCGAGCACAGTCTAACACAACTAATCTTACGACTGGCATCCCCATTATGTAATAAGCAAATAAGGATTATGTTTTGGAAGGCATAGATTTACACTAGCCCCTCCCATTTCACGGTGTGTTTTCGTAACTCTGATAAAAATAACAAGCACAGTTTGTTACAATCACTCCCAAAGATAGTACAATTACAATTGCGGAAAATCGTTAACATTTTTCCTCGGCCTTTCTCACGTCTTATTTGTTTAAAATTTTGGAATACAATTTCTACACCTAGCATAGATTAGCACAAGGCTGTTAACAGTAATAATTCGATACTTTGCAGATAATGGCTAGTCATTTCGAGGGGGACGGGGTGCTAGCGTCTTTATATGACGACTCTTTTTAGGTGGCTTAGCTCTGAAAATAATTGTGCTATGGACTACTTGTGCCAGCGTTTCGAAAATTCAATATGAACAAGTAGGTGCAGTAATGTCAATCTGTCCTCTCCCGAAAAGACTAGCCATTATCTGCTAAAGTATCGATTACTTAATATTACTAGTCTTGTGCTAGTCTATGCTAGATGAAGAAATTGTATCAAGAAAGGGACGATGATCACTTATCTGAAGATACAATCACTTTATTTGAACTTCAAAAGCTTTTAACTATATAATCAAAGAAAATTATTTCGGTAAAGAAGCAAATAAAGATAAAGAAAGTTTACAGTTGGGTAAAAGATTTACTTTTAACACGCACGTCTATAAAATTGACGATATTTCACTAGCTGAAGGCTTGGAATTCCCAATAAATATGTAATGCGAAAAATAATACATAGTATATTGAATTATTTGAACTTAGAAGTTTTAAGCCAAGTTTTCCTGTAGACGCACATTTCGCACTACACAAAACGCAATACGTCGAACATAATATAGTACGCATTAAATCGCACTTGTTGCTTTTTAAGGCCTATTTTACAACATGTAATAACACGTTATCACTAACAGGCAAAGCGCAATATTTTAGACTGCTTTGGAGCAGTTGGCCTAATTATGTCGCTCGTAAGTTGACGTACAAAGTTTTACACTGTCTAGGAAAACGCTTCCATTTGATTTCCACGGAATAAGTCTACTGCATTTTACGCCAGGTGTATTGCGTTTTTCCCAGCGCGAAATGTGCATCGGTAGGAAACCTTGACATTTTTGATTTGTTGATTATTAATAGATATGTATAATTGCATAGGATTTATTGAGAAGAAAAAGCGAGCAGTCCGCAATATAATTCAAATATGGGAGCAGTCGATATGTTGTATCAGAATATAAGTCGATATCGAATTTCGCTACGTAAAACAAAAAAGGAATTTTTCGTTAAACTCACCATTTAGGTTTATCCATTCACAGTGCCCAGCAAACGGCTAACTTATTAAGGAAATCGTGGCAACTTAGATCTATTTAGATTTAAAAGAATAATTGCTGTATCTATGTTAACTCAAAGATCGTTAAAAAAAAGTTCTCATGTTCAAAAATGGCATCCATCGATGATGCTTCGACGATACGGTACGATCGTTTTAATCATTTAGTTGTCCCCCAGCAAAAACAAACAAGGTGTATCTAAAATGTGATTGGTAAGTTCACGTACAATTTTATTAATTTTCATTAAAATAAAAAATATATCGAACCATGGTAGCCGACTGGGTAAAACGCTTATAGTTATTTACTCGGTACCGAATATGGATGGTTCGATTTCATCCCGGAGCATGTTAGAAATTTTATTTGTAATTTGTATCGGATTAAGATGAGAGAAAACTATTGCTGCTCTAGATGTGGTTCTGATTCCACAATGAACTGTAGAGCCTCATCTTTTTTTTTCTCAATAGAAAATCCTAGGATTTTCTGGGAGTTACTTTGGTGATTTCAGAGGCGGTTAAGAAAACATTTTAAAACATTGTATCTTACATGAATCGCGTACTATTTACTGTCCGAAAGAAGGACCGCGCTGCAAGGAAGAGTATTACTGATAAGTAGTCAGCTTTATACGAAACCATATACTAAGAATATCTCTCCCAATGAGTATGTGCGGATTCAAATAATCACAAAAATTTGCCATACACTAATTAATTTATTTCATTTAAATTTAATTGTGAACGGAATTCAGAAATCACATTATTTCCGCGAGTTTTCTTTCCCAGACCAAACATTATAGTATGGGCTTCATTCTGTATCTTTGGCAACAAATTATTTAAATGTGCAAAGACGGTTTTACCGTTATTTTTCTAAATTATTGTAAAAATATTGATTTTACTGTTATTACATTTTTTTTTGGCTTTAGTTAACTTTCATAAAAAAAATTTAATCTCCTGAAGTATACCATAAGTGGGTAATAGGACAAATAGAACTACTGTTCTTTATTTAGATTGACTGGTTTCTGCAGCATAACCTGCCTTCTTTAGAATTTGTAATTTATTAATAGTGTGACCAACGGATTTACAAGATACTCAAAAACACTTACGAATCTAATAATAAAACCTATTATCTCCAATTTTCATTGGATAAATCATAAATAAATAACAAACAAACACATTAAAAGTCAAAACAACAATAATTGACACATACAACATTAAAAAAACAACAATGCAGTAATACAACTTTGATATTACATACGTGAACAATTGCTATTCTTATATAGGTTAAATTCTTCTTTTTTAATAATTATGTGGTATTAATTTTTATTCTAATAACTCATATTTCATATTAGAGCATAGTTAGGTTAAGGTTGTTCATATCCTTCCTCTTCTATTAATTAATGGCATTATCATACAAATTATAAGACGAGGAATGCGTCAAATTTCTAACCTAACTTTATTTAAAAATTAAATTAATTTAACAATGATTTATAAATTGTACCTAAATTATCTACATCTGTTCTTACATTAACACAAAATTATTAAAAAAAAGTAAAATTTAACCTAAGAATAGTAATTGTTCACACGTATATAAAATCAAAGTTGTATTATTACAATGTTGTTGTTTTAATGTTGTATGTGTCAATAATTTTTGTCTTGACTTTTAATGTTTTTTAATGTTCTCTATTATGTCAATTATTGTTGTTTTGACTTTTAATGTGTTTGTTTGTTATTTATTTATGACTAATCCTATTAAAATTGGAGATATTAGGTTTTATCATTAGACTAGTAATATTTTTTTAGTATGCTGTTACGTTCGTCACATTATTAATAAATTACAGATTCTGAAGCAGACAGGTTATACTGCAGAAACCGATTAATCTATATAAAGAACAGTAGTTTTATTTGTCCTACTACCCATGAAGAGTTTCATAAAATAAACAAATTACAGGACACAAATTATTATTAAAGTTTACTATATGCATATTACATCTTACAGAAAACTATTATTTTAAAGGCATAACTGTTAGTAAAGCAAACTTTTTCATTTATGTTCTAATAAATATTTGATAAAGACTCATCGATTATAGAAGATCAAATATTGAAAAATGGTTTATAGCAATTCGAAAAATAGTAAGAAACGAGCTATTCTGTGTTAAATTATGAGATATACGAGTTGAATTATAGAAAGTGACCAGTATCCAATTTAAGTTTAGTGTGAAAGAGACGGGGTCGGACCGGTAACGGCCCCTTTGGGAACAAACTTCATCCAATGATTCAGACGGCCCTTGGCCCAGCAAGCAGCAGCTATCATATCGCAGTTGGGGCGCTCGCTAACGAATGATGAATTGATAATGAATGTTAATTTTCAACATAACTGACGTAAGTGCGATCAAATTCATTTAGGTGACCTTATCCTGATAATGTTTTCTGCAAACTTTGGAATTAACTTCGAACCTTAATTAAATAGCTTTAAGCTAACTTTCCAGATGTACAGATATTACATTTAATATTTTCAGGAATTGTATAAAGATAATTTCTACTTATTAATTACACAAAATTTTATTGATTAAATTATTCAGAACTATGCTAAGGAGACTGATATATAAATTGTGACAAACTAATAGTACAGGGTGTTCCTGAATCATAATATAGCGCTTGATCCCAACTTACCTCCATCTAATGGTCTATATCGAGGGTAAAATTTTTTTAAGTAAATTTTGTTTTAATTTAATTAAGAAAAATGCTTTCAGTTAATGTAAACAAATTTGTATTTAATTTTTTAGACCAGAGAAATATGTTTTATTGACGAAAAAATTCATAAAATACTTACGTGATCGGAAAACGTTAAAACTGAAATAAAGGAAATTATCTTACCATAGTAGGTTTATCTCTTAGAGTTGGAAAAACCACCCCCTAATATGATTCAGCTTATGTATCTGTTGTACCGTTCAATTTTCGGTAGGTATCGAAAAATTTTCGCCACAAGAAATATTCTATTCTATGAATAAAACTCACGCAAATGCGGTTTAAAAACGATGGAAGTAGGAATTAGTGTAACTTCCGACTTCTGTTACTACATATCAGCATTTCTACTGCATGTTTTACCAAATTCATGCATGGCAAATTCACAAAATTCTACAGAGTAGTGATGGAAAAAATCTGTGACATCTTATGACTGATTCCTACAACAAAAGCACCAGCCCAGTATCAATTTGCAAATTAGGATGTATGTAAGAATAAAAAAATATGCAAGAGCTGGTCTACGTTGTTCAAACATATGTGGTCCCATTGTAGGCCTGTCTAAATGCTGAAAACGCGGACACTATCGAAGTCGACGCTGAGACACTATGATTTGCTTGATTCTGAATAAACCGAAATTGATTCCATTGGATTAGGCCTATGGGGAAAAACTGCTTTAAAAAACACCGCATCAAGGTTGGCATGGAACTAAGCTTAAAATACGAAGTTCTGTAAAAATATTGAAAATTGAGTGATAAATATATAAAAAAAGTTATTGGTATACTCGCCAAAAAGATTTCTCGCTCAACAATTTAATCTTCTTGATTTTTAGCATAAAATGAGTAGTTCCCAAGTAAATCAGACTTAAGAACCGTTACAGACATGTATTTAGCAGTGCGTTCCAACACCTTCATATTCGAACCGTATTTGCCCTAGTACTATACAATGCATACAAACAATTAATAGAATATTTCTTGTCGCAAATTTCACAGCGAATGTTTTTCCATACTTCCTAAAAATTTAACGGTTCAGCAGATCGCTCTGGTGAATTGTACTTGGTGGTGGTTTTTCCAGTTTTTCCAGTGATGAACCTACCACTATAGGAGGGAACTTTATTTTATTTCAGTTCTAACACCTTTGATAATAAGCATCCTTTTAAACCTAATTTGATAATAATAATAAATACCTATATATTTTTATATTTTATACTGACACAATAAACTCACACTGACGTGCCTAATTATTGCTTGTTTATATGTCAAAAATTAGTACCATTTGTTTCCGCGGCACACTATATATGCAATAAATATTTTACATTTTTGCCAGTAAATTGGAAACTGCTGGATCAAAGTATAAAGTGTGGTATATCACTGGAATCAGAATGAAATATACTATCCAACCAATAAAAAATATACGGGATGTTCCATTTGAAAAATGCAAGTTGTGTATATCTTTTTCTTTTAACAGTCTTGGATTTTTTTCGGATGACGAAAGAAAAACTTAGTAACAGACCCTGTTATTTGGTTTTTGGTTCATATTATTAACTTTAAAAATAATAGAGTTAAATCACATCGAAATGTTATCAAGATGAAATGACCACAGTCTACATACATTCAATCTATGGGCAGCGAGCCAGCCAGCATGTGACATCACGCCGCTGGCCTCTGTCTTGGGAACGTTTTCTAGTCTCGTTGCGGTGGAAAAAGTTCCACTGCAAATAAGTTTCTAAAAAAATTAATAATTTTTTTTTAATGTTCAGTGATTTTTAATGCTTTCAGCTGAATTCAGAAGTTTGTGGACTGGCGTATTAGGAAATATGCAATACATGGTTGTTTTAATTCACCACAAATGATAATTTAGTTTTAGTACCTAACAAAATCCAAATTTTGAGACCCAATGTTAGAGAAGTTTTTGTTCCAGGGGTGTACAATTAAGCTACACTCTAGAAGGAAAAAAAATCGGTGTTTTACTACTACTACCTCTCTAAATGCGCCACTGTTGAGCCCTCCTTTAGCCAAATCCTAAATCCGCCACTGATGGTGACGTGTGGAGTACCGTTCAGCGTAATGTCTCTGAGCCGTGACAGTATTATCTAGTACTTCACAGTACACCAGCATCATATCCGTTCTTATACTGATGTAAAAGTCATTTTTATTCACGTTTAGCTCGAAATTATAACCGACACAAAATTAACACATAATTATGCAAATGCATAATTACACAGATAGAACTTTTTGCTGTTAAACCATAGGCAGGATCTGCACCATTCTGTTGCAAAACCTAAGGCGGACTTCAAGATCTTGGGGCAATACTCCCTGGATAATTTGAATGTTGTAAGAAAGGATGAAATTTTTGTTCATAATAAGTTTGGCGTAGGCTTCGGTCTGATATATTCAATGCTTGAGAGTGTTTCAAAGCAGGCCTGTTGTTAAGGGCTTTGTAACATAGCTTGCCTGATCCTGTCATGTGCGCACCGACCGAGAACTTCACGTCGACATTCCTTTTCGAGCTTCCTGTCGAAATTTTCTTACCCATCTTAAAATTGTCTTAGTGATTGATGTTGGATTACCCCACCTAAGGTTCAAATGAGATTTAAATCTTCGTTAGGTAGTAAGAATTGAATAACTATGGGAAGAAAAGTTTCAACAAGGAAAGCTCATGTTTATTTGACCAATTCAATCATTTGACAATTGTCTATGAATTGCCAACATGTGTAACTCATGTCTTCAAATAATGTATATTGACATGACTTCTCTTGAAAAATACCGAGTTAAACATTTGTAAGTGCTTTAGGTAGAAAAACACGTTTTTTTTTTAAACTGATTTTTTAAAACCTTTGTATTTTTTATATATACTGCAAGAATAAACCTGGATTATTGCATATGTAAAAATTAACCGCTTATTCATTGAAATAGCTTAAGCAATTTGTGGAGATATTTCATGTTAAAATTGGATATCTCATTTTACCTGGCCCTGTACAAGTATAATATCCTGTATTATTTGATGATAGATGTTTATTATTAAGAGATGGGAAGATTGTCATGATATTCTGTAAATTCATCAAGTTATTCAAGTGAACGTGTTCTAATATCCAGTTTATACGGTTTCATATGATAGTCATGCATGGTTAGACACCTACAGTTAATATTTTACTATTACATCAAGACATCTAACTCTCCGCGCATATTAATTTGAATTTCACCTGACATTGTTCTAAGATTCAGCTTAATTGCCTAATGAAGCTGTTTCACGGAGCTGTCGAGATGGCACTCTGCATATCTGCATGTTAATCAGTTTATTAAGTTGATTATAGTCATATTCTGTCTTACTAGATTTGCTAATCAGATACAAAGAGCTTAGTCTTAATCTCGATTTATACAAAACACAACTTTCCAAGATAGAGCAGGCGCTAGAAGTATTTGAGTGTACAAAATATGACAGCCGCATTTTCTCAATTGATATAAGCTCAGAAGAGCTCAATATTAATAT
Source organism: Rhamnusium bicolor (assembly GCA_029963845.1). Classification (NCBI taxonomy): domain Eukaryota; kingdom Metazoa; phylum Arthropoda; class Insecta; order Coleoptera; family Cerambycidae; genus Rhamnusium; species Rhamnusium bicolor. The sequence goes on along the minus strand of JANEYF010004330.1, from coordinate 451,561 downwards.
TCTGGATGGTGTCAGTCTATTTTTTGCAAGCTTTTGCCAGTAATAAATTCCTAAGATAAATACATCTGCATCAGCACTGAGAATAATTATATCGACATTAGCTTGAAAATATTGGTTGGCAAGGACTATGGTTCGACGGATCACATATCAAAAAACATGTTCTAGGATGTCTTTTGGCAATGCAATCCCTTGGCGAAAATATTTGTAATATTTTGCCAACGTTACATTCTTTAAACGGTTTTGATACAGCCAGTAGGTTGGGTAATAAAAAATAGGGCTTAATGGCTGCATCGCTAAATTTTATTCAAAACGCTCTCGCATCTTTTAGAAAAGAATTTTTAGATGCAGAACATTTTAAAGATGTAGAAAAAGTATTTATTTATATTATTTCAAAAAAAATTTAACAGCTGATGAATTTAGGTATAAATTGATTTCCCGAAATATAGATTATGGTTTAAATTTATCGATAATTATATGTACATCTGATGCTTTGTATCTGCATTGTTTAAAAGCTTCAGTAGAAACATGTTTTTGGAAAAATGCTTTTCAACCGCTATTTGAACCCACTGATTATACTTTATTTTTCTATGAAAATTAAGATAGTTACTTGTGCCCAAGACAAATGACTAAACCATCAATGCCAGAATCTTTGATGAGTACATGCAAATATAATTCTAACAACCGAACAATGTACTGTAATTATAAATTAATAAAATCAGGGTTGTTTTGAATTTAATTGTGTAAGTGTGTGAGTAATGATTACTAAAATACATATAAGTATTTTTATATTCCTGTATCTTATTATTTGTTTACCAAATCATTTTTTATTAACAATAAGAAAAATCTTAACTTTACCTTTGTTGTTATTTAATGTAATAATCTATTATTACTAATTTTCATAAAGAAACTAATGATTGTCGTTCAAAATAAATATTAAAAGACTCCACAGCATCTGCTCAATCCATTTCTTTAATACCTAAGAGGAGGGAGGAATAAAAAACAATTGGACTAAAAAATGACAGTCCAAAATATTAATCTTTGGGCTCTTCTGAGCTTAAATTACTTGAGAAAATGTAGTTGTCATATTTTGTACACTCACTTCCTGCTAACGACTCGTCTAAGATATTTTTAATTTCAGATATACTTTCATTTTACTTTCTCATCTATGTATAGATAGAGAAGGTATTGGCGTAGTGAAAAAAGTTGTATTCCAGATTGTGATGAAAATCGAAGTGACATGCCGTCTGTGTCTGTGTGTGCATGTATGTGTGTTTCTATCGCTGGTAATTGTTGTGCTATCATTTTCTCAAACAGATCTCAACATAAATAAATATAGTTTAAAAAAACTAAAAGACACGCTTTTAAAGCACATCAAACTAAAAAGTGAAAAATAATTATTAATATAAACTGAAAACAATAATGAACGAAAAATACTAGTATTATTGTGAAAAAAAGCGTGGGTTGCTCGATATACGAAAAATATGGCACAAAGCGCCCCACGCTTTTTTCACAATAATACTAGTATTTTTCGTTCATTATTGTTTTCAGTTTATATTAATAATTATTTTTCACTTTTTAGTTTGATGTGCTTTAAAAGCGTGTCTTTTAGTTTTTTTAAACTATATTTATTTTTCACTTTTTAGTTTCATGTGCTATGAAAGCGTGTTTTGTAGTTTTTTTTAAACTATATTTATATTGCTTATTGATGCTGATATTATAACATATTACGATCCAACAGATATTTCTGAAAAAAAAAATATTTTTTTTATTTCAGCCATGGGATTTGAACTCACGCCCGAGGAGTCCGTCGTTTCGCGTCGACTAAGACTTGCTTGCTCGACCAACGACCGAGCTGAGAACCACGGAATATACTTACAATATTAAGCCTCTTGCTCTCACGCAGAGGATACGTGAGGAAAGGACTGGCAATCCTGATCAGGATAATGATATAAACTTATCAAATTATTGTATTGTTACCGGTTCTTCGTAAGTGTACAAAGTTTCAATTAAATCTGTCCGTTTAAAGTGGGTCAAAATCGAGCCCAAAGAGTCGGTTACAAACAAACAAACAAACATACAAGTGAAGCTAATAAAAGCGTGTTAAAAACTGAAACTTACTTACAATATTTGGCGGGTCCAAGGGAGAACCCTATTGAATATTAGTGGAATTGGTGTCTCAAGGGGCGTCAAATTAAAAAAAAAAATGTCAAATAAAAAAGGTTCTGAACGAAAAAAGTGACGAAAATAACTATTGTAAATTTCTCCCCAGATAAATTGTTATTGGGAAAAAGGCCTAAAATTAGTTTTGTTTTTAGAAAAAAAGTAAAAGTCCATCTCAGTGAAATGAGTGAGAAATAAATTATTTAATTTATTTTATCTCGTTTGTTTCGTCTGTCTCGTTTTTCTCGCTTGTCTCGTTTGTTTTGTTTATCACCTTTATCTCGTTTGTCCTATTTATATCGCTTATTTCATTTGTCAGTTTTTTATCTTATTTTCCTATGTATCCTATTTGCCCATTTATCTTATTTATCTCGTTTGTCTCATGTATCTCGTTTATTATTCTATCTTTATTGTCTGGTTTAGCTTCTTGTTTATCTAGTTTTTCTCATTTATTTTATTTACCATGTTTATCATATTTATTTTATTTTTTGTTTATCTTGTTAATCTTATTTATCTTGTTTGTCTCATTCGTCTCATTTATCTCATTTGCGTCATGTCTCATTTATCTCATTTGTATAATTTATCTCATTTGCATCGTTCACCTCATTCGTCTTATTTGTTTCGTTTATCTTATTTACCTCATTTATCTCATTTATTTTATATACCTTATTTTAGTTTTTGAAAATATCAAAATAATGCATTATACGCGGAAAAGTAATTAATGGATTTTATTACTAGAGTACTAAAATCTATCATTTATAATTTCAGTGTTTCTCCTCCGTATTTTATCTCTCAAATGTTTTGTAATCGTTTCTATACTTTTACTCGATAATATAATTGTAGACGTATTTACATAGATACACAAATAATTGAAAACAAGAAAAACTTATAGTTTTAATTCGAAAATTTTTGCAGCTTATGACATTCTTTCATAATGTGGCCGAGTCTGTTTTAGAAACTCAAATAACTTCCTAATAACACTTTGTCATAAAAAGAAAAGCGAGGATAAATTTTTGATAAATTATCTTTTTAATAATAGTATATTGTGGATCTAGGAGTAAGTGCAATACATTCCTGGACAATGTAAATTGTTGGCCGAAGCGTTAAGCTGAGTCCAACAAGCATTGAAGTCCGGGAATGTACTTTTACTACGAGGTACACATACTTGTTTCTGAAATCGCAATCAATATTATTATAAATTAAGGAAATTTTATTAATGCATACCATTTTTTTCATTACAATCTAATTGCTTATGAAATCGTTTCCTTGACAATTACTGTTTATTTATTGTTGTGATAAAAGTCAGATTCAGTACTTATTTCGCTTTAATACTTTTAAGTGCTAAGAAAATATTAAAAAATATTTAAAACGGACAGTGACGATGATGTCCAGGTGATTGGGATACCACCAGTTTTAGTAGCAACTGCAAAAAATGTGAATTTAAATTTAATGTTCTATGTTTTACTAAAAAATGCATTTTTAATGTAAGTTGGATTTTCTGCGTGTATTTATTTACTGACTAAAATATATATAAAAAACCTATACGCAAATTACTTTTCCGGCTTAAGTCGGAAAAGTAACTTTCTCGTACTATTTTATTATGGTTGTTTAGCAACGAACTAAAATACTAGAGTAGCGTATTTTGGAATCTAAAATTGCGCCGAGAAAGTAGACATTCTTGAGCGATTTCAGAAAAAGTTATTTCCTAAGTATCAAAAACAAAGTTTTACAATTATTGGGCACCCACAGTGCTAACAACAAAGACAAGAGATGTTATTTGAGGCAAATTTCTAGAGAAATACAATTTTTGTTTAATATTTAATTTACCTGATATCTAAAAAAAACTGTTATTTCATTGGGGATATTACAATTCCCACCTGAAACATACCACGATTTACTTATGGAATAAACCATATATCTTTCTAGATTCTCTGTAAATTTAAATTTTTCCTTAGAGTGAGAATATGCCATTTAAATTAAACCGCAAAATTTCATTTTGGTCCAAGCCGATCTTAATTTGATATTAATAAATAATGAATGTCATACACATCAGTGTCTTTTTAAAATATTTAAAGCTATCCAAATATAAGGGAAGCCACTAATTCGAATAATTTGGAATACATTAGGCATCTCACAGCTCATAATTTATTAGCGACTGGTGAGAAAAATTATCCGTTTTGGTCCTGATTATTTGATGGGATGGTAGATGGATTTATAATGTCTACATAACTGTCAAGTTATATGAAATATTAATAAACCGAATGAAATATTGGAGATAATGCATTATTGAATAACCAAATTATTTGATTCCAACGGAATGTCCTAAATTTTCAACTATATACATTTGTGGTTTTATTCGATGGTAATTATTATCATTCAAATTGCTCATTTGAAAGACGTTTTTGTAATATGTCAGTAGCGTATCAACTTGTAGGAAATTGATGAAATAGGTGTTAAATTATTTTTATAATTTGATATGCACAATTTATTCAAAATAAACTCTTGTTAATAGTTTCGTACTTTTAGTTTGCGGTCTAACACGAATTAGTTATAAAACAAAAAACTACGCAAAAATTATTAAATTTATTACTATTAAGTTACTTTGTATTTTTGTTTGTCTTCTAGTCATTTTCAAAATTTATTGATATACCCAATATACCGTAATTGGAGGGGGACAGAGACACGTGGAGGGGACCCCACCGGAACATTTTAATGGTAACAACCACTATGGAGAAGGACAATTTAGGTGGACGAGGGAACTACGGGATGACTTGCTGACCTGCTACGGGAGCAGCAAACCTGCGTGTAGGGGACATATAACGCGATTGCATGCACTTAAATGCAAAACGCATTCAGTGCATCACGCCTTCTCTTAGCAAAACCTGAGAAATTAAGAATCCTTCTTACTTTGGATAGGTTACGTAAGGACACCCCATTAGCTAGATGTACCAGCTGCACTTTCACCGGAGCAATTAAAAACTGATGAGGAACAACTAATAAAATACACCGAAGTAGATTTAAGGACGAGGATAAGCCTTAATACAGGCTACCTTAAGACCACAAAACCTGACTCGAATGGACGCAGTCATCGATGAGGAATCCCCAGAAGATACAGACACCTGGCAGATTAACCGTGTCGTTTACAATACCGCGAAGCAACTTGTTCCCCCCCGAGAAGACAAGCACCTCGAGCAGGGGTCGAGAAATCTAACGGGCGTGTAAAAAAGATCAAGTACAAGATACAGTCGGTCAGACAAAATGCTTCTCGGATCCAGAGTGTGGTGGATCTCTAATGTACGTGAATAAGGAAATATGTCTAATACTAAAAGAAACTGACTTTTCTTTCCGTATTCAGTCGCAGTAGCAATATAACAAAAATCAAAACTTTTATCCCAAAAATCCGTCGTATATCAGCCAGACTAAAACGTAACATTACACTGTTTATTTGATAGTGTTGTTCATCATCAAATAGCACTGTCTAGATAGGATTTGGGAGCTTTGGATTATTAAAAGGAGGGTGAGGATTATAGATTTAAGCAATTTGTTCCGTAGGAATTCATCCCGCCTATTTCAAGAGCCACAATTTTCAGTCGATAATAAATATGCAGAGAATGTCAAAATCTTCTGGAAGAAAATCTACGAGACGTGTCCTTTCAACAGCGACACTCCAGCAATTGCACATTGAAAAGACGTGTGTCCGGCGATCAGTATGGAGGAAGTCCAACAAACCCTTGTTGGCACCAAGAAGTTCGCTGCCCGGGCCCAGACGACATTAACGACTGGTGGTGGAAAAATTGTTTTCCATACATCACCATTTTCAATCTAATGGTTGAACGAGGCGAGGGGCAGCAGATTTTGAAGTGGCTTGTAGAAGGACACACTGTGCTTGTCCCAGTCATTTATATTCCGATTATTTGTCTCAGCTCCTGCTAAACGTATCTTGTACGCCAGGACACTTAGTACTGGTAATCCGGTCTTCCGGTAGATAAACGAATAGCGTGGTGCTGGTAGGTTGTACAGACAACCTACTGATAGACCCCTGTGTTACACAGGATTATGGGCAAAATCAGTGGAATCCATGGAGAACCCTCTTCATCGTAACATCTGGAGCATAGAGGGATACGACAAAACAGGTCTCATTTAGGAGAGGAGTTTTACAGTGTGATTCCGTGAGACTTCTCCTAATCTACATCTCACTTCTGCCGTTATCTCTGCAGATCCACCTAATTCGTGGATATAAATGAGGTGCACCCAGCGATCAGAGGTATAAAGTAACCCATCTGTTTTATATGGATGACCTTAAACTTTATGCCTCCGGAGAGAGTGAACTTCAAAAAGCTCTTAGGGTGGTCGAGGGGCACACGCAGGCTATTTGTATGAAATTCGGGTTTAATAAATATGAAGTCCATCACAAAAGGGGAAGTCTCTGAAGAAACGTAGCTCAGAGACGGAAGCATCCATAAATATGAGAAAAGAGAAGAATATTGGTCAAATTCATTTCAATAATTGATTGCTACACACTTATGATGCTATTCTGTTAACACTGTAAGCACTGTATTAGTTGCAACATTAAAAATTTACAGAATGTGAATTAGTTAATATTCTGCTGACACTTGATATTGGACTTGTATTTAAAACTGCTTACATGTTCTATAAATGCAATGCAATTCCATTTTATTTAAAAGTAGGAGTTTACACCTAATATGTTCTAAAGCTTTACTAGGGAATAAAAAAAAACACTAGTTACTGCAAAATTACATGTTAATTAAAATGTTCTGGTTTGAATACTTTACATTTTCTGGGAAATAAGTCCTATCAAATCCAGTAGAAGGTAACGCGTACATTTCTGTAAGCCAGCCTACTGTCACTTGGGCAATAGCTAATAGTTGTTTATTAATAACAGCAAATTTAATAAAATTATAGGTAATGATAACTGAACAAAATCTGTTTGTACATACATAAATTATGGCAGTAGGTCAAGTTCTGTAAAATTTATTTTGTCTGCAAATAATTACATACAGATGCATTATTTTACATTGACTATATACTTATTTAAGTTACAGAAACAATCAACCGAATGGCAGCATTGTTATAAATAGTCTATACTAGCATAGTGAGGAGTTTTGCTTAAAAGTTTCTTAGAATGTATCTATTAATGTCTAAAACACTTTTTCCACATTATTTACTAACTGAATAAGAGATTTGGCTAATATTAGAGAACTGTTTTGTAGTTTATCTATGGTGTCGTCCACTGTTGCGAAATTGTTGCGCATCTCTTGTGGATCTACCTTAACTTGGGCGTTTTCAAACAATTGTTGGCTCTCCCTAGTCGGTATTCGCTTATCATTTACCATTAAATTTTAAAACAAAATTCTTTACTAAGTGCATATACTTTGCATAATAAACGGCTTATTTTAATGACGTTCTCTAGCGTGTAGAAATAGATTTTGTGTGGATTCAGGAATGTCGCGACAAATTTTATGAATTTTTTTTCTTTGGCTGATTTATAAAAAACTGCTATGAAATGATCTACACTTGTATAACTTGTGTCTACAACACGATGTAGAGTAATAAAGTGATGTGTGTCAAATAATAGATTTGAAGGAATCCAACTTGAGGCGTGGTTGAAGTTCCATCGAATACAAAGATTAAAAGTTGGTTTTCTGAAATTTTAAATTTGTTTAAAGTGTCTGTTAGATTGTAGGCCAGTGACTTATTGCAACCTTTTACTAGTTAATAAATAGGTAACTGATGATCCATTCGGACTTAAAGTGCTTACCAAAATCTTACACACACTGTGTTTCTTCAAATCAGTATCATCTACAGTTACCAATATTTTTTACCTCGTATTTCTTGTTTAATAGTGTTCTCAATTAATGTTCTCACCGATGGTAATGTTGCAACTGGGCAACGACACCGGCTAGGTAGAATAGTTGGCAAGAGATCGTGATGGCAAGTGTGACTTGATGATCTCTCCATTGTTGCTGCAAGTTCAAATCCCGCCACTGGCATCGACAATGTCGGTGGCAGTGGCTATTTGTCCGCGTCTTTTCATAATTGTAATCCTTGCCCGTGCAACTTCGGCTTTGGATTCGTAGGCTTCCTAATTCTTATTTATTTATTTATTTATTATTTATTTCCAATTAGGAACATACCCACAATTAACAAACAGGTTTTTTTGAAGTATTGCATACACTCATAGTGTACTGACTTTAATCTCAATATCTTCACGTGGGAGAACATTCCAAAAGAAAGTTCACGTAGATACATTCAATATCAAAAAAATTCAAAAATATTTATTTTACAATTAAAACAAACAGAGTATATACCCCTCGCCGGACACCCAGTCCGTTGCTGACCTAGAATTCCCACGTATGAGAACGATGGGGCAATTGTTAGGTCGGGCAGAGCGGGGCCGGTCCGGGCTTAAAAATAACAATAAACAACAAACACAACACATAAACTAAATAATTTAAATTGTATAATATTGAATAGAATTAGCGATGCATGCAAAAACAGGCACTGCTAACGAAAAAAACTTAATACTGAAAAAACCGAGTTATAGTGTGGTGTATATAAATTTTCAATTTAGGTATATCACGGCAAGTCAAATTGCCACAGTAGAAAAGCTCGTCTCCAAAAAATACTGAGATAGAGAGGAGAAATATCTAACTCCGCTTATTTTCACGTAGACAAATATTCTTGTATATTTATATCTTTCCGCAATTTACTGATTGTATTACTGTAATTTAGAAACAATTTTGAAGGGAATTTAGAAAACAAAAATAAACAAAAAAAGGGAAAATTTTTGAATTTTGGTATCCTGTTTATAGAAGGGAATGTCCTCCTTTTTTGTGGGAAGGGCGTGGTAGCCTAAAGAGTTTGGCAAAATATTGGTAACGTCAGGTATAGTAATTTGTGTTTCATCCGAGAAGGCGGTTTATACATACAACATCCTTGGATACAGTGCATTTTTAGAAATATGTTTATACCTATGTACTTTTCTCATAAACTAACATGAGAAATCACCTTCTGAACTATTGATACGACCTGTATATTTAATAATAAGTTTTTTATTAGGAGAAAATATTCTTTTTACCAGTTAAATGAAACGATGGCAAATAATTCTCTCACTTCTCGCTTTTAATTTAACAGTACTCTGTTAAATCGGCATGCATTCATTATATATTTTGGGAAAGTCATATATTATTACACAGTACAGGGCAATGAATCAGTAATATTTCTGACATTTTTATGACGAACCGCATTACACAGTGCCGTTAAAGGGTCAAACGTATAGTTTATGACTGGCCTCCATAGGGCTACCCATCACACTCAATTAATAGCAACGATAATCTTATTTAACGAGGCCCAATTGCCAATTGCATCAAAAGCATGTCATATGACTAATGACTGTTCAGTATTGGCATATTGAGCAATTAATGCAATTGTGTATTTTGTACTACAAATGCAAAATATGATTTATCATAACTTTATTGATAATAGTGTAATTGTTACAACCATTACACATAATAATACATTTTATATTGAACGACTCTACAATTCATTTATAATTCATTAGCAAGTTTCTGCAAAACGAATAACAGTTTTTTAATATAGTTTATACTTTGGCAGAGAGAACAGAAATTATTTTTATTTACGGAAGTAAAAATCGTTGCGTTCGTAGAATGGTTAAAGATTTTAACGAAAACATCCGGTAAAAATGAGGGCCACCAGTACACAGAAGTTTATAATAATTATATCGCAGATAATTTTCACGAATTTTATGAACATCGTTTTGTATTTCAGGTTCCTGTGTAAAACATTTTTTAGATTATTGTTTATAGCCCGACATTTGCTGCCTGATAGAGACAAAGCCTTTTGAATAGTCAAAATTCTTTCCCTACGCTTATTGCAAAGGAAATATACATAACATGTGTAATTTTTCTAGATTTATTAATTTAATTTACCAACGTGTATATTTTTGGGAAAGAAATCTGATCTAATCTAATCTATCTGATCGAGTTAGTTAGAAAATCTTAACAATCATGTTTAATGCGTAATAATAAAAATCATCAACTAAAAGTCATGGATGAAGCAACACGGTTTTTTATTATTTCGTTATAGATCCAAACACCTCTGTTGGTGTAAATAAGTTATTTTCTTATAAATTGCAAATTCATCAATAGTTTGGTGTAAATACTTATGAACAAGGATTTAATTCTGTAAAGAAACTGGTCAAAAAATCACAGATGTTCCAAATTTTTAAGAAAATGTTTGAGCGAAGAACCGACTTTTTTTTAAACGGGTCTGTCAACAAACATAATTTTAGTTACTGGGAAAATGAAAATCCACATGTGTTTTTGGATAACCATAAACATTTTTCTTAGAAGACCAATGTGGCTGGTATTCTCGGAGTTTTATTTTCATTAAAAAAAAAATTAAAACCCTTTGAGGACAAGATAAACCTATACATCATCCAGTCGCTTGAAAACGAAATCGATAAAAAAAGAAATGCTGGATGAGATCCTCCTCATTATGCCGTTACTGTGAGATAATGGTTGGATGAAAAATTTCCTGGAAAATGAATTTTAAGAATAAGTGGTCAATAATATTCGACAAGATCTCAGGATTTAACGCCACTTAATTTTTTCTTTAGTTACTTAAGAACTGAAGTTTACAAAATTCCACTAGAAGATGCTTGTGATCTCAGGTCTAGATAATTCAGATTTCTCGAATAACATTTTGAAAAGTCCGACCAGAATTCGAAAATAGGCTTTATTATTGTTATTTTGTGCATTTCGGAATTTACCTGCTTTACAAAATAACACGAAATAATTTAAATAACTGCTGGATATCATGTTACCACGAACGTAAGAGTTCTATGAGATTTACAATAATTGTCTTATTTTTCTATCAAACTTATATTTTTAAGATCAGATCTAGTAACTAATCACTCAGTACATTTCTAATTTTAAGACATGTCTATAGCGGAATTTATTTTTGGTGACTGGTTTAATAAAAATTAAAATTAAAAAACTTAAAATCCACTGTATTAATTTCATTAATTTATGCTGCTGTGAGTGCTCTGTACAATTATTACAAAACTATATTTAAAAAAGTTTGTGACTGCATAAAACGTAATGTCTCTAGTGATATACATAAATGAAATAAATAAGCATATTGTAATTGGTTTATAATTGTGATTACTAAAATAAATTTTATAGCTCCAAACAAGTTGGTTTTCCATGCAAATGATATTCTAAATAAAAATAATCTGTTTATTGATGACACGTTGCTCCCTTATGAATCTAATAGAGTAACGCATTAAATAAACTTATTTATAGTTTTAAAGCTAAAAAAAATAAAAATTTAAAGCCATTATCATTTTGGTATTAACAATTTTTTTTACTGAATCTCATAAATTATTAATTACAGATGACCCAAAATTTGTCATATTTATAATTTATAGACTAAGGAAATATCAAAAGTATAGAGAAGATGTTTTTGTGGCAAATGTCATATTAATATGATTCCTGAATTAATTAAACACCACACTGTCCGATTATAATAGTATTAATTTCTGGTTTAGAAAAAATCCAAGCTACTCAACCGTGATCGAACCTGACACTCCAGGGTGAGAGGCAAAGCGTCTTTACCACTTGACAACGAAGCCACACACATTATAATAGGTCATTACTATAGAAAGTTGCATTGGTTTTAATATTTCCACTTTTCGCTCATGTTTACGCTACGATATCAGTGGCCACATTCAGGTTTTCCTTAATCGCAAACATCAAGTACATCCAACTTTAATAAATAACCCCCTCACAACATTGAAAGGAAACATAATTTTCGAGATAATCAACATGAGGTACGAGAGCTTCGAAAGCTGAAAAATAATTAATGAGCAGAAAAGGCGTTGCAGACAGTGAAGCAGATATATGGTCCAACTTGAAAAAAATCGGTGAGTTGTGCAGATAAAACTACGCCCCAATGAAAAAAATCTTCAACAATTTCAGCCCAGGAGTTTGCATCGTTGATGAAGGAACTCAGAGATATCACTAATAACGTCTGTTATCTGATCATTAAAATAGTTCAATTAAATTTTATATAATGAAACAAAAATCTAATACCAAAACATATTTATTCAAAATAAGCAATATTTACGACTCACTTCTCTGGGCAGGGAAGCAAAGCGGTTCACCAGATAAATCAAATCAAGCTTATAACTAAATAAAGTAAAAACAAGGTCATACACGGCAATCGCCAATTCAAATGGTACAAAGAACTATAAAATCAATTAATTTTATGTTTAAAGTATACAATGATTTTCCCTAACTAACAAACAGCATGCTACCATTAAACGATGGTAAGTAGGTAGTTATTTAAACAGTCAATGATAATATTCCACAAACGCATGTAAAGTACATTAAAAGAATTCAGTTTTAAAAGCACGGAGCTGATTTGCAAATGTTATAAAAATCATTGTTCTCTCGCGAGGCACTCTAAGTCTGACCACAAGTTAATGAGTAATGCCTAGGTACCTAGGGTTATCAAAGTTAAACTTTTTCTGCATTTAGATATTTTCATCTAGATGCCAATGTAATTAAACATTCTACTTGTTGATTCTGAGCCAAGCGTGCAGCCTGGACCTTACAACACTCCAACCATATCACATATTTCCATAAATCAGCATCACTTTTGAGGACTTTACTAATTCACATATTTATCTCATGCTTGCCAACGATTTTCCACTGCTGTGTCTCTAGATTGTCTTTTGACCGTCCAATGCGATGGCTTCCACAGATCTGTCCGGTGTTCGCCTGTCCGCTAACAAAACACACTCCTTTCCGCCCGCGAGAGCACTTCCTCGTAACCAACTTTTTTCTCCCGCACAGTAGCGGCGCACTAAGTAGTTAGTACAATAAGGTTTGATATAATTATTTTATTCGAATTTTAAATCTAACTGATAATTCAAACAATTTCCATATATGATAAAGGAAACAGAAAAATTCTCATAAAATTTCCATATAATTTATACAAAATGTATTCCAAATTGTTTATTCTTAAAAAACGAACCGTTAAACACCAGCAGACTATTAACTAACATTTGATTCAGCCATTGATATTAACCAATTTATGGAGGAAACCATCGATCTTATGTTGGTTGCACTACTACCGCGCAAGTATCCACATTGATATTACTCAAATGGATTAGAATCACGTGATACCTAAATAGCTTAGTTTTGTTAATAATGAGGCTCAAAAAGTGAATTTTGTATTGAAGCACATTATTTTTATGTAATGTAAAAACTGACAGATCTTAAACTGAAGGTTAAGTGCTCTTGTTAAATTATCACAGTCTAATAGCTCTCAGTTAGATTTTTATGTAATTGTTCAAAATTTCAGATTTGTTCTTAAGAGTTTCTTGCAGATGAAGATATTAACGTTCTTTAAAATTGTAACTCTTCCCTTCAGCACAGCTTCTGCTCTTGGATTTTGGGATTGTCTGTTTTATGTAGTTATGTTTGAGTGTTATTTCTGAAAATCCGTTTCTTAATCTTGTATTCTCCATTCTCCCGATATAATTTCCTTTGGGACATTTTGTTCAATAAAACCATTATTTCTAGAAGTATGGCAAGTAGAAAGTAGATCTAATCGACTGAAAATAAACTTTTTCAATATTTCTCCTTTCCAGTCTTGACTTAAGAAATGATCAATATTTTCACCGTTTTTCATTAGCCATATTCCAAAAATATGTAGACCAATTGAGAGGTCCTTGGCATCAAACGGCTACTCTTTCACGGAGCTTTCTCTCGTGCAATTTCAGTGGGTTTTCCCTAGTCAAAATATAACAGCTTTTTCTGTTGACAGGCTTCTTTAAATATTACTTTCGTTATAAGTTTCTCCCATAGACCACCATAATTATTTTTTTAATTAAATTTTAACTGGATGCAGCATCAAACATTTTTATTATTCGTAACCTTTAAATCAAGTTAGATCGTGTTGCCCAAATCTCCGTGAAATCAGCTTCAATTAAAAATATATATGTGATAAAGAAAAATGGTTTTGTTCAAAAAGTTATTAAGGACTTAAATTTCTTTTGGAAGAGTCTCTATAACTCGTTCTACTTAAAATGTTTCTGTTTTCTCATGTTTTAATTAGTATTAACTACATTTGTTTCAAGTAACACTAGAAGTTAGAATTTGAAGAAATAAAGTCATCAATTAAAAGTATATTGCATACTGGACTGAACTTATGATAACAACTTGTAAATTAAGTTTATCTTATTTTACTAGAGTAATTTATCCTCAGTGTCAAAACAAATTATTCAGTAAGGTGTATTTTATCTGTTAGAGATGTAAACTAATTAAGACCATTACTGTTAAATTGTTTTAAGCGTATTATTAACGAGACAAAGCCAATATTAACATTTTCCTTCGTCGCCTTCTTCAACTCGGTGCTCAAATTTGCATAGCAAGTGTTTAGTATAAATTAAAGCGGCAATTAAAGACTTCAATTATTAAATTAAAAAAGAGAACATCATACTTTTGGAATGTAACAAATTTATTGAAATTTTAAATACAAATTATACGTTTAAACATTTATTTTCTCTATATTGTGTTGTCTTTATTTCTAATATTAGTATTTCTTAATATTTTCATCCATTTTGTACGTCATGAATGAGATTTAAAGACATTTCTAATGACAACGAAGAACTTTATAATCGTCGAATACTGAATAGTAAGGTATAAAGATAATTATTATTATTATTATACCAAAGACAATGTTAATTCAAAAAAATCCCTTTTTTAATATACATTCTACTCTTACTACTTTCATACTTTTTCTATTTCGAAAAATAGTATAAAAATTTTGTATTTATATCTACTATGATAGTTAAATTAATTTATTAGATTTATCTAAAAATTTTTATCAAAATTATACAGGGTTGCTCTTCAATCTGAGATTCTCCTCTGGTGCCTTTACTATTAGAGTTTAAAAAAAATTTTCCTACAAAGCTTGTTTAAGGATAAAAGGTCCATCATCTAAAGTTATTATGAATTATACAGGGTGTTCCATTTTCGCTAGACGTACATGAATTTGTTGCCAAATTTCGCCTTCTTTGTTTGGGGTTATATTAAAGATCAAGTTTTGTGATTACTAAAAACCGCTAAGAAAAACATGATTCAAAAATAATAGAAGCTATCAGTTTGGCAAATGTAGATCAATCCTTTGTGAAACGAGCAAAAATGTGCTTAGAGCCAGAATTTTGAACATCTTTTTTAAATAGCAATTGTTACTGCGTCGTATAAATTAGCCAATAAAATTTTTTAAAATTGTGAAATTTCTAAATTTAATAAATATTTTTTTATTATTGTTTTACTTAATCTTTTCATATCATTATTGAATGTACTATTAAGGGCCGGTCTTTTTCAGTTCTGGGTAAGTTACTGTTAACTAGCTAGAAGATTATAATTGGTTTTACTTCAACATTTTATTTATATTAGATTCATATTCTAATAATCTAGTTAGTTAACAGTAACTTACCCAAAGACCGGCCATAAATGGGCAAAAGTCAAGAAGATTGTTAAATGTAATTATTGAAAATTCTATCACTATTAAAAAAAAACACATTCAGTCATATTTTCAAAATAACTGTAGTGTAGAATACATTAAAATAAGTTATATTCAGCATAACTAGAAAATTGTTCATTTTAGACATAAGTAATACTAATAGAAGTAATACTATCCCGAAAGCTTATGACAATTTCTAGAAGCTGATGTTAAAATATACAGAGTGTTAAAAAAATTAGTTATGAACATTTCAAATAATCTAAAATGGATATTTTATTGAGAACATCCAGTCCACATTCCCATAATTCTGTGAGGTACGCTCTTCTTCCATATAATGAACACTTAAAAAGGTTTTAGTTAATTTAATCTCTGAATTGTGGTATACTGATTTTTGTTAAGAATACATCATTCTTTAGAAAAATAAGTAAGAAATCGAAAACTGTAAAAATGTACAGGGTGTTCTATTCAAAATAAAGATGTTGATGTAAGTGCAGAGAAAATGAAACACCCTGTACAATTCGTAATAATTTTAGGTTATGGACCTTTTATCCTTAAACAGCTCTTTCACAAAAAATTTGTCGATCTCTGATGATAAATGCACTAATGAGGAATCTCACCCTTATGATTATAGGGCACTAATTTTTTAATTATATAAAAATATTCTTAATGAACACGTTCGTATTGTTACGGTCTTGTTGCCTGAAAATGTGAAAAAAACGTAATTGACGAAACTGTTGGCAATAAAAAATAATTTTGTGAGATATAGAAAGTTTTTTTTATTTTAATAGGAATATAGCACAACGTGACAAAAATTTAAAATCACAGAAATACGGCATATGACCAATCGGTTTTTTTATTTTGTAGGTGTTCTGCACATTTTAAATGCTTTTTTCAATGGCAAAAATATGTCGACACCAGTTTTACATTGCATATAAGACGTATGACCTATGTAACGTCACATTAAAAGTCATGAAATTCATCTCTGTGCTTACAAATATAAATTGCAAAGCATAAAGGTCTTTTTTTGAACCAGACATCGTCATATTTAATACATACATGCAACCATAAATATAAAGTACTAATTCTGTAACTCGATGTGTACAAAAACAGGTCGCCCATTTTGCTACTGGCACAGAATCAGAACTGGTTAATGTCAAAGATATGCAAGATAAATAACTAGTTGAAGTTCTTTGCTCTTGTGACTATGGCCGCAACTCTACCCTATGACAAGAAAATTAACTGAAAATACTGTAGACCAAAATAAGTTGCTTTAACTTATTATTTATGATTTTTTTGTTATAAAGAAAAAATTCGATTGCTGAAATTTAGTAAACAGTTTTATGTGCCAATGTAAGCATTTGAGGAAAAAATACAAAAAAGGTCATATGCGTTTTTTTTTAAAACTGTCCGTTTTTGACCCAGGTTACCACTCTCTTCAAATTTGACTCCGGTTGATTTTTTTTGTCTGGGGCTATTTAAAGGACAAAGTCTACTCAACCCCTGTAAATGACAGAGAAAATTAACTAAAAGAATTCGAGAAGCGTGTGAAGATTTGCGGGCTAATCCTGATTTCATTTTATCTATTTCATTTTACCTAGTCCCTCCACAAGTTTTATCCACTCCTGAATGATTTTGGTTCAGAGTTGTTATTCTTTCTTATAATGCATACAAAGTTAAATACCTGTGTATATTATCACTTATTTATCTTTAAACGTTTCGAATATATTCATAAAAAACTATTTTCCGGATTTGAACTTGAGAAACCTGTATCTCAGAAACTAGGCACTACCCGACCCATGTTTATGAGAACTTTTTCTCTTATTTTGAAAACTTCTATCACTTGGTATAGTTTGGCTTATGCAATTCTGGACACTCTTTATATATAAAAGTTCTATAATAGATAATAACTTATATGTATATTTCTTTGTTTTTAATATTAAAAACCACTGGCATTTAAAATTACACGGTGTTATACTATATTTTCTCCTAATGAAATCAGGTGACATGGTTCGTTATGTTTTGGGAATTTCGGTTAGTTGCGTTCGTTAAGAAAATTACATTAAGATAGGTAATTTGAAAAGGGAGAGATAATTTTCATTAAAATTAAATCATAAGCTTGTCAGCGCAAACCATTATACTATTAACTACAGAAAATCGCATTAGGTACTGCATAGTTGGTTTTATTTGATGTGAATGTTTTTCTTTTTGTTTTATGTAAAATATTTTTAATTATTAAACTAAAATTATAAATAGCCTATTTCTAAAAATGTATGTAATTATTGTATAGAGGGTTAAAATTTATTTTAATTTTTAATTTCTACTGTTTTTGAAGTTTGACAAACACTTTTCGATAATAACCAACTGACCAATAGAACGTTTGAAATTCAGTGTTACAACCAGGAGCGTAGAAATTAGTCCCAATATTTTTATTTTAACCTAAAATATATAATCTTTTGACAATGTTTGTTTCATTCATTCATCGTATTAAATATTTGCCTCGATCTCAAAAAACGAACTCAATTTAGGGCCTTGATTTTCTGTAAGTAGACACATGTAAGAAAAAAATCTTTTCATGGGTTTTCAGTGACGTATTTAGAAGAGATGCGGACAGCGCATCCTCTAAGGTTTTTTCTTAATAAATTAGAAATTTCATAATACATGGTTGTTTTAATTCGCTATTAATGAAAATATAGTTTTAATATCTAACAAAATTCAAATTTTGTGGCCCAATGGTAGCCAGGATTTTGTTTCCGGAGGGGTACAACTTAATCGCACCAATGAAAGAAGGAAAAAATTGATGTTTTCCCCAGCAGCATTTTAACTTTGTTTCAACATCGCCAAGGGTTCGAAGTGGGTAGTGAATGCGTACCGAATGGAATGGCATCCAGATAATTCCACATAGCCTCTCCTACCCAATTCCTGTCCTCACCTCCACGAAGAGTAATAAAGCACTACTCGGGTGAACCCTGGAGAACCTGAGCAACCCTGTAGAAGATTGGGTATCTACTCCAGTAAAAAACAGGGTCAGTGCTGGCGAGGAAAGAAGAAATGACCTCCAAAAAAGGGGTTAGTCGTGGTGCCAAAAACCCCAAACTGTAAAAAAAATTACGTTACGAGAGCTAAGGAAATGATGTCGATGATCTGGTAAACGGAAAAAGATTATTCGATTTGGATCATGGAATTTAAGAACATTGTATGTAGTGGGGGCTACGAGATCTCTATTAGATACTCTTCCAAATTATAACATGTGTTGGATGGAGGAATAAATATAACTTTAATAACCTGTTTATTTTGTAAATAAAATATCTAATTTGTTTTATGACTTTTCTTTATTATTTTTTTTTATCAAATATCTCACAAATATATATATATATATATATATATATATATATATATATATATATATATATATATATATATATATATATATATATATATATATATATATATATATATATATATATATATATATATATATATATATATATATATATATATATATATATATATATATATATATATATATATATATATATATATATATATATATATATATATATATATATATATATATATATATATATATATATATATATATATATATATATATATATATATATATATATATATATATATATATATATATATATATATATATATATATATATATATATATATATATATATATATATATATATATATATATATATATATATATATATATATATATATATATATATATATATATATATATATATATATATATATATATATATATATATATATATATATATATATATATATATATATATATATATATATATATATATATATATATATATATATATATATATATATATATATATATATAAGAACAGAGAATGAGTTAAACACGGGTGGTTTTCCTTTAGTGTCTTTTTTGAGTTTTGTCCATCATTTTAACTCAGCTACACCGTGCTGATGAAGTGCAATTTTTTTCTTTTTTGCGGGCATTACGCGATAATTCATTGTTACATATATATATATATATATATATATATATATATATATATATATATATATATATATATATATATATATATATATATATATATATATATATATACATACATATATATATACATATATATATATATATATATATATATATATATATATGTATTAATATTCTTGACATACTATTTTGACTCATCTAATAATAAGGTAACAAGGATTCACAACATTCTCCCACCTTTGCAATCGTAAATTGCAAACAAACTAACTATTTCTTTTTAAGCGCGCAAGAATTTTCACCACACGTCCTCTTCGAGTTATATAATTACCATCATCAGAGGTGCAAAAGGTGTTTCAATTGATTGTCTTCTATTTCATAAACATATCACACATTTTGAGACAACCTTTTTCACAGATCTTCTACCTTTTAACAGCCAATATCTTTTTCTTAAAATTTCTAGTAGTGTTTGTACCCTCATGTCCTGAAAGTACGTGTTGTTCTTCAATCAATTTAAGAACCATTGTATGATTCGAGAGTAGCACAATAGGATACTTAAAATCATTTATATCATCACCCAATACTTGTTTTGTTTCGACTCTGAAAAGTCCATTCTCCTACTCAAAAATCTGTAACTTTTTAAAAGATTTGAAATTATTTCCAATAAGGCTCTCTGCTTATATTAATTTTATAAGTTTAACTTCAGCTTATTTTACTTCATTGTAAGATAACTCGTCATGAACTTTCCTCCTTTTGTCTCTTAATTTTTTACAGCCGTTCTTATAATTTTTTTAATACTTCGAAAAATAACTAAATTCTTGAGATATTATTTCATTTTCAAATGTTAAGTGTAGAAATAATATGTTTGCTTTGTTCAAAACTAACTTCTTCATCTGAGTAATTTACTTCTGAGTATGGCCAGGACTTTGGCTTTCCCCTTAACCACTCTGGATCTTCCCACCATTTAATTTTTACTAGCATTTTTGAACTGCAACCTCTAGATAGAAGATCGGCAGCATTCATATTTTCTGGAACATGATACTAATCGCTAGGTTTAGTACATTTACAAATTTCTTTTACCCTGTTTCCTACAAATGTGCTCCAAGATGCTTTTGTCTTTATCGATGTTAGTGCAACTATGGAGTTACTCCAATAAGAAGTTTTTATTGCAGAGTGCTTCTAACTTTCTTACCTCCCTGACTTACTCTTGCTCCTATTACTGCTGCTAACAATTCTATGTTGTATCTTTCATAGGAGCAATTCGAGACTTAGCTTGAATTAATTGAATTGAAATTATCCCATCAACTTCAGCCTTCAAGAAAACACATGCAGAGTAAGATAATTTACTGGCATAGCAAAATACGTGCAACATAAAATTTTCAGATTTGCTTAAAGAAAACTTTCTCAACCTTCTAGGTATCATACAGAAGCTCAAAATATTTATTTGTTTTAACCATATTTCAAAACATTTCATTATATTTTTAGGCAGTTCTGTATCCCAAGCAATTTTTAATTTCCAAGTTTCTTGAAGTAAAAGTTTCGGAATTAAAGTTACTGGATAAGTAAATCCAATAAGATCAAAAACTCTTTGCGCTGCTGACAGTAAACCTCTTTTGGTTGTAGGAATTTGATCCAAAGAACTTATTGCTTTTAAATTACAATTAATCAGATCCTGCTTAAAATTACATGACAATCCTAATACAGGGTTAATGTGTGTTTATGATGAATTTTCTGCAGTACCAGAATCGTGAACCCAAGCTCTAAGGTCAAAATTTCCAGTCGAAATTAAATATTTGGTTTCACTTATATTTCTACACACACATTTCTAAATCAATTTTATTATCAACACTTGTAACACAATTATCGA
Source organism: Rhamnusium bicolor (assembly GCA_029963845.1). Classification (NCBI taxonomy): domain Eukaryota; kingdom Metazoa; phylum Arthropoda; class Insecta; order Coleoptera; family Cerambycidae; genus Rhamnusium; species Rhamnusium bicolor. Next base: position 429,962 of record JANEYF010004330.1, on the reverse strand, counting down.
CATAAAAAGCATTTTTCAACCTTACTGCAGTTTACCTATACTTCTCTGGTGCTTTTTCCAAGTGATAAGCTATGGTAGCAGCTAACATAAATAGACTAGCTGAAACACCAAAAACCACTCTACAATGTCTGTTGATTTTAATTTTATTACTAGCATAGTCTTCCCACCATAGGAATTTCACTTCAATTCAACAAAAAGAAGGTATTAATTCTATCAAATTTGGCCCTTTTCTAAGCATCCGTTTAGAGAATTTCCTTTACTGTCTTTTGCAGAAGCATCAAAAACAGGTCTAATTTTCGTAGTCGCACTTGATTATTTTATTACTATATGATGATGTAGATAATAACTACGATTTTGATTTTCTGATACTACTATCTCTTCAATATTCCCGGACTTCTCCCAGTCACAAAATACCGTAGAATAGTCTATAAATTTACCGATAGAAATAAGTTTCTTAGTAGTGCTTAATAATCTTTTTCCTGCTATATCCATATTACCTTGAAGTTAACGTCATATCTGTTATCTTGATTAATCGTAACAGTTTCATTAAAATAATTAAATGAATGAATAAATTTCCGTTCCTAATGTTTGCCTATTTTTAATATCTGTTGGATCTTTAATCCCCTAAACATCCAAATTACACAAATCTGAGATGGTTATATTATCTAAACATAACAAATTAACCACATTATTAGATGCACTTTGTGCTTCTATTACAGTACAGCCCAATTGCGTTTCAATCAGAAGAAGTCCATCATTACTAATTTTTTCTCATTCTCCAATTATATCTGCTCCTAATAATAATGTGATTTCTGTAATAATAGAAGTAGCATCGCTAAAAATATTATTTTTGTTCTTCATTCTAGTTAATTAAAGTCGAATTGTTTATGCGGGGGAATGAAATTGCAAATTCTTTTTTGATCTAGTACTGATACCTTACATTGAAATTAACTATCTACACTTTCAACTGTAATATCATATAAGCTGTGAATGCTTGGGGCTACATCTGTCCCTCCAAATACACCTAGTACAATAGTTTCATCCATAACCTTTTTCTATTTCATTTTCTTAACACATTCTGATAAAATATATGACTTCTAAGAATCAGAATCAATTAAAGCCCTGACAATCTTGTACCTATTATTGTGTGACGTACTTCGATGCTCTACCCAAGAGCAGAAGTGTCACTTTGACGCCCAACACTACGGCGGTGCACACGGTACGGATATCTCGGGCGCCAGTTTCTGTTTAGAGTGCAGAAACACCACTTTACTCTATCGGCGGGACGATAGAGGCCTGGCAACTACAGTGAAGATACGGCTAAGCCAGGGGTCGGGAAAAAGCGAACTTACATACTACAGTTAAGGAACAGACTCTCATTCAATATATGTACATTTATTCTACACACTAATTATTATTTACACTTTATATACACCTTAGTAACTACAACTTATCCTACAAGCGGTCTTATAATACAAGCGGTCTTATACTCCAAGCGGTCTTATACTACCAGCGGTCTTATACTACAAACTTATACTACAAACTTATACTACAACGGTCTTAACTACGGGCGAGCGGGGCAGTAAGCGGGCGGTCAAGCGGTGCGATACGGTAAGCCGCTGAATGAAGCGATGAAACGGTAAGCCGGTGAATGAAGCGGTGAAACGGTAAACAGCGATAAATTAATCGGTCACAAGCAGACGGCGGACGGATACCAGGAGGGGAAGCAAGCGCCAATACAAGCAAACTATGCCTATCTATAGCGGTTATTTATTATCGCTTGGCTGATGGATGGTTCCGGACTTATCATATGCCAAAGCTAGTACCTCCAAAGCGCCCTGCCGAAAATCACGTGCTCAGACGGCCTGGAGGGCACGCGGTATAATGCGGTTACGGTTGGGGGGAAAGGAGTGACAAGCCTAACAGTGGCAAATTGATGATGACGACGGTAAGGTCAAACTCCAAACTACCCTGCAGAATTTTTACGTGCTCAGGTAGCCCGGGGGACCCGCGGGTACGGACGATACCTCCAAGTCACCCTGCAGAATTTTTACGTGCTGAGGTGGCCTGGCAGGCACGCGGTTACGGGAATACCTCTAAGTCACCCTGCAGAATTTTTACGTACTCAGGTGGCCTAGACGACACGCGGTAGCAACTGACAGTACCTCCAAATCACCCTGCAGAATTTGTACGTGCTCAGGTGACCTGGAGGGCACGCGATATAACGCGGTTCTGGTTTGAGGGGGGGAAGAAGAGTGACAAGCCTAACAGTGGCAAATTGATGATGATGACGGTAAGGTCAAACTCCAAGCTACCCTGGAGAATTTTTACGTGCTCAGGTAGCCCGGCGGACCCGTGGGTACGGACGATACCTCCAAGTCACCCTGCAGAATTTTTACGTGCTCAGGTGGCCTGACAGGCATGCGGTTACGAAAGTACCTCTAAGTCACCCTGCAGAATTTTTACGTGCTCAGGTGGCCTAGAGGACACGCGATGGCAACTGACAGTACCTCCAAGTCACCCTGCAGAATTTTTACGTGCTCAGGTGGCCTGGCGGGCACGTAGTTTAGCGCGGTTCAAGTTGGAGAGGGGGGAAAGGAGTGGCAAGCCAAACAGTTGTAAATTGAAGATGACGACGGTAAGGTCAAACTCCAAACTACCCTGCAGAATTTTTACGTGCTCAGGTAGCCCGGGGGACCCGCGGTTACGGACGATACCTCCAAGTCACCCTGCAGAATTTTTACGTGCTCAGGTGGCCTGGCCGGCACGCGGTTACGGAAGTACCTCTAAATCACCCTGCAGAATTTTTACGTGCTCAGGTGGCCTAGAGGACACGCGGTAGCAAATGCTAGTATCCCCAAGTCACCCTGCAGAATTTTTACGTGCTCAGGTGGCCTGGAGAACACGCGGTGTAACGTGGTTCTAGTTCCAACTTTCGGCCGCTCTCCCGTTCTAAGGAGAGATATGAGGCGGATACGTCGTAGCGCTCGCGGTTCACGAACTCTAAATAAAGCCCGGAAAGTACTCACCAGCCAAGTAATACCGATTATTTACCAAACCTTTATCAAACCTTGCTACCTACTTCCGGGTCCTGGGCTGCTTCCTCTCTGGAGCGGTCGGTGTCGGCACGTCTGGTCGGTACGGGCGGCAGCAACGCACTGTTCTCGGATGCTCTGAAAAATCCTCAAGCTACTAAACTCTGCCAAAAAGCAGAAGTAGAATGGGACGCGGTAGTTATGCGCGGAATATAGCAATACGTCACCCGAATTCAATTTAAACAAACCTATACCTTTATACTCACAACATGATTACTTACTATGCTGGTCGGCGTGGTTCTTCAGTCAGCAGCTAAACGGCAACTGACTGATTCGAAAAATCCTCAAGCTACTAAACTTTGCCAAAGGCAGAAGTAGAATGAGATGCGGTAGTCATGCGCGGAATATTGCAATTACGTCACCTTTTACCGACTTAGAAAAATTCGTAATTACCTTTGTATACCTATGTACCTCGATACTCACAAGTTTACTTACTGCCCAAGTCGGCGTGGTGCTTCGGGTGGCGGTCAGACGGAGACTAACTTGTCTGCAAAATCCTCATGCTACTAAACACTGCCAAAAGCAGAAGTAGGACGGGACGCGGTAGTCATGCGCGGTTTATTACAGCTACGTCACCCGTTTATGGACTTAGAATAATTCCGCATTAAATTTAAATACCTATTTCTTTATACTCACGAATTTACTTACTATCCAAGTCGGCGTGGTGCTTCGGTTGGCGGTCAGACGGAGACTAACTTGATTGTAAAATCCTCATGCTACTAAACACTGCCAAAAGCAGAAGTAGGATGAGAGACGGTAGTCATGCGCGGTATATTACAACTACGTCACCCGTATATTGACTTAGAATAATTCCGCATGAAATTTAAATACCAATATATCCTTATACTCACGAGTTTACTTACTGTGCTGATCGGCGTGGTTCTTCGGTTGGCGGTCGGACGGGAACTAATTTGATTGTTTTCAGTCTCGGCCTCCTTCATGTTAGCGCGGGCACAAGGGTGCCGGGGCACAATGCGCGCTTCGCGTTTCGCGATTTACGTACTGCCTGCCACTTGGCATATGTGGAATGTTCATAAAAACATATCAATAGTACCTATCTATAATTAACAATTAAACTGTTATTAATTAAAAGCGCAGTACTACAATGGTTAAAATATTTTTCAAAACAGACAAATAGCACCTAGTTACCTAACTTAATTCTATAAAATAAAATCACTTCGTTACAATTGTTTACAACAAGCCGAACAATGAGCTTTTGTAATAATGTCTTAGTGTTCGTATTATTGGCTAAAACATTTTCAATATTTTTATTTGCAGTATCAACCCATTCTGAATTAGTTTCTATATGTTTGCCAACATTCAGGTCAAGACAGATTATTGCATAGTGCTCTTGCCACAAATGAGACATTTAACAAATGCTTTACATGCTATTATATTATGATTTGGTCTCAAACAACCAAAACAGCTTCTTTTTCTTTATAAAATTGTGTTTTTCCTGTTAAATTTTGAACCAACAAACTTTACTTGAATGGGAAGGTTTTTCGTAAAAAGTACAATTAAAATTTGGTTTCTCACCTCTTTTTTACACCGAAAATATTGTAGCTGCTGTAGGTATTTCTTCCGACTCTTCTAATTTTCGCTGACGGTTGTATCTTTTATCTTGTCATTTCTCAAAACCAAAACTTTTACGAACCAAACGAATTCTTTCTTCACTTTCTACTTATATAAATCTTAATAACATTTGTAAACATTTAGTTGATTCAATTATATTATTTGCGTCTTTATAAGTACTGCGATGTCTCTCCCATGCAATTAAAGTATTTTCTTGCAATGCGCACTCGAATAATGGGTAAAGCATAGCAGCATATTTATCGCTGGTTACACCTAATGACTCTAAAGCTCGCAACTGTGTTTCTAACTTATCAAATAAACTAGATTAACTTATATTTGCTTTATTTTTCGTTGCCTGCTGAAGAACTAAATTTAGTAACTCTAATATATACTTCTATAAAAAACTCATCTCTCGTAAACCTGATTTGTAACTGATCTATGGTCTTTTTGAAGTTCTGACCTGATGGAGGGAAAACTTTCCACCAATTTCCTTGCCACAGAACCTTGTTTGGTAGCTTGTATTAAATACTGAAATTTATCTTCAAGTTCGATAAATTTATTTTCATCAATCTTCTAAAATTGACCCCAAAAACCAATCCAGTTACGCACATCAGCATTAAATTTTTTTAAATTCTGATTTTGGTAATCGGAATAGTCTCTTACTTTGTGTCATTCCATCAGCTTCAAGACGTTCTGGGGGCTAATTTCTTGTAACAATTTTATCATCCTCAACATCTAATGAAAATAATAATTCTTAGATTTTTTCATGACAAACAAATAATCTTGTATCTCTATCTTTTAATTGTTTTGAAAGCGTAACAATCTTATTTTTGTCGAGCTGTTCGCTTCTTAAAACATTATCGATGTCTCGGCAAATTCTTATAAACATGCGCCTCAACTGCGACTTTCCTTATTTAAAATATTCAAATTCTCCATCACAGTTCCTGTCACGGTCGCCAAAATGTTGGATGGAGGGAGAAATATGACTTTAATAACCTGTTTATTTTGCTAATAAAACATCTATTTTGTTTTATGACTTTCTTTATTATTTGTTCTTTTCAAAAAATCTGACAAACATATATATTAATATTCTTAACATATACTATGTTGATTCATCTAATAAAAAGTAACAAGGATTCACAACAACATGGATGTCACAGCCATGCAAGAGATCCGCTGGAGGGGGACAGGAACTCTCCAGAAAAACTATAATAATGTATACCATCAATATATTTTTGGTGTAGGCTTTGTAGTTAATAAAAGAATTAGTAACCTAGTAATATGCTTTAAGGCCATAGATCATAGGTTATGTGTGCTGAGAATACGTGGAGTATTCTTTAACTATAGTTTCATAAATGCACACATGCCCCTACAGAAGATAAGACAGATCTAGAAAAAGAAGAATTTTATGATAAATTAGAACAAGTATATAGACAATGTCCCAAAAATGATGTCAAAATTGTCTTAGGGAATATGAACGCTTAAGTAGGCAAAGGGAAAATGTACAGACCGACAATAGAACCTTTTAATGTACATCATGAGAGTAACGACAATAGGATCAGAATCATAAACTTAGGTACATCTTTAAATATGACAATTAACAGCACATACTTCCAACATAAATGCATAAATAAGGTAACATGGACTTCACCAGATGAACAAACTCTAAATCAGATAGACCACGTCTTAATAAACTGAAGGCTTGGGTAAAACATCTGGATTGTAGAAGTTACAGAGAAGCTAACATCGACTCCAATCACTTCCTAATAGCAGGGGTACTCAGAGCACGAATATCGAACGCTTGGAAGGATACTATAAAATCAAAAGCAATAAAATACAATGTGGAAAAACTAAAGAGGGTAGATAACGTAAGAAGGTACCAAACAAATATAGACCGTAAACTAAATGAACCGCCTCAGTGTGATGCTGGACCCACTGAGGTTAACAAAAACTGGGAATTTTAAAAAAATACGCTTCACGAGACAGCAAAACAAGTACTGGGAAAGTCATTAAAAAAACAGCGAAGAGTGCAAGTGAGTAACGGAAGAGACCAATAAAGCCTAACTAAAAATCATTAGTTAAACAACTAGAGGTAGTATCTAGGAGTACCGAACAGAAAGATGAGAGGAAAAACGACTGCACAAACATAAAAAGAGACGACAAATAAATAATGAACTTAAAGAAATCGAAAACTTGAGAACAGAAAACATGAGTGGTAAAGAAAAAAATTCTCCAAAAGGATTAACATCAAAAGAAAAGCCTTTAAACCCCAAGCAAACCAAGTTATGACTGAGGATGGAACTCTGTTAAACGAGAAAACAGAAATAACAAAACGATAACAAGAACGTTTCAGTGCACTACTCAATGGTGAAAATAGGAATGCAAAAGTATATATAAATCATGAAAGACAGGAACAAGAGGAAATCATACCACCAACGTTAGAAGAAGTAAATAAAGCAATCCGCTCTCTAGTCGGAAATAAGACACCAGAATCAGATAACTTACCAGCAGAACTATTTAAACATAGCTGACAAACTTTTGCTATTCGTCATAAGATGTTGATACAAATATGTTAAACACATACCCTACCTGGGAATGGAATATGGGGATTATATGCCCCATACACAAAGAGGTAAATGTGCTGGAGTGCTCAAACTATAGTGTATCTTCCTGCTTAACACGGCATACAAAATCATGTCCTTGATACCCCACGATCAACTGGCAACACACGTAAAATACATCGTTAACTCATACCAAATAGGATTCCTGAAGAACAAACCTACCACTGATCATATATCAACCATCAGAAAAATACTTGAAAAAACGACAGAATTCGGCATTGACTGCCATTACATATTTGTAGACTTTAAAGCAGCTTACGACACCATCGACAGAACTCAGCTATACCTGGCTATAATTGAGCGAAAAACGGTATGTATGTTTGTCCTCAAGCTGGTCTTGAAAATATGGTGAAGTTGTGTAAAGAAACCTTGATTGTGTTTATGTATAAATCTTTCTAAAATATGCACCATTTACGACTGTTTAATTGTAAAAAGTGGTTGGTTACTTGATTGACTGATCTCTCTATTGATGCTGAGAAGGGAAAATCATGAGGATAATAGAATAACACAACAAATGTGTAGGTTATATTGTTTGTTTCAGTGCTTCCTCATCCTCTACATTCTTTATCATGCACGTATCACATTACGATGCACCGTCCGTAAAACATTAAAAAATTGCTCTAGTCTATACGTTGATAATTGAATCTTATGACGACGTATTCGCAACCTTAATAATAAACCTAAAACAACAATGTTCATAGTCCATATATTGTAGTTGGGCAGATGTTAAAACATGCCCCTTTTACTTTAGCCACAACTAACAAGTAATTTGGCAAGTCGTGCGGCTATTCAATGGTGCAACAGCAGGTAGATGGATATCTGGTGAGGCAATGACGGGCCGGCGGACAAATCGAAGCAGGCCGTGGGACTAGTCCATTGTTATGTGTTGTAGAGTTTACACGCTAATTTATTCCACTTCGTTGTATTTTATGTTGTTGTATTGTTGATAATTTTATTTGTTGTATTTTATTATTGATATTAATTTAATAATAAAATATGTCAGACGGTAAGGGTAAAAAATGAACATATACTGACAAATTGAATAGTTTATCAGTGAATTCTCGGATCTATTCTATAATGGTGCTACAATAATTTGTAAGGTGTGCAAGACAGACCTGTTATGCTGGGATTAATATGAATGTAGACGTCACGTAAATACTGTGCAGCATAAAACTAAAAAAAATGGCGTGCCTTCGAAAACACAGTTTATGTTCAATTTACTGTTAATGCTGATTGCGGGTGATGTTTTGCTGTACAAACTCGATAAACAACTATTCCGGGAGTTCTGGAATAAATACAATCCCCAGGTAATGTTACCAAGTCGCACAACGTTGCGTAACTATGCACCAACTGTACGCAAAGACATTGCAAATGAGATCAAATGTGTATTAAAAAATACACGGCTGTGGTTATATGTTGATGAGACGACAGATCGTAAAAGAATTCTATTGTAAATATTATAGTACGTGTACTGGACCCTCTTAAACCAACATTTCCACTGTTACTTGCTAGCAAAAGACTGAGTGTACAGACGAAATAATTATGCGGGTGGTGATGGAGATGTTAGAAAACTTTGATCTGTCAACAAGTCAATTGTTAATGTTTGTGACCGATGTTGCCACGACAATGCGTTTGGTAGGCCGTTCTCTTCAAGAACACGGTTGTAGGTTGGTACATGTTACGTATAAAGTGCATGCTTTAAATCTTCTGGCAGAAACTATTCGACAAGGTTTTCCAGAGGTAGATGCATTAATAGCAAGCACAAAAAAAGTGTTCGTTAAATCTCCTAAACGTCTTCGCTCATTTCACAGCAAGTGTCCCAGTATTCCCGAACCACCACAGCCGACTCTTACATGTTGGGGAACATGGTTGAAGGCAGCTTTTCATTACACTGAATATTTACAACAAATAATAGCTGTAATACTACAATTAAATCCAGGCAACTATTAAGGAAAGCAAGACAAAATTCGAAGATATTTCCATTGAAACAGCTTTAAAAACTATTTGCAAGATTACATGACGTTATAAAAAACTTACAAAACAGTGCGTCGTCGTTAGCGGAGTCACTGCAAATAGTGGACGAAGTAAATCGACTGCTACACGCTATAGGTGACGCAAAAAATGAGCTCGTTAGAGACAAGTTATGCACGTGTTAACGTAAAATACCGGCTCTACAAGATTAAGACAAATTTCTGATGGTACTGATGGTGCATCTCTAGATCCGTTAAGCGCGTTCAAAAACTATTGCTTTTGTTACCAGTTAATTTCTTTTATCACTCTTATTATGCTGCGCACGCCTATGTCCCGCCGCACATTTTTGCCAATTTTACTAATAAGCGACGTTGTCTAGCCGACCAGATTTTGTGGGTGACATGAACATGATTTTCTACACTTAATACAAAGTTAATTTCTGCGTAAATGTGGCCGTAGATCGCAAAATTGCTACTACCATCCCACCTAAATATGCCATTGTTGCGCCCCCTTCTTAGCCAAATCCAAAATCTATCAATGTGTATTTTCTATGAACGAATCTATAAAATTAATATTAACGTCTATTGATAAGTTATGTTATGTTTGTAGCATCTCATCTGTATAAAAATTCATTAAATTTGCTACCTAGTACATTTCAAGTTGCTTAAAAACTTATTATTTTTTATTTTAATTTGAGTTTGTTTTTTTTACCCGTGTATCATTTATTACTTCTCATATGGTTCTATTTTTGTTTGATTTCTTCACTAAAAGATAAAATTTGCTTTTATTTATTATGGAATCACATAAACTTTCTTTTGAAAGCTGAATTTTGTCTATTTAACTCAGCACAGTATTAATTTTTCATTAGCTTACATCATTTCTGGCGCAATAATTTTATTTGTTCTTTTTTAGTTTTCTTAAAAAGGAAAACAAATTCAAAGTTTGATTTTGCAATGTTTATTAAATAAGTAAAAGATTCATTAATCGTTACAATCATAAGATTGATGAACATTCATCTAGGTTTCTGTCCTTGAAAGATGGCAAAATCATCCATATATAATCATATTATTCACGCAAACATCGGTGAATCCTCGGTTTCTCATTTAGTTCAATATTTTAATATTCAGTTAATATACCACCACTGGTTATTCAGTTAATTCTATAACTTTTCCTGAGATACAATTAAAACGTTTTCTAGACACATTATCAAAATTATACATTAATGCAGTCGAGCGGATTATGCTGCATAACTAGATTTCAATCAACCAAATTGATTCGTTCCTCTGCACAAACATGCATAAATAATGAGAATTTGTAATACAACAATCATTAATCATGTATCCAGTTAACCTGCTCTCTCCTTAGGGATAACGCGTTCAACGGTGTTATTCCTTATTTTTCTCATATATCACGAAAGTCTGACAAGTGTCAGGGAGACCAACAAAGTCTAGATTGCGATTCGGAGTCTGTTTTGCAATTTCAAACGCCAATTATACATTCCCGACACATAAGCAATTCTCAGCAAGCCGAGAAATATGAAACATTTGAAATTCTCCGTCACTCACCGGCGGACATCAAGACGTGACTTCAGACATCATGTCAATGACAATAAAGTTGATGTTATCAGGGTCTAGAAATTCAAATTGGATGGATTTTATTCAAAAAGTATATGCGAATTTAATGAGATTTTCTCTAGAACTATACTTTTTATATTTTTATTTATATTTCGCTGTTAATTTTCAATGTTTTTTCGCAATTAAAATTTTTGTAGCGGTGATTAATTTTAGCTATTTCTGTGAAAAAAGTCTAATTTTCCCATTCATTTGAGTTAAAAAATGAAATTAATTTTCGCACTAATGGGAAAACTAATTATTTTTCCAACTAGCGAGAAAAATAAATAATTTAATATGGTCTGAACGTTATTTATTTATTTTATTTATTTATTTATTTTTTATTTATCTATTTTCAAATACATATACAGTTAATTGTGGCTTTCTCTAAATTTTTCTCTTTCTTGTTTTTTGGGACTACCACATGAATAATTCCTCATTATTAAAAAAATATAGTTAGTTACCACTGAAAAAATAAACCTCTGCACTTGTGACTTTACGTGAATCTGTTACCTTTTTCAAAGTCATTTATCTTTTTTTAGAATATGTCAAGCGTGAAATTTGACACATATATTATTTGTTTATGTAATATTCATAGACACTTATATACAACTTTTGATACTTAAAAATTATACAATATTAATTTTGTTCAATTCTTTTTTAGCATCGTTGTACCAAAAATTTACAGAGCATTGGGATAAACATTTTTCTTCATTCAATAATATTATTGCCGATTCCTTAATTTTCTTTTTTTGCTGTTCGCTTCTTTCATTAAAATTTTTGCCGAATCTCAGTATTTTATGCCCATTTTCCCAAGCATATTCGCAAATTTTCGATTTTGCAATTTCATCCCTTCTAATATAACATTTATTCTCACCTAACATTGCACTGATGAGATTTCATCAACTCCCTTAGCATTTGTCTCCATTAAATATAATATTTACAACTTCAGGTATCGTAACAGTCCGCTATTCCAATTGTGAGTTAATATTAGCATGGATATGATTATTGTAATATTCTACATTATAAGGATCAGCTGACATTTTATTTACTGAATTTATGAAGAAATTATTAATATTATCAGGATCCTTTAGATGGCAGGTTTCATCATTTGAGAGTTTACTATGTATACTTAATTTGTGAAGGGTCTGCCACAAGATTCTTGAACTTCTGTGATACGTTTTAAATATAAGTTTATTTTTCACGACAAGTGGATGCTGTAACATAATTCCTCATTAATTTATAATATGCCCATTTTGCTTCAGATTGCTTTTTAGTAATACGGATATTTTTCGGAGACAACCAATATTCAGACAAAGCCCTATCATGAATTTTCATTATTCTTTTTATTTTTGGTATAATCCAAGGATCAATTTTTTTGGTATTCATAATTTACGTAATGGTGCATGATTATTAAAGAGTTGTAAGATTTTTGTGTTAAGAAAAGCAATTTTTTTCTCAATATTTTCCATTTCTTCCACCCTATGCCAGTCAATATTTCGCGCATCTACATCAAACATTTCTGCATTTATACTTTTTTGTCTCTAACTAAAATATACTGTGAATAGTTTTTTCTGTTTATCGGCATGTCAACTAAACAGTAAATAAGATTGTGATCTGAGAATTTTGATACATTTATGACATTAGATCTTAAAACTGTATTTGGTATATTAATTAATAATATAATCTATTAAAGTACTACTGTCTTGTGTTACACGTGGAGGCTTATTTATTATTTGTGTTAAGCTAAACGACTCTGATAAAGTTAATAAATATTTAAACTCTGTGGTCGACTTATTTAGAAAATGTATATTAAAATGCTCTAAACAAAATACACAGGGTGGGGCAATAGTGCGTCGTACCTTGAAACCTCGAGTTCTACGATAGCTAGAAATTTTTTTAAAAATTTGTAAGTAAACTAGATAAAAAAGTCTATAACTGGAAATTATTTTCGAACATACGAGCCAAGACGAAATTACAGGACCAAGTGCCTTTTTTTTTAAATGGAATGCTATATATATCAGTACATTTTTTGAAGCCCCTTTCTAGGCTCTATTCATTCCTATATTATTATTGGCTATCTCCCAACCACTTTGATGTAATGAATTTTTTGTTGAAATAATGCCATCTGCAGATGGATATTAAAAAAATCAACACAGTCACAATTATGGGTTTTAAGAAAAACTTATGTGAATACCAGTTACGAGACATCTAATTAATGTTTTTGAATCATTTTCATTTCCTAAAAATGTACAGGGTGGCCAAAAATTAGTATTCAATTAATAACTTTTTAAATTGAATTTTCTCAATTTTTTCAATTGGAACACCCTGTATATTTTTCGACGATGTGATGTAGAAATGAAAAACGAACATTTTTTGTTAGTACTTCCCTATGGCTAATTGCAATCATTTTCGTTTTATAAATAAATAAGTGTCAAATTCAAGAATAAACTTAAAAAAAGAGGTTCCCTCAAATAATTCATTAGAAAAATTTATAATAGGTATTCAACGTGTTGCCAATTTTAATTGACACACGTCTTTATGCAATCTTGAAATGATGCCATTTAGTGGGACCGTTTCCATTGAAATGAGTAAACAGTATTTAACCAGTCCTTTACCGTGATGTTTTTTTGTAAATTTTTTTGCTGTTTTTGTTATTCGACAAGCAATAAAACCTCAGTTTGGTATCGTGTATAAAGGAGCATTTATCACACTTATCGGTCGTTAGTTACAATTTGTATTGAATTTAAAATATTTGGAATTTTACAATATGAATTTTAATAAAGCGGAAATTGTAGACATGACTTTTGTTTTGGACGAGTCAGACAGAAATTGTTTACTTGCCAATAGAATTTATCACCAACGTTATCTTGAAAGAAGGCTTCTTGATTTTAGCAGCTTCCAAAACCTTCTCGATAGATTTCTGGAAACTGGAAATGTCGAATAAAAAAAAGTGAAAGAATAAAACGTGTTGTGAACGAAGAAAATGAGTTTTCTGTGGTGCTGGCAACGGTTGAGAATCCCCATATTAGTCAAAGAGAAGTGACCTCATTAGTAGGAATAAGTAGACGGTCTGTGGGTCGAATCTTAAAAACAAATAAGTTGCATGCATATCATAATCAAATGCACCAGGAATTATCTGATGACGATTTTCAAAAGCGCCTACAATTTTGTAATTGGGCCAGAGGTAAAATGCAAGTTGATGTCAACTTCTTCAATAATGTTTTATTCACTGATGAGGCAACTTTTCATTAAAATGGATTTGTTAATAGGCACAATTTCCATTATTATGCTTCGGAAAATCCTCACTTTTTTATGCAAGTTGATAACCAACACAGATGGTCTATAAACGTTTGGGGAGGAATTATTGGAGAACATATAATAGGGCCACATTTCTTTGATGGTACATTGACTGGAGCTATTTATCTTCATTTTTTGGAAAACTGTCTGCCACAATTATTGGTAAATCTCCCTGGAAGAATTCGAAATATGATGTGGTTTCAGCAAGATGGTGCTCCACCACATTATTTAAATGCAGTTAAAGACAACTTAAATAATACCTACCCTCATCAATGGATTGGAAGAAATGGACCCACTAAATGGCCTGCTAGATCCCAAGATCTTACAAAAATGGATTTCTTTTTAGGGGGATACGTGAAGGAAATTGTTTATAGAGGCACACCAACAACAGTACAAAATATAAAGAAAAGAGTAATAACTGCATTTAGATCTATCACACCGGCAGTTTTAGGAACAGTGGGAACCTCATTTCAAAAGCGCATAGAGATGTGTGGCAATCAAAATGGCCAACATGTGGAACATTTACTATAATTTTTTCTACTGAGTTATTTGAAGAAACCTCTTTTTTTTAAGTTTATTTTTAAATGTTGTAATTATTGGTCAATAAAACGAAAATGGTTGCAATTAGCCATAGCGAAGTACTTACAAGAAATGTTCGTTTTTCATTTTTACATCACATCGTTGAAAAATATACAGGGTGTTCCATGTGAAAAAAATTGAGAAAATTAAATTTAAAAAAGTTCTTAATTGAATACTAATTTTTGGCCACCCTGTACATTTTTAGTAAATAAAAATGATTCAAAAACATTAACTAGATGTCTCGTAACTGGTATTCAGATAAGTTTTTCTTAAAACCTATAATTGTGACTGTGGTGATTTTTTTAATATCCATCTGCAAATGGCATTATTTCAACAAAAAAAATTCATTACATCTAGGATAGCCAATAATAATATAGGAATGAATAGAGCCTAAAACGAGGCTTCAAAAAATGTACTGATATACATAGCATTCCATTTAAAAAAAAAGGCACTTGGTTCTGTAATTTCGTCTTGGTTCGCCCTGTATGTTCGAAAATAATTTCCAGTTATAGACTTTTTTATCTAGTTTACTTGCAATTTTTTAAAAAATTTCTAGCTGTCGTAGAACTCGAGATATCGAGGTCCGACGCACTATTGCCCCACCCTGTATAACCAGTAGAAATCCCAAATTCAGCCAACAAATCTTCTAAAACCTGAAGTGATATATAATTAGTGTCTGGAGGACGATAGACACATCCAATGCACATACTGCTACTGTTTACCTTGCAAGTAACCCATAGGTGCTATAGCCCATGATTATTTTCCGTTTCAATAACTTTAATATTTTTTATGTTGTTACACTTTCTTACATACATGGCTACACCTCCTCCCCTTCAAGTTCTTCTGTCCAACCTAAATAACAAATAACCAGGTATATCTATTATAAAATTATGAATTTCAGCAATTAACTAAGTCTGACAGTAAGAAAATATCAGAATTATGCAGTAAAATGTATGATTTCAAGTCTTTATATTTATTATACAGAGATCTTATATTCAAGTGAGCAATGACTAAATTTGGTAGAACATTTTCATAATCATCAGCTATCACGTCATACTGCTGTAAAGAATCCTAATTTATTAAAAATAAATAACCAATCAGTTGCCAGTAACTCCCTATTTAGATTATAAAAGATACAAGTGTAATGAAAAAACAAATACAAATATCTATTCTATAAAAATATTAGTTTAATATTTTGTATTTTAATGAATTGTAAGCCAATTGTAAAGAAATGATAAAAAAAATATTTGTATAATAAAAAATTACTAACGTAAAAAGCCACAGGATAAGAATGAAATAAAGAGTAGGTATAAGAAATTAATATTTAAAAATTAATTCATATTTGATTAATTATAGTCCTACTATATAGATAAAGTTATATGTCTATTAATATGATTGATTATATTTTCAAGTCCGCAATATTTCGAATTATATATTTTCTGTTTCGATATGACATACAAATTTTGCCACCTAGGGTCCATAAATTAGTAACTCCAGATTTCACCACGTCTTCTTTTAGCAGCTTAAGTCGTGCATTTGTTAAGTCTTCTCTTATAATAAATCCTGTCTTTCTTCGTATCTTTTTCTTATTATAAATTTCAGCTCTTACTTTAAAAGAAAAAAATTTTACTATAATAGGACGTGGTTTTCCTTGCAGAGATTGACCAACTCTATGTGCTTTTTCCAAATCATTTATAAATATGTTAACATCCAGCTTATTTTTAAAAAGTTCTATTAGTAAATTTCTTACATTTTCTCCGTCCGTTTTTTTTATTCCATAAATTCTTAAATTGTTTGGGCCTGTTATACTGTTCATTATCATCAATTCTTCTCTCCAACATTTCGATTTTCTTCAAATTTTCCTCAACTTTGTTTATAAAAGAATTGAGACAGATTTCTAATTTTGAAAATCTTTCATCAAATTTACTATAAATGGCCTCAGTTTGTTGTATACAGATTTTTTTTATAATTCCTCAGTAAGTGTCTCGGCACTAGGTACTTCTTTTTGCGTTTTATTTCTGGTCATCATTAAATTAACTTGGTAGGACTACAGGTATACAGATAATGCAGAAATTCAATAAAAATGCACTCACTTCTTCACTTCTTATCTTGAAACATTACACATACATATAGAATAGAAAAAATTGATATTGCACACAAGTTATGGCTTTTGTTAACACTGTTTTTTCACTATTTTATTAATTTATTTCGGGAGCTAATACAATCTGCCCTCACTCAGACTTCACATCCAAACAGATCTCTCAATATATTAATTATAATGTACTGAGATATGTATGTAGAATGAAATATTCTAGTATCTATAGCTAATCTCTTAGTCTTGTGCTTATACCGAGCATTTTCTGATTTCACACAAGTTTTGAAATTAATCAATAAATAGTAATGGAAACTTTTGAAAAAGTTTGTATTTTGCACAAAAAAATATAGAAAAATGTGAATGGCCAAACTGTAAATTATTTTTATCAAATTTTACTACACAGCACATTTTACTTGAGTTCTAACCATACTAAACAGTAAACAGCCTATAGTATTGTCTTAAAATATTTTACGCTTTATGCTTAACAAAAAATATATGATGTGATACATATGGCTCAATCTTCATAAGGATAATTTTTTAATGGGGTTTTTATATATCTATAAATTTAAGGAAAAAATTTTGGGCAGTAGACAAACATAGGCATTTAGCGACATAAAATCTTTTTATAATATTTTCGAGAAAACATTTTTTATGCATTAAAATACACCTTGAGACTGATCAGTATTGTATTTAACCATATTATAAACACATGGTTAAATAATTTAGTAATAATATTTAAAACAGTATTTTAAAACTCCAGAATGTTTTTGCTAGCTATTCCGTTGAAGATTATCCTAGAAATGGAATAATTTAAGGTAGCATAGTTGAGGCCCTTTGCAACAGAGCAGCCGTTTATTTGAATTTGTAAATGTGTTAGATAATTCAAGAGACAGACATGTGCTTGTCAGTAACTACTTCAATTACTTGTAATGTCTCAACATTTTAAATACACCTTCATGCAAGATATACACACAAACATATGTATGCGTGAGCCAAAGTATACAGTAAAGACAAATTTCATTTATAGGGGATCAATTAGGTATATTGTTGCATAGTTTGACATTATTTTGATATTATCTCAAAAGATATATGGTCAAAATAATTTTTTTAAATCGTAGTCCCTACTACTAGTAGTATGTATGTGAGGTATTAAGAAAATTATTAAAAATAAAAATATTAAAAAAAGCCAAAACTAAATATTCAAACTGTACATTCTACAGTGATTTATATTTTAATGTGTTGATTTATTTCTTATACCTAATATTGTATATTTTATGTAATTTTTATTACCAGTAATAAAAGTATACAAGTTTTTTACCCAGCTCAATATTTAAGTAATATTTCTTTAGAGACTACCTTTAACAAAATCACTCAAATATTAGCATATGTAGAGGTCTGCGTGTGCGAATAAATGATTTTCTTAATGATATTATTAGAATGTAGAGAAAGGGATGTTAGAAAAGCATTCGTAATTTGTGAAAATGCAGCTCTATAATAACTCGTTTTAAATAATTGAAAAAAGAAATTAATTTCCCCCAAAGACAAATAGCCGTAGGCAGTAATAATTAGCAATAGAGCAAGAAAATACTGAAAGAATTTCAGGTTTTTACATTAAAAGATAAAATGAAATATCTAAGTACATACACCGAAAAGTCCAATATGATCTGCATCATTAAATTATGTGTACTGCTACTACTGTTCATTCTTCATTCCAAATGTTTTGGAGTAGGCGTTGATATTTTGTTATTAGGTTCGATATTCTAACAAAATTACTGATGTGACAAGTGTTTATGATTGCCTTCTAATGGACCAGAGAAGTAGTTACATATCGAAAGACTCTGGCAACAATCGGCGAAATTTGTTCAGCTTTGGTTTGCTTAAAGGTTCAAATCAAAACATATTATTCAATGGGGAATTTATGACGTCAGGATCCGATTCGTTCTGTCAATCTTATAACCACATCCGTTCAATGCTTCAAACTGTTTATTTTCATAACTTAACCTTGAAAGTTGAAATTTGCACCACTGTAATCCACCAGAATGGGCATCATGTAGAAAAGAGAGCAGCTTTTGTAAATATAATGAATGTATACAATACAACCTTTGCAAGTAACATGCTAATGCCCCAGTGTTAACATACCAACAGTGTAAGCTTTTTTTATAAAGATGCCATCACCAACAAAAAATATAAATGAAATACTACTAAATGTGATCACTGAGAGAGACCTTTAATCAAAAAAAAAAAAAAAACACGAATTTTATGATGGATTTTGAAATAATATCAAACCAACACATTCAATTGGCCACGATAATGACGTCAACATTTCGAAACTAAAGTGGATCCAGTCAAATAATCTGTCAGTTTTATGTCAATCAGAGTAAATAGTTATTTATACAAGTGCAAAAATTAAGAGTTTATTGCATTGTACGTGTAGTTCGACGAGTTAAGCAGAGAATGTCATTCTCTGCCTAACTCGTCGAACTACACGTACATCACATACCCACCAAATAAAAAATGATGAAAAACAAAATAAAACCAGCCCATACAATGAAATTAAAGTAGGAAATTTATATTAGCTTTTAACCTTGAAAAAGTCCGAAAACCCAGACGAAACGTAGGATAAATTGTTCATGTACCTGGCTGGAAGTCCTCTAAAAATAAAAATTGGAAATAAAATTTTTTTTGTTTTTTATTGAAGAAATAATTTTAAATTTATAAAGTTATGGAAAGAAATACAATAAACTTTAATTTTAACTATTATATCGTGCATTTTATTAAATCTCTTAACACGTTTCAATAGAACAAATCTATATAACTGTCACTGTATTTCAGCTTTGTTTGGAAACTTTTTTAATGTTGCCAACTGTGATTTGGATATAATTTATTACACATTTCTACAAATTTTTTCTAGTGAAATAGAGAAAGGGCTGTCTATTATTTAATGAAACAAAACTACAAACTCATCTCATCTCAGTATCTCATATTGATTTACTAGTACTTTTTAACTATCAGTACTATTCACTTTCACATTTTTTTCCAAAAAAAGCTAAGTTTTCAGGTATATTGCATTGATAACAATGTTAAACTAATTTGATGTTATATTTTTGTCTCAGTAAGTGAAACTGCCTCTGAGTTTAATGCCAATAAAAATCAGATTTTCCGATACAAAAATACATAAAGGTAATTTGATATTGACAATATGTTTTTTATAACAATTATAAATTGACTCTATATCAGGTAATCTGTATACCAAACTTCTACTTTCGAAGTACTTCCACGGAATTCCACTATTTTGGCCAGGACTGCCAAATAAATCCAAGAAATTCCAAAAGAATACCAAGGGAATTCCAAAGATATATGTATTTTTCTTAGATGGAAATGAACAGATATTTTTTTATCATTTATTTTAACAAAAACATTTTATAAGAACATTTGTAAAAAGCATTATATAAACATAACAAATAGATTCTAAAAAATAAAATAGGATAAAATGAAAACAATATTTTCAATACTTTATTTTCATAGTAGGACAGAAATAGATACTATTCATTACAACAAAAGACAGGAGAAAAAAAGTTTATAAGCAGGTTTGTAAAAAAATCCGAAAAACAGATTCCAAATGTAAAGCCATAAAATAAAAACAACCTTCCTTATAAATAAAACTGGATCCACGGATGCTTTCAAATAAGGCCTTCAAAATCAAATTCAAATTTTAAATAACCTCTTTTTAGGCAATCTTGTAAATATTGGTTCTAGTAAAACTCGAATGTCAGAAAATATATCCAGTAATGAAAATGTTTCCTCTGATAGTGCATATATTCTATCACTTGATGAAGAAGGAAACAGTGATAAATGTAAAATTCCTGAGAAAATTTTTGAAAAACTTGTAAGTGAAGGTTTACCACACATAATGAATGATTACCTTCAAACTAAATTATCTCTCATGGCCGTAAATGAATTAGTTTTAGATGGCCGCTATGATGTAATTTTTTAGAAAAAAAAGGCAACGTTATAAAGAAATTTTTTGATCTAAAAGTGGAAGTTTCTAGAAAACGGCTACGAAATACAAACAAATGGAAAAAAGATCAGCAATTGCAAAAGACAGATGAGCAGAATATCCCTCAAAATGAAAAACTTATGCTGAAAAAGAAGATAGAACAGAGACTGTTGTGCAAGGAAAATATAGATAGAA
Source organism: Rhamnusium bicolor (assembly GCA_029963845.1). Classification (NCBI taxonomy): domain Eukaryota; kingdom Metazoa; phylum Arthropoda; class Insecta; order Coleoptera; family Cerambycidae; genus Rhamnusium; species Rhamnusium bicolor. Next base: position 408,927 of record JANEYF010004330.1, on the reverse strand, counting down.
GTACAGTGAAAAGTTTACACTGGAAGCCAAAAAGGTTATTCTGAGCAATTGTTATTATTTGGACATTGACGCCAAAACTTCTCTCTAATTTAACAGTACTGGTTTTACACCAGTTGCACGTCGCGTCGCGTTTACATCATAAAGTTAATGTAAAGAGTCCGAAACAATATTCGTTCACGTTATAAAGAATTAAATTATTTAAAATAGACAAACAATTTTGGTATTTTGTTTGTTAATTCAACTTAGCAAAAAAATATTGAGATCATTAAAAAAATTGAAAACTGGACAATGTACTACTTTACTTGAAAAATTGAAAGCACCACTCAAGCACACCACATTGACTAAGTAGTAAGAACATATAAAAATATTTTCAGCCACACTATTCATGGAATAAAAATCACCATAATATTTTTGTTGTACCTTATCTCAGTATAACTCAAAGATACAGGATGTAAATTAAATAATACGAGGATAAAATTTTGCGACAATTTCTTGGTGATTTCCTCATATGTTAATATTTTTTCTATGAAGTTAACTTTTCTTTTGGGCAAAATGAAGTTGGACAAAATATTGATGGGCATACAGAAAATTACAATGCAGGTTTTGAGGTTCAACAACGAAGTAGAGAAAAGCCTTTTTAAGGCTTTTTAAATATTGTCTGAACGTTATTTATGGCATTCTCTAAATTTTCCTTTTTCTTTTTTGGGACTTACTACCACATGAATAATTCTTCGTTATCTAAAAAATGTAGTTAGTTGCCCAGTACGTTACTGGAAAAATAAACCTCTGCGCTTGTGACTTTGCGTCAAAAGATTTGTCAGAGGGTGTTTTTTGACAACTAATATGAGACACAAAAAATAATAATATAAATCCCTAACGTTTCGGAAAACGAATCTGTTTCCTTTTCAAGGTTATTTATATTTTTTAGAATCAAGCGTGCAACTTAATTCATATAATATTTGTTTATGTAATATCCATATACATAGAACTATCATTGATCCTAAAAAATTATACAATATTAATTTTGTTCAATTATTCTTTTAACATCGGTAACACGCTTTATGAAAATGTACAGAGTAAACATTTTTCTTTGTTCAATAATATTATTGTCGATTCCTTAATTTTTCTTTTTTTAAAAAAGTTGTATTAGAAAGGGTGAAATTGAAAAATCGGAAATGTGCGAATGTGCTTGGGCAAATGGACATGTAATAAACTGGGAATCGGCAAAAATTTAAATGAAAGAAACGGACAGCAAAAAAAGAAAAATTTAGAAATTGGCAATAATATTCTTGAATGAAGAAAAATGTTTATCCCAGTGCCCTGTAGATTCTGGTACAACTTGGTTACTGATGGTAAAAAAAGAATCGAACCAAAATTAATATTGTATAATTTTTAAGTATCAACAGATCTATGTAAGTATCTATGGATATTACATAAACAAATACTATACGTGTCAAGTTTCACGCTTGACATATTTTAAAAAGATATAATTAACTTTGAAAAAGGAAACAGATTCGTTTTCCAAAACATTAGGGAATTATATTATTATTTTTGTGTCTCATACTAGTAGTCAAAAAACACTCTCTGACTAATCTAGTGACGAAAAGTCACAAGCGCAGAGGTTTATTTTTCCAGTAACATACTGGGTAACTAACTATATTTTTTGACAACAGAAAATTATTCATGTGGTAGTAAGTTCCACAATAGAAAAAGCAAAATCAAGGCTTTTTATTTAAGGTAAACGTTGCCATATAATTTCCATGTGCACAGTTTAACTTCTGTAGGAAATAGACCTTGATTGGATAAATAATGTGGCAAATGGAGGAAGCTGTAAAATGGTAAGTTGCTTGTATAAGCTTTGCCTTTGCTCATAGATAGGAATCGTCTTGTAATTTGGTCGGAATCATGTGCCGGCGCAAATAACTGTTTAACATTTTTTGTCTCTACCCTTGATTTTGAGTGGATTGATCACAAATTCGAGGAGGTTGGTCATAGTTACCTACATTATAACAGAGATTTTGTTCGGATTAAAAATATAATCAGAAAAGTGGAAAACGTTTACGTGCCTGAGCAATACCACAACCTAATAAAACCTGCAAGCCCAAAAAACAACTCTATGTGTGTTGATACGAAAAATTATATAATATATAATATATTATAACATAAAAAATAAATGTGAATATTGATCATTGTTAATAAAAATAAATAAACTTTGAGAACCAAAAAACATCATTATTGAGTGGGTTGGAACCTTTGGTGTGAAACTGACATTGACGTAGTTTTCCACAAAACATCAAAACACCATATACTGTACTGGACGTGTGTTTCATCAACCAAGTTGGCATAATCTGGAGATGATTAAAACTGGTTTAGTTTTAATCATCTCTAGATGATGCCAACTTGGTAGGCGAAATGTGGGTTAAGTACAGTATATGGTGTTTTAGTGTTTTGTGGAAAACCATGTCAGTGTTAAAAAATCAGTCAACTCACTTTTTATTATGCCACAATATAGTGCAATGTGGCATAATGTGTAGACAAAAAATTTTAAGATGCCATCCTCGTTACACCATATAATATCTTTGGTACTAAAATAAAAAACAAAACAGCAACTTTGGTAATATAAAATCACAAATAATCTTGTTCTAAAATACATATACACATATGCATACACTGAGATCCGTTGCTGTAAAAAATACGAATTAAAAAAATACCGAAAAATATCGCTCTTCTTCAATGCCTGCTGCAACTAACCTATCGGACAGCGCGATCTATATGTCTTAGCCTAGAGTGAGAGTATGAAAATCATGGTCGCCAAATGTTGTCAGATTACGAGTATTATATTTTTTGCTATACAAACGTGAGGAAAATAATAAAAACAGGTATTGGTTGAAATGGAAGCAAATCACTTAGTGTATTTCCAGTAATTTATTGATACCTTTTGTCATGTTCTAGGGGGAGTGCAACTACCCCCTCTTGCACCCCCTTAGTGGTAACAATGATTAAAACCTTTTTTTATATTATTTCAGTAAAATTTGAGAATGATTAGTATTCCTAATATTCTGAATGCAAGATTGAAATGTATTTTTTGACAGTTTTCCAAATTAATTGAAATAAATGTATATTGATCGAATATGTATGCCTTTTGATACAAATTTTAAACTTATGATTTATATTTATTTAAAAATTTCTAAAACGTTAATGAACAATTGAAAGTTTCCAGGGTCAAAGAATACATCCAGAGAAAAATGTTATGCCATATACCCCAAAATGGAAACAACTAACGCACCTAGGCACCCTGGTATTTTGGAATTATTTTTCCTCGTCAGCGTAGTGTAACTTAAGAAATGTGATCTAAAGTGGAATAGATCTGGAACAAAAATTGAGAAGTAGGTGGAAAGTAAGTTCTCAGTATTTTACAAGCTACGCTGAGCTGACGCGACACAAATATTCCGAAACATGGTTATCCGTAGTTGTGTTGGTTGTTTTCATTTTGAAGTGTATGGCATAAAATTTTTCTTTGGATTTATTTAATAACTATCATGTCATAAATTTTAAGCTAGAGTTCTTTGTCTACGAGGAAATCTTCGGATATACAGTGCGTTCACAATGAAAGGAATAAATTCAATATAATCTGAACAACGTGGTTTAGCCAAAAACGCTGGTACACGTCGATCTGCAATTTTAAATTTGCATATTTTGAATCATACGATAAGTAAGTGTCACTTCCGGATTTTTCGGATGTGACATCAACTTATGTCTATACTGTTATTTTAAATGTAACACCCTGTATTTTTGTATAGATTTTTATAGACGATAAAAAGACGTCTCCAAAGATGTAGTAAACACGCTTTTATTATGAATACTTTTTGAATTATTTACAAAATACGTCAGATATTTATTCCACTAACATAGTAAACGTGCAATAGATTTTTAAGTTGCCAAAAAGTAATTGAAGATTCCAATATCAGGTGCCTCTAAGTTCAAGTGAGATTTATTTACCGAAAAAATGAATTTAACAGAAAATATCGAATTGCGGTGCTTATAATGATTGGTTTTTGGTGATTGAGTTCATATTCAACAGCAGGTATGAACTTATTTAATGAAAATTAACTTGACCGTCTACCGATTAGCCAATTTAGTGTGAGAAAAACTGAAAAAAATATTTAGAGAGTTGGTCACGTTAGAGATTTACATAAAGGTCGACCAAAAAAGGTACCTGAAGATGTTAAGGTAAATGTCCAGTTACACGTTCCAGAGAATTATTTTTTTCTGACGAGGCCACTTTCTGTTTAAGTGGTCATGTAAATAAACAAAATTGCAGATACTAGGAGATAGAAAATCCTCATTGGATGCAAGAGATTCACACATAATATCCTCAGAAAATTAATGTATTGGCAGGAATTGTCAACAATCGAATTATTGGGCCTTATTTCTTTGAAGGAACACTAAACGGAGAACACTATTTAGAGTTTTTTCAATTCGAACTTATTCCTGCTTTAGCTGTTCTGTTTCCCGACCCACAGGACCCTGACGTACCAAATGATATGATTTGATTTCAACAAGATGGAGCACCTCCCCACTATGCGATCGCTGTTCGTCAATTTCTAATTCTAATCTTCCCCACTAGATGGATTGGAAAGAGGGGACTTATTGAGTGGCCGCCGAGTCACCTGATCTAACCCCTTTAGAGTGTCTTTTATCGAGTTATTTAAAATTTCAAGTCTTTGTGAACTATCCTAACAACCTTAATGGTTAAAAGAAAGAATACGCTAGGAAATACGACTAATCTCACCAGAAATGATTCACAACATCCAACGAGAAATAATTATTCGAATTAAAAAATGCATTGAAGTAAACGGGCAACACATTGAACATGTACTAACTTAGAAACATTTAATGCAGTAAGTTTGTAAATAATACAAAAAAGTATTCATAATAAAAACGTGCTTACTATATTTTTGAAAATGTCCTTTTATCATCTAACAAAGCTGATATAAATTCCGGAAAAACAGGAAGTGACAGTGACTTGCCGTTCGACTCAAAATGTGCCAATTCAAAATCGCAAATCGACGCATCCGAGTGTTTTTGTTCAGATTATAATAAATTCATTCCTTTAATTGTGAGTATACAATTAAATAATGCCCCTAAATATTTTACGAAGAGAATATTGATATATCACATCATTTGGGAGCGCCAAATGTCCTGCAATACGTAAAACATACACATTTTGAACTAGTATTTCCAGCAAGAGATGACGCGTTATATCACCTGTGGTTTTAATCCAAAAGAAATTTTACCAATATTGGTTAAAATTGTCCATTGCGATCCCATCTCTTTCTCCAGCCTGTAGTACCGATGAGTTCATGGAAGAACGAACATGTCTACTGCTATTGGTAAAGAGGAATCAAATCGCAATACGCGACATACTAATATCCTCCTCGTAAAATATTCGGTGGCATTACTTAAGAGGCTATTTGACCCTTATTGTTAAATCGTCTTAAAATATCATAGTATTAGTCCACAGGATTTTTCATATATCTAAATGAAATTGCTTATTGGATAAAATAGCATTTAAAATTTCAAATATATAAATGGGAGTGAAAGCACGAGCCGCCAACTCACTATTTACTGTGACGTCAATCTTGTAGTAAACAAACAAGTGCAAGTAACGCTCGGTATCGTTTTTTTTTTATTTATCATATAAAATAATGAGTTCCCATCATTATACGTGCTGTTTGGTGTCGAACTGCAAGAGTTTAAGTATAAACACACCACAGAAATTGTTTATTAAACTGCCAGATGATATTAAAATGAGAAGAACTTGGTTGCAACTTGCCAGGAGACCTAAAATTATAATCGAGTATCCTATTTTGTATTATACATTTAGTAGCCTCGAACTTTATAACTAATGCAAACAAGTGAAGTCTTTCACATATGCACCATAACCTCAAAACCTATCATTTTTTTTAATACAAAAAAAATAATTACCTACATTATGCACACTTTTATAAACATAAGTATCTAGTTAGCTTTAAAATTAGAAGTAAACAAATATTGCATACTTACACAGATGTTTTAATGTTTCTAAATTCGGCAGAACAGAAATCGGGATCAGTCGCAAAGAATTTAGCCACCATCATTGTGTTGAATAAGATTTGCAGGAAACAACTACTCAGGGCCCAACCTGCACTGAATTAAACCTTCAAATCTTGTTTGGTAGCTAAGATCATTTGTCAATTCCTCACTAGACATAGACCGGTTTCGAACTTGTTATGTTCTCGTCAGTATACCATAAGTAATGAAAAAGACAAACAATAGTAGCACACCAGGCTAGCCTAAAGCAGACTAAGCAAGACAGACATAGTGAGTGATAAGTGTATCCCTCTGACGGTCAGTTATACTACCAGTCAGACTCACTGATGTCTTAGTGACTGATAGCTAACTGCAAAGCAGGTACCTAAAGCTTCGACCTCTAACCCTTGTGGGCTAAACTATATACTGAATAAAATTTGCAGGAAACAACTGCTCAGCGGATAAAAGCCCCGACCTGTATTGAGTTAAACTTGCAAATCTTGTTTGGTAGCTAAGATCATTTGTCAATTCCTCACTATACGGAGACCGGTTTCGAACTTTTTATGCTTTCGTCAGTGTGCCATAAGTAATGGAGAATACAAATAATAATAGCAAACCAGGCTAGCCTAAAGCAGACTAAGCAAAACAAACATAGTGAGTGATATTTTTAATAAAGACAAAGAAAGTCCTCAAAAAGTTCAAAACGCTTGCTTAAGATTCAGTTATGGTCTAAGGAAGTTTGATCATATATCATCTAAATTTCTTGATTCTAAATCGCTAAACCTGGATGAGCGTTTCCAGCTTCATTTAGCTTGTATGGTTTATAAAATTGATAAACTCGAAACACCCAAATATCTATACGATAAGTTAGTGAAAGGTATCAACACTCATGAACTCGTTACTCGTCATAGGGAGTTGTATACTGTACCCAAGCATAGTTCAGCAAAATTTGAAAGATGTTTTACCTATAACGCGGTTACATTATATAATAAGCTACCACATTATATTAAATCTTCCCCCTCTATTAACTCATTCAGGTCAAATTAACTCATTCAGGTCAAATCCTTACTCTATACCAACAGAAATATGTAAATCTTTCGCTCTTATTCTTGTGTATTTCTATATTTTCCATTTTTTTTATTTTTCTTTTTTCATTTGTTGATTAAATGGAATGGTTAGGTGTAAGAGCAACTATGTTGAACCTCGCCATTCCTGTAACAATTTTCTGTTATTTATAATCACTTAACATAAATAAAGACATTTAATTATTATTATTATTATAAGTGTATCCCTCTGGTGATCAGTGCTACTACCACCAGAGCAGATACCAAGTCATTATTGTGTCAATTCTTGGCAACTTCGTACTCTCCGCTTTTAAAAAACCGCCCTCCATGATTAATTATTATATACTTGAAAAAACAACACGAAAACATTCCAAATATTCACAATGAAGTCACAATAATGTAACCGTAGGTTTTGCTTACTACAAGAGTGACGTCACACCATCATGGCGGATAGCGCTTTTTGACATGTCGTTCACAGACTAAAATATTGCAATTTTAAAATTGAAATAATAAATCAACCTCGTGTTGTTGCGATAATTTCTGATTTCTTCATAATGTCAAACACCCTATCGACTTTTTCATAATCAAAGAACCCTAGCTTGCCATTTATAACATACCAAATAAACTACTGTAGTAAATAGTTTTAAATAGACATAATGAATAGAACATAAAAATGACAATCTACATGGCAAATGAACGATACCGAAAAAAATTTTCTTTAAATTTAAATCATAGACAAAAAGTAAATTCAAAATTTGCTACTTTTAGAATAAAATGTATTTTTTTGTTTATAGTTGATTGATTCGACCTTTACTTGATGAAAATCCATTTTACAAATAAACACAAAATAAACTTATGTTTGATTTTCACAATTTTATTAACTCATGATAATTGTTTCGCCACACAGTGGCTTCATCAGATGGTGAGTACAAGACTAAATTTTTATTACAAAGTGAGGGTATATATGAGTATCAACTAACTAATCTAGGGTAATAAAATGAAACAGTAATAAAATAAGGTACAAAATAATATAGAAAATATTTAACAGTGGTGAACAGTTTAAATTTAGCTGGTCATTTAAAATAATATTACTGTTTTTTAATTTATTGATTTCTAATGTCTCAATCTTTATTTTTTGTTTATTCCGGAAAAGATTAAAATTTCATCTAAATACAAGAAAATGTTGTCATTGTTCATTTTAATTAAGTACTTTTAATTATTTCAAATCCTCTATTATCCTATTTCGCATTATTTCGGTAATTAATTTTTGTGTTGTCCCAGTATTAAAACCGTTTTAAAACATTTGGCCTGCAAATTATTTAAACTGTAAACAGTGAGTGGAAAGTCAGCGAAATTTTATGTTAGATTGTGTTATTTGTGCCCTTCTGTATTTCTAATTAGAAAACAGGCTTGTTGAGAAGGTGCATAGATAATAAAGAATTAAATTAAAACGCAAAAAAGTTGGCAATGTTCGTGGGGTAGTAAACCACACCCTATTTATATCAAGTGGGAGAAACAGGTGCGTCACCAAAAATAATATTATTCCCTGAAACTAATTCTAACATCATATATTTTAATAATTTAATCTACTAATTACTTATTTAACGCTAACTCGCATTCTAAGTAACTTGGGAATACCTAGATAATTATAAAAATATTTAATAAATTGCAACCAAAATTTAAAAATTACAGCAAAATAAACATGTATTTGAAAGCCAATTAAAACTGAATTTTATAAACAGACCTTTGTGACATACTTGATCGAATACATTGTAGATATCTAAAGCAATCGCTTGGTAATTTTTACACAGGGTGATCTTTAAATATATGGAAAAAATTCAGAAAATGATTCCTCAACTTATTTTGAGAGGAAAAGCTAATATGAAGTTTTGGCGTTAACTAGTTCGTTTTGAAGTTATTGTGTAGTTTTTCAAAAACAAGATTTTCCTTAGTATCTCTGAAATGACAAAATATTTTTACGAAACTCGGTGTGCATTATGAATGTTTATACTGGCTCTGAAAGTTTTTTCCATCTAACAGGGGCATCTAGGTAAATCTCTGGGTTGACATTTTTTCCCAAAAAGAAATGGATACGCTACTGAGTTTTCGGAATTTTGATACTTTTTTATGAATCACTATTTGAACTGCATAAAAAAGATTACTTGGGACTTTCTTTTACGTTGAACTTTTTTGGGTGTAAATAGTGTATTAACACACATTGGACACAACATTTGGCGTTTAATTTAAAATTAATCATAATAATTTAAGTCCAAACATGAAGAAATATTCAACAACATAGTCATCAAAGATTAAAACCGTTTACCTACATAAAATATTCAGAATATTAAAATTCCCAGATTTTTTTTCCTTGGAAAAAAAATCAGCACACTGTAGCCACAGACAGGTTAATCTGTGCTGTAGCTAAGAAACCAAGCAGTTAATAAATAGTGGTGAGAGGTATGAAACCACTCGTATGGTCTAAATGCTACTATCCGACCAACATCATAGATGTCTCTGTGGCGGATAGCGACTTGCGAAGCAAGTACCGAGAGCGGCGACCTCTAGCCAAGGTGGACTAAACTACTGTTATTAAATATGATTTGAACGGAACAACTACTCAGCGGGCAAATACCCCGACCTGCATTGGATTACATCTTCAAATTATGATAGATCGATAGCCAATATCATTTGTCAATTCCTAACCAGACATAGACCGGTTTCGAACTTACTTGTTCTCCTCAGTATGCCATAGGTTATGGAACAGACAAATGGTAGTGGCCAACCTGCTAGCCATATACTAATTAAGGTAAATTGAGTAGTGGTGAGAGGTATGAAACTTCTCGTATGATCTAAATGCTACTATCCGACCGATATCATAGATGTCTCTGTGGCGGATAGCGACTTGCGAAGCAAGTACCGAGAGCGGCGACCTCTAGCCCAGGTGGACTAAACTACTGTTATTAAATACGATTTGAACGAAACAACTACTCAGCGGGCAAATACCCCTACCTGCATTGGATTACACCTTTACATCATGATAGATCCATAGCCAATATCATTTGTCTATTCCTAACCTACGAGAAGTTTCATACCTCTCACCACTACACGCTGAGTAGTTGTTTCGTCAAATCATATTTAATAACAGTAGTTTAGTCCACCTGGGCTAGAGGTCACTGCTCTCGGTACTTGCTTCGCAAGTCGCTATCCGCCACAGAGACATCTATGATGTCTGACGGATAGTAGCATTTAGACCATACGAGAAGTTTCATACCTCTCACCACTACTCAATTTACCTTGTTAGTATATGACTAGCAGGTTGGCCACTATCATTTGTCTGTTCCATAACCTATAGCATACTAAGGAGAACAAATAAGTTCGAAACCGGTCTATGTCTGGTTAGGAATTGACAAATAATATTGGCTATCGATCTATCATAATTTGAAGATGTAATCCAATGCAGGTCGGGGTATTTGCACGCTGAGTAGTTGTTTCGTTCAAATCATATTTAATAACAGTTAACGAATGACAAAACATCATTTTAGCTTCTCGTTTGAAAATAGGTTCTGGAATCATTTCCCGATTTTTTTCGATGGACTTAAGGATCACAATGTATATCTGTGGATTGCCTCATTGGTAGAGATGCACACCTGCTGCCACATTCATAGGCATGTATGTTACAGTAAATGTAAACAGATAGGTATAATATGTGTACATTATCCACTTTAACCAGCATTTCATGCACATTCCCCAATTAAATTGGGAAATGTGCATATTAACTAAGCAAGCCGCGGTAAAAGTACAAAGTTTTGTTCTACTATGACATGAAGGTTTAAAATGACCTTTAAAATGTCATTACTCCGTTCAATTTTCCTTGCCCAACATTTCATTTTCGATAACTGACCTTAAGCTGTCACCTTTATAAGATTCAAAATGACAAAAAAATGACATTTTAGAGAAACAAAATGTTGTCTACTTTCCCAAAGTGCATAGGTAACTGCATCGGTTAAAGTAAGCAGAACGCCTAATTTATAAATTTCTTTCTACATTAACCATCCTGCCTAGTAAATGTAAACATTCACGGGAAAATATTTTCCAAATTACGTACTTTGACAGTAACATATACAGAGTGGGGCAATAGTGTCAGACTTTGATATCTCGAGTTCTATGATAGCTAGAAACTTGACTTAAAAACCTAAGTAAACTGGATAAAAAAGTCTATAACAGGAAATTATTTTTGAATATACAGGATGAGCCAAGACGATTTTACAGAGTCAAGTAACATTTTTTAAATGAAATGCCATGTATATAAGAACATTTTTTGAAACCTCTTTGTGGCCTCCTTTCACTCCTTTATTATTGTTGACATTCTTCCAACCACTTGGATGTAATGATTTTTTTTCTTGAAATTATTCCATTTACACATGTATTTTAAAAATATCACGATAATCACAACTACCGATTTTAAGAAAAAAATATGTTGATACCAGTTATGAGACATCTATGTGTTGACACTCAACCATTTTCACTTCCTAAATGTATACAGGGTGGCAAAAAAAGGATTTTCAAATTTACAACTTTTTTGAACTGAATGTTCTTAATTTTTTTCAAATGGAACACCTTGTATATTTGTAGACGATGTGATGCAGGATTGAAAAACGAACATTTTTTATACGTACTATGCTATTTGTAACCATTTTCAATTTATTGAACTATAACTGCAAAATTCAGCAATAAAAATTAAAAATGAGGGTTTTTTTCAAATAATTCAAAAGAAGGTATTATAATAAGCGTGTTACATGATGCCCATAAAAGCATCACATCAACAATAATCCAAAATTTTAAGGAAAGGATAATAAATACTTTTAGAACTCTGGCAATTTTATGAACAGTAGAAACCTCATTCCAAAGACGCATAGAAATATGTGTCAATCAAAATGAACAACATGTGGAGCACTTTTTATAATATCCTCTCTTGAATTACAAAAAAAAATATTTTTAATTTTTATTGCTGAATTTTGCAGTTATTGTCCAACAAATCGAAAATGGTTACAAATAGCCATAAGGATGTATGTACAAAAAAATGTTCGTTTTTCAATTCCACATCAAAATTCCTAAAATATACAGGGTGTTCTATTTGAAAAAAATGAGAAAATTCAGTTGAAATAGTTGTAAATTTAAAAATTATTTTTCGCCACAATATACAGGGTGAGTTTTAAATGCGTAGTTATATTTTAACCCTTAATATATTTCGACGTGTACAATTGATTGACACTGTCAAAAAATTTTTTTGAAAAAAAAATTAATTTCTGATAATTTTTTCGTCCTCCAGCAATTGACATTTTGATAATCACTGGATGACTTTGTAAACGCCGTTCACAGAAATGACGTAACTGAAGGTAGTGTTGCCACTGCCAGAGTTCGTCATCAAAGTTATCCTAACTCATGATTTGCAAATTTTGAATTTTTAAAATAATTATTACCCTTTGGTCACGGACATTTTGTGAGACGATATTAAACTTATTTAATATCAGTGTGGACGCCGCACCAAACAAATGTAATAGTTTATAAAATATTGAGCTCTTTTTAATAAAGCATGATATCTGTATGCACTGGCCGAAAGGCGGCCAAGGCGCGATTTATTAGTTCTTTGTGGAAAGCGACACTTCTCACTTGTAGCTTGCTCTTAAAATAAAAGGTGTTAAAATTATCTGTTTATCTATTTTCCTTTGTAAAATTAGGTAATCCTGACACCTTTTTTATAAATAAACAGAACTCGTCACGTAAGCACCAAATATTAAAAATATGCAATATTTTTGCTGTGTATTTTAAATTATTATTATTGTCTCTTATAGTTTAAGTTTAATATGGTTCATTTATAAAAATGAATCAAAGTTGAAAATAATCATTTAAAAAAAACGCATTTACTTTAAAAGAAGGGAAAAGCAGATTTGTTTACTTACCTAATACAACAGTTACTACATGAACATATCACATGGGCTTGACGTTTGAATAGCATTCCATAGCCATTTTGCTCGTCTAGTATTTTCATCTACTTGAAAATATGCCTTTAACATATCCAGCATTAGAATAATAAAATTATTCGCTATGGTTAATCACTACTTTTCACAAAATGAACCACAAAGGAACAAATTATAAATAATAAATTTCGGTAACATAGTAACTCAAAACTTCGAATCACAAATTTAATCACAAAAAACTATAAATAACGGTATTAAACACATTTTTGTAAATGCTAATTCAGTCAGGTACACCGACACTCACGAACTATCAATAACACTGATTTTTGCATGGGGTGTAGTGTTGCGAGATGTGAGATTTTAACATAGTTTATAAATTTCGTTATACATAAATCATGGTGCTTTTCAAAAAATTTCTATTGACTTAACTGACGGTTAATTTAGCTAACTGAGCATTGAAAAAACGGGTCTTACCATCGCAACAGAAACAACAGAAAACATCAAAAGACTATTATTTATTTGGGCTTGCACAACTATCGCTGTTTACGCGAGGTTCCGATTTATATAGATCTACGTACATGGTATAAAATTTATTCAGTTTACTCATTTTTAATCGAAGAACTGACCAAGGTCGGAGCTGACGACCTAAATTAGATTTTTTTATTAACTTTTGATAATATTGGTGTAAAATGGTAGAAATTTTTAATTAATAGTTTTATTACTTAAAAAAAGTGCAGGTACACAAGGGAAATAATGGTATAAATACCATAAAAATGGTATGTCTGGCAACACTGATTAGGTGCGTGTTTAGGTGTGTGAAGATCATAGGTTACATTTCCCAGTTAAAGTACGGAATGATCGTATATTTTGCATTTAAATGCTGCTATTTAGCATTGTTTTAGTAAAGGTGATATTACCTCAGAAATATTCTGGTCTTTTAAAAATATAACTTTTTTATCAGTGTTAGGTTGCGGCCGCAAAAATATAGCTGCTATTTATTTGCACTGTTTTCAAATAAAAATAAAATGATTTTATTAGTACTATAAATTTTGTTTTGCAAAAAATGTTAATTTCAATTGACAATAATAAATTTATCGGTATTAAAATGACCTACTGTAACAAAACAAAAAAAATCTATTCTTAGTAATAGAAATCGTTCAAACCATTGAGCATGTGACGTCAAACCCAATTAGCAAGCACGGGAGAAACGATTTCTGCGGGAGCTGTTATGATTCTTTTTCCAAATAAATTTCAACTATATTATTATTAATAAGATCTGTAATCTATAATTGTAACTAAATTAATCTTTTCCTTCCAATAGAAATAGCGCAGAGCACTGTGTGACTTCAACCCAATAACAGTCACGGGACAGTCGCTATGATTCTTTTCCAAAAAATTTCATATATTGGTAACAGCTCAAGTGTATGATTTTAACTATTATTAATTTTTTTGTGGACAAACCTATTAGCAGGTAGAACAGGTATTGAATTCAATTTGGCTATTGTATTTAATCTAAACATGCGCACTATGAAGCTCAATAAATTACAACCTTTTCAAACTTTCCATTTTGTGGCTGAGTGGCTGTTAAACTTAATTTATTTGAAATAAAAGTATGTAGTGATAAATTATAGTTTCCAACAAACCAAAAACATCAGCTGATAAAAGACATCTGCCCCAAGATGACAGTTAACAGCTGGCAAATGTTAAAATTTCAAAACGGATTTCAAATCATTTTAGATACTGTTCATGAAAACGTTGAGCGGTATTGAACTGAAGTCGATTTCAATACTCCATGGAAACGTAGTAAATATCTGACACGCTACGCTAATATCACAGTTCACATTATGGTAGTTGAATTTTTATTATGTAATGGCCTATCCCGAATAAAGTGCTGTTTTCAAGAAAAGAAATATCTTTTTTAAAAAAAATTATGTATATTATCCTCCTAACCGACCAGAGTATTATGGAGGAAAAAAATGCAAACTGTTATGTATGTCCAGTGTAAAAAGTGACAGAAGTGTGTGAAAATTCTGCAAATTATTTTCCATCACCTGATATTGTGTTGCACCTTCAGTGTTTTACTATTAGGTGCCAATTAAAACAGTAGAGAGCTGATTTATTCCTTGAACACCTACACATTTCAAATTATTGTAATAGCAGAGGTTAAGAATCTACTTAAAAATAATAAACCTTTTATAAACTTTGAAAAAATGAGATGGGAACATTAAATTCCTCTCGAGATTCCCTAAAAAGTTTACTGTTCATCGAAAAATTTAGTTTTAGTTGTACATTCCATATGAAATGCTTAAAAAGAAATGTTGAATGGTGCAAGAAAAAAGTCAAAATTGTACATTCCTCACGTAAGATATTTCAAAATGTTTAAAAATTATTTCAAGTGGAGCAATTAATCGTTTAAGTAGGTAATTATTTCATCCAAAGTTATTATAAATTCGGGAATGAACTTAATGCTAGGGCTCGGTTTTTCAATCGTGGGTTAGCTAAACTCGCACTTTTAGAATTCGAATTTTTTCAATTTTACATTTGTTTTGGTAGTGGTTATAGCAACAAATATTTTATGCTAAAGTAACTTTTAGTTGAAGTGGTTTGTATTAGAATCTCATCGATTTTTGTGAAAATATAATGCTAGGTAACCTCCAACTTATGTTAACTCACGATTGTAAAATCGGGCCTAGGTGAGAGAATTACATAAGAAATGCAGCAACGTTGCTTCAGTCCATTACATCATTTTAGCTAAGATATAGAATGTTTCCAGTAACCAGCAGTTCCAAAATAGTTTCATCGTATTTTTTTGAAATTCAATAACTCAGTTACATGTGGGAATTAAAAAATATATATATACGTCAGAAGGTTTCTACAGATGTCAAGAATCGGTGGTTTAAATATATCTACACACTTAAAACTTACCCTGTATACTTTTAGAAAGTGAAAATCGCTAAGTGTCATCATACAGATGTCTTATAACTGTTACTAACATATTTTTTTCTTAAAATCGATAATTGTGACTGTAGTGACTTTTAATGTACACGTGTAAATGGCATAATTTCAACAAAAAAAAAATCATTACATCCAAGTAGTTGGGAGAGTGTCAATAATAATACAGGAGTGGAAGGAGGCCACAAAGAGGTTTCAAAAATACATATACATAGAATTCTATTTTAAAAAAATGATATTTGACCTTGTAGATTCATCTTGGCTCACCCTGTATATTCGAAAATAATTTCCAGTTATAGACTTTTTTGTCTAGTTTATTTATGTTTATAAATCAAGTTTCTAGCTATCATAGAACTCGACATATCGAAGTCGGACGCACTATTGCCCCACCCTATATATTAAATGATATCTGGTTCATAAGGCCTTTTACATTTTGCAACTTATATTTGTAAGCATCCAGACAAATTTAATGACGTCTGGTGTCTGGTATATAATTTATATCTGGTGTTGACACATATATTCTACTGAAAAAGGCATTTAAAATGTGCAGATACCTACCAAACATGCCACTTTTATAAATGACTTTATACATACATGTTATACCACCTGTAATATTCCATTAAGTGTATTAAGTAAAGAACAGTTCAGAGTATTTTGGAAAAAATATATACTAAACAAAGAATCACCGATAAGACAAACACCGAGTCGCAAATTGAACCTTACGAACAGCTTAATAACAAACAATATTAAAAGTGTATTACAAAATCAGGATACACTATTGAACTCGATTTCATGCAAAAACTACGTTTAATGTATCAGACAGTGGTGGAATAATAGAGAACTGGTAGACGACAAAGGCAGTTACTCTGCGCTACTGTCATATCGGCACAGAAGTCTGTTTGTTATTCTGTGACAGCGGTGATCAAGATGAATTAATGTTATTTATTGCAGCGTGGGTGGTCACCGGCTGGAAAAGACATTCGCTTGCACATTGTATCGCACCCGGCGCCTTTAGTGACTGCAAACTAGTATACAGTCAATTATCTCCCATATATTTAAATCCTAATTCTCTTACTTTTACGTCATTAAACTTTGGTTTTGCATAATATCAAGTCCAATAGTGTATAAGGTATAAACAAACAATGGATGCAAAAGTCCTATATCTGGACTTTACAATATGTCAAAGATGTTCGAATGTTTAATAACTGTTATTATTTTCCCGTCATTTAAAAATATCATTATTCCAGAATAACATGGTTTCTATATAGGACGATCCACATGTACAAATTTAATATCATGCAACATCTATATATCGACAGACATGAGCGAGGGATTCCAGGTGGATGCTGTGTACATGGATTTTAGTAAGACATATAGGGTAAATCATCACCTGCTTATAAAAACTGGAGAGCTATGGCTTAGCAGGAAAATTATTATCTTGGTTAAAATCATATCTAACTAGGAGAAGGTAAACTATTAAAGTGGAAGGGTTTTTATCCTATCAGTTTCTTGCAATATCCAGTGTGCTACAGGAGTCTCACCTGGGCCCTATGCTTTTCTCTAGGTTTTGTAAATGACATCAGTTTGATAATTAAATCATGTAGATATATATTACACAGCCCCACAAAAAAAAAATAATTTTCTGACCTAGCAACGAGACGAGTATATCCATATGTATTTTTGATCGCTGATTCCGAATCCGGGGTCAAAGAAAGTCGTACACCCCCAAAAAAAAATTTTAGAGCCAAAAAACACTCCCTGAATAGGGATATGAGATAACGCTCTGAAAATGATGTTATCATTTTAATCAATCGTTTTGTTTAATATTTTCGGGAAAATTTGAATGTATTACGATAAAAATAAAGGTAAATTGCAGCGTTCACCCTATCGGTATGAAACACACCCTCATAGAGGGTGAGAACCACCCTCATCTGCCACCAAACCAATTGATAACGACAATGACTGAAAAACATTTAAAAATGTTTAAGTTTCGTTAGGTTTGCAATAAACTGACGTAGAATTCACGTAATACCCCTAAACTACCCCTATAGCGTTATGAAAAACAACCCTTAACCTCACACGATAGCAGACTACTGTTGGTCTCTGAAAAAAGACACGAAAGAACAACACAAACGACAGTCAGTAAGAAGATCGTTTGAAAATAAAGTTAAAAGATACCAAAAAAAAAAAAAATTAAAAAAAAGAAGAATTAAAAGCTACTAACGTAAGAGTACTTCTCACCCCCTTCAGGGATGCGTTTTATATCCAAATGGTGTTAAGATTGGTGACAAATGACTGCTAATATCCTAGCCATAAGGATCTCTGCAAATAAGAACATCCATATAATGAAATCGTTATCTAATTTTATGTTTTTTCCTTTCTTTTTTCTGTAATTGAAGTTAAGGGTTGTTTTTCATAACGCTATAGGGGTAGTTTTGGGGTATTACGTGAATTCTACGTCAGTTTATTGCAAACCTAACGAAACTTAAACATTTTTAGATGTTTTTTAGTCATTGTCGTTATCAATTGGTTTGATGGCAGATGAGGGTGATTCTCACCCTCTATGGGGGTGCGTTTCATACCGATAGGGTGAACGCTGCAATTCACCTTTATTTTTATCTTAATACATTAAATTTTTTCCCGAAAATATTAAACAAAACGATTCAGGGGTATTTTTTGGCTCTAAAATTTTTTTTGGGGGTGTACGACTTTTTTTGACCCCGGATTCGGAATCAGCGATCACAAATACATATGGATATACTCGTCTCGTTGCTAGGCCAGAATTTTTTTTTTTTTTGTGGGGCTGTGTTATTTGCAAATGAACTTAAACTGTCTCTTTGCATCCAAACAGAAGACATCCTGCTTTTGCAGAATGATTTATATTCCCTATATCAATGGTGTATAATGAATGATATGACTCTTAATATTAATAAATGCAAAGTAATCACTTTTTCAAGATTAAGTAATACAGTCATATCTGAATATAAAATTAACAATGTCCCTCAAAAAACAGTCAACACGGTCAAAGATTTAGGAGTTTTGTATGATATTAAATTTTCTTTTGTCCAACATATTCAACAAATTAGTAATCGTGCCAATAAAATGCCAGGTTTTATTAAACGTCAATGTAGAAATTTTAATAATATTGAGGTAATCAGAATGTATGTGTCACTAGTCAGAAGCATACTAGAGTATTGTGATATTATCTGGAATCCTCTTTGTAATAATTATTTGTGTAGATTAGAAAATATTCAAAAACGATGGTAAAATTCTTGACCTATAAATCAAATTGTCATCTGGAGAAATTAGGTTATATGGAACAGCTGAGAAAATATAACTTAGAGCCACTCAATCATAGGCGCTTTAAGTCACAATGCAAATATGGATATAAAATTAAAAATTTTTTCTCATTTTAGTGTCAAGATAAAAACGAGTCACAATACAAGAAACCAACACATATTCGAGTTAGATCAATCTTGGACTAATTACAATAAATATACTGTGATAAAAAGAGTTTTAAATAGTCTAAAAGTTGTTAATAGTTTTATTGTCATACAGTCCTGTAGTTTTAATATGTTTATTTATACTTTAAACGAATGAGATCCATTTATTATATACAGGGTGGAGCAATAGTGCGCCCGTGTTTTCGAATATACAGGGTGAGCCAAGACGATTCTACAGGGTCAACTAACATTTTTTTAAATGGAATGCCATGTATATCAGAAATTTTTTTGAAACCTCCTTGTGGCCTTCTTCCACCTCTGTATTATTATTGATTCTCTCTTAACCACTTGGATGTAATGAATTTTTTTTTGTTGAAATTATGCCATTTGCATGTGTATATTAAAAAAAATCACTACAGACAATTATCGATTTTATGAAAAAATATATTTATACCAGTTATGAGACATATATGTGATGACACTCAGCCATTTTTACTTCCTGAAAGTAAACAGGGTGGCCAAAAATAATTTTTAAATTTACAACTATTTGAATTGAATTTTCTCAAATTTTATAAATGGAACACCCTGTATATATTTCGTTGATGTGATGTAGAATTAAAAACCAAACAGTTTTTATACGTATATCCAAATGGCTATTTTTAACCATTTTCGATTTATTGAACAATAACTGCAAAATTCAGCAATAAAAATAAAAAATATATATTTTTTTGTAATTCAAGGAAAGATATTATAAAATGTGCTCTACATGTTGCCCATTATGATTGCTACACATTTCTATGCGTCTTTGGAATGAGGTTTCTACTGTTAATAAAATTGCCGGAGTGGTACTTCTAGAAGCATTTATTATCCTTTCCTTCAAATTATGGATTATTGTTGGTGTGATGTTTTTATGGGCATCATGTAACACGGTTATTATAATAGGTATTCATGAATTATATGAAAAAACCCTCCTCTTGGCTCACCCTGTATATTCGAAAACAATTTCTGATTATAAACTTTTTTGTCTACTTTACTCATGTTATTAAATCAAGTTTCTAGCTATCATAGAACTGGAGATATCGAAGTCGGACGCACTATTGTCCCACCCTGTATATTTAAAAATGCGACGTCATGTATGTGATATTCTAAATTATTGTTTTTTCACAAATGTAAATTAAACATCAGCTTCAGGAAATCTTTTAAATTTACTCTATCAAACCTCTACCACTGTACTATTTGGATTAATGCTCTAACGTACTTATACAGGATGTTCAGTAAATAATGGCATTCTTTTTAACAGATGATAGAAAAATTAATTCGAAGGAAAAATATTCATCTGAACATGGGACGTCGAGGGTTTAGTTTTTGAGATATAAGGTGTGAAAGTATCCAGAAAAAAAATAGAAAATTTCCGAAAGTAGAAAAGTTATGTTAACCAAACTTAGTGCACATTGTCACTATATGAACTACAATGATCATTCAAATATCAGGTTTCTAAAGCGGCCTGTGGCGAAGATATGAATAACTAATATCATAAATATGGTGAAGAAAGTTGTATCATCCTGTACAATAATAAATTTGAAAGCATATCCCAATGCATTTTTCAATTGCAAAGAAAAAGTATATCTTGGATTTTTTTCGTATGTAGTACCGTTTCGCCGCAAATTATCTTTCATTATTTGTATAAAAAGTATATCTTGGATATTTTTCGCATATAGTACCGTTTCGCCGCAAATTATCTTTTATTATTTGTATATCGGCTCAACGTGTTATAATGAAACAAATAATTTATCTTAAATACCATATGGATTTAATATAAAAATTACAAGCAATGGTGATACTAATTTTTTTCTTAAATACAAATATTTTATTTGGTGTCATTTTATGAAACTAAATAACAATCGTATTTCCTATTAATAAAAAAAGATACGCTTAAGTATTACCTGTACCTTTATATATTAAATCTATATAGTATTTAGGATGAATCACTTGTATTCGATTTTCGTTATCAATAACACAAAAATTTAATAACGATTTATAGATTTAAATTGGGTACTAGTGAAAACACAGCGTAGCCTTCGCTCACATTAGATTGTAGATCTTCATATTTGTCTATATGCTTAAAAATGTAAGAAGCAAATTTTAAACCGGCACGTTGTCGGCGTCGTAGCATTGTTATTTTTATCAGTTTATACATATGGTCGCTACGAAATATTCAAGCAGACAGAAATACGGCTCGCAGATATTTCAATTATACCTGCTATAGTTTACCTTAATGCATATCCGAGAGCTGTAGATAAAAAATATCGAACTTGGAATAATAAAAGAATGTGACTAATAAATAAAAAAAATTGCCTTTTCTAGGAAAAAAATGACGTACACTTGATTTCAATAAAAACTGGTACACTTTCTTTTAGCTATGTAAATCATTCGTTCTTTGATTGATATTAATAATCTTACAAATGTCACTTTGACGTTAATCAGTGGCGTCATTATTAAAAATGGTTCGACATCTAACAGATATTCAAAAATTTCGAATTGTTTCTAAAATTGAAGATGGTTGGTCCATAAGAAGACTTGCTGCTGAATACAATGTGAGTAAAACCACGAGAATGAGTGTTAAAAAACAATGGGAAACCAACCAAACGGTATCCCGTAAAGTTGGTTCCGGTAGGCCCAGAAAGAGCAATAATAAAGAAGATGAAAATCTTATAAATTACCTAATAGAAAACCCTTTTCAGACTGCAGTAAATGCAATTTCAGAGATAAATTTCCCTGCTTCGGTATCTACTGCTTGCAGAAGAATATGCGGCTAAAAAATACAAACTTTCGGAAAAAAAGAAGCAGGGTAGGATTATTTTTGCACTCAACTATATAATCAATGATGAAAACTTCTGGGGACAAGTTGTCTTTTCTGACGAAAAGGTTTTTAAATCCTGTAACGATGGACATGTTCGCGTATATAGGCCTCCTTCCACTAGATACGACGAAAAATATACTTTCGATCCACAAATATCAGGAAGGTTTTCAGTCAATGTCTGGGCTTAGATGAGCCTAAATGGGTTAGGTGTGTGTTGGAACAGTGGTGGTCATCTCAATTCCATTAAATATATTGAAATATTAGACAATATTATGTTGCCGTCAGTAATAGAGGTGTTTTATTTTCCAACAAGACAACTGCTCCATACATACGGCCCATCGTGTCAGGCAATGGTGTCTTAATAAAAACATAGAGTTGTTACCGTGGCCATCTAAAAGTCCGGATTTAAATCCAATTGAAAATGTATGGAGACTAATGGTGAAACATATAAGAAAATTAAATAACCATCCAAATAATGCCCAAGAATTGGAAGGGATAATTGAAGACGTTTGGGAGAACTTGTCGAAAGAAGTTGACCTTGCAAGAAATCTGATTTTGTCCATGCCTGCAAGACTTCAGGCAGTTTTAGATGCTAATGGAGCAATGACAAAATATTAGTTAATTATGTATTACGTAATTGAAGTTCATTTATTTTATTTTTTTTATTGTATTTTTATGTTCAGTTTGCTTTGTTTACATTTTTTTAATCTCGAGTGGTATTTTTGTGTTCTTATTTCAAAAATAGAATTATCATTATTCAGTTAGTATTTTAATTACAACCATTAGTAAAATTATCCGTAACAAATATTATTTTTTTAACAAGACAAGATAGATTTATTGGGGTTCAAAATAAAATAGAAGATTTAGTGCCACATTCCCCAAAAGTGTACTGTACTTTCCAGCCTTATTTTAGTTCTTGTTCCTGATCTATCCCATCGTAGATCCAATTCCTTAGCTGCGCTACGCTGATGAGGGGCAATAACTCCGAAACACGTGTCCGTAGCTGCATAACTGTTTCTTTTTGGGGAATGTGGCACTAAACCTTCTGTTTTATTATTTTTTTTAAACAATAATATGGCAGGCTTGAAAATGTTTTGAAAAAGTTATTTTCTAATTATTTTTTAAAATTCCATTTGAATAAAATAAAAGAGAAAGGTTTAATCAGTTTAAAAACACAAAGAAAACCGATCTCCTCAAAAAAAACCCAGGTCCGGGGTAAATCACCTCTTCTCCACCCCCCTTTCGACATGCCTGGCCAGCCCTATTTACAGACATATGCACACAACTAAACTATTAAGATTTTCGATTACAAGAGTTGTACCAGTTTTTTTTTTAAATCAAGTGTACCTATTTACTAGTCCCCTGAACTTAATATTTATTTTAATATAGAGCCGCCTCTGCTATAAAATTATTTTTTTCTGGACTTGCTAATGAATTTAGGCTCCTGCTCGAGTCTAGATTGCCTCTCACTGCACCGGAATTAGTCCAAGCCCCTGCCAAGATTCTCAAGGGACTTAACTTGCGTCGTTGACAATTTGAAAACTTATTTTAACATTCATATAGAGGTATACATTCGTTGTACTGTCCCTAATTTATATGTATATTTATTACTATCCGCATATCTTGTAGCGAGTAATGAACAGTGAGAGAAAATTCCCGGAAATGAAGTAGCCGTCTGCAATGAATGTGATTTATTTAAATCTCCTGGTGTGCCATTTATTAAAAAATGATATTTTGGGCGCTGAATTGCAAATTACTGTTTTAAAAAAGGATTCTGTTGAATTTATCCGGTGACCAACGCAAGTCAATTTTTGATCAAAATACTATTTTATTCTCTTCAGATGGTGGCAATATTACAACATTAATTTTTATTTTCATTATTATTACCCATATTATTAAGACCAAAACGATTGCAAAAAGATCTGTATTAAACAACAAAAATCTCTAAAGTGTATTATTTTAATTTAAATTAATTCTGCTATATAATAAGTACATGATTACTGGGAAATTTTTCTTATAGGTGTTTAATAAAGGCAGAAACAACAAATCGAAATTTATCAAAGTAACCGTAATTAAACAAATAATTGAATACAAGTTTTCATTTTCATGTTATAAAATTATGTTACACCAGGTCAAAATTAAATTATTTAAAAATAAACCGTCAATTTTGTTATCACGTTCATCACAGCAGGTACTTTTATTTGGTGGTACGGGACATATACATCCCGTACTAGACCGGTTTTTGTGTATGGGGCATAATATGTCCCGTAAACTTATCAGTAGTTTTTTAGAAATTGTAACCCTATCACTTTGCAAAATAAAACTATTCTGTACAAGTATATAAGTAAGAATATATGTATGTTAGCCTGCAGGTTTCTTAATCCTCTCTTGAAATATCAATCCATAGAAATCTATTATAATAGTAACATTAATTATTCAAAAAAATTATTTCATGTATTTAGGAATCAAATACAGTTACGATTCTAACGTCTAATTCAAGAATTGACAGATCAAACTGATTGTTCAGATTTACATTAGGGTCAAATTCGTTTTCAAGGGTTCCGTCCTTTTGCTCTCTATCTGCACTCTCTGTATCAGGAATATTAGTTCTGTATCAGGAATATTAGGTCTGTATTAGGAATATTAGGTGTTATGTAGTTCTGATCACGTACGAAATTATCTAAATCAAAATCAAATTTTTCACTGAATTCAGAATCTGGGCAACTTTTATACGCACGGGCATTTTCCACAAGTTTTTAGTTCATTGAGAAATCATAAATAAAACATCTATCACCTTCGAAGGTTGGAAATAAACTGATTTTTGAGTGTAATATGGACTGCCGTAGTCCAACAATCTACGGTATGTTAATACGGGGCTTATTTGACCCGTATCGCCTGAATGACAAATTAACGTAGTTCCTGGTGGTACAAGTTAAATGCACCCTTGCATTTTATTGAAAATTTGGTTATTTTATTTGCTACCAACAGCGTTAAAACGCTCAAATAACGGAGTTATAGACTTCGTACTTAGTGAAAATTACTGGAATATGGCCTTGCCAAATACGGGATAACAGAAATGCGAAAAATTGATGATTATGATTATCTATGCAAAATTACCAATTTAAGACACTTAAAAATCAGTGTGTCACTCTAGTATCGTGGCAAGTTGGATCCTAGAAAGTAAGTAGATATCTATTAGTAGTATCGGTATTGTTTCCTTCTATCCAAAAATAACAGTTTAAAATACTTCAATATTAATACCTCTTCCTAGTATCAGGACAATTGCAAGCAAGGAATTATGTGGTAATTAATAAGAAGCATCGATTTTACTTTTTTCTATCGAAAAATGACAATTAAAGACACTTGAGCATTAATATATCTCCCAAGTATTATGACAACTGGTATCCTAGAAAGTATGTGAATATCTATTAGCAGTATCGATATTATTTTCTTCTATCCAAAAATTTTACACATCAATATCAATATCTCTTCCTAATATCAGGTCACCAAGTATCCAAGGAATCATGTGGTTTTCTACTAAAAATGCTAATTTGCTTGTGTTAAAATATAACAGTTTAAGATACTGAATACCAATGTCGCTTCCTAGAATCGGGACAAAGGAAATGCGAGCAATTATGTTGTTATCTGTTAGAGGTATCGATATTATTTACTTTAATTCAAAGATAGAAATTTGAGGCACTCAAATATTAATGTATCTCCTCAGTATCAAAACACAGTATATCTTTGAGAAAGATTGATACTATTTTTGCACTATCCAAAAATAACAATTTAAGACACTTGTACCCACAATTATTCTATCGAGTTAAGTTCGCAGTAATACGGTAGCAGTCAATGATATATGTCCCATATATTTTAGGAAAAAAATTAATTTCGATGTTTTCTTCCCAATTAATTTACATCAAAGGACTATTTCTATCCTTAATAAATACCAATGTTCAAATGTAAGATAAAGGTCCATGTTCTTCTATGGTGACACTTAACATGGTTCTAATTTGGTCTACAAGTCTTTGGACGGTAGCAAAATCGACTGAATCTTCTCGTATACAAGTAACGTAAAGTGTCTTATTTTTTCTTCTCATTTTGGGCTAACCATTATCATACAATTTTCTGCTCAAAAGAGCATAACAATTTTTAATAGTCTCGCCTGATGCACATTTGGAACGCTGTCTGTATTGGGAAGAAAATTTATGTTGTTAGTGACTAACCAGACTTCTATCGTAGTGGTACGATGCTAGATCGAACCAGAATACTATTTGGTAGTTGGGATGCTGAATACTTATAAACTCATCAAGTTTTGTGAGGCATCTTCTGATATAAATGTTCACATTGATAGTTTCACCGGGAACACGTCCAACGTACGGCAGCGAAACACCAGCCTCTGATATGGCACACCAGACTAAAATTTTATCCGCAAACTTAACTTCACCTTTCAATTTAACTTCATTTGGAGTTTCTTGTACATTATCCAAACAGAAAATATCATTCTCTCTCATCTCAAGAGTTGGACAAAGTGATTTTCATCATCCATAATACCTTTATCGGCGAAATGGATACGTCTTAATGAACGGCAATATCTGTAAATGTTCTCTAACTAAATTTTAAACTATTTTCAGAGAGTGTTCTACTAACAGTCATGAGTGAAACGTGAAATATTTGAGACAATTTTCACACTGACATTCCCACTTTGTTTTTTGCAATTTGAACTAATCTTCGTTCATTAGCTGTGGTTAAAATTTTCGACTGACCACTTAGTAAATTTATGCCCGGTATACCCTCCTGGCAATCTTTTATTGCCGAAAAAGAAATATTTTGGTCTCAGTAAAGTGTAATAATATCACGTTTAGGCACTTGCTTCTGATGGTGAATTTATTTCTATGGTCCAACTTCTAGATGTGTTTGATGAGCATTTTAATATTTTTATTCTGCCATATCTTTCCAACCAGATACCCTTCATTTAGGCACGTTTCATCCAAATAATAAACAGCTATTCTCAGTCGGCAGTGCAGCTTTTGGGAGTGACACTATAAACTTACGCTATAATCAGCCAACACTTACTTTCATTAAACAAGTATGTAGAAGACTATTTTCAAAATAAATAAATAGTAATATCACCACAATAATTACTATTAATATAAACAGTGATAATTATAATTATACAATATTTACCACACGTTAAGGGCGACATTTCTACGCTACTGTCCATTTTATTGTTGATTTTTATGTTTTATTACCTTGTAATCAAATAACACTTGAATGAAAAGCATAAAGCCCCGAGTGAGAGAGAGCTATAGGCACTTTTTGTAGCAGTTCAGGTTCTTAGAAAATAACAATAAAGCCGACATAAATTTTAATTATTTAGGGGCATTCTCGGGAAAAAGCCGGAGATTTAACCGTAATATAGTTATGACGCATTATATTTTAATTTCCTACAGTTTGCCAATGTAAGGAGCACGGGAACACTATGAAAATTAAATGATATGGCCGTCTCCAAGGAGGTAATTTTAAACACTTCTGTTGTCATAAAAGATGCGAAAAAGAACCATTCTGCGACTTTGAAAAAGAGGTGACAAGGGACACTGTTTTCAGAGTTAAATAAAATAACATTTCTATGAGAGTACGACTCGAGAGCCGTTATGATGCCAAAGGGACATAAAGACATTCATGCGGGACACACAAATAATAAATATTATAATACAAATGGCGGCCAGCACTGTGTTTGTCCCGGCATGACAATGCAACACATTGTTACACACAGAGTGCTGATGACAGTTCTGCTTCTTGGAAAAAGTTTTATCGGTGCTTTGGGGATGAGGACGCCTTTGAGTTTCAGATGGAATGTACATATTTAGTATAATGTCCACGGATAGAGATAGGACCGGAAGTACAGCAGAACAGCACGTTGATACTGAAATACACCCGAAAACCTATTTATCTACGACAGTAATTTTCAAAAATCTTACGAGTTAAACATTAATATAAATAATATTGGTCTAAATGTGATTGTAGTGATTTAAATACGCAAAATCACAATCACAAGGACAACCGAACTTATATGTATGTATTTCTAAAACTTCGAAATATTTGAAATAATCGAAATAGTAATGTAGAAATCTATCAAAAGAAAGCCGATAGTTCCTAACAGAAAATATAAATGCGAGCGGGACAACAAAACTACCAAAATAAATCTCACATAGTATTTATTGGTCTATGAGACTTAACTTTTCAATGGACCATGTTAGTGTGACATCACATAATTATTGAACCTACGTAAAAGAGTCATGACACACTAGTTGTCTATATCTATCACTGAAATTTGAACATAAAGTCGGCAGTTTTTGACAGAAACAGTACACAATTTTATTTCTTTTATCCTTTGAAATAAATATTTAAGAACTTTAGCTTACCGTCCACCATACACAAAATATTTTAGAATGTATACGATACGCTGCACTATAGAAATTTTGTTGATAATAATAAAAATAAATTGTTGGAAAATTTTTTTGGGTAAGGGTCCTTATTTTGAGAAAAACTACTTTTTTAACTTGCCGACGTTTCGGTAATTTTTATTACCATCTTCAGGGCAATTAATTATGAGTTTTTCCTGGTCACCATAAAATATATATAAAAACAGGAAACAAACAGATAAAATCCTTGGGTATTAAGAAACCTTCTTTAGTGTACTTATGTAACATATATACACACATATATATATATCACTTATAAAGGTACAATTGTCAGACTGTAGTGTGTAATGGTAATGACACGAATATTTGTGAAGTATTAAGTAGGTACGTATTCAGTGGGCATACCATCTTAGATGTGTTTATGAATATTAAAAAACCGCTGTCAATTACTTAGGGATTAGAACTTCTTCACTTGATGTGTGGTGGAGTTTATAATAAAAGTAATTTTTGACGTTTCAAAAACGTCACATTTGTTGACGTTACAAAAAAAGTCACATTTTGACGTTTCAAAAAAGTCACTTTGACGTTTCAAAAAAGTCACATTTTTTTGACGTTCTAAAAAAGTAACATTTTGAAGTTTCAAAAAAGTGACGTTCACGTTTAAAAAAAGTCACACTTTTTGACGGTTCAAAAATTGGGGGCGATTTTGCTCATCAATGAACTTAATCTCTTCCTTGACATCTAAAATGTGTGTACCAAATTTGAAAGCTTTATCTCAAAAACTGTAGCTGCTATCGCAAACCAGACAGACAGACACACAGACAGAAATTTTTTTCGTCTGAAATTTTGTGTATCGTCATAATTCGTCGAGATTCGTCTAGAAATGCAATAAAAATTTTCAAAAGTTTTTTCACGAATACATAACTTCCTCACTTTGAGGGGTGAGGAAGTAATTAAACTCTAGTAGTTCACTTTAGATGACAAATTATCAGCAGAAACATGCTTTACGATGGCACCCCACAAAGATCTAACTTGTCTCACGGACATTTTGTTGATTTTCAAATAATATCGATTTACTTTCTATATTTATTCTGTTTAAACCTTTACTAATCGTCTTGAAGTGTATGCATGGTAGAGTAGTAATGAGTATAGTATGTAACATACTCAGAAGCTCGGATCTGTTCTTACGATTGACAAAATATCATGAAACTGTAAGAGTGGGTGCAGGATTGTTCAAGGTGGCAAAGAGAGCTGCAGATGAACGCGGTCTCTATTCGATACAGACGAGGAGGCCGAAAAGGTGCGAACGTCAAATCAGTTAAGCTACATTTACAACCAATTCAGTACGGGCACATTCTGCTGGTCGATTATATATTGGGTTTTAAGCATATTTACTACGACACAAATTACTTGTTTATGTTTAAAGTCGGTTTGTGATTTGAAATTTGAAGGTTAGATCTTTTGGTGTTAGAAAATATGATATTACTTCCTCACCCTTCAAAGTGAGGAAGTTATGTTTCGTGAAAAAAAAGTTTGAAAATTTTTATTGCATTTCTGGACAAATCTCGACGAATTGTGATGATACACAAAATTTCAGACAGAAAAAATGTTCTTACTGTGTGCCTGTCTGTGTGTCTCGCGACAGCAGCTACAATTCAAGAACTGAGGTGTCAGATTTACTAGAACCACTGTTCCCGACGGTCAGGCTAATCCAACGCAACAAACCTGATGTAGTCAACTCAAGGTGATGTATGGCATCTGGGTACTTGTTGAGAAAAACATCACTGTGAAGGAGGAGGAAAAGCATACCAAATATTGCAATCTCCAGTACGAGCTGCAAGTACTATACCCAGGCAACTCGGTCAAAATGCTCGTGTTAACTATCAGGATCAGCCAAATTGCAGAAGCCATCATTCCATGTAGGGAGTAGCTATAGTCAATTCGCCGGCGCGACCCCCGTGAGGTGTCGTGGGCCAGGTATCGACTCTAATGAAAAAGAAAATAATGAACGTCTTCATTTTGAGTAGAAAGGTATATTACAATATACACGTTGCAACAGCTACTTTTGAATGTGGCCTAAGGATTGACAGAGATGCATTTAGTTTTAGCACAAAAAGCATCGACATCCAGTGGTGGAACTCAGTTCACCTTAGTCATTTGTGTGAGGATCCTCGACTTGTTAGTCGACCCTGGCCTAGCCATTCTAAGACGTGTAACGTAGGGAGAGTCGATGTGTTCGAATTATGAGCCTATTATTGCATACTCGAAAACGTGTGCTACATCGTGTATATTCATACACATATACATTTCTTTTCAACGTAATCAATAATTTCAGTTTAATATATTTTAAAGATATTCACAAACCAACTTGAAACCAAAACCGATTAATTATTATCTAAACGATATCATGTAAAACTAAGTCATCTCTAGCACCCCATCGATATACTATAACGTTGTTCTACATCTGTTACAATATTTTCTTGTTTATCATAATTCATAATATACTCTAATACTACAAAAGTCTACTACAATAATTGATTATAAGATAAAAAAAATATTGTGTCACATTTGATTCCAAACTAACTTTCAAAAGCATTCGATTAGGTTTGTTTTGCGCAACAGCAAGGATTTTAAGAAATTGTCTACTCTACGCATATTGTTAGTAAACAGGAATATAAATAATGCTTCTGTCCATAATTTACTACAAGTTTAATTGTCACCAACATATAGAATAATAAGAATCAGAATACTAATATTGTTCAAATGTTAGTATTCTCTATTTTTACTCCTTATTGGAATTCCTTAGCACTTTTTTTCTAAGATTCAGAAATGAAAAAAATTATATTACTCGTAGATACGCACAGAGAATTGTTATGTTATAAAATATTAAGTTCCTTTTTTAACATAGTTTACAATGTTTTAGAGAAATGAAAAGAGCAATAATAGGGTATGAATCATGTTAATTTTAAAACGTTATTGTCTATTCTTTTATGACCGAGTTTGTAATTTAATTTCCTTTCGGTTTTCGGTAAAGAACTATCTGCAGATTTCAATTATATTGTTACGCCACTGGACTGTGCAGACTGGTTAGATGAGACTGGAATTGTACGCTAACGGCCGGGAATATTCTGGACTCCTCTTGATCGTGTGAATAGATGTATAAATAAGACACACGGTGTGCCGAGACTTAGTCTGAAGTCGAACGTGAACGAGTAAAGAAGAAATACGAAAGAGACTTATAAGTGTTCAGTTGTGATTATAATTAGGAAAGTGATTAATCTATTGTTGTTAATTGTTAATTAGTAAATAAAGTAGTGATTAAGTGTTACCTGGAGTTTCAATCAACGAATCTACGAGTGTAGGTGTTTGTGAGGATAGCAAACACGTAACAATTTGGTGTCGGAAGTGGATTGGAAGAGAAATTCTGGAATATTCGGAAAGGTTCTACAGTGTTCTTCTCAGAAATTAGTGGTAACACGGAGAATTAAGCTACTGGACAGTGTTTGGAGGACTATTTCTGGACTGAATAGTGACGTTAAAGTAGATTTTCGAGAAGTTTCTAGAACATTCGATTTAGAAATAGTTGCAAATACGCGAGTGCCGCTAGTAATAACATGTTGTAGACTGAGAAAAAGGACTACTCGTGCAATTTCGGGAAAATTCTAGAACATTCTATTTGGAAACTACAGGAGATACGTAAATTGTGTCGACGGGAACGTGTTGTAGACTTAAAAACAAGACTATAAATGACTTTTAGTGACAATTCTAGAACATTCGATTTGGAAACTACAGGAGATACGTAAACTGTGTTAACGGAAACGTGTTATAGACTCTAAATAAGACTTTCTTGTGCTGTTTGGAGATTTTTTTTTGGAACATTCGATTATTAAAATAGACGTGATATCAACATTTTACGGACTTAATAGTGTAATAAACTTAATTTTGAACTGATTTACGTGTCGTGAGTTAATGCCAATAACAAGAAGTATGGCGGAGAAACAAACACAGGACTTTCTAGCAGCGTTGTTGGAACGAATGAACGATCAAGAAAGGATACGAAAAGAGGAGAAAGAAGAACAAGAAAGAAGACGACAGGAAGAAAAAGAAGAACAAGAAAGAATACGACAAGAAGAGAAAGAAGAACAGAGAAAAATTATGGAAGCTCAAGAGAAAAGACGCCAGGAAGAAAAAGAAGAACAAGAAAGAATACGACAAGACGAAAAGGACGAACAGAGAAAAATTATGGAAGCTCAAGAGAAAAAACGCCAGGAAGAAAAAGAAGACTTAAGAAAAATGATGGAGAGCTTGGAAATAAGACGATTGGAGGAAAACGAAGATATAAAAAGAAGCCTAGAGGAACAGCAGGCAGCCATTTTCTCTCTCACTGAAAAATTTAAAGTCGATGTTATAGGAAAAGTCGGTGAAGTGGAAGAACAAGTCAGTGAAGTTAAAGAAAAAGTCAGCCAAGTTGAAGGGGAAATAACTGAAGTCAGAAGAGAAGTAGCCCGACTCAAACAACAATTGAGAGAGAAGGGTGGCCAATTAGTACTGTCGTCTGGTGCTAGGTTACAACCACCTTCATTCGACGGTCAAAGTTCATGGTCAACTTATAAGAGACAATTTGAGGCAGCTGCACGTTCAAATAACTGGAACGATGAGGAAAAAGCAACAGCATTGGTATTAGCACTAAGGTGCCAAGCATTAGACCTGCTCCAAATAATTCCTGCCGCACAGCAACAAAACTTTAGCATTTTGGAGGCAGCGTTAGAACTAAGATATGGCGACCAACATCTCGCCCAAATATATCAGGCTCAGCTCAAATCACGCAGACAACGAGGTGGAGAAAGCCTCCAGGAGTTCGAAGCTGCGGTAGAAAGATTAGCCCATCTAGCCTATCCTGATGCACCAATGGAATTTCAACAACAGTTAGCAGTTGGTACATTTATTGATGGAGTAAGGGACCAGGAAGTTAGGCGAATTCTTAAGTTGGCCAGGCATAAGCTTAGTAGTGAGGCTTTAGTACATGCACTGGAGATTGAGGCTGCCTATAAGGATACCACACAATCAAATCAGAGAGTACGAGCTGTGAGTGTGGAGGAAGACAAGCCAGACAACACAACACAGAATCTGATATCTGATCTACACAAGATGATGACCCAACTACTGACAAAATCGAACTCCCAGCAGAGACAAGACCAACAACAAAGTAGTGGGAAGCCGAATGGAGGCATCCGTTGTTATAGGTGCGGCAAAGTGGGCCATATTAAGAGGAACTGTCATGAGCTAAACATTCAAGATCCGAGACAAACCCAACAGCAAAGTAGTGGGAGACAGAATGGAGGACGCATGCGCTGTTATAAGTGTGGCAGAGTGGGCCATATTCAGAGTAACTGTCGTCAGCGCATCCCTGAGAGGGTCGCAGTAATGGAGAAGCCGCAGGAAAACTGGCGAGCTGGTACTTCGCGGAATATAGCAGATGGCGTTTCCAAAAGACCGTGTCAGAAAGACTGCAAGCCTTGCCACCGTAAGAAAGAACAACAAAATGTACAAATAATGAAGACCGTTAAGATTGATGTTCCGGATTATTGGACAAAAGAGTCGTTAAGAGAAGCGCAGTTAAACGATAACGAGACTGGTCCTATTCTGGAATGGAAAGAAAGAGGGACCCGACCCGATTGGAAGGACATTTCAAATAAATCAGTGGGGCTGAAGGCTTTATGGGCACAATGGGATTCCCTTATCGTAGAGGATGGACTGCTGAAGAGAGCGTGGGAAAGTCCAGATGGGAGGAAAGTTACTCGGAAGTTGTTAATCCCCAGGTGTCACGTAGCAGACGTACTTCAGCAAGTGCATTAATAGAACGTCTGTAGGACATTTTGGCATCAACAAAACCTTGACTAAAGTAAGAGAACGTTTCTACTGGATAAACAGTCGTCAAGATGTAGAGGCTTGGTGCCGCCAATGTGAAGTTTGCGCGGCAAGAATGGGGCCACAAATAAGAAATAAGCAATATAACGCCAGGGCTCCATTTGAGCGAATTACCATAGCAAGTGACCGTATGAAGGCTCGTTATGATCTTAAGGCGAATTCAGGAGGGTTCCAGGTTGGAGATTTGATTTGGCTATATAACCCACAACGAAAGAAAGGCAGGTCACCGAAGCTTCACCCGCCCTGGGAAGGTCCTTATACTGTCGTCACCAGACTAAACGACGTTGTATATAGAATTCAGCAAAGTCCAAAATCCAAGTTGAAGGTGGTGCATATAGAGAGACTAGCCAAGTATGCAGGGAATAATGAATTGCCTGATCGGGACGTTCAGGCTTAAGGAGGGGGCAGTGTTACGCCACTGGACTGTGCAGACTGGTTAGATGAGACTGGAATTGTACGCTAACGGCCGGGAATATTCTGGACTCCTCTTGATCGTGTGAATAGATGTATAAATAAGACACACGGTGTGCCGAGACTTAGTCTGAAGTCGAACGTGAACGAGTAAAGAAGAAATACGAAAGAGACTTATAAGTGTTCAGTTGTGATTATAATTAGGAAAGTGATTAATCTATTGTTGTTAATTGTTAATTAGTAACTAAAGTAGTGATTAAGTGTTACCTGGAGTTTCAATCAACGAATCTACGAGTGTAGGTGTTTGTGAGGATAGCAAACACGTAACAATATAAATAAATAATCTATATTGGACCAAAAAACATCTCCTAGTTGCCTCTCTAACGAAAAGTTCTTGGTACAGGTCTTTATTTTCAACTGATGTATTGGGTAAATTTAGTTTTTATAT
Organism: Rhamnusium bicolor; assembly: GCA_029963845.1. Classification (NCBI taxonomy): domain Eukaryota; kingdom Metazoa; phylum Arthropoda; class Insecta; order Coleoptera; family Cerambycidae; genus Rhamnusium; species Rhamnusium bicolor. The sequence goes on along the minus strand of JANEYF010004330.1, from coordinate 373,346 downwards.
TTGAATTTTTAAAGTAGAGTAAATGTTGTCTTATTGTTTACTAGAAGAATTTAGAATATAAGGTTACTTAATTTAGTCTTGTGTTGAATATGATTATCTTGTTCCATTAGAAGGAAAAACTATAATCCCTAAATCAACAAGTAACCAAGTACAAATTCTTCACCACGAGGAAAAAAATTTAACACCCTTATAGAGAAAAATAGGTGTCGTACAGAAATTTCACTTTATTCATACCATAGATTAAATATACTGTAACGGTCATTTTGACCAAATGAAGTTACACTATAATGGAACATGATTTTGGTGTGATGTACACTTTAATGTTACTTATTAGTAATATATAGTTCCTCTTTTTAGCTTCCCTTGGGCCGCCACTGGACTTCCGTTTCGCACTTGCTATCAAAACAATGAGAGAACCTCCATATTAAATTTATTCCATCATAGATTATATTATACCATGAATCACACCGAAGACCAAGTATTAGTTCACTTCTATACAACAGGTGTTCTGTGTTTATCCAAGTTTTAAGTTGGCATTTCAGTGACCTATGAAAATATATTAAATAAACTATACATTAAATTTAGTACATATCTCGTAAAATATAAATTAGTACACTTAATGATTAAGGATTAATGATTGTAATAAGTATAACTTAATGAATAGGTAATATTCTTTGCTTCGTTCCACCTGTTTTCTTAGGTTGGTACTTAAGGCATTGTCAAACGGTGGATCTCTAAATTCAGCCCACTTGACCAAATACCGCGATACGGTAAACGTCTTTTTGTGTGCCTTGCCGCATTTTTTTGTGAAACTCCCAATTCCTTGGGCTAAGGTAAATTGAAATTAATCCTTTATTATTAACAAGCATCATATAATTGTTGATAGGTTTAGCTCTGTATTTTGTTTGTCAGGTAAATGAAATTACCGGCATTTGTAGTATGTCACATGTTTTCCTCAAGGTCGCGGGCCATTTAAATATTTAATTTTGCATTTTGTTGTAAGAAATTATTAATTAAAGTTTAATTAACTTAACCGTTAGGAGTGATGTGGGTAACCACGCCCGAAATTTTATTGTGTCTTGTTAAGGGTAAAATTTTAAGAATGTTCAATGCAACAAAAAAAAAAATATATAAAAAGTGAGGAATTTTTAAAAAAGGATAGACACAAACACAGAACGCACCTTTGAGTGCCCCGATTCAAATTATCATGACAAGTGAATTAATACTGGGCCTTTTCAGGTAGTTGGAGTTTTTATTATGGACCTTATTTTATTAATTTGAGCTTGAATTAGTTTTATGGAACCTAACCTGTTTACTGAGCTACTTACTCTCATGGACCGTAACTAAGTCCTTGGATCTCTGTATTAACGTAATATCACAGAAGTTTTAACGAAATCCTTGGTTGGATGCACCATTTGGATTCACCCGTTGGAGTTTGAACCTTCGTTGTGTGAAGATTAGTTTACAGTATTGGTTTCCTGAATATCACGATCAGCATAGCAGTGTGGAACGGCTGTACATGTGGTGACCCATGTAGGGTGAGACGTATAAACCTTCGGAAGAACACTCAATTTTCGACATTTGGTTGTATGTTTTTAGGCCTTCAGCCGAATAAACATTTTCTTTTGGCCTTCAGCCAACCAAATTTCACTTGAAGCCTTCAGCTTATAACGTAGTATTTTTATTTTAATGTGAGGAATTAGCTAATTCTGCCAGGTTACAGTTCAGCTGTAACGTGTACCTATAACACCATTTGAGATACATTATTCCTTATATATTTTAATACTGTCACAATAAATACTTTTATGGTTATTGTTGATTTTAAATACCTATGAATGATTTTAAGGCTACTGAGTAGCCACAGTTATAAGTGTAAGAAATCTTTACTTTTGGTCATAGGTGTTTTTATTACAAATGGTTACTGGCGCCCTTTTTTTCTTTTAGTCTTTTTAAGTATTTTATAATCGAAACACGACCAAGCCTCCAAACAAATAACGAGATCCGGGTAGCTACCTTCCAAAGCTCTCTTAGGGAAAGGAAGTAGGGAGCAATACATAAAGAGTTGATATCCATGTCCACCGTTCATTAAATGTAGAAATAAAGTAATCAAAGTTTTAGTTTTGTTATTTCGAAAATCATTTTTAACACCACAGGTAAATCGACCCCCTGAAGGTACCTTGTTCAAAAATGGGCTATACATTTAGAAGCAATGGACACACACCCAATATCCGAGTATAGTAGGATTCATTTCTGGTTTAGAAATAATCCTAGCTCCTCGATGGTGGATCGAACCCGGGACTCCAGCGCTCGACCACGAAGTCACATGAATTACCTATCGAATTACTCTAGTGTATTACCTTATTAAATAACAGTAGGTACTTATAAAGGAACAAAATTACATAAATACAAAAAAAGCAAAGATGGTGCAGAAATTGACCGCTATTCTCTCATGTTGTACAGGGTTAGTCATCTAAAGTCGACACCCCTTCATTTCTCTTAATTTTTATCGAATCAAAAAATTCAAGAAAAGATTTTACACGGCTTTTAACGTATTTTTAGAATAATTAAACGAATTTTAATAATTTCCTCAAATTGTAAGGGAGCGAAATATATATATTTTTTTAATGGAACACCCTATATTTTTTTACTTAAAAAAACTTTTCCGTAGTTTTCTGATCACAAAAGTGTATGATTATTGTATGCTTGCAAGTATAATTCTTGAAATATTAGTAAAGATATATTTTCACATCACGGGAATATATTTAACACAATACCATAAATTAGGAGAGCCATGAAACGAAATGGTTTAAAGAAACGAAACGAACTACTTTGTTTCACAGATCTCACGTAAGATTATTATTTTATTAAGACACTTTAAATTCCAAAGTATTTCGTGTTCCTAATTATTGATATGAGATATTCTTTAGCCGGAAGAAGAGAAATATTGGAAATTTACCTTACCAGCAATAAAAACAAATCTTTAGCTAAAAGTGAATATGCAAGAAAATTTCCTCAAAGACGCATCCCCTCCAAGAACACCTCTAATATTTATCACCAGTTTAGGGACGGCGAATCTTTGAAAGATAAGAAAAGAGAAAAACAGGGGCCCAAAACAGGACAAGGTATGGAATTAGACGTTTTACTTTTTTTTACCGAACACCCCAATAAATCTACAAAGGCTGCTGCAGAAGAATTTAATATTTCTCAAGCAAGTATACGTAGGATATTAAAACGTCACAAATATAAGTCTTATAGTATTTGCTAGTTCAGCTTTTAACCGAAAATAACTTTGCCGACAGAAGAGTTTTTTGTAGAGAGATGCTCAATAGAAAAAAAGGGGATAACAATTTTTTAAAAAACGTATTTTGGACCGATGAAAGTAACTTTTTAACTGAAGACCTTTTTTAAGAGGAAAAATGCGCATTATTGGGCGCCCAAAAATTCACATATTATAAGGAAGGTAAAGAACAAGGATATAATACAGTAAATGTGTGGTGTAGTTTTCATCAAAACACAATTCATTGATGGGTTCTTGAATGCAGTGAGTAATTTGAATATTCTTCAGAGTGAAGTGGAAAACTATTTAGATAATATTCCCCTTCCAAACAGGAATTCTGTTATTTGGCAACAGGATGGCGCTCTCCAACACTCTGTACGCAACGTTACGAAATATTTGAATGAGATATATTTGCTTTGGGTAGGAAGATACGGTCTTATACATTGGCCTGCCAATAGCCCACACCTGAGTCCTTTGGACTTCTTTCTGTCGGGAACATTAAAACAAAATATTTATGAAAATTCGATTTATAATAACATCTACGAGGTGAAGGAATGCATTAGACAAGCAATAGAAAATTTGCGGCAAAATGATCAATTATCTGAGAAGATGAGAAATGAATTTATAAAAAAGATGCCAACAGTGCCTTGAGAGAAGAGGAGGATACGTGGAGAACATATAAATATATTGCAAACCTACTGTATTAAATACGTAATTATATAGTATTATTATTATATAGTAATTCTTACGATATTTATTAGCCTTTTGTTTTTATTTTATGTTATTTATTGTTGTTCATTGTTGTTCTTATACTGTTCGTTGTCATTTATTAAACTTTGTTTTATTATAATAAAAGTAATTATTAGATATTAAATGTTTTGGCATAAAAAAATTATCATAATTTTTTTATTAAAAAAATACAGGGTGTGCTATTTAAAAAAAATCATGTTTTTTGCAACCTTCCAATTTGACAAGTTTAAAAAAAAAATAATTATTCTAAAAATTCATAAAGAATCGTGTAAAATCCTTTTTTTGAAATTTTCGTTTCGATAAATATTAAGCGGGTGTCAATTTTAGGTGACTTACCCTGTACATACAATGAAGCGACAAATGAGAGATTATTTTATTTGAAACAATTTTGATGAGTGATATCACAAGAGAATGCGTTCCCAGAGTTCTCGTGTTTCCATAGAAGTTGCAGACACCTCAATCTTAATACAACTCCAGAAATAAAAATCAAGTTGGTTTAGGTCAGGTAAACTCGTCAACCACTTTACGGGTGCATCCACCATGACCTATCCAGCTTTTTTGAAATTGGGCATAAAAATATGAACGTCTAATACAAAATGAGCAGGTGTACCGTTGTAGAGTGACCATATGCCTTTTATAATATGTACATGTGTACAACAAATTGTTATTTAATGACTAAATGACAATATCAGATGCAAATTAATTCATTAATTTGAATGCCGATTACTTCAGATATTAGTGTGTCTATAATATCTTATAAATGTCTAACCCAAATTTAATTCTCTATTCTACACTTTTTTTTCGGAAACGGCTACTCCTACAAGAATAATGATGCTTATGAATAATCTTGTAAATAAATAAATATAATTATTACAAATAAAATATAATGGTATATATCGGTAAATTTATTAGTATAATAATCACAGAAAATACAGCGTTGATTTACTATTGTTTTAAATTTAAAGTATTCTACCATTCTGAGATATATTTCTAATTGGTACAGAAATACAGTCTTTCAAAAGCATATTACCTAGGCAATGAATTTAATTACAGTATTAAATGTTTCTTGTCTGTATGCATTTAAATAATTAAAACAGCTGTTATGATAAATATATGCCGTTAAGGTAAGGAATAATAAGTATGATATGTCAAAAAGTTATTTTTCTTAGTGTAGATATATTTATTATACATTCTCATACACAGATAGGATCGAGTAAACGGGAGTTACTTCCTGTTTGCGAAGAGATACGACTAACAATTCGCGCCTGCTGTCCGCACTGGGATTTACCATCAGAACTGGACTTGTTTCTCATAATTAACCCTATCCCTCGACGGGAAGATGGCTATGACTCGAAATGAACTCAATATCCTGCTAACTAAAACATATAGCTTCATTAAACTCAAATTTGAATTCATTTTCCAGGGGTTCGCTAGAAACTTTTTTTGTATATTGAAAGGTAACGTGTTCGTTATAAATGGTCTCAGCAGGAGGTATAAATCAAACATCATGACGTTGAACTAACTAAATTTTCCAGCATTTTTCAGAGAATAGCGAAAATACAAGTAAAAGGGGGTGCTGTCATTTCTGTCATATTTGAATATTACTTTTCTATAATCGTTTTTGTGGGAACTCACTGTAGTAATATTCTTTATGTATGCAATAATGATTTCACTCACGGGAAAAATTCTTTAAAAATTGTTCCAATATCGAATTCATTACCAAAAAAAATCAAATTATAATTTTCTGTAAAACACCATTCGTTACTAATTTATGATTTATTTAAATAATTTGAAATACATGTCACCGCAGTACAAGTAACTCAATAGAAACCCATACAAACAATGCCCGCCAAAAATATAGAAATATTTTTATTACTGATTTGTTAAAGAAATTCATTATTGTTCATAAAACTTGGTCCTTTAAAATTTCTGGGTAGTGTGAATTTATAAATTCTAGTGAAAAATGAAGTATCATTCTTAGACGAGAATTTTCTTAGAAATTTAATGTGTTATGGAATACAAAGGCGAACCGCCAACCTCAGCACAATGTAGCCTGGCCACCATTTTTAGAGTTAGTAAATGTTTCTTTCCATCATCCTATGAAATACTTATGGTCTTAATAGATATTATAAAATGGATATGCTATGTATCTGATCGATGTTTCTGCTTACAAATGAATCAGTTCTCTTAAATTTGTCAATGATGGAAGGTAGACTAGTAAAATAGTTTATGCAGCAACTGGGGAATAATGTCAATATATCAGCTTTGCTAGGAACCCGTTTTTCAAGTTGAGAGAAGAAACCGTTAGGAGAATAAGAAAGATAGAAACACATAAATAGAGTAAAGGCGACAGAGAACAATATGACATTTCTCTGTAACTCGAGAATAAGTCGCCTCCTCGATACTAAATCTACGGAACATATTATTGGGGCTACGATCTGCAGAGGATTTCTAGAGAAGTCTTGTATTGAATCCCTCACTACTAGCTTTATCACTTTTTTCAATTTATTACCTCCATTATTCCAAACGAATACAAATTCTAAACAAAAGGCAGTGTTTAATATGGTTGACATTAAACCTTAAAGAACAAATACAACATTACGATAATATTAGAAAATTAAACACCAACTTCAATTGAGGTCATCTCCAAACCATGACTCCTTTTAATCACTAATGCTCCATTACTCTAACATAAATTTATCAACTAACAGCACTAAATTGCTTTTTCGTGGGTGTAAATTTCATGAATGTCTCCAATTTAAAGCTGAAATACATATATTATGCTTAGAAGGACACAATTTGTCACCAAGAGACTAGCTTGAAATCGATGAACTATGACGTATTGTGGCTCAAATTGCTTAATAATATGCTTGGGAGAATTTATTGCCCACAACTCATGTTAGTTTATACATTCTAATAAACTGATAACTCAAGCAGAGAAGCTGAAGCCTCTCCAGCAACAAATGATCTCAACTGATTGAGGAGCTTACTCACCTTCTAGAAGTCGGTATTTATTTTGTTAATATTTTAGACTTGCTTCTAACCAACAACCTCATACTTGCACTATTACAGTTTTTTCATCTATTAAAAGTTCCAATCATTTCAGCTTCTTGCTCCTACCATTCGACAAAACTTTGCCGTGTCTGCTCTTTTAAATTAGCACAATATGATGATCTTCATTCGTTCTATTTACCATATCCATGCCGTGAAATTTGCTTTAACACGAACGACAGTAGGAAACCTCGGGTAGGGTATTTTACATAAATCACTTCTAGATTTAACAAGACAGATATAAATCGTGGTAGGTAATATACTAAAGCTATGTCTGTGCAGAATGCAGATTATCGATAGTATAGAAACCTGTAGGATGGACGGGAACAATCAAGTGCTTATCGACGCCAAAAATATAGCGACTCTGTAAATAATTCATCTAAAGTAATTTTAACAGCAGAATAAAAAATAAATTGAAATTGTCCAAAGTGGAGCCGAAACTTCTAGTCTATTCTCAAGCCATTTTTATTACTAGCATTTTCCGTCTTACGATGGAAGAGGACAAAACGGAGATGTCAACAAGAAACAAGGACGATCTATGAGTAGATATATGTTTCGCTACATAATCGAAAAACAATGCTCCTGAAATAACATCTGTTGAAATTTAACAATAGAAATATTATTTCGAGACCGTAGTATAAGGAGTGTTTTCCAAAATTTAAATATCATTAAATCAATATTACTTTTTGCATTGTTTTGATATATAAATTGTTTGGTTGTTTCTCTAGCTATTATGTTTCAAAATTTTAAATGATTATTTCCCTCGTCACATATCTAACAAATAAGAAACATAAAATTTGTACGTCGTGACTTGTTTAAATAAGTGATTATTTTGCAAAAATAATCGGTTATTTTTTACCCAGTTCATTTGTTTTTGACATGTAAAGTAAGTTTTGACCTGTTGTTGCTATGCGATACGCACCGACTTCACAATTCTAATAGTTTGAATTGTCAGTGTCATACTTACCTACATCGTCAAATGCAAGTAAATATAAAAAGTACTCGTTTCGAAAATGTTTCACTTTCCGAAGTTGACAAAGAAATCCTAAGAAGCGTTACTATTAACTCAACAAAAACGCAGAAATCGGTATTGGGCCATGTTACTGATTTTTGCAATGAAACAGGATACCAATTTGAAGCCACTACAACCATAGATTATATTACGTTGGTACTAAAAGACTGGGCTTTCAATACGATACAGAGAGGTGGTAAAGATTATAAGGAAAATGTGATAAAAACCGTGTGGAACATTTCTGCAAAAAATGCTTCAGGAAATATATTTCTTAAAATACAACCTCATTTTCGATCAATATAAGGATACTCAATTTAAGTGCGCTAGGGATGCTCGTAAGGCTAAATGAAAATATTTACAGAAAAATATCACGAAAAGAAAAGTTTCTTCAATTGCGTTAGATTCAGAAGATCATAAAAAAAATGATAATGCTTTAGAATGAAAACACTCCTGAAAGACAAAAAAAACTTTTCCATATTATTGCAGTTGAGCTCGCTTGGAGAGGCGGAGAAGCTGCAAGTTGCATAACAAATCACTTTAAAGAAGAAATTGATATCAGAGGGCAGACAACAGGTAAAAAATGTCTCACTTTTTATTTGCGATTGTTTAACTAAGTCTTTTTGGCCATTTTAGGACGATTAGAATATAACCCTGTGAACAGTAAGACCACACAAGGTGGTGACAATAAATACGCCGATATTAAATGGTTAACGCCTAATGAAATTAATGCCGATCTATGTCCCGTAAGGCTATAAAAAATATCTGATGTGGCCAGCACATAACATTCTTATACCAGTATATCATCCTGATCTGAAAAAATCATTCTGTTTAATTCTTCACTTATCTTATTTAAATTTTAAAAACGTACCTTGAAATGTTTCAAAATTCTTTTAATAATTAGTTATCAGTATCCTTCGATACTGTCAATAATAATTCAAGTCATATATTTTAATAATTTCTTCTTATTGACATTGACATTTTTGTAACTAAATTAGATATTTCAAATGTCAAACTGCCAGATTTATCCTAACCTCATTTCATGAGGTCAAATACATAAAAAATTTCAGTTTACATCAGCTTTATTTAAGTACTTGAAAAATATATTTTATTCGCTTGATATAGTAGACATGATTTATAATCATTCTTCAAGAATATATTTTTTTGTAGTCAAATACAAAAAAGTTTGGGTCCAGTGGACCCCCTTTCAGCCGACCAATTTTGCTCATCACCGAATTTTTTCATTGTCTTTGGCCATTAGCACAAGTGTACCAAATTTGAAGGCTTTATCTCAAAAACTGTGGTTGCTATCGCGATACTACAGACATGCAGACAGATTTTTTTCCAAAGGTATGTTTTTTCATTATAATTCGTTAAGATTTGTCCAGAAATGCAATAAAAATGTTTAATTCTTTTTCCCAAAAATTGTACCCTTTTTCTTCTTTCATTCATTCATGTCTCTTCTGGTGGTACCACATTCACCGAATTTAATGTGTCACCTAAAATATTGTTGATAATCTTAACTGCCAAATTTGGGAAGTCTTCCATTAGTATTTTTTGAGTTATCGCGGATACACACATACATACACACACACATCCACACACACACACACGCCCCGACAAACATCATTTGGAAAATAGTCAGAATGGATTCGGGAGGATTCAAAACGTATAAATCAATCAAAATCTCGAGATAGAAAAAAATCACGATTACTATACTTCCTATATTAGGTATAAGAATGTAAAAACTATTATACAAGAGGGGTTCCAATATTACAACAAATCGTTTATTTCTGACAAGCAATAGGTACTGGAATAAATACGAAAATTCCTATTGGTATAAAAATTCAACAACTGGAAGAAACGAACTGTCCAAATGGACAAAGTAATCAGCCGCAAAAATCGGTTCAGATACAACTGTAAAAATAACTAATCATTCCTATCGAGTCACAGCTGTCAGTAACTTAATAAAGAATGGAACACAGGAGCAAAAGCTTATCAAAATAACCGGCCATGGAAGTGCAAATTCCATAAAACGGTATTTGTAAATAGATGTCCTACATCATTTAAACTTGAGAAATAAATTAAGATGTAATCCAAATGAAATACAAAATAAAAAAAGCACTTCTAAGGCAACATCAGAATATGCTACTATTCAAAACATTAATGAAGAAAAACAAGCTCAAATTGTTTATCAAAAATGTAACTGTTTTATCAATTGTACTAACGCAACGAAAAAAATTAATTTTTCTACTCCCTACATAGAAAATACTATTTTGCTCCCTCATTTCAGGGAGCAAAGTAGTACTTTTCCTCCCTCGGGAGGAAAATACTTTGCCTCCCTAGGGAGGAAAATACTTTGGCTCCCTCTGGAAGCAAACAAGTAAAAACTTCAAATAGCTGTAATAGTAGTGTATAGACTTCTTTATTGATACACAAACTTCCTGAAAATGAATGCTTCTCTTTGAAACAGATTTTTTATTACTTATTTTTATTTATAAAAATTGAAAACAGTTTAAATCGAGGTTTAAATTAACATCAGTAACTAAATATATTTTTCTTATTTGCCTAGTCTCCATCCAACAATTAAATAGCTGGTACTCTTTTTCATATTTTTTCACGAGACTTTAACGGTAATAGATTTAACGAAACCACGTTTGCTTCTTCCAGAATATCTTGGAGAACTTCATCTTCACATTCGGAATACATTATTATAAACTTTTTGGGAGTTTCTTTATTTTGAAAACAAGAAGCAACCTTAGCAACGTTCCATGTACTTTGATTTTTAACAATATTTACTTATCTAAATACCTATTATGACATTTTGACATATTTGGTTTTTTGATTGTCATGCATAAGAAAATATAATAAAATATATGTAAAACCAATGTAAAACACTGTAAATGGTCGTAGAAAAAATCATATGTATTACACAGGAGCAAAGGGCCATTTCCTCCCTTGGATACTGAAACTATCTGCGGGAGGAAATTATGCACTTTTCTCCCTTGTCATACAAATAGCTATTGAACTGTCCCTTTATTAAAAAAAAAACGAATTGTCAATGTAATTTGTACTTATATAGAATTGTTATAAAATAAATAAAAATTAATAAAATAAAAACTGTGCATTTTATTGTCTATAACGATTTCCATTCTGGAAATAATCTTTACATATATCCCTCGGGCATCAATTTTAATCACTTAAACTGTGTACGTCACACAATTTTTAAAATTTTGCTTTTGGTCAAATGAGTGTATAATAATTTGATAAAATCCCGAGATCGTATTTCGAGGGATTTTATCTAAAATTATTAGCAAATGCAAATGCTTTCCCTATAAAATAATTTTAGAAAAAATCCCTCGACCTACGGTCTCAGGATTTTATCTAATTATTATACAATCACGTCATTTGCTAAGCAAAATTTTTAAAATTATGTGACGTACATAGTTTAACCGATTAAACTTGATGCACTCGAGATATAACCCTTGATTATGCAATCGTTTTCCTTTTAAAAACGTTTCACAAAAATTTTCCTGATACGATTTTTCCCATTTTACTCCTCCTGGTATCGCGTAATTTTTTCGCCTAAATCCACTAGCTGTAACCTCAGTTATAATTTTTACACAAATGTATAATAAAAATTATTCAGCATAAGACATAGTAAAATAAATTGTGGACATTTGAAAATTATTGAACAAAAAGAAAAAAATACATATAATTTCTTTCATATTTGAATCTCTTTGTTCTATAATACGATTAATAGGTTTCCCTAAAAAACAAAATCTAATATTAAAGATTAAATTAGAATATACCAATAATAGCTTTTCGAGTTTAGAAAACAGATTAACAAGGTACTACCTTCGAGAAACTATTACAGTGCATCATCGCAAAATAAAATAAGTGATGGAGATATCAGAAACAAATAGTCGCCATATATAATACTGTTACATGACTGGACTGTGTAGACTGGTAGATGAAACTAGAATTGTACGAGAATGGCCGGGAATATTCTGGAACATTCTGGACCCTGAAGTGATGTATATATAAGGCACACGAGCTCAGTTTTAAGTTGAAAGTGAAGAGTAAATAAGAAATAAGAAAGAGACATACGTGTTTAATTGTGATTATAGTTAAGACAGTCATTAATCAATTGTTGTTAATTATTAATTAGTCAATAAAGTAGTGAAGAAATGTTACCTGGACTTTCAATCAACGAATCTACGAGTATAGGTGTTTGTGGGCCTAGCAAACACGTAACAATTTGTTGTCAGAAGTGGAATTGGAAGTGGATATTTTTGGAAATTTCGAGAAGGTTCTACAGTGTTTTTCTCGGGAAGAGTGTTTGAGGACTATATGTAGACCGAATTTTCACTTTAAAATGGATTTTCGAGAAGTTTCTAGAACATTCGATTTAGAAATAAGTGCAGATACGCAAGTGCCGCCATCGATAACTGTTGTGGACTTGGAGACAAGATTATACGTAACTTTCGTGAAAATTCTAAAACAATTGGAAACAACATGATACGTGAATTGTGTCAATAGGAACGCGTTCATCCTGGTATGGAATACAGCTGCAACGTGCAATGCAACGTGTATGCAACATGGACGCTTTTTTTACGTTAACGTGCGCATCTCCGTTTTTAGTAATTTTACATCGTATCCACAGTGATCGTAGTTGTGAAACAAATGTTGCACGATGGAGTCAGCTTCACCTATCTTATTTCACCTATCTGCTTTAATATTTGTTTTTTTTTAATTTATATTCGCATGGTTCTATAACACATCGTTTTGTTGATAAAGTTGAATTAACAATATTTATCTAGTCATACTTGCTATCGCACCGAGCCGATGGAGATTTATAAAACTTCAAACTTCAAACTGTTGTTTACACGCAGTGATGCCTGCTACAGACAATTAATATCAGTGATGGTGAACCTTTAATCGGTGGTAGTTTTGCACTAATCCAATCAGCAACGTTCTTTAGTATCATACAGGCTATTCTGTAGCTAATTAGAGGAACTTTTCTTTGTACATTTCAATTTATTTTTTAAAATAATTAATGGGTATGTTTTTTATTAAATAATACGTTATGAATTTAATTTTACCTCTTTATTATTTATAAACGATGTTTTTAAAATTCTTTACGTAGTTCAATCCGCATTAGTTCCACTTCAGTCACGTTTTAGATTTCTAGTACCTAAAGACCTCCCAAGAATATATGAAAGTGTGTTCTGTGGTTGTTCTCTTGGCAACTGCAACAATCTCACCTGTACATACTAGGGATATTCTGAGTAAATTTTAAGTTATCCTGTGGATATATCGAAAATTAAGTTTTGCGTCCTCAGGATATTCATTGGATAACTGTTCTGATTGGGTCATGTCAATTATAAATGAATACATTATTAGCTATATACGTTCTTTATTTTACCTAAATAATAATGTAATTATGTTTTTTAAAAACAATTTAAACGGCTAATGTTTTTAAAATAAACATCGGAAAATTTATTATTTTGTATTTACTAACAAATTATTAGTACTATTATTTAGCTACTTGAACTTATCCCTATGTAAAACATCGTGTTCTAAATGAAATCAAAAATGTATGTTACAAAATTGAAGGAGCTGCATAATTCAATAAAGTGTAATAAAATATTTAATTCTATATCATAAATCTACCAATTAAGAATCATGCCCCAGTAAATTGCAATAGCTAGAAGACAAGGGATAAAAGTTTCGTTAAAAATTAAGAGTTGTCATTTAATTATACTATCGCAGCCTTCGACAGTTTTAGCTGCTGTATACCTAAAAAATGAGTTTATTTTGTGAACAAGCCAGGAAACCATAGATGAATGGTAAATTCAATTATGTTATTTTAATATGTAATAATAAATAAAGCACGATACTTTCTTCTAACAATTTTCCTAAGGATATTTTTTTACCTGGTCAGGACGGGTGTATCAGTATTCAGATTATTTACAATATGGTTAGTGTCATGTAAACTTAAAATATAAAAAAGAATATTACCTCTTTAATTTTACAGAGCTATTAGAAGTTTTGAGATATCGTCGAAAAAGTTGAATGTTGAATTTTCTAAAATCAGCTACTTTTTATATTGTTCAGTATTTTTTTAAATCTGTAAAAACATTCTTAAAGCAACTTTTTTTCGCAGAATTTAATTGTTTAATCAGATTTCAGTTTCAACGTTTCGATTCTTTAAGACCATCATCAGGTTAGTTTTTTCTTACAAGCGCCAAAACGGATTTTTCACTCATTAAAAAGAGCTAGATTTTACCTTTTCAATGATGTATCACTTGTAAACAAAAATTAGTTTAAACATATTTAGTGATTTTATTAAATAATTTGTTACTGCTTTGTAAAATTTACCCAAAATCTGTTATTTAGAAAAAATCTATTAGCTTTTCGTCAAAAGGTAGTTCCTTATTTCCGTAACTTAAAGAACGTTCATTGTATTCTAGTATTTATTTTAAGGTGTCCCATATCTAGTCGAAAAATTATTTTTATCGGTTTTTCAGAGAATTTCTATTTTTTTGTCTACAAGTGATATATCGTAGAAAATAAATCTAAAATCTGGCTATTTTTAATGAGGGAAAAATCCAATATGGCGCCCTTAGGAAAAACTAACCTTATGACAGTCTAAAATAATCGAAATGTTGGAATTAAAATCTGACTAGATAGTTAAAATCTACGAAAAAAAGTTGCTTTGAGATTGTTTTTACAGATTTAAAAAATATTGCAAAATAAAAAAGTTATAGCTGATTTTATAAAACGCAATATTCAGCTTTTTTCGACGATATATCAAGATTCCAACAGCTGGAACAGTTTGGAAGGCAGTTATTAGTTGGTAACAAAATTGCCTAAAACTTTCCCCATTTAAGTGATTCGGCAACATTTCCAGGCCAGGATGCATATTATAGAGTAACAGCATGCTCGCTAGGAACTTCGACTTCTGTAAGCCAGTAAAGGCACCTGTGCTACGTGGACATGTTCGAAAATATAGCACGCGCGCAAGGTTAGTTTAGAGTAGGGATGCACAAAATAATGAATACATCAATGATTGTATAAAATGAAATACTGAAAAATGGTTATCGATGTAGCTCAAAGATCGAAACAAATACATCGATATTTTTAAATACCGATGTTTTTACATATTTACTTAACGATAACAAGAAAATTAAATAATCTTAAATAAACGTAAAGAACATTTATTCAGAACAGAAATGAAGCGAACTACTGAGTAAATTAATAAATTATTAAATAATGTATTTGAGGGATAAACAAAATAACGTTAATAATATGACAAAAATAAAAGTTTTTTAGCTGCCAATATTTTCTACCAACATTATGTAGAAATAGAAACAGTGACATATTTTTACTTTTTAAATGGTTTCATGTTAGGGTTAAGGTTTGACCCGCATTAGAACCTGGTAGAAGAATCAAATAAAAAAAATAAAAATCCGTATGCATTTAGCAAAATAAGTCAAATAAAATAAGAGTTGGCTCCAATAAATCTAAAAAGTAATTTACTGTATACAGAGTTGTGTGTAATATTATGGCAAAAAAAATCAAAAATAGCGAACATAACCCTGTATATTATTTACCGTACAATATTATTTTTATATCTTTTTGAATAATATTTATATATTTTGTTTTACAATTTCATATTTTTGTTTATAAGATTCTAGTTATGTTTACTTTTTAAAATTCTTTCAGACTTTATTATTGATTTTCTTTGATGGTAAAATTAAACCAAAACTTTTACAACACACATAACAGGAAGAAATTGGTGTCTGTTTGTAGTACTTTCAGTAGGAGGCTCCTTAGTATACGTGCTGTTACAGAGCATGTCCACATAGCACAGGTGCTTTTGCTGGTTCCGACCTCGGCTCGCCTGATTCATGTAACGCGCATGCTGTTACTGTATATACGGCTGGCATTACCTCGTCTCCTGGTGTCGGTGATTGGACTTGGTGGCAAAAATAGGCCGATGAAAATAAATGATTAAGAAAAAAACTAAAAACGTGAAATATTTATAGCTGTTTGATTTGACTTAGGGAAATAGTATACATTTGCATCTATTTTGTAAGCTTATTTTTACAGTATGTAGCTTTTAAAAAATTTATTTTTTGCTTTTCGGTTAGAATTGAGGTAACGTTTTTAATTATTGATTTTACATTTCTTATATTTAATATGAAATTATCTTTTTTTTATTAGGTATTAGAGACATGCAGAGTTCTCATATTTCAGGGGTGTTTTTTCAATATGTAACACATATTTCTCAGTTATAATGGCAAGTAAGAACATACAGCTATAAAAATAAATAAATACCTAACTAAAGGATGTAAAATTAAAAGGACCATGTGAAAATATTATTTGTAATTTTTAAATAACGATGTGTAAATGAATGGTAAGTTGTTTGGGAACACTTTCCGTTATATAATAAAGAAAACAAATAGAGAGCTAACGTGGCTTCTGATTTAATAAAGCCATCAAGCCCATAGACGATTCCAATTTGACTGTCTATAATATCCCGAGGGGAAAAAGTTAAAAAGTTTACTTTTGTACGAAGCTAATAAGAGCAAATTAAGTTTTACTAAAATGGCACCGGAAAAAAAGTAGAACAGTTTCTGTAAGGGGTGTCAGTGTTTACTTTATAACTTGAACAATAAGAAACCGACATTTCAGTCTAATGTCCTTACGGCTTCAATTACAAATTCGCGGCAGGAAAATATTACATTCATTATTCATGTTTTCATTTGCAAGTAAAAATGTCTACCTATTTGAGGACGAATATTTCTTTACTCTAAATAAGCGTTGGTTAATATAGAAGCTAATATTTATAAATTATCTAGCTAGTTAATTAACATAAAAGGTAATCAATAAATATCGCTGGAAAATAAAAGAGAAAGAAATATTACGAGATATTTATATATAGGGTGGGGCAATAATGCGTCCGACTTCGATATCTTGAGTTCTATGATAGCTAGAACCTTGATTTAAAAACATAAGTAAACCAGACAAAAAAGTCTATAACCGGAAATTGTTTTCGAATATACAGGGTGAGCCAAGACGATTCTACAGGGTCAACGAACATTTTTTTTAAAAGGAATGCCATGTATATCAGAACATTTTTTAAAATATCTTTGTGGCCTCCTTGTACTCCTGTATTATTATTGACTTTCTCCTAACCACTTTTTTGTTGAAATTATACCATTTACACGTGTATATTAAAAATATCACTACAATCACAACTTTCGATTTTTAGAAAAAATATGTTAGTACCAGTTATGAAACATCTGTGTGATGACACTCAGCCATTTTCACTTAAAAGCGGTGGCAAAAAGGATTTTTAAATTTACAACTTTTTAAACTGAATTTTCTCAATTTTTTTCAAATGGAACACCCTATATAATTTTGGATGTAGAATTGAAAAACAAACATTTTTTGTGCGTACATTCCTACGGATATTTGTGATCATTTTTAATTTATTGAACAACAACTGCAAAATTCAGCAATAAAAATTAAAAATGGGGGTTTTTTTCTCAAATAATTCAAGAGACGGTTCCATATAATAAAGGTGTTACATGATGTCCATAAAAACATCACACTAACAACAATCGAAAATTTGAGGGAAAGAATAACATATGTTTTAGAAGTGTCACTCCGGCAATTTTATGAACAGTAGAAACCTCATTCCAAAGACGCATAGAAATGTGTGTCATCAAAATGGGCCAACATGTGGAGCACTTTTTATAATATCTTCTCTTGAATTACAAAAAAAATACATATTTTTAGTTTTATTGCTGAATTTTGCAGTTATTGTTCAATAAATCGGAAACAGGTACAAATTGCCAGTTCGTTTTTCTATTCTACATCACTTCGTGCAAAAATATGAAAAAAATAAGAAAATTCAGTTCAAATAGTTGTAAATTTAACAATTATTTTTGACCATCCTGTATACTAGGAAGTGAAAATAGCATGTCATCACACAGACGTCTCATAACTGGGTACTAACATATTTTTTCTTAAAATCGATAATTGTGACTAGTGATTTTTTTAATATACACGTGTAAATGGCATAATCTCAACAACAAAAAATCATTATATCGAAGTGATTGGGAGAGAGTCAATAATAATACAGGAGTAGAAGGAGGCCACAAAAGAGGTTTAAAAAACGTTTTGATATACAAGGCATTCCATTTAATAAAATGTTAGTTGATCCTAAAATCTGGGTATCACGTAAATAAATGAAAATGAATAATACACGACATTATGACTCATTGTGCAACATAACTGATTTTAGTTTATTATTAAATAAATTGCTCGTGTCTTATAATAATTACAAGGTGGACCTAGTCAAGAATTTATTTGCGATATCCTCAGAACCAGTTAGTGGGATATTACAAGTTGCAAATGTTCAAACGTTTGCTTGTTAATTTTCAAAAAGTTTGAAAATATTGTCTGAACGTTATTTGTAGCATTTTCTAAATTTTCATTTTTCTTTCTTGGGTTTTACTGCCACATGAATAATTCTTGGTTATCTAAAAAAATACAGTTACTTACCCAGTATGCTACTTGAAAAATAAGCCTCTGTGCTTGTGATTTTTACGTTAAAAGTAAAGTCAAAAGGTGTTTTATTGACAACTAATATGAGTCAAAAAATAATAATATATTTCTGAAACGTCATAAATTCTTTATTATGAAATAACTGAAAGAAAAAATTGCGTCGCTTATGCTTAATCAACACCCCAAAGCAGACAAAGATCAAGATTTGAATACATGCGAAAGTGAAACCTCTTAGTCTTCCTCCAATAAATCCACCAAAGCCACAAACATAACGAAAAAACACTACAATCACTTTGAATAGAAAAACCCACAATCAGCCAATAACTAAGAAAAAGATAACACAAGATGTGATGGAGGCACAAACTAGTGCCACTCTCAATAACATCATAAATTTGGAAAAAATATGCCACCTGAGGTAAAACTGTTGAAACAGAAACAAATATAGTCAAAAATTTACTAAAAAAAACCCTACCAAGGTACTGCAGAGAAGAAGGAAGTCAGTCAGTTATAGGAACAAACAAATCAAGGAACGAAATCAGAACATCCCAAAGATGGGCTTCCTTCATATTTATCACATTCACTCTTAAATGACGGCAGTTGATCTCCAAAAATTCTTAGCCACGACTGGATCCAAAAAACCTTTTATTTGTGTTCTATGGAAGACAAAAAAGGTACTGCATCTTTTAAGGTATCATTCCAATTTAAAAACTAAAAGAGGTATGGTACTCGTCAATATGGCCAAATGCTGATTTACATTTAAGCAACGAAATGAGAAGGAAAATATTAAACTCAACAATCTGACAACTCTGCACCAAGAGGACTAAATGACCATGACGTAGTATTACTAAATATTCGTTTAAACGTCAACAAAGTGAACCTAATTTATATTGACTATAAAACTGACCAGCAACCTAAGTTTCTATGTCTTACGGAGACATGGTGTAAAACTAATGAAGAGAATTTTGTAAATTTCCCAAATTATAATCTTGTTACAAGTTATTGTAGATTTGAAAACAAAGGCGCTGGTGTTGGAATTTGAGGCTCCCAAACTCTTGACGCAGAGGACCTAGCTCTAGAACTTTACTGTTTTGAGGAAAATATAGAGCTATGTGGTGCGGCTTGGAAGATCTCGGCAAAGAAACGTGTAGATATTATCACTTACTGTCGTTCTCCATCTGGAGATTTTAATATATTTGTTAAAACAATAAATAACATGTTAAGTTAAATCAACTTCATACACCTATAATAATAAATGGCGATTTCAATGTTAGTCTACTGAAAAGTATAGAATTTCAACCACTTTTTTCACAACATATGGCCTTGAAGAAAAGTCATGTGATCCTACAAGGGATTGAAATCCTAAATATTATGAATCATAAATTAAAAAATAAATTCTCACCTGATCCACACGAAAAAAACCAGTCCTGTTAATAAAAAATGTGCAACTCATATATTTAAACCTTTAACTTATCTTATCCAACTTAGCCTTAACCAGTAGTTTCTTCCATAGCAAACTGAAAATTAGTAACGTTATTTCTGTTTATAGGGTACAGGATAAAACAAATCCGAAAAACTATAGACCTATTGCCAAGGTTTCAAATCTCTCAAAAATATTTCAATATAGTATGACCAACAGGCTATATAAGTTTTTGAATAAATACAAAATTCTCTCAACCATGTAACATGGCTTTAGGACACATCTCATTCTACTACGACTGCAGTCGACAAGTTGTTGCAGCTGTCCTGCTGGAATCTTTTGTGACCTTAGCAGGGTACTCGACTGTGTAAATCATAGTTACCTGTTATTTAAATTGGTGAGATATGGCATTCATAGGGTCGATCGCCTTGAACTAGTTTGACTCTTACTTGGCATATATCTCAGTTCGTAGAAATTGGTTATAATACAGGAAATATCTATGAAATGTTTATATCGGATACCATTGGTGCAGGAATGGGGGTAACCCAGGGCTCAATTTTGGGCCCATTTGTTCCTACCCTTCATTAATGATCTTCCAGGATTTTTAAAAAATTGCTTTTTTCTAATATATGCTGATGCTCTTGCTTTCTAAAGGCTAGAAATGATAACAAAATCGAGATAAAATGTAACCACCTGATCAACAAGATAATACAGTTATTTAATCAGGACGGTCGTTTCCTAAACATTTGTAAAACGAGTGATAAATCATAACAAAAATAATATGGACTTAAATATAATAATCAATAAAAATACATCTCTTGATAGGATGGAACGTGTCAAATTTCTTGGTCTTACTCTAGATGAGTACCTAACTTGGGAACCCTACTGCAATGAGCTTACTTCCAAGCTGAACTCCATTTATTATTAGATTAGGAATTTAAAACATGTTTTAAATGGAAAGATGCTCATATCTCTAAAGTCATAGAGGAACAGGGTCAACTAGATACTTTGTATACGGACTTTACCAAAGCCTTCGACCACATTGATCATCAGCTATTGCTACAAAAGTTGGAAAAGTTCAAATTTAACCTACACCTATTAAACTTTTTCGATCATACCTAACAAAGATAAAGCAATTTGTAATTTACAGCGGACATAAATCATCGACATACTTGGCATCATCCGGAGTACCGCAAGGCTCCAATCTCGATTCCTTATTATTTCTGTTCCTGGAGTGGGTTGGAACCTTTGATGTGAAGATAACACTGACGTAGTTTTCAACGAAACACCAAAATACTGTATACTGCACTCGACGCGCGTTTCTCCAACCTAGTTGGCATCATCTGGAGATGATTAAAACTAAACTTATGCTAACAATCTACCCTATTTATACCTAAACTATTGTCACGGTTCGCCGAACCGCCACGGCTCGGTGAACCGTGACCCACTAACCAATAAAGAGGTCTATTTGGGATATATTATTGTATGTGTTATAATTTTAACAAAATAAGTCAAGACTGTGATATAAACACTTGTACACAAAAAGAGCTACTTAAATATGCTAGACAAGCTTTTGAAATATAATCTTAATCTTTAGAACCAAAGTCTTCTTTATACCTCTTCTTTTTTATTTTATTTATTTACCTTCTTCTAAATACTCAAATATTACCTTACACGAATTAATTATTGTCTTATATTATTTACCTGTCTTATTTATTATTATTGTTATTTCCTTCCTTGTCAACTATCTCTGAACTACTTTAATGCCCAGTGACATTAATGTTCACTATACGATTTACCATATTATATATCATGTAGGTACTTTTACTTTTACTATACTTCAAATTTTGTATTTTTTTATAGCAGCATTATGAATTCAAGTTTATTACCTTAGTTGATAAGTTTTGTAGTTTTAATATAAGTATAAGATTTAAGTATAATATTTTACGCATATTTTGTACTAAAACCTCGACTAAAACTTTGTCCTGTAAGTGGGGTTACCTGTTGGGCAAATAAAGCATGTTATTATTATATCTTTCTACTATGCGCACGTAGAGTCTGGACTAAACTTTGGGATCTGTTTTTGGGTACTTGTTCAAAAATGCCAAATTAGGCAGACTTGTAGAGATCTTTTCAGCCAGCTCCACATACTTACTCTTTATGGCCTATATATACAACTTGCATCAGTACGTATATAAATAAAAATAATTTTCACACCAATAGTCATTTTCATTCGTATGAAAGCAGAAAAAAAAGAAGATTTTGCAATTCCAACGCATCGCCTGACATTCACAAATAAATCTCATTTTATACTAGGATTAAGTCTGTTTAAATAGCCTACCAAAAAATATTATGGAAATAAATTATCAAACACTTCAATAAGGCAGTGCTTATTAACGTCAAGCAATAAACACAACTTTACAAACAAAAATTGTGTAATGTCATTTTATTTGCTACACGCCTTCCGGATTAAAAAATATTAGGCTATTATATTTAAAATGACTTTTCGAGATTTTTTTATATTATTTTTGTTATAGCTTCTTAATAATTGTAAATAGAATAAAACTGTATATGACTTTTTTTTCTTAAAATTTTCTTTTCTTTTGAATGTCGTATAGAAATATGTGTGTTTCTGGAAAAAAAGTATAAAGACGTGGCGACGCCGAGCGTCGCTTAACCTGAAAAACGGAAATCACGCAAGAATAAAGTTTGACTACCTACCTTTAAAATGGCTTTTTGTTTTTTTTTCTTAAACTTAAATTAGGAGAAAAATGCCCCGGAGAGGAATATTGGGACACCCTGTACAGGGTGGCCCATTTTCGAGGCTCATCATTGGGATCTTGGAAACCGCAAGAGATACAGGGTCGGTTAAATTATGGAAAAGTTGCGCAATTTGATGCTTATCAAAATGCTGTGTTGGAATTTGGAAAGTTCCAAATACTTTCTGAAATATCCGGAAAAAAACGAAATTTCATAAAATCTTTTTTATTTTTTTCTGACGTTATTTGAAAACAAATTTTAAAACTAATAAAACTTCGTCATTGCCACTCTTTATCATCTACAAGGTGGCGCTGTCAAATTTTAAATCCGACGTTTCGTCTTCCAGAAACCATCATCAACTATTTTTTTTTTAAATACGGACCTGGATTTTTTGTTTTATTTTTTGTTGCCTTTGGACTCCCTAAATGCTATGACCCATCAAAAATTTTGATTTTCAAACATTTCGATGACAAACACTGACATTATCTGTATTTTTTTAAAATATTTAATACGGCACTGTTTATAAAACAAATTATTACTTTTGACTAAATAATGTTAATAATAATTAATTAATTAATTAATAACTATATACCTAAACTTTAAAAGGAACAAAATTAAAACCTAAAGTAAATGCTCAAATATCCCCCCTTGCACCTCTTCGCAGATTGCCCGTAACCGCCCGCTGGATTACTCTTCCTCTTGCTCTTAAATCTGTTATCTCTAACATTAAATTTTCGCGCAAAATGTTTATATCACGTGGAGTATCTTGATACAAAGGATTTTTTAAAAATCCCCATAAGAAATATTCCAGCGGGGACAAATCCGGGCTTCTAGCAGGCCAGCGCACTACCCCTTGGTTTCCAATCCACTGATTAGGAAATGTTTCATTAAGAAACTTTGTGACGGCCCTTGCATTATGGGCTGGTGCGCCATCCTGTTGCCACCATAGTTGCCGAAGCATATTTAAAGGCTCGTAGTCAAGCGCATCTAATATATAATTTCAGATGAAATTAACAAAGTTTCCATCGTAAATAATTGGCCCCAAGATTTTATTTCGATACAGCCCAACCCAAACATTAAATGATGCCCGTCCCTGCCTTCGCACTTGTTGATTTTGGTGCGGATTTTACACTGCATAATAATGTTCATTGTTCCTGTTAAAAAGATCGCATGTGGAAAAATTACACTCATCAGTCCAGATAATTTTATTTAAAAATCACCATCTTGTTGCAATTTTCCATCAAGCCAATTGCAAAATTCAATCCTTCTTTCACTGTCTCCTGGCCTTAATTCTTCCCTGACATGTAGTTTATAGGGATAATACCTATGTTTTTTGAGAATTTTCTGAATTCGGATTCTAGGCATATTTAGTTCTACGGCAAATTGCCGAGAGGAACCCATAGGATTTTCCGTAACCTTTAATAAAACGTTTCGGTGAAATTTTACCACAAAATATTATATGTAATAAAATGCATATTATCATTTTATAACAAAACTTACAGCATTTATAACAGCTTCTTCATCTTCAGCTTCTATTCGTCTGCCATAAGCATTTCGGGGTTTAGCAAAACTACCAAGTAGTCCCAAATTTCTGTCCAAAGTATTAAAATACGAATCATGGGGTTGTGGACGCTCGGGGTATCTTTCTAAATATCGTTCACATGAAATTTGCGAATTTCTATTGACACCGTAATAAATCCGAAGCATATCACGTTTTTCTAAATTGGAAAACACCATTTTTACTATCTCAAATTATTTAAAAATTTAAACTGTCATATTTTAAGGAGCTAGGGCGATTTCTTGTTTTAATATCAAGGCCGCCTTTTTCATTTTTCGTTAATATTATAGAAATAAACTCAATATAAACGAGGTGGACGGACACGTTAGATTGAAATAAAAGTATTGAGTATTTTTTAAAATCCTATTTACGCATTTAGGATTTGGAAATAAATAAGAAATATTACATTGGTATTTACTATTGTAATCTAAATTAGTTACCTACTAATAAGTGCTTTAGTTATAATTATAATGACTTTTTATCCACTTTTAATATAGCTTTTCATCAGTATCTTAAATTTGGATATTTATTTTTTTCCTAGCTAACAAATTTGGAATTTTGAAAGAATAATTTGTTTTAAAAAGAGTGCCGTATTAATTATTTTTTTTAAATACGGAAAATGTCAGTTTTTATCATCGAAATGTTTGAAAATCAAAATTTGTTATGGTGCATAGCATTTACGTCGGCCAAAGGTAACAAAAAATAAAATAAAAAAATCCAGGTCCGTATTTAAAAAAATATAAGTTAATGATGGTTTCTGGAAGACGAAACGTCTGATTTCAAATTTGATAGTGCCATCTTATAAAGGATAAAAAGTGGCAATGGGAAATAAGTTTTTGAAGTGAATGAGACACTTTTTAAAAAATCAGTTTATTGGTTACAATTCAAAAGACAGGACAAGACTACAATTAAATATACATTTCCTCTATTTATAAGCTTTCCTAATCTAGCAAAGCTGCTATGGCAGCATTTATTACATATAAGCGTTTTATTAATACCAGGAATATAACTCCTCCATCCCTCGATGAAAATCATCCCTGATTTTTCTTCATATGATAATTTCTTCCATGTTTTCAAGCTTCTTTGAGTGTTTCCCTGATATATACTTATTTCTAACAAGTTTACATAAAAAATACAGTATAATCATAAATAAAAATACATATAAAAATATAGTCCATATACTTGTAGCTATGGCTATTGGTTTATTTAATTTATCTAAATCGTTTTGTTGTTTCATTAGTTGGTCTTGAGCTTGTAAAATTTTGTGTGTTAATTGTATTTAGGCTCAATGGACCTGGATTATAATTAATGTGGTGTGATTTTGACACCGTTAAGTTTAGGTAAGGTAACTCAAATTTGTAAGTGATTTTATTGTCACTATGAGTTTTTAAGACATGATTGGTAAGTTGTATTTCACAATCTTTATTTAAATTGAGTACATAAGTACCTTTTAATTGTAATTTATTTATTAATTTTTTGCAGGTTTGTGTTGCAACAATTTCATTAGGAATAACTAATATCCACTTATTAGATTTAATTTTTTGGATTTGATTTTCTTTAATTTCAATCGGAATAGGTAAACAATCGACAGTGTCTTTATCAAATGTTAGCAAGCTAATTTCACATGGTTGGTTTTTATGCATTCGTATCGCATTCATATTGGTACACAGATATTCATTATCGGCGATACTTTTACACTTATCATCAGTTAAAACATAACTTTGATCATTTAATGCTACATATTTAGATTTTGGTAAAATAATCTGATAAGAGTTACTTGTTTCAATTGGTAATGGATATAATTCAAAATATTGATATATTTGTTGATTTACAAGAGGAATCTCTAAAATAAAGATTATAGTATAGTCAATAGAGTAACCTTTTATGTTAATTATGTTTTCGAATTTTAAAAGGTTTTTTGTATCTACTTCAAATGGAAAATTAACGTTTATTGAATTGCAATATCTTTAATTCCTTGTATTAAATGAAATGGGTTAACTATAGAATTATGTAAGATGTTAAGTTTGGCAAATGTAATTGCTACTTCTATTTTA
This sequence comes from Rhamnusium bicolor, assembly GCA_029963845.1. Classification (NCBI taxonomy): domain Eukaryota; kingdom Metazoa; phylum Arthropoda; class Insecta; order Coleoptera; family Cerambycidae; genus Rhamnusium; species Rhamnusium bicolor. Next base: position 346,886 of record JANEYF010004330.1, on the reverse strand, counting down.
TCTAACGCATTATAGATCGTTTGATATATAAAGGTTATTTGATTTAATATCATTTGGGTCAAGAAATATTGATATATATTAGTTTAATGAAGTATTATTTCTTTAACTATGCTTTCTATTTATAATATTCTTGATTCTAAAATATTTTGAAGTTTATGAAATTTTATTTTAATTTCATCAATTCATGAATAATAGGATTTATGTCAAATATTTGTATAAAAGTCCAGTAATCGTTACTTATTTGTGTTTGTCCAAGTTGTAAAGGAAGTAGTCCGGGATTCTTGGTTATTTTTATTAGTTCGGGTGACATTAAAGCTGTTCCTGTCGTACATCTGATATATGAGGTTTCTTTAGTTCTTTTAGATGTATTGTTTCAACTTGGTTATTATTTGTATTTTTTATTTTGGCTTTATTGTTTTGTAATATTTCGGTAATAATAAATGGACCTAAAAATTTATTTTTACTTTTTGCTGACCGTTCAGGTATTTTTTTATAAATTGTTTGATTTACTTTAAATTCATATTGGTAAGGACCTTCTATATTACGTTGTTCAATTATTTTTTGTTTTTTCTCTTTTTATCCTTAGCTTCTATTTCTTTATATAAAGCTTTCAACTTGTTTTGATGGGAAGTAATATAATCAGAATAAAATGTAGTAGTAACTAAGTCTAATGGATCTCTAGATTTTGTATGTCCAAATGTTAATTCAAAGGGTGTAAAATTTGTACTTGTATGTATACTGTTATTATAAGCTATTATTGCGTACGGCATTAAGTTTGTTACGGGTGTAGAAGGTTCTTTATTTTTAAGGATTCGAAGATGTTCAATTAATGTGGAATGAAACCGTTCTACAGGGGAATTTGATTCATGATGACGTGGTGTCGTAAAATGTACTTGAATCTTTTGGGCTTTAAATAGTTCCGTTAGGCAATGGTTTTTAAATTCGGCTCCATTGTCAGAAATGATTAGTTCCGGTACTCCATAATAAGAGAAGTAATTTATTAATTTATCTTGTATTGAAATTGCATTTTTAGTGCAAGGGAAGGCTTGGCCTAATTTGGAGAATTTGTCAATAATTGTTAGAAAGCTTTGGTTTTCAAATACAAATATGTCAATATGTAAAATCTGAAATGGTTTCGATGGTGTTTCTGTTAGTACCAGAGGTATATAAGGGGTGTCTCTAGAATATTTAGCTTTTTGACAAATATTACAATTGTTTATATAATTTACTACATCTTGTTTCATATTTTTCCAATAATAATTACTTTTTAATTTTGTTAACGTCTCTGTTATTCCACGGTGGTTGGTTTTACTTTCGTGTTGGTGTTTTATCATTAAGAGCTGGTCTTCTTTATTTATAACCGTGTTAACTAATCGAGTACATTGTATTATTTTCAAAGTATAAAAGTTTTGCATATAGGCATGGATGAAAATAGGAATAATTTCTTGATTTTTAAAATAAACGTGAATAGTTTTAGTTGGATTAATATGGTCTCGCAAAAGCTCTATTACGTATCCTTGGTTATAAGTTGGAATTTTTATGTGTTTAACGATATTTCCGTCAATTGTTTGTTGAACGATATCCAATTTTGGATGAATGTTTTTATCTATAATTAGTTGAAAAGGTTTATTATTTATAATGTCGTCTATAATTGGTATGCCTGAATTTTCGGCTTCTGCTGACGTATGGATGGTATCGATAGGATCATCTGGATTATCAGGGTTATTACTACCGTTTTTATTTTGATCGTTGTTATTTAGGTTTATATCTTGAATAATATTTATTCTTTGGTTGTCATTTATGTTAGATGTTAGATCTGGGTGGTTTATAGGATTTTCTGCTAGGTCGCGTAAATAATTTGTTATGTCCTCATTAATTTCACCTGGTTGATTAAGGATTGATTCGGTCTCATTTGCGTTTAGTTGTATACGACTTAAAGCATCTGCATTAGAGTTTTGTTTTCCTTTTTTTATAGACTATAGTATAGTCAAATTCTTCTAGTTTTAGTCTCCAGCGTACTAATTTTGAATTTGGGTCTTTCATGTTAAATAACCATACTAGCGGTCTATGGTCTGTATATATTGTGAATTTACGTGAAAATAAATAGGGCCTTAGCATTTTACATGCCCAAACTATAGCTAATAGGACTTTTTCAACTGTTGAGTAGTTAATTTCATGTTTATTTAAAGTTCTAGATATGTACGAAATAGGTTTATCGTTTGGCGGGGTTCCTTGCGAGAGTACAGCACCAAGGGCGTAATTTGACGAATCTGTGGTTAACACAAATGGTTTTGAAAAGTCAGGATACTGAAGTATCGGTGCATTGATTAAAAGATTTTTTTAAATGATTAAATGACTCTAGGAATTCGGGTGTGTGTACAATTTTGGATTCCTTTTTTTAAACATCGAGTGAGAGGTTTTGATATTTTAGCAAAGTCTTTTATAAATTTCCTATAATATCCGGCTAGTCCAAGGAAGGATTTAATTTCTTTACAAGTTTTTGGTATAGGGAAGTTTTTTACTGCGGAGATTTTATCAGGATTTGGTTTTATTCCGTCTGGTGTAATGACATGTCCTAAATAGTTTACATTGTGTTGCAAAAATTCAGATTTATCTAATTGTACTTTAAAGTTACTTTCGCGTAATCTTTGAAATATCTTTCTAAGTCGTTCTACGTGTTCTTGCAAACTTGTTGAAAAAATTATTATGTCGTCTAAGTATACTGCGCAAATTTCATTTTGTAATCCGCGAAGAATGTTATTCATAACACGTTGAAAAGTACTGGGTGCATTTTTTAGTCCGAATGGCATTCTTTGAAATTCGTAATGTCCGAAGTCTGTAGAGAATGCGGTTTTTGGTACGTCATCAGGTTTCATTTCGATTTGGTGGAAACCATTAGCTAAGTCTAATGTTGAAAAATAATTACATTTTCCGAGTTTATCAAGTATTTCAGTAATGTTCGGTAATGGGAATTTATCATCAACCGTTTTCTCATTAAGCTTTCGATAGTCCACGACCATTCGCCATTTTCTTTTTCCAGAGGCATCTAGTTTTTTTTGGGACTATCCAAATTGGCGAACTCCAAGGAGAATTTGAATGTTTAATAATGTTTTGTTTTAACATTTGATTAACTTGTTTATTTACTTCGTTTTTATGAATCGGTGGATATCTATAAGTTTTTGTATAAATTGGAGTTTCATTAGTTAAGTTTATTTCATGTTTAATTTGGTTTGTAAAGCTTAACGGAATTTTTTCAGTATAAAATATATCTTTATATTCATAACAAAGTTTCCTAATAGAGTCATATTCTTCTTGATTACAATGTTTTAGTCTTAAGTTCTTTAAATTAGCTTTCTGAAGATTTTCAGTATTTTGATCAATAATATTTTCTGTTTCTACGTTTTCTAAAAAGTTAATTTCATTTAAATCTATCTGTTCTACTTCAATAGGGTCAAATAGAGTATATTCAATTTCTTTTTCGGTTTTATTAATTATAGATGTGAAAGCAAAATTATTATATATGTTTACTAATGCTTGTGGTGTTTCTAATCCATTAAATTTTGTATAAGGTATAATTGCATTTCCTGAACTTTGGCATGTAGGTAAAGCTACAATTTGTTCTGTACGGGGTGGAATTCGTACGGTATAAGGCTGTTTTAAACTAACTCTTTTATTATTCGTTATTTTCTTATTTGCATCTGACATTCTATCAAAATAGATAGGAATATTAACATTGGGTGTTTTAAGTTGTTTAGATTGTAGACTTATCTCTGCATTAAGTTTTTTAAAAAAATCTAGACCAATAAATCCGTCAAACTTTGGCGAAAAATCAAAAAGATAAAAAGGATGACAGTGATCGATTTTAAAGTCTGCTAATAGTAAAATATTAATTATTTTATTATGAAGAGATGTACCGTGAGCTGTTCTAACTTCAAAGTTTTTATTTTCTATTATATCTGAAAAATAATGATACGCAAGTTTGGGGTTGATAAAACTTTTTGTACTACCAGTATCTATAAGAAATTTTGCGTCTAAAGTGGGTATATAAATATATGAGAGATCTTGATTATAATTATTTACATATACTATCTCGGTGGTTGTTCTAATTGGGTCAATGTAAAATTTTGTTCTTGGAAACAATTATTAAAGTCGGTTTGTAAATGTTCGCTTTGTTCTGTATCATTGTTATTATAACAACAATGGGGTACTGTTTCATCATCATAAGTTGATTGAGAATCATAAAGATATGGTTGTGTAGAATCAGGGGTTTGATAATTATTTTCTTCATTATTGAATGGACAATTATGTGCAGAATGCAAAGGTGCATTTTGTGTATTATAATTAAGTTGTTGATAATTATTATCTACATTACAATTGTTGACTGTTTCAAAGTTGTTATCGCTGCACGTGGAGTCTGGTTCATTATCTTCTTGTACATATTGATTATATAATTTCGTTGTAAATTGATTTGGTTTATTATTTGAAATTTGGGTATTTCCGGAAGTAATATCCATAGGTATGGGTTTTGGTAAAAATCGATTAACTCGTGTTTGAGGTTTAAATACATTAACTGGTTGTTATTTAAATGTATTATTATGAGTATTGTTATAACTAAAAAGATTTGGTTTTTGGGATTGTCTGATTATTATTATACCTTTGATTTTGACCGTTATAATTATTATATGGTCCTTGAAATGAATTAAATGGTTTTTGTGTAGCAAAATTTATTTGTTTATTCATGTATGGATTTGGTGGTCTATGATAATTTATAGGAGGTTTGGGAATGTTTGTCTGTCCGTTAGGATGTGTGTTCGATGTAGAATTTCTATTTCTAAACTGAATAAAATTTTCTTCCTCGACTACAAAGCTCATTGCATGCTCAAGTGATGTAGGATTTCGTAATCTAACCACTAATTGCATGTTATATGGTATATTACTAATAAATGTTTTCAGAGTTAAGGCTTCGTAACTTTCAATTTTGATTAATACTGTTTCTCTATTATAATTTTCTTGATTTAATTTAACAAATAATAGGCTTCTAACGTTTTGCAATCTATTAGCATAATCAATTAAATTTTCATGTCTAACAGGCTTTAGTGATATTAAATCTTGTACTAAGCAATCGATATTTCTTTGATCCGAAAATGTTATTATTAGTGTATTTTTGACTAGTTCCCAACTGTCTAGTTCTTTTCTTGGACAAATTAAGTCTGCCGCTCTTCCTCGTAATTTTGAAAAGATTGTGTCTAACAAACAAATATTAATTGGAGAATTTATATTCGTTTTATCTTGAAATGCTTTGAGAAGATTTTCACACGCTGTAATAAATCGTTGTAACAGTTTTGAATTACCATCGAACAATGGGATATTGTCCGCTTGATATCTTAGTAGGGCATAGTTTGTTTCTGGCATATTGCTTATTTCTGAACTTGAACTTGAATTATTTAATAAAAGTTCGTTTGTGTTTACTGATAAATTTAGGTTTAAATTTGAGAAATTACTTAGAAGTTCCTCCAGTTTACAGAATATTTATAAAAATGACTGTTTTGTGAATTTATTTATTTCACAATAAAATAGAATAGTTTTGTACCTATTAAATTTTTATTTTAATTTAAAATGTTTTTCAAAATCAGTTTATTATCAATTTAATAAAAAAATTAAAAAATATTAATTAAAAAATTAATAAGGTAAAATGTTATGGTCATAAACTGACTTTAAAATTAAAATGTTTGAAATTGTTTATTCTATTGACTAGAATTTTCTTTGTTGCTGAACAGTGAACAGTAACTAGCTTGAAATTGTGAATTTTAAGCAGTTTCAATTTTTATAAATTAAACTAACTTACATTAGGAAAATTGTCCAGAGACTGTTCATAGTTGTTTGCTTCTTAACCTAGTTTTTCTATGGGAAATTCTTTGGAATTTTCTTCGGAATTTTCTTAAAATTAGTACCTCTAACCACTAGGCTTCATGGGAGTTCTTGCGTCTTTTTCTTGTTCCAACGGTGAAGAGATTCACAGGATAAATCTGTTCCGATCCACGATGGACAAATCTTCTTCGTTGACTTCTTGTAAGTTACTCAGTTCACCTACTTGATGTTATAGATTACTCAATTCATCTATATTTTGTTCGTTTTGTGACAAAAGCTTGAAAACTACGTTATTTCAGGATTCAGGATAAATCTGATCCGACCATGCTTGGCATCACTGAAACAACTTCACAAAATCCTACCGACTGCGCCAAATAAGTTTTTGAAGTGAATGAGACACTTTTTAAAAAAATCAGTTTATTGGTTACAATTCAAAAGACAGGACAAGACTACAATTAAATATACATTTCCTCTATTTATAAGCTTTCCTAATCTAGCAAAGCTGCTATGGCAGCATTTATTACATATAAGCGTTTTATTAATACCAGGAATATAACTTGGGGAAGTGTTATTCGTTTTAAAATTTGTTTTCAAATAACGTCAGAAAAAAATAAAAAATATTTTATGAAATTTCGTTTTTTCCAGATATTTCAGAAAGTATTCGGAATTTTCCAAATTCCAGCACAGCATTTTGATAAGCATCAAATTGCACAACTTTGCCATAATTCAACCAATCCTGTATCTCTTGCGGTTTCCAAGATCCCAATGATGAGGCTCGAAAATGGGCCACCCTGTACAGGGTGGGCAAATTTTAATGTTTGTATAGGGTAACTCGGTAACTGTAAGAGATATAAAAAAATGGAAGACACATACTCGATCTCTTTTTTTTTGAGACAAATTCTCTGGCGAAAACCAAAATTTGCTATCGTCTTTTGTTTTCGAGTTATAAACAAAAGTTGGATTTTTCGTCTTTTAGAAGTGTCAATATATTGGTTGTTTGCAAAAAATTTAAAAAAAAAGGAGCAATTTTTAGTTATGGCATAAAGTAGTAATTTTTAAATAGGAATCATAGTTGGCTATGGTTTAGTTAAAAAGGAAGTTTTTTTTCTTTCAAACTATATATCATATGAGATTTATTAGGTTGTCTTCTTTCTAGATAGCGATTGAAATATATTTCGGATGCAATATCACAATTGTTATTATTTTGAATAGAGCATTCTAGCATATTATATTTCTCGTAATTTTCGTAAGACATTTTCACTTTTACAATTAAATAGGGTGTAATTATGTATGATATAAATAAAATTATTAATATGCAATTTACTGACAAATGGATAAACACTGTCACAGATGACACACGCCTACCTGGAATAAATATAAAAAAACGCAAAAAGTAATCTACTAAAAGATTATTTTCGCTATTAAATACTTACACATCAAAAGCGACCCCACATATGATATATAGTTTGAAAGAGACAAAATTTTCCTTTTTAACTAAACTATAGCCAACTATAATTCCCATTTAAAAAAATAAAACTTTATGCCATAACTCGAAATTGCATTTTTTTTTTTAATTTTCTCAACGCCACTGTATTATACAGAAAAAGTTCCTCAAGAATGTAAAAATTGTTTTTTAATAACTTCACAAACAACGAAGGTATTAACATATGTCTGAAAGTCGAAAAAATCGAACTTTTATTTATAATTCGAAAACAAAAGACGAATGCAAATTTTTGTTTTCGCCAGTGAATTTGTCTCAAAAAAAGAGATCGAGAATGTGTCTTCTATTTTTTTGTACCTCTTACAGTTACCAAGTTACTCTACATAAACTTCGAAATTTGCCCACCCTGTATATAATAGAAATAAAGTTAGCAAATGTTTTATTTAAATTAATAAATATTCGAGGTGTGGCTTCCCATTTCTCTACAGCGAAGAGTGTCAATTAATTTAAAGTTAACGATACGTAGATTTCTTTTTGTCCCCTTGGTGGGGTGCGTATATAAGGAACTGGTTGGTCATCGCAATCGATTAATACTCTCCTCTTCTAGATGTAGACTAATTGCTACAGTCTATTGTGCAAATACATAGTACAAATAAAATTGGCCCCTCCAATAATAAATCACCTTGTGGATATCCTGAACATAGCTTATTTCATTCAGTGTTACTTCAACAGGTATCAGAGGTGTTTTAGCCCCGGGCATAATGTCAGCTCAACACATAATGCCGCATCTAGACCACGCATACAAAGTACAACTGTACTAGTATCGCTCTATTCTGGTTTTATTGGTATATGCTGTTTTTCTAGTTGGAAATATTACTAAAAATTTCTTGTATTGCTTGCAGTTGGGCTCATTTTGTTCCATCGATAATCTAATACCATATAATGATCTCCTTAGATTTAATCTAAAATACTTTATTCTCCTGCGTACTGCTTTTCTTGGAATATTTACATCTTCCACTGTTTATTTAAAGAACTTGTTTGTAAGTTTCTACGAAAAATGATTAAATACCTATTGTGACTCCATGTGGTAGCATATCTGCCACTTCTTATATGATCCTCATTGAATTTGTTAATCTAAATTTTTAATAAATTCTTGACACGAAATGTCTATTTCAGCATTTCTCTGTAAGTGTACCTATTTTAATAGAATCACTATTTCAACTTTATTTAAATATGAAACACTAGTGTGCGACAGTTTTAAAGAAGAAAAATATATCAAAGGAGACAACTTTATAGCAAAAATTAAAGAATAAACATTCAGTTTAAGTTGGGAGTGACTGATACACTTAATAAACCTTATTTGGTCACAATATAAAATAAGAAATTATAGAAGAAATGTGTAAAAAAAGTTTTTAACTCATCAAATTTGCGATAAATACATAAATATGCAAAACTTTTAAATTTTGAAATGTGTGTAATAATTTAATAAAATTTGTCAGATGTGCATTTCACCATAATTCTATAAAATTACTTCATGCTGTGACCAAGTAACCAGACCGCCCTTGATCTGTCAGACTGTCTCGAGTTTTCCTGCAGTATCTGCTAAACCGTCAGTGCTCCTTTGATGTCCTCTAAGCCCACTCATTTAGGGGCATACTAACCTGCCACCTTGTGATACCTAAAATGGTTTCAGGCTCGAGACTACTCAACTCGGTGTCTAGCCCATTCATCTGCTTTTTCGTTATCTGAATCTCTTGTATGTTTCGGAACTCACACAATTCTTAGTTTACCGAGCTCTTCGTGAGCGGCGATGCACTCCTAATTAGCAATAACCTAGTCCTAGGAATATGCTAGAAAATGAAAAAAATCTTTTTTCATTTTTGAGATTTTCGAAATAACTGAAATTTTACATTTTCCTTTTTATTTTTCATTGGACTTAATTGAAAGGAAATAAAAATCTGAAGCACTTTCAAAAATTTTTTCTTGCTCTACATGACAGATTTTTAATACGTTTCGTCTCCTTCAAATCATCATCAACTTTTCTATTTTTTTATTGGATAGAAAATTATTGTGCGATTTCAAAAATGTGTAATATGCCTACATTCAATTTCTCAAGTCGTTAATGGCGATATTTCAAAAAAATGTCGCAATCAAGGTAAAATTGCATAGAATTAAATTCCTCACTTGTTTGGTGTTTACAAAAATAAAAATAGACACAATTTTCTGGATAAAGAAATTTGGACGCGCGAATGTAATTTTTCAAGTTTAGGAATGTTTATCCGTAACAATAAACAAATTTGGTCAACTGAAAGTCCTAGACAGAATAGTTCTGGAGTGGGTTGGAACTTTTGATGTGAAGATAACACTGACGTAGTTCTCCACGAAACCCCAAAACACTACATGGTGAAATCGACGCGCGTTTCGCCAACCAAGTTGTCATCATCTGGAGATGACTAAAACCAACCTTATGCTAAGAATGTATTCTATTTATACCTAAATTATTGTCACGGTTAGTGGATCACAGTTGGGTGAACCGGGACCAACTAACCAATACTCTTTTTACACTTTCTGATTTCAAAGCTTTCAAATGCATTCAGCTGTCTAGTATTTGTTATAATCATAATTAATCTTAAATTGCTAATATCTATTCTATGGTTCTCAAACGCATGTTTGAGAACAATTAGAACACTAGACTTATCCGTTCTATCATATTTGAGATGGGCCATATAATCTTTGAATGTAGTTTGAATGATCATCTAGTTTGTCCAACATACTTTTGATTACAGACCTTACAGCTAATTTCGTAAATCCCTGAACTTTGAGTTTCTTTCAATTTTGTGTTAGCTGTAAGGACTGTACTCAAAAGTATGTTGGAGAAACTAAACAATCAATTCTAACTAAATTCAAAGAGCATAACGCCCATCTCAAATATGGTAAAACGTTTAAGTCTAGTGTTGCTCAACATGCGTTTGAGAACAACCATAAAGTAGATATTAGCAATTCAAAATTAATTAGGAATGTAACAAATACTAGACAGCTGAATGCATTTGAAAGCTTGGAAATCATAAAGTGTAAAAATAGTATTGGTTAGTGGGTCACGGTTCACCGAACAGTCACAATAATTTAGGTATAAATAGGATACATTCTTAGCATAAGGTTAATTTTGATGATCTCTAAATGATGCCAACTGGGTTGGTGAAACGCGCGTCGAGTGTAGTATATAGTGTTTTGTTGTTTCATGGAAAATAATGTCAGTGCTAGACCAAATCGAAAAATTAGAAGCCACACTGGTTCAGATTTAATGTGTGAAGAGACAGACTACTAGAGCCGTATATTTATGAGGAAACTCTAAATGCATATAGGTATATTTCCAGTTCTAAAAGGTCCGCTAATCAATTATCACGCACCATCACATAATGGTGTGTGACAGGATATTTAAACGAAGTTTTTCCAAATAAATGAATAGGAAATTGTGATGCATTTGAATGGTCAGCTCGGTCACCGGATTTAAGTCTATTGGAACATTTTCTGTGGGGGATAAATAAAAATATCGTTTACAAGTAACGATATGAAAATGTAGATATACTGTGAAAATAGTCTTATAGCAACCTGCCAAAGCATTATTCGTCGCACTATTCCTGTTTGAGCATTTATTGTAGAATTATTATTGTTGTAGCACTGTTTATTTGTAAAACAGTTTTGTTATTATGTTGTTCTTTGTTTTGTATGCTGTTAAATAGTTAAAAAATATAAATTGATTATTGCGTCTTTCGAAACATTACTGTAAGAACAAATTTTTATTTAAAATTTATGATTTACTTATTATAACAACCGCATCGTAGTCATACTATACATTTTTGAAATCATAAAAAAAGTTCTATCTAAAAATTTGCAACCACCGTCATGTAGGGCAGGAAAAGTTGCTCGAAGAAATTGCTTTTAATTTTTTTTATTTCTTTTTAAATAAGTCTAAAAAAATGAAAACGAAAATGTCAAATTACAGTTTTTTCAAAATTTCAACAATGAAATAAAGAATTTTTCACAATGGTATATTGTTGCATTTAAAATGCGTAACTTGGTCAAATTTAAACCTATCTTCTACTACTTATAATTTGTGAGATCCTCATGGTTGCCATCGAGTTTGAATCACCCTGTGTATTACTTGCTGCTACTAAGATGGCAAATACCTCTATCTGAAAGACCGTGGTGTACGATTCTAGAGCGTAGCTCCCTTACATCCTCTATCTTTCAGATATATTCATGTCCCAGAAATCTGTGTAGCATACCAAAGACTCTGGGGTCAAAGTTATTTACTTTTCCTTCCACTCTTCTCTGTTTGGAAGAGCAAGAGTATAATGTTCCCTCTAACCTCAACTTGTCTTTTACTTCCATCACCTTGACGATGAAGATGGAAATCTCCGTCTCTACATCACCAGCTTCCTGAGTCCCGTCAAAGTCTCCCTGGTTAAGGTCCCTTAAGTTGGCAGCGACGGTAGGCGTAACAGATCCTTAAGAGTAATTGTAAGTGTTTTCCTCATTTCGTTTGTAATTCCCAAGCAGGCAAGTCTTTGAACTATTAACGCTTTCGAGAGGTGGTTGTTTGATCCACACTCGGTCAACAGACCACAGGCATAAAAATGGCATACCTAAATAAAAAACAAGTATTTATACCTTAGAAAACGTACATTAACTTTGTAATTGTGGTTAGTAAATCTTCATAATATGATTTAAAATGAGATAATTACCTTACGTAACGAAACTTTAAGAAATTCAAATTTAATAAGCGAAATCTTTTTGTAATCATGAGAAATGGAACCACTGCATTACACAAATTAATAAATCACCTATTTGATAATGCAGTTTATTAAATTATTATAATTTACATCACAGTGAAGATATTCCATGTAACACTCCATTAACTTTCAACATAGGAGCAGTATCAACCTGATTTGAAAAATAATTCAAGTCGCAGCAATGCACATATCCACGATTTACATCAGACCAGCTATTTGAGCTCCACCCATACATGTCGCAAATATTTTCACATAACAAGTCTCTTTCCCTTATGCTTTTACTGAATGGATTGTTTAAAACAATTAAAACTATTCCCTTGTGTGAAGCTTCATGATAGATAATTTTCCAAATATATTTTGGAACAGGTAATTTGTCTCCAGATACTAAAAATATTTCTTTTTCGTTATTATTGACGTCATTTAATGAAAGCACACCATAAGTCCCTGTAATAATTTTAAAGGTATCGTTATAATTTTCAGCAGTCTTTCGAATGGTTATTTCCAAGCGTTTCCAGTTTCCTCCATTTATTACTTGCCTAAAATCAGAAAATTATAATTACCGTGGGCTCTCAGATTGTACGGTTTACATTCACAACATTTAGGTATATTCAGAAAACGCTTCTTTGATTATATTCTGTTACAAGGTTTAACTTGTATTTAGAATATATAGAGATTACAGAAAGTATTTTAAAATTCGTAAATTTTAAATCTAAATTAATTTGTTAATTTATGTACAGAATTAATTTAAAAATTCTTCTTAAGTAATAGACAAGTTTTTAGACCTTATTAATTATTGGAAAAAGTATTGTTGGGTAAGGTTCCTTATTTTGAGGAGAACTATTTCATTAACTGGCCGACACTTGGGTAATTTTTATTACCATCTTCAGAGCAATTTATTATGAGTTTTTCCTGGTCACTATTAAAATTATATACATGTCCGGAAAAAGGAGGCCAATCCGGTAATCATGGATTCCTTGAGTAAAAATAGTAGGACTTTCACAATGCCATTTTTCATTTTAGACCCCCATGTTCGATATACAGGGTGTCAAAGTTTGAAGTTTAAAAACATTTTTTTTAAATAACTCGAGTATTCGTAAAACATTTGTTTAAAATTTGGTACAATTCTTCAGTCTAAAATGAAAAATGGCATAATGAAAGTCATAATATTTTTGCTCAAGGAATTCATGGTTATCGGATTGGCCTCCTTTTTTCCGGACACCCTGTAGAACAGGAAACAAACAGATAAAATTACACTGGATATTAAAAACTATTTCTACGCTTATGTATTTATATTCACATTTATATATAACAAGGACCCTTACCCAACAAAACTTTTTTTCAGTTCTTCTTAAGGTTATATTTCGGCCATAATTCTCACGGGAGAGGCTAAGCCTATCTAAGCTTCTCTTTAATTTGTGAAATATTTGGAGAAAGGTTTAAGTAGAGGAATAGCCTAATGCTAATACTTCGTCTTAGAGAAGAAATTTCTTTATTCTAATAAAGACCCTATTATTATTGTTATTATTATTATTATCATGCTTTTCTCCGCAGGTGCCGGAAACTAGATGACATACATTACCTTGAGTTGATGGTCGAGGAGGACTATGTCAGGCTTGTTGGCTTGGATTAGCCTGACAGTGGGGAACGAGTAGTTCCAGTAAATACGGCATTTCTCGTTCTCGGCAACGGATTCAATATCTCCGGGGACGTAAGGCAGCACTGGTGTCTGGTCTACCCCGTACGAGTGCCTTAGATGGTAGTATAGCACTAGTAAAGCCGCGTTATGCCGGTGGATGTAGGCCGAAATCGCATATATGGGGCATGCAGATAGTAAGTGCATGAGCGAATCCGGCGCCTGATGGTAGGTCCTGCAGTTGATATCAGGAACCTCTACACGCCACACGCGGCTACGGTAGACCAAGGTGTTGATAACACCATCTTGGCAGGCCATAATGAATCCCTCGGTCTCCGACTTAAGCCCTGCTGACATTAGAAAGGCGAAGGACAGCCTGGTCGATAAACCCAGTGTTTCTATGTTCTTATAGAAGACAATCATGCTGGGGTTTATCGACGTGCTGCCGAAACAGATTTTCCTGTTCGGCAGCTCTAATTCGGGCTTTCAGACGATTTGGCTGAAGTTCGGCGACTGACTTAACATCATCACCTCGCTGGCCTCTTCGCCTGATGTCAAATGCGAGACCAAGTTCATCTGCGGCTCTTTTTGCTGCCTTGAACCATCCTGCTCCCACTCATACAGTTTCGTGATGTTTTACGAACCGCAAGAGGGGATCTGAGCTCCTGAGTATGTTACATGCCATACTCAATACAAATTCCCCGCATCGTCCTCTCCTTATTATTATTATTATTATTATTATTATTCCTTCCTTCTCAGCCTAAGCCGGTAGCAGTTGTTTTGTCAAATGAAAAAGCAGTTCAGCTCCTCTCATTTAGCCTAACACTTTACGAACAATGTGACAGGTTTGCAACAACACTGCTCGCTGTCCCACTGTCCTGTCCTGTCCTAGTGTAATTTTTACTTGCAAGGCCTTCAGCAGATATTATAAATGGCAGGATCTCAACTCTTTTAAGGTTCCATTGATTTTTCAGGTCATAAGCTAGATTTTCATACTTGTTGACTTTTTCCATCTCGGTCTTTCTGATGTGTGAAAGGGGCACCGCAACATCTATTATAACTGCCTCTTTGTCCTTCTTTTTTATAAGGATAATATCAGGCCTGTTGTGGTCTACTGTCCGGTCTGTTGTTATTGGCCTGTCCCAATATAGCAGCATGTCAGCCGATTCGAGCACTGAGACTAGGTTATATTTATAATAAGGTGGTGGCGTAACATTGAGAAGCTTATGTTTAACTGCAATCTGTTGATGTATAATCTTGGCCAATTGATTGTGACGGCCCAAATAAGCATTTGGAGCCAGCAATGGGCAGCCAGCAATAATGTGTTCTATGGTTTCTCCCACAGTACCGCACTTTCTATACTTGTCAGAGACATCTAGATTCAGCACATGTTTCTCATAATTTTTTGTTCTCACGACTTTGTCTCGAATGGCTGAGACAAAGCCTTCCGTCTCTGGGTATAGCCAGCCGTCAGTGAGTTATTTCACGGATAGCGCTCTGTCAACGTCTTCTTCCTCGAGTGATTTGGGGTACCTTCCATGTTGTGACCAGTTTCTCATACGTTCTCGCACTGTTATCGTTTCAGCATCCCAGTTGCGTTGACTCAAATTGAGAGGTGTAGACCTTTTATCCTCTTTCACCACCAGCTTCATAATGTCACCCTCCGCTGTAAGGAGTTGCTCTCTAATCTTGTTTTCCTGGCTGAGACAGAGATTTTCAATGTTCACGAGTCCTCTGCCTTCTTCTTTTCTAGGTATATAAAGCCTGTTTGTTGATGAGTTTGGGTGTAGATAGCGGAATTTCGTCAGAGTTCTGCGCGTAAGTTGATCTAGTTTGTCAAGGTACAGTACCTGCCATTTTACAATACCAAAAGAAAACGTCAGAACTGGCACCGCCCATCCATTTATGGCCTTAATTAAGTTTCCGCCATGTAGCTTGGTGTTCATAAGCTTTGTGACTCTTTTCTGATATTTACTCCTAAACTCTTGCTTCAGCTGGGTGTGATCAATTTTCTGGTTTTGGGGTGCGCCCAGGTAGCGGTAGGTTTCTTCAGGGGGCAGTTGCTGGATCTTACAGATTGCTGCTGGTCGGTCCTCAAGAACTCCTTTTCTGATGTTGATGGTAGCGCACTTGTCAAGTCCGAATGACATTTTGATGTCATTACTAAACACTTCAACCGTTTTTATAAGTGAGTGGAGTTTATCCGGTGTTTCTCCATGAGGTCATCCATGTATAGCAAATGCGACAATCTTCTCTGGTTTCTCAAGTTTAATTTATATCCTGCTTCGCAACTGTTAAGGAGTGTTGACATTGGATTCAAGGCCAGACAGAACCACACTGGTGATAGAGAATCGCCCTGAAATATGCCTTTCTCTATGTTTACAGGTCCAATACATTGGTTAGAGACGTAAAGATTAGTCTTCCATTTTCCCATAAGATGTTTCAGAGTATTGACAACCCGAGGGCATATTTTGTATATTTCCAGGATCTTGATGAGCCCGTCGTGCGGAACAGTCAAACGCCTTCCTGTAGTCTATGTAGCATATATTAAGGTTTCGTTGTCTCCTCTCCACTTGCTTAAGGACTACAGCATCGAAGGTCAGCTGTTGTTTACATCCTAAAGCTCCTCTGATACACCCTTTCTGCTCCTCTTCAAAGATGTTGTCAGAGCAATGCTGGTATATTTTTTCATTGAGTATGGCAGTGAGCAACTTGTACACAACAGATAAACAAGTGATTGCCTATAGTTGTTAGTCTGACTGGCGTCTCCCTTCTTATACAGCAAAAAAGTATTGCCTTCTGCAAGGAACTGAGGGATAGTCTCCGGATTGTTCAACACTGCAGTGAAAGCTTTTGAGAGGTTTTCATGAACTGCTGTGAAGTTTTTAAGCCAGAAGTTGTGTAATCCGTCCGGTCCAGGTGCTTTTCAGTTCTGGATCTTTTTTCACTGCACTGCTTATGTCGTGAGCTGTAAAGTCATTGACTGTCATCTGTGGAAGAGACTCTGTTTGATTTTCTATTAAGTTAATCCACCAAGCTGATCTGTTGAAACCATCAGATCCTGTCCAAATAGATTTCCAATAGTCTTCAAAAGTGGTTGCATCTACGTTCTTTGCTTCTGGTAGAGAGTCAGAATTTTCAGTTTCAAGTTCTCTATAAAATCTTTTCTGGCTGATCTGGAAACCTGCGTTTTGGTGTTTCCGTTTTTCCAACTCATTGTATCGTGCTAGCCTAGCCCCTTTTGCCTTGGCTTTCTGCGTAAAGCGGTCTTTAAGATCTAATAAATTTTTAAGGAAGTTTTGGTTGTCGGGGCTAATACCAGATTTTCCGGCTATCTTTCTCGTTTTTTTGGTCACCTTGTTTGATCGGTTGCCAGCAAGATACTCCGAAATAATATCAGCTTTTCCTCGAAACTCGCTAATGTCATCCTCGAGTCGCCTTTTCCATGCAGGTGTTGTTATCTGGTTCCTGCCCTTCATTGTACTGGGAGTGTATGTTTTTTTGCCAGAGATTTCAATTACCGTCACTGCCGCACAGTATAATGTCAAATGTACTTCCGCTGAGTTCTATTGTTTCAGCCAGGTGGACCTTTAGAGTTTCGTTGACCATTGCGATAGTTGCTTTTGCCTTTTCAATATTACGCAGTACTGGTATTTTTGGTCGATTTAGAGGATTCGAACAAGCGTAATATGCCATAATGCTGTGGAATCGTTCTGTAACTTCATTGGTATTTCTATCGGGGTCGACTTCATCGTTTTGTGGGACGGGGATATCAATTGCTATGTCGGGCTGCTGCTCTATATCCAAAGCCTCAGTCACGGCTGGTTGTAGGTTTGTTTGGTACATTTCCTGTTGTTGAAGTTCATGACCTACTTGTCTTTTAATGTCACCTAGTTCCACCTCCGTTAGGTATTTTTTCTTTATAATCAGATGTTTACGGTCGGCTATGTTCTGCTCCGACATGTGTGAGTCAGGGAACCTAATTTTATACTCACGTTGGAGAGCACTTCTCCATCCAGGAAGCGGTTTATCAGCGCACTGGTTTACGTAGTAGTAAGCCCGCATAAACTCCATCTTCATTTCGCGAGTCCATTTTATACGCACAGTGTATTCTCCCCTACGAGCAGTCCTCCTTACGGGGGGCGAGCCGGCAGGCGGAAGGGTATTCATATATTCTACCCGCTCAACTAGTTCCGATTCTCGTTGGTTGTTCGGGGCTGTAGTTTCTTTTGCGACAGGAGCTCGCCTCCTCAACACCCTGCCACCGACGTCCCGCATGCTGTCATGTCCAGCGTCGGCTCCATACATGCCCTGGCGCTCCCCAGGCAGCGGCAATTCTCCGAGGCTTCGGTTATTCTCCATATTCATGGGTTACCCATTTTTGTCGCCTCTTACGACAGGTATGGGCGCACCCTGGATCCATTCTAACCCGGGGCCCAGACGGGTGATTTTTTTACGAGGTGTACTCCCCGCCCCCTTTAGTCGCCTTTTACGACAGGCAGAGGATACCCTGGGGCTATTCTACCCCTACCCCAGAGGGGATTTATTATTATTATTTTTCTTTTTTTTTTTTTTTTTTTCGGTTTCCCGATGCCGGTCAGTCCTCCCGTGGCCTCCGACGCCTCACGGGAGTCGCGCCGGCGCATCAACTACAGCCACTCCCCATATCCCGCAGGTTTAGTGACTGTTGATTCCAGAATCGTGTGCCCTAAGCAGACAGAGAGAACCCAGAATGACCGCCTTCTGCATTTGGCCTGCCAGCCACTCGGCTGATTTTTGGCAGGCCGGTATGACCTTCATTTCCGAGAGCAGCGTAGGCTTTATCCCTCCGAGTACACCGATTATAAGGACGACCATTTTTACCGAGTACCTTGGTTCAGCACTTGGAGCTCGTACCGGAGATCGCGATATTTGGTCCGTTTCTCCTCCTCCTTCAAGGTGATGTTTTTCTCCGCAGGTGCCGAGAACTCGATGACATACATCACCTTGAGTTGATGGTCGAGGAGGACTATGTCAGGCTTGTTGGCTTGGATTAGTCTGACAGTCGGGAACGAGTAGTTCCAGTAAATCCGGCATTTCTCGTTCTCGACAACGGACTCAATATCTCCGGGGACGTAAGGCAGCACTGGTGTCTGGTCTACCCCTTACGAGTGCCTTAGATGGTAGTATAGCACTCGTAAGGCCGCGTTATATCGGTGGATGTAGGCCGAAATCGCATATATGGGGCATGCAGACAGTAAATGCATGAGCGATTCCGGCGCCTGATGGCAGGTCCTGCAGTTGATATCAGGAAACTCTACACGCCACACGTGGCTACGGTAGACCAAGGTGTTGATAACACCATCCTGACAGGCCATAATGAATCCCTCGGTCTCTGACTTAAGCCCGGCTGACCTTAGAAAGGCGAATGTCAGCCTGGTCGATAAACCCAGTGTTTCTATGTTTTTATAGAAGACGCCATGCTGGGGTTTATCGACAAATTTTCCGTTTCGGCAGCTCTGATTCGGGCTTTCAGACGATTTGGCTGAAGTTCGGTGACTGACTCAACATCAGCACCTCGCCGGCCTCCTCGCCCGATGTCAAATGCGAGACCGAGTTCATCTGCGGCTCTTTTTGCTGCCTTGAACAATCCTGCTCCCACTCCTACAGTTTCGTGATGTTTTACGAACCGCAAGAGGGGATCTGAGCTCCTGAGGATGTTACATGCCATACTCAGAACTACTCTGCCATGCGTACACTCCAGGCTCAAGAGTCCTCGGCCCCCCCGTTGACGTGGGAGGTACACACGAGGAACGGACGATCTAGGATGAATACTTCTGTGAATATTCATCATCATGCGGGTATCTCTGTCTAATTGACGCAGCTCATCTACCCTCCACTTTACTACTCCGAGGGAGTAGAGCAGAATCGGAACGGCAAGCATATTAGTTGCAGACACCTTGTTCTTCCCCGAAAGTTCGGAAGACCAAATCTTTCGGAGGCGGTGTCTGTACTTGTCGCGGAGAGAATCTTTTATTTGTGATACATCTTGGATGTGCCTTTGTTGCACACCCAGATATGTATAGGTCTCTCCGGCATCCAGATGTCTTAGAATGCTTCCGTCTGCGAGCTGCGCATCTTCAGGGAATTCCCCGCATCGTCCTCTCTTGAGGTGGACGACTGCACATTTGTCCAACCCGAACTCCATACCAATTGCCCGCGTATATTCTTCGACCACCCTAAGAGCGTTTTGTAGTTCGCGCTCTCCGGAGGCATAAAGTTTAAGGTCATCCATATAAAATAGATGGGTGACCTTATGCCTCCGGTCGCTGGGTAGCCCACATTGATATCCGCGGGTTTGGCGGAGCCCAACAGACAACGTCAGCAGTGAGATGCAGAAGAGGAGAGGACTCAGGGAGTCACCCTGGAAAACTCGTCTCCTAAATGCCACCTGCCCTGTCGTGACCCGCTGTGCACCTGATGTTATGGTGAAGCGGGTCTTTCAGATCGGCAGCAGCTGTTCTATGCATCTCACTAGTGGTGCTGGTACCGCAAGACATTCGAGCAAGTACAACAATAGCTCATGCGATGTTGTATCCAATGCCTTGCGGTAATCAATCCAGGCCATCGATAGATTCCGCTTGTATTGCACAGAATCCTGTGTAATACAGCGGTCTATCAGCAGGCTGTCCTTGCAACCTGCCATGCCCTTCTTGGCACCACGCTGTTCGTGTATCTGCTGGAAGACCGGATCAACAGACCTCAACGTCCTAGCATACAAGATACGTGTAAATATCTTGTAGCAGGAGTTAAGGCAAGTGATCGGCCTATAATTCTTCAGGTCGGAAAGATCCCCTTTTTTGGGAATTAGCACAGTACGTCCCTCGACGAACCAGTCCGGAATCTGCTGCCCCTCGTTCAACCATGAGTTGAAAACTCGCGCCAGACGGCGGTGAGTGGAAGGAAATTTCTTCCACCACCAGTTGTTAATGCCGTCTGGGCCCGGGGCAGCGAAGTTCTTAGTACCAACAAGTGCTTGTTGGACTTCCTCTGTACTGATTGCCGGGCACACTTCTTCTGGCTCTTCAAGATGTCTGTGACACAGAGCCTCGAAGTGTGCAATTGATGGAGTGTCGCTATTGAATGGACGCGGCGTTTTGTAGATTCCCTTCCAGAAGGTTTTGACATCTTCTACAGTCGGCGGATTCTCGACAACACGCTGTGGCTCTTGAAAGAGGCGGGAAGGATTCGTACGGAACAAATTGTTTTTTTTCCATACTCCTCCCCCGCCTCTTCAATGTTTTCTTTATCGCCATGAGCGCTCGGATCCTATCTAGGCAGTGCTGCTTGATGGTAAGCATCACTGTCAGATTTAGAGTATGGTGTTGACGTCTTAATCCGGCAGTTATGCGCCGGATCCTGGGAGTAAAAACCCTACCAGTCGTCTTATATTCCACCACACTCTGGATCCGAGAAGCGTGTTGTCTGGCCGACTGTATCTTGCCTTCGATTTTTGTACACGCCGCTTGGCTTTCTCGACCCCGTGATTGGTTAACCTCTCACGGGGGGACGAGTTGCTTCGCGGCGTTGTACACGGTACAGTTGATTTGCCAGATGTCTACATCTTCCGGAATTTCCTCATCGATGACCGCGTCCATTCTAGCCAGGTCTTGTGGCTTTAGGTTAGCCCTGGTGTTAAGGCTAACCCTCGTCCTTAAGTCTACACCGGTGAACTCTAAAGGATGTTCCCCATCAGCTGGTAATTGCCGCGGTGGGACTGCGGCTGGCAGTTCTTCTAGCTGACGGGGTGCCCTTACGTAACTTGTCCTGAGCAGAAAGGATACTTGATCTCTCAGATGTTGTTGAGAGAAGGCGCGATGCTCTGGGTGCATTTCGCACCAAAGTGCATGCAATCGCGCCATGTATCCCCTTCGCTCAGGTTCGCTACTCTCGCGGCAGGTCAGCAAGTCATCCCGAAGTTCCCTCGTCCACTTAAAGCGTCCTTGTCCGTTGCGGTTGTTATCATTGAGACGTTCCGGTGAGGCCCCTCCCACTTGTCTCTGATCCCCATCCGATTGGGGTCGGTCGTGAGGAGCCCTTCTTCGAAGGTTATATGGAACCCGAAGTAGAAGGGGTACCAGGTGGTTAGCCTTGGTACCTCCCGGCCGACATTAGTCAGGCAGAGTTACCTCTGCCTGTCCAGGGTGCACCAACGTGGAGGTTGCCGGTCCTTTGCACCCCTTTTTTTTTTTTTTTTCGGTTGCCCGACGCTGGACAGTCCTTCCGTGGCCTCCGACGCCTCACGGGAGTCGCACCAGCACATTAACTTCAGCCACTCCCCACGTCCCGCAGGGTTAGTGACTGTAGGCTCCGGAATCATGTGCCCTAAGCAGACGGAGAGAACCAAGAAGGACCGCCTTCTGCATTTGGCCTGCCAGCCACTCAGCTGATTTTTGGCAGGCCGGTATGATCTTCAGTTCCGAGAGCAGCGTAGGCTTTATCCCTCCGAGTACACCGATAATAAGGACAACCATTTTGACCGAGTAGCCTGGGTACAGCACTTGGAGCTCGTACCGGAGATCGCGATATTTGGTCCGTTTCTCCTCCTCCTTCAAGTTGATGTTTTCTCCGCAGGTGCCGAGAACTCGATAACATACATCACCTTGAGTTGATGGTCGAGGAGGACTATGTCAGGCTTGTTGGCTTGGATTAGCCTGACAGTCGGGAACGAGTAGTTCCAGTAAATCCGGCATTTCTCGTTCTCGACAACGGACTCAATATCTCTGGGGACGTAAGGCAGCACTGGTGTCTGGTCTACCCCGTACGAGTGCCTTAGATGGTAGTATAGCACTCGTAACGCCGCGTTATGCCGGTGGATGTAGGCCGAAATCGCATATATGGGGCATGCAGATAGTAAATGCATGAGCGATTCCGGCGCCTGATGGCAGGTCCTGCAGTTGATATCAGGAACCTCTACACGCCACACGCGGCTACAGTAGACCAAGGTGTTGATAACACCATCTTGGCAAGCCATAATGAATCCCTCGGTCTCCGACTTAAGCCCTGCTGACCTTAGAAATGCGAAGGTCAGCCTGGTCGATAAACCCAGTGTTTCTATGTTCTTATAGAAGACACCATGCTGGGGTTTATCGACCTGCTGCCGAAACAGATTTTCCTGTTCGGCAGCTCTAATTCGGGCTTTCAGACGATTTGGCTGAAGTTCAGTGACCGACTCAACATCAGCACCTCGCCGGCCTCCTCGCCTGATGTCAAATGCGAGACCGAGTTCATCTGCGGCTCTTTTTGCTGCCTTGAACAATCCTGCTCCCACTCCTACAGTTTCGTGATGTTTCACAAATTGCAAGAGGGGATCTGAGCTTCTGAGGATGTTACATGCCATACTCAATACTACTCTGCCATGCGTACACTCCAGGCTCAAGAGTCCTCGGCCCCCCCGTTGACGTGGGAGGTACACACGAGGAACGGACGATCTAGGATGAATACTTCTGTGAATATTCATCATCTTGCGGGTATCTCTGTCTAATTGGCGCAGCTCATCTACCCTCCACTTTACTACTCCGAAGGAGTAGAGCAGAATCGGAACGGCAAGCATATTAGTTGCAGACACCTTGTTCTTCCCCGAAAGTTCGGAAGACCAAATCTTTCGGAGGCGGTGTCTGTACTTGCCGCGGAGTGAATATTTTATTTGTGATACATCCTGGATGTGCCTTTGTTGCACACCCAGATATGTATAGGTCTCTCCGGCATCCAGATGTCTTAGGATGCTTCCGTCTGCGAGCTGCGCATCTTCAGGGATTTTCCCGCATCGTCCTCTCTTGAGGTGGACGACTGCACATTTGTTCAACCGGAACTCCATACCAATTGCCCGCGTATATTCTTCGACCACCCTAAGAGCGTTTTGTAGTTCGCGCTCTCCGGAGGCATAAAGTTTAAGGTCATCCATATAAAATAGATGCCTCCGGTCGCTGGGTGGCCCACATTGATATCCGCGGGTTTGGCGGAGCCCAACAGACAACGGCAGCAGTGAGATGCAGAAGAGGAGAGGACACAGGGAGTCACCCTGGAAAACTCCTCTCCTAAATGCCACCTGCCCTATCGTGACCCGCTGTGCACCTGATGTTATGGTGAAGCGGGTCTTTCAGATCGGCAGCAGCTGTTCTATGCATCTCACTAGTGGTGCTGGTACCGCAAGACATTCGAGCAAGTACAACAATAGCTCATGCGATGTTGTATCAAGTGCCTTGCGGTAATCAATCCAGGCCATCGATAGATTCCGCTTGTATTGCACAGAATCCTGTGTAATACAGCGGTCTATCAGCAGGCTGTCCTTGCAACCTGCCATGCCCTTCTTGGCACCACGCTGTTCGTGTATCTGCTGGAAGACCGGATCAACAGACCTCAACGTCCTAGCATACAAGATACGTGTAAATATCTTGTAGCAGGAGTTAAGGCAAGTGATCAGCCTATAATTCTTCGAGTCGGAAAGATCCCCCTTTTTGGGAATTAGCACAGTACGTCCCTCGACGAACCAGTCCGGAATCTGCTGCCCCTCGTTCAACCATGAGTTGAAAACTCGCGCCAGACGGCGGTGAGTGGAAGGAAATTTCTTCCACCAACAGTTGTTAATGCCGTCTGGGCCCGGGGCAGCGAAGTTCTTGGTACCAACAAGTGCTTGTTGGACTTCCACCGTACTCATTGCCGGGCACACTTCTTCAGGCTCTTCAAGATGTCTGTGACACAGAGCCTCGAGGTGTGCAATTGATGGAGTGTCGCTATTGAATGGACGCGGCGTTTCGTAGATTCCCTTCCAGAAGGTTTCGACATCTTCTACAGTCGGCGGATTCTCGACAACACGCTGTGGCTCTTAAAAGAGGCGGGAAGGATTCGTACGGAACAAATTGTTTTTTTCCATACTCCTCACCCACCTCTTCAATGTTTTCTTTATCGCCATGAGCGCTCGGATCCTATCTAGGCAGTGCTGCTTGATGGTAAGCATCACTGTCAGATTTAGAGTATGGTGTTGACGTCTTAATCCGGCAGTTATGCGCCGGATCCTGGGAGTAAAAACTCTACCAGTCGTCTTATATTCCACCACACTCTGGATCCGAGAAGCATGTTGTCTGGCCGACTGTATCTTGCCTTCGATTTTTTGTACACGCCGCTTGGCTTTCTCGACCCCGTGATTGGTTAACCTCTCACGGGGGACGAGTTGCTTCGCGGCGTTGTACACGGTACAGTTGATTTGCCAGATGTCTACATCTTCCGGAATTTCCTCATCGATGACCGCGTCCATTCTAGCCAGGTCTTGTGGCTTTAGGTTAGCCCTGGTGCTAAGGCTAACCCTCGTACTTAAATCTACATCGCTGAGCCCGAAAGGATGTTCCCCATCAGCTGGTAATTGCCGCGGTGGTACTGCGGCTGGCAGGTCTTCCAGCTGACGGGGTGCCCTTACGTAACCTGTCCTGAGCAGAAAGGATACTTGATCTCTCAGATGTTGTTGAGAGAAGGCGCGATGCTCTGGATGCATTTCGCACCAAAGTGCATGCAATCGCGCCATGTATCCCCTTCGCTCAGGTTCGCTACTCTCGCGGCAGGTCAGCAAGTCATACCGAAGTTCCCTTGTCCACTTAAAGCGTCCTTGTCCGTCGCGGTCGTTATGATTGAGACGTTCCGGTGAGGCCCCTTCCACTTGTCTCTGACCCCCATCCGATTGGGGTCGGTCGTGAGGGGCCCTTCTTCTGAGATTGTATGGAACCAGAAGTGTAAGGGGTACTAGGTGATTAGCCTTGGTACCCCCCGGCCGGTATTTGTCAGGCAGAGTTGCCTCTGCCTCTCCAGGGTGCACCAGCGTGGAGGTTGCCGGTCCTTTGCACCCCTTATTATTATTATTATTATTATTATTTTCGGTTTCCCGATGCCGGTCAGTCCTCCCGTGGCCTCCGACGCCTCACGGGAGTCGCGCCGGCGGATCAACTACAGCCACTCCCCACATCCCGCAGGGTTAGTGACTGTAGATACCAGAATCGTGTGCCCTAAGCAGACGAAGAGAATCCAGAATGACTGCCTTCTGCATTTGACCTGCCAGCCACTCGGCTGGTTTTTGGCAGGCCGGTATGATCTTCAGTTCCGAGAGCAGCGTAGGCTTTATCCCTCCGAGTACACCGATTATAAGGACGACCATCTTTACCGAGTAGCCTGGGTACAGCACTTGGAGCTCGTACCGGAGATCTCGATATTTAGTCCGTTTCTCCTCCTCCTTCAAGGTGATGTTTTTCTCTGCAGGTGCCGAGAACTCGATGACATACATCACCTTGAGTTGATGGTCGAGGAGGACTATGTCAGGCTTGTTGGCTTGGATTAGCCTGACAGTCGGGAACGAGTAGTTCCAGTAAATCCGGCATTTCTCGTTCTCGACAACGGACTCAATAACTCCGGGGACGTAAGGCAGCACTGGTGTCTGGTCTACCCCGTACGAGTGCCTTAGATGGTAGTATAGCACTCGTAAGGCCGCGTTATGTCGGTGGATGTAGGCCGAAATCGCATATATGGGGGCATGCAGAAAGTAAATGCATGAGCGATTCCGGCGCCTGATGGCAGGTCCTGCAGTTGATATCAGGAACCTCTACACGCCACACGCGGCTACGGTAGACCAAGGTGTTGATAACACCATCTTGGCAGGCCATAATGAATCCCTCGGTCTCCGACTTAAGCCCTGCTGACCTTAGAAAGGTCAGCCTGGTCGATAAATCCAGTGTTTCGATGTTCTTATAGAAGACACCATGCTGGGGTTTATCGACGTGTTGCCGAAACAGATTTTCCTGTTCGGCAGCTCTAATTCGGGCTTTCAGCCGATTTGGCTGAGGTTCGGTGACTGACTCAACATCAGCACCTCGCCGGCCTCCTCGCCTGATGTCAAATGCGAGACCGAGTTCATCTGCGGCTCTTTTTGCTGCCTTGAACAATCCTGCTCCCACTCCTACAGTTTCGTGATGTTTTACGAACCGCAAGAGGGGATCTGAGCTCCTGAGGATGTTACATGCCATACTCAGAGCTACTCTGCCATGCGTACACTCCAGACTCAAGAGTCCTCGGCCCCCCCGTTGACGTGGGAGGTACACACGAGGAACGGACGATCTAGGATGAATACTTCTGTGAATATTCATCATCTTGCGGGTATCCCTGTCTAATTGACGCAGCTCATCTACCCTCCACTTTACTACTCCGAAGGAGTAGAGCAGAATCGGAACGGCAAGCATATTAGTTGCAGACACCTTGTTCTTCCCCGAAAGTTCGGAAGACCAAATCTTTCGGAGGCGGTGTCTGTACTTGCCGCGGAGAGAATCTTTTATTTGTGATACATCCTGGATGTGCCTTTGTTGCACACCCAGATATGTATAGGTCTCTCCGGCATCCAGACGTCTTAGGATGCTTCCGTCGGCAAGCTGCGCATCTTCAGGAAATTCCCCGCATCGTTCTCTCTTGAGGTGGACGACTGCACATTTCTCCAACCCAAACTCCATACCAATTGCCCGCGTATATTCTTCGACCACCCTAAGAGCGTTTTGTAGTTCGCGCTCTCCGGAGGCATAAAGTTTAAGGTCATCCATATAAAATAGATGGGTGACCTTATGCCTCCGGTTGCTGGGTGACCCACATTGATACCCGCGGGTTTGGCGGAGCCCAACAGACACCGGCAGCAGTGAGATGCAGAAGAGGAGAGGACTCAGGGAGTCACCCTGGAAAACTCCTCTCCTAAATGCCACCTGCTCTGTCGTGACCCGCTGTGCACCTGATGTTATGGTGAAGCGGGTCTTCCAGAGCGACAGCAGCTGTTCTATGCATCTCACTAGTGGTGCTGGTACCGCAAGACATTCGAGCAAGTACAACAATAGCTCATGTGATGTTGTATCAAATGCCTTGCGGTAATCAATCCAGGCCATCGATAGATTCCGCTTGTATTGCACAGAATCCTGTGTAATACAGCGGTCTATCAGCAGGCTGTCCTTGCAACCTGCCATGCCCTTCTTGGCACCACGCTGTTCGTGTATCTGCTGGAAGACCGGATCAACGGACCTCAGTGTCCTAGCATACAAGATACGTGTAAATATCTTGTAGCAGGAGTTGAGGCAAGTGATCGGCCTATAATTCCTCGGGTCGGACAGATCCCCCTTTTTGGGGATAAGCACAGTACGTCCCTCGACGAACCAGTCCGGAATCTGCTGCCCCTCGTTCAACCATGAGTTGAAAACTCGCGCCAGACGGCGGTGAGTGGAAGGAAATTTCTTCCACCACCAGTTGTTAATGCCGTCTGGGCCCGGGGCAGCGAAGTTCTTGGTACCAACAAGTGCTTGTTGGACTTCCTCCGTACTGATTGCCGGGCACACTTCTTCTGGCTCTTCAAGATGTCTGTGACACAGAGCCTCGAAGTGTGCAATTGATGGAGTGTCGCTATTGAATGGACGCGTCGTTTCGTAGTTTCCCTTCCAGAAGGTTTCGACATCTTCTACAGTCGGCGGATTCTCGACAACACGCTGTGGCTCTTGAAAGAGGCGAGAAGGATTCGTACGGAACAAATTATTTTGTTCCATACTCCTCACCCGCCTCTTCAATGTTTTCTTTATCGCCATGAGCGCTCGGATCCTATCTAGACAGTGCTGCTTGATGGTAAGCATCACTGTCAGATTTAGAGTATGGTGTTGACGTCTTAGTCCGGCTGCTATGCGCCGGACTCTGGGAGTAAAAACTCTACCAGTCGTCTTATATTCCACCACACTCTGGATCCGAGAAGCGTGTTGTCTGGCCGACTGTATTTTGCCTTGATTTTTTGTACACGCCGCTTGGCTTTCTCGACCCCGTGATTGGTTGTCGTCTCACGGGGGACGAGTTGCTTCGCGGCGTTGTACACGGCACAGTTGATTTGCCAGATGTCTGCATCTTCCGGAATTTCCTCATCGATGACGGCGTCCATTTTAGCCAGGTCTTGTGGCTTTAGGTTAGCCTTGGTGTTAAGGCTAACCCTTGTCCTTAAGTCTATATCGGTGAGCTCTAATGGATGATCCCCATCAGCTGGTAATTGCCGCGGTGGAACTGCGGCTGGCGGTTCTTCCAGCTGACGGGGCGCCCTTACGTAACCTGTCCTGAGCAAGAAGGATACTTGATCTCTCAGGTGTTGTTGAGAGAAGGCGCGATGCTCTGGATGCATTTCGCACCAAAGTGCATGCAATCGCGCCATGTATCCCCTTCGCTCAGGTTCGCTACTCTCGCGGCAGGTCAGCAAGTCATCCTTTAGTTCCCTCGTCCACTTAAAGCGTCCATGTACAATGCGGTATCGTTATCGTTTGGACCGTCCGGTAAGGCCCCTCCCATCTGTCCTTGACCTCCATCCGACTGAGGTCGATTGTGAGGGGCCCTTCTTAGGTTGTAAGGAACCCATAGCAGTAAGAGTACCAGGGTGGTTAGCCCTGGTACTCCCGGCCGGCATTTGTCAGGCAGAGTTACCTCTGCCTGTCCAGGGTGCACCAACGTGGAGGTTGCCGGTCCTTAGCACTTATTATTATTATTATTATTTTTTTTTTTTTCTTCTCAGATTTCTCTGGTCTTAAAGTCTAGATCGACTATTATTAGCAAGATAAAGACTTCGATCCTACTGCTCCAGGAACGACCGGACTTATTTTTTTTTTTTTTTTTTTTTTCGGTTTCCCGATGCCGGTCAGTCCTCCCGTGGCCTCCGACGCCTCACGGGAGTCGCGCCGGCGCATCAACTACAGCCACTCCCCACATCCCGCAGGGTTAGTGACTGTAGATACCAGAATCGTGTGCCCTAAGCAGACGGAGAGAACCTAGAATGACCGCCTTCTGCATTTGACCTGCCAGCCACTCGGCTGGTTTTTGGCAGGCCGGTATGATCTTCAGTTCCGAGAGCAGCGTAGGCTTTATCCCTCCGAGTACACCGATAATAAGGACGACCATTTTGACCGAGTAGCCTGGGTGCAGCACTTGGAGCTCGTACCGGAGATCGCGATATTTGGTCCGTTTCTCCTCCTCCTTCAAGGTGATGTTTTTCTCCGCAGGTGCCGAGAACTCGATAACATACATCACCTTGAGTTGATGGTCGAGGAGGACTATGTCAGGCTTGTTGGCTTGGATTAGCCTGACAGTCGGGAACGAGTAGTTCCAGTAAATCCGGCATTTCTCGTTCTCGACAACGGACTCAATATCTCCGGGGACGTAAGGCAGCACTGGTGTCTGGTCTACCCCGTACGAGTGCCTTAGATGGTAGTATAGCACTCGTAAAGCCGCGTTATGTCGGTGGATGTAGGCCGAAATCGCATATATAGGGCATGCAGAAAGTAAGTGCATGAGCGATTCCGGCGCCTGATGGCAGGTCCTGCAGTTGATATTAGGAACCTCTACACGCCACACGCGGCTACGGTAGACCAAGGTGTTGATAACACCATCTTGACAGGCCATAATGAATCCCTCGGTCTCCGACTTAAGCCCTGCTGACCTTAGAAAGGCGAAGGTCAGCCTGGTCGATAAACCCAGTGTTTCTATGTTCTTATAGAAGACACCATGCTGGGGTTTATCGACGTGTTGCCGAAACAGATTTTCCTGTTCGGCAGCTCTAATTCGGGCTTTCAGCCGATTTGGCTGAAGTTCGGTGACTGACTCAACATCAGCACCTCGCCGGCCTCCTCGCCTGATGTCAAATGCGAGACCGAGTTCATCTGCGGCTCTTTTTGCTGCCTTGAACAATCCTGCTCCCACTCCTACAGTTTCGTGATGTTTTACGAACCGCAAGAGGGGATCTGAGCTCCTGAGGATGTTACATGCCATACTCAGAGCTACTCTGCCATGCGTACACTCCAGACTCAAGAGTCCTCGGCCCCCCCCGTTGACGTGGGAGGTACACACGAGGAACGGACGATCTAGGATGAATACTTCTGTGAATATTCATCATCTTGCGGGTATCTCTGTCTAATTGACGCAGCTCATCTACCCTCCACTTTACTACTCCGAAGGAGTAGAGCAGAATCGGAACGGCAAGCATATTAGTTGCAGACACCTTGTTCTTCCCCGAAAGTTCGGAAGACCAAATCTTTCGGAGGCGGTGTCTGTACTTGCCGCGGAGAGAATCTTTTATTTGTGATACATCCTGGATGTGCCTTTGTTGCACACCCAGATATGTATAGGTCTCTCCGGCATCCAGACGTCTTAGGATGCTTCCGTCGGCAAGCTGCGCATCTTCAGGAAATTCCCCGCATCGTTCTCTCTTGAGGTGGACGACTGCACATTTCTCCAACCCAAACTCCATACCAATTGCCCGCGTATATTCTTCGACCACCCTAAGAGCGTTTTGTAGTTCGCGCTCTCCGGAGGCATAAAGTTTAAGGTCATCCATATAAAATAGATGGGTGACCTTATGCCTCCGGTTGCTGGGTGACCCACATTGATACCCGCGGGTTTGGCGGAGCCCAACAGACACCGGCAGCAGTGAGATGCAGAAGAGGAGAGGACTCAGGGAGTCACCCTGGAAAACTCCTCTCCTAAATGCCACCTGCTCTGTCGTGACCCGCTGTGCACCTGATGTTATGGTGAAGCGGGTCTTCCAGAGCGACAGCAGCTGTTCTATGCATCTCACTAGTGGTGCTGGTACCGCAAGACATTCGAGCAAGTACAACAATAGCTCATGTGATGTTGTATCAAATGCCTTGCGGTAATCAATCCAGGCCATCGATAGATTCCGCTTGTATTGCACAGAATCCTGTGTAATACAGCGGTCTATCAGCAGGCTGTCCTTGCAACCTGCCATGCCCTTCTTGGCACCACGCTGTTCGTGTATCTGCTGGAAGACCGGATCAACGGACCTCAGTGTCCTAGCATACAAGATACGTGTAAATATCTTGTAGCAGGAGTTGAGGCAAGTGATCGGCCTATAATTCCTCGGGTCGGACAGATCCCCCTTTTTGGGGATAAGCACAGTACGTCCCTCGACGAACCAGTCCGGAATCTGCTGCCCCTCGTTCAACCATGAGTTGAAAACTCGCGCCAGACGGCGGTGAGTGGAAGGAAATTTCTTCCACCACCAGTTGTTAATGCCGTCTGGGCCCGGGGCAGCGAAGTTCTTGGTACCAACAAGTGCTTGTTGGACTTCCTCCGTACTGATTGCCGGGCACACTTCTTCTGGCTCTTCAAGATGTCTGTGACACAGAGCCTCGAAGTGTGCAATTGATGGAGTGTCGCTATTGAATGGACGCGTCGTTTCGTAGTTTCCCTTCCAGAAGGTTTCGACATCTTCTACAGTCGGCGGATTCTCGACAACACGCTGTGGCTCTTGAAAGAGGCGAGAAGGATTCGTACGGAACAAATTATTTTGTTCCATACTCCTCACCCGCCTCTTCAATGTTTTCTTTATCGCCATGAGCGCTCGGATCCTATCTAGACAGTGCTGCTTGATGGTAAGCATCACTGTCAGATTTAGAGTATGGTGTTGACGTCTTAGTCCGGCTGCTATGCGCCGGACTCTGGGAGTAAAAACTCTACCAGTCGTCTTATATTCCACCACACTCTGGATCCGAGAAGCGTGTTGTCTGGCCGACTGTATTTTGCCTTGATTTTTTGTACACGCCGCTTGGCTTTCTCGACCCCGTGATTGGTTGTCGTCTCACGGGGGACGAGTTGCTTCGCGGCGTTGTACACGGCACAGTTGATTTGCCAGATGTCTGCATCTTCCGGAATTTCCTCATCGATGACGGCGTCCATTTTAGCCAGGTCTTGTGGCTTTAGGTTAGCTTTGGTGTTAAGGCTAACCCTTGTCCTTAAGTCTATATCGGTGAGCTCTAATGGATGATCCCCATCAGCTGGTAATTGCCGCGGTGGAACTGCGGCTGGCGGTTCTTCCAGCTGACGGGGCGCCCTTACGTAACCTGTCCTGAGCAAGAAGGATACTTGATCTCTCAGGTGTTGTTGAGAGAAGGCGCGATGCTCTGGATGCATTTCGCACCAAAGTGCATGCAATCGCGCCATGTATCCCCTTCGCTCAGGTTCGCTACTCTCGCGGCAGGTCAGCAAGTCATCCTTTAGTTCCCTCGTCCACTTAAAGCGTCCATGTACAATGCGGTATCGTTATCGTTTGGACCGTCCGGTAAGGCCCCTCCCATCTGTCCTTGACCTCCATCCGACTGAGGTCGATTGTGAGGGGCCCTTCTTAGGTTGTAAGGAACCCATAGCAGTAAGAGTACCAGGGTGGTTAGCCCTGGTACTCCCGGCCGGCATTTGTCAGGCAGAGTTACCTCTGCCTGTCCAGGGTGCACCAACGTGGAGGTTGCCGGTCCTTAGCACTTATTATTATTATTATTATTATTTTTTTTTTTTTTTTCTTCTCAGATTTCTCTGGTCTTAAAGTCTAGATCGACTATTATTAGCAAGATAAAGACTTCGATCCTACTGCTCCAGGAACGACCGGACTTATTATTTATTTTTTTTTTTTCGGTTTCCCGATGCCGGTCAGTCCTCCCGTGGCCTCCGACGCCTCACGGGAGTCGCGCCGGCGCATCAACTACAGCCACTCCCCACATCCCGCAGGGTTAGTGACTGTAGATACCAGAATCGTGTGCCCTAAGCAGACGGAGAGAACCTAGAATGACCGCCTTCTGCATTTGACCTGCCAGCCACTCGGCTGGTTTTTGGCAGGCCGGTATGATCTTCAGTTCCGAGAGCAGCGTAGGCTTTATCCCTCCGAGTACACCGATAATAAGGACGACCATTTTGACCGAGTAGCCTGGGTGCAGCACTTGGAGCTCGTACCGGAGATCGCGATATTTGGTCCGTTTCTCCTCCTCCTTCAAGGTGATGTTTTTCTCCGCAGGTGCCGAGAACTCGATAACATACATCACCTTGAGTTGATGGTCGAGGAGGACTATGTCAGGCTTGTTGGCTTGGATTAGCCTGACAGTCGGGAACGAGTAGTTCCAGTAAATCCGGCATTTCTCGTTCTCGACAACGGACTCAATATCTCCGGGGACGTAAGGCAGCACTGGTGTCTGGTCTACCCCGTACGAGTGCCTTAGATGGTAGTATAGCACTCGTAAAGCCGCGTTATGTCGGTGGATGTAGGCCGAAATCGCATATATAGGGCATGCAGAAAGTAAGTGCATGAGCGATTCCGGCGCCTGATGGCAGGTCCTGCAGTTGATATCAGGAACCTCTACACGCCACACGCGGCTACGGTAGACCAAGGTGTTGATAACACCATCTTGACAGGCCATAATGAATCCCTCGGTCTCCGACTTAAGCCCTGCTGACCTTAGAAAGGCGAAGGTCAGCCTGGTCGATAAACCCAGTGTTTCTATGTTCTTATAGAAGACACCATGCTGGGGTTTATCGACATGCTGCCGAAACAGATTTTCCTGTTCGGCAGCTCTAATTCGGGCTTTCAGACGATTTGGCTGAAGTTCGGTGACTGACTCAACATCAGCACCTCGCCGGCCTCCTCGCCTGATGTCAAATGCGAGACCGAGTTCATCTGCGGCTCTTTTTGCTGCCTTGAACAATCCTGCTCCCACTCCTACAGTTTCATGATGTTTTACGAACCGCAAGAGGGGATCTGAGCTCCTGAGTATGTTACATGCCATACTCAGTACTACTCTGCCATGCGTACACTCCAGGCTCAAGAGTCCTCGGCCCCCCCGTTGACGTGGGAGGTACACACGAGGAACGGACGATCTAGGATGAATACTTCTGTGAATATTCATCATCTTGCGGGTATCTCTGTCTAATTGACGCAGCTCATCTACCCTCCACTTTACTACTCCGAAGGAGTAGAGCAGAATCGGAACGGCAAGCATATTAGTTGCAGACACCTTGTTCTTCCCCGAAAGTTCGGAAGACCAAATCTTTCGGAGGCGGTGTCTGTACTTGCCGCGGAGAGAATCTTTTATTTGTGATACATCCTGGATGTGCCTTTGTTGCACACCCAGATATGTATAGGTCTCTCCGGCATCCAGATGTCTTAGGATGCTTCCGTCTGCGAGCTGCGCATCTTCAGAAAATTCCCCGCATCGTCCTCTCTTGAGGTGGACGACTGCACATTTGTCCAACCCGAACTCCATACCAATTGCCCGCGTATATTCTTCGACCACCCTAAGAGCGTTTTGTAGTTCGCGCTCTCCGGAGGCATAAAGTTTAAGGTCATCCATATAAAATAGATGGGTGACCTTATGCCTCCGGTCGCTGGGTGGCCCACATTGATATCCGCGGGTTTGGCGGAGCCCAACAGACAACGACGGCAGTGAGATGCAGAAGAGGAGAGGACTCAGGGAGTCACCCTGGAAAACTCCTCTCCTAAATGCCACCTGCCCTGTCGTGACCCGCTGTGCACCTGATGTTATGGTGAAGCGGGTCTTCCAGAGCGGCAGCAGCTGTTCGATGCATCTCACTAGTGGTGCTGGTACCGCAAGACATTCGATCAAGTACAACAATAGCTCATGCGATGTTGTATCAAATGCCTTGCGGTAATCAATCCAGGCCATCGATAGATTCCGCTTGTATTGCACAGAATCCTGTGTAATACAGCGGTCTATCAGCAGGCTGTCCTTGCAACCTGCCATGCCCTTCTTGGAACCACGCTGTTCGTGTATCTGCTGGAAGACCGGATCAACAGACCTCAGCGTCCTAGCATACAAGATACGTGTAAATATCTTGTAGCAGGAGTTAAGGCAAGTGATCGGCCTATAATTCCTCGGGTCGGAAAGATCCCCCTTTTTTGGGGATAAGCACAGTACGTCCCTCGACAAACCAGTCCGGAATCTGCTGCCCCTCGTTCAACCATAAGTTGAAAACTCGCGCCAGACGGCGGTGAGTGGAAGGAAATTTCTTCCACCACCAGTTGTTAATGCCGTCTGGGCCCGGGGCAGCGAAGTTCTTGGTACCAACAAGCGCTTGTTGGACTTCCTCCGTACTGATTGCCGGGCACACTTCTTCTGGCTCTTCAAGATGTCTGTGGCACAGAGCCTCGAAGTGTGCTATTGCTGGAGTGTCGCTATTGAATGGACGCGTCGCTTCGTAGGTTCCCTTCCAGAAGGTTTCGACATCTTCTACAGTCGGCGGATTCTCGACAACACGCTGTGGCTCTTGAAAGAGGCGGGAAGGATTCGTACGGAACAAAGTGTTTTGTTCCATACTCCTGACCCGCCTCTTCAATGTTTTCTTTATCGCCATGAGCGCTCGGATCCTATCTAGACAGTGCTGCTTGATGGTAAGCATCACTGTCAGATTTAGAGTATGGTGTTGACGTCTTAATCCGGCTGCTATGCGCCGGATTCTGGGGAGTAAAGACTCTACCAGTCGTCTTATATTCCACCACACTCTGGATCCGAGAAGCGTGTTGTCTGGCCGACTGTATTTTGCCCTCGATTTTTTGTACACGCCGCTTGGCTTTCTCGACCCCGTGATTGGTTGACCTCTCACGGGGGACGAGTTGCTTCGCGGCGTTGTACACGGCACAGTTGATTTGCCAGATGTCTACATCCTCCGGAATTTCCTCATCGATGACCGCGTCCATTCTAGCCAGGTCTTGTGGCTTTAGGTTAGCCCTGGTGTTAAGGCTAACCCTCGTCCTTAAGTCTACGTCGGTGAACTCTAAAGGATGTTCCCCATCAGCTGGTAATTGCCGCGGTGGGACTGCGGCTGGCAGTTCTTCCAGCTGACGGGGGTGCCCTTACGTAACCTGTCCTGCGCAAGAAGGATACTTGATCTCTCAGGTGTTGTTGAGAGAAGGCGCGATGCTCTGGATGCATTTCGCACCAAAGTGCATGCAATCGCGCCATGTATCCCCTTCGCTCAGGTTCGCTACTCTCGCGGCAGGTCAGCAAGTCATCTTTTAGTTCCCTCGTCCACTTAAAGCGTCCATGTACAATTGCGGTGTCGTTATCGTTTGGACCGTCCGGTAAGGCCCCTCCCATCTGTCCCTGACCTCCATCCGACTGAGGTCGATTGTGAGGGGCACTTCTTAGGTTGTAAGGAACCCATAGCAGTAGGAGTACCAGGGTGGTTAGCCCTGGTACTCCCGGCCGGCATTAGTCAGGCAGAGTTGCCTCTGCCTGTCCAGGGTGCACCAACGTGGAGGTTGCCGGTCCTTTGCACCCCTTGCACCCTATTATTATTATTATTATTATTATTATTGTTATTATTATTACTTTTATTAGGAGTAAACACTTCATCTAATATTTATGTGGAACAAACTATTAAAAATATACAGGGTGTTCCACAATTAAGTATCCTTCAAGGGGGGTGATAGAACTAGAAAAATAAGTTGAGTTTTGTATATAAACATTTGCCTTAAATCAGTTCCAAAGGGAGCTACAACCCCTTAAAAGGAGTAAGTACAACATAATTATTTGTCAATAAATTCGAAACGACTTAGGTTACAAAAATTAAATTTGAACCAGTTATTAATTTCATAATGTTTACAAATTTTGTCAAATTTTTATCCAAATGTCATGATTCTTTGGGGTAGTTACAGAGAGGATCGTGTGAATTTTTGCTATAAGAAATTTTTTTGCATAATTTTTTTTATATTTAAAACGAAAAAGGTTTTATTAACTAAATAATCTCGTTTCACATATTTTGACAAATTATTATTGTTAGTATCTTTTAATTTGTAGATTATAAATGTGTAAATAAAAGAAAATATTCTTTTATCCTTAAATTACATGTTTCATTGTGTAAAGCGATTTTTTAAATTGTTCTACAAAACAATAGTTGAAAATATTGTGGAATTAGTTTTGTAGAGGTATATAGTTGCCTATCCATTGTTGTATACCTATCTTGTATTGCAATATTAAAATACAAATCACCCCAAAACGACGACGGCTCCTATCGAAATTTAGTAGGAGCATCTTTTTTCATGTACTTTTTAGCACTGACGTTCTTTTTTCGTTTTAAATGCTAAACAAATAAAGTATAACGAAAATTTACCTTCACCCCCTCTGTATCTACCTCAATAAATCATGATATTTGTATAAAAATTTGACAAAATATATACATTATGAAATTAATAAATGGTCTAAATTTAATTTTTGTAACTTAAGATGTTTCGAATTTATTGGCAAATAACTTTGTTGTACTTACCTCATTTAAGGGGTTGTAGCTCACTTAGGAAATGATTTAAGTCAAACTTAACTAATTTTTTCAAGTTCTATCACACTCTTGAGAGAAAGAAGGCACTTAATTATGGAACATCCTGTATTCTGTTGATAAAAAAACTAACCATTGGGGACAAGTGTTTAAATAATAGTAGGTAGTCCTCTGAGAATTGTCATATAAAAAGTCAGCAACTGGTGATAGATGTCCTCGTGACAAGTAAGATTTTCCATTGATATAAAATCCAGCGGTTCCAGCGGAACCCAATAATTTGTTAAAAGTGGATTTCTGGAACGTCTGCTTGTAAGCGACAGAAGCCGCTATATCAGAACCTAATCCTTCTGTGCTAAAAGCTGGACGGTAAGTCGATTTTGTTGCATCTGTAAACAATATGGAACAATTTTGCTTCATAAATTGGAAAAGTAAACCAAAATATCTTTTTATCAGTAATAAAGGAAGAAACCAATAACTTGTATCAAAAGAAAAATATTATGCCTTATACCCCAAAAAGTAAACAATCAACGCAGATTTGGACACCGGTGTTTCGGAAGTATTGTTCCTTATCAGCGCAACGTATCTAAGGGAATATGTTCTAGAATGGAATAGATCTGGAATAAAAATTGCGAAATAGATGAATAGTACAGTGCACAGTACTCCGTTTGCACCATCGTGTTCAATGTGTCACATTTAGGGCTTCAATCAGAGCAGTCGGAACATATAGCCCTATGTGCACTTCCCGTTTCCACCTGAATAAAAGAAATTACAAAGGAGTGAAAGTTTGTGGGGTCAAAGAACACATCCGAAGAAAAATATTATGCCGAATGGGTATTCGGCATAATATTTTTCCAAAACGGAAACAATCAACGCAGCTACGGATACTGGCGTTTCGGAATTATTGTTCATCGTCAGTGCAGTGTAGCTAAAGAAATGTGATCTAGAATGAAAATAAATTAATCTGGGTGTCACTTACATTTTATTGCTTCTCCATGTAAGATGTGTTCTGTATAAAATGTTTCCCCTGTATTTTCATCATAACAAACTTTTATTATCGTAATCCAGTCGGTTTTTGTTATACGATAACCAATATTTATGAAATAACCCTTGTTATTTCCGCATTTTTTTCGTGTCTTTTGAATATCTCCTCTTACAGATTTTTTACATTTCAAATCATCAAAATGCATATTATTTCGTACAACTTTGAAAACATCTCCTCCAATGCATGTTGCATAAGTTGAATTTGAATTAGCTAAAAATATAGATCTGATATTAACAATTAAATTAATTACCAATGAAAACTGTTGACTAAAGGTCGAAGGTCTGTTGGTGAAAGCAGTAATAATCCTAGCCGTCTGCCTAGCTCATCATGTACGATTGGCGAAAGGTCATGTGATCTAATGTATTATAGAGGAATGTTTATCAATATATTGTATGCTTATTAACCACAATAATTCCAAAATGTGCCTAAAGATGCCATTTCCATCTAAAACTTAGATTATTTAGTAGCCAAAATGATCTATCTGGTCATATAAAGAAGGATCTAGAACTGTTTGACATGAGTCAAGAATGTTCAAAAAAGTTCTAAAGTGTACATATATATAAGGCACTGAATGGATCAAGCTCAGTACTGATTCGGAATTGTGCGATTACTGAAGAAATAATTTAGAGACTGAAGTAGTGATTTCTAAGTGTTTATTTGTGCATATTGTCAAGTCATTCATTAAGTCATTGTTGTTAATTATTAATTGGTTAATAAAGTATTGAGTAAGAGTTATTAGCAATTTCAATCAACGAATTGACAGTTTGAAGTATTTGTGGGGGCAGCAAATACGTAATAATATTCTAGGATTTTCCTAGTTATGGCAGCAGTATGTTGTCTAACATTATACTACTGGAAAATAGAAATTTACAATCTCTGAAGATACGAGAATCCAACCGATTCCAAGGCTCTGTGAAAGTATAGTAGAAGAAATCGCTTTAGTGACGGGACGTACGCGGTATGACGCGATATGAGGGTGGGAAATGTCTAACACATGATATCTTCCGTCTTTTACACCACTTATATTAAAGCGGGAAAGATGATTGTTGTTTTTGTTGGCACGCGGCTGATGCGGAGTTTCACTTACATTCTGTGATACTTCAGGTACGTACTTAGTTTTGTCACTAATTTGTTTAGCACTTATAAGTAATAATTATTTTATATCTGTTTATTTGCCGGCGTGTTTTTGAAAATAGTTTAAGAAAGTTATCGTATTTAATGTAAAAATATTTCGATCGTGGGAGGCCTCTACATCTACATCTCATTGTGAGTGTGAAAATGAATGTGATAGTGATTACAGTGATAAAGAAAATCAAAGTTCATCAGTGTTTTCAGTACATCTGAATGAGCAAGCGAAACAAATTTGTTTTAATGGTTACAATAATCTTTTGAAGCGACGAGCTAATGACCCTAATTTGTATGATTTAGATATACTGGGTGCAACAGCATCTCTGACTAACGTTCCCCGTCCCACAATACACAAACTGGTGAAAGAAGAAGAAAACAACGTACCGACGCCGGATCGCCACAAAGTGTTGAGATTACCGCCATAATTCTGTATTTTCAATCCGATTGAATTAATTTAGTGTAAATTGAAGAAAAATGTCAAAAATGGAAATATTTTTTCCGAAATTTGATAAAAATATCGTACTGTTAATTCAAAACAAAGTGTCGAAAATTAACAAGGAAGACTGGGAAAAAGAAATTAGGAAAGTAATTACAATGGAGGATGATTATTTAAAACACTGGTCTGCAACGAAATCCTCCTTTAAAAAATTATGCTATAAGTATGAAGATTTTAATGCTCTGAATCTATTCCCTTTGGCCGATTTTTTCTATCACGTCTAGATTTTTTTTATATGATTTTTTTTTTTAATTTCATAAATTTTGTTTTTTTTTAATTTTTTTTTTATCAACATCAAGAACAGTATACATACATACAAAATAAGTTTTAGCAAGTTGTAAGAGAAAGAAAGTAAAGTCACAGCGAATAATGCGTATGCGCATATCTACTACCATAAAAATCACTGTCAATACTTTCTTTCTTTCTCTTACAACTCGCTAAAACTTATTTTGTATGTATGTATACTGTTCTTGATGTTGACAAAAAAAAAAATTAAAAAAAAAACAAAATTTATGAAATAGATTCAGAGCATTAAAATCTTCATACTTATAGCATAATTTTTTAAAGGAGGATTTCGTTGCAGACCAGTGAAATTGCTGAATGTCATATAAATAGCGGGAATAAATTTATTATAAATTTGAACGAGGATAGTAAGTAGTTTATCGGAAAATGAAGAAGAAGGTGAGAAGGGCGAGGAATCAGAGGAAAAGCCGATGTGAGATGAGGTAAAGTGAAGTGATGTGAAGTGAAGATGTGAATTTTATGATATCAACTGTATTATTTATTTCCGTTTTTCTGCTTTCGTAGTTTAGTGCTTGAGATATATTCTTTTTTCAGAGTGTTATAATTTATTAATATTGTTTTTTTTATTTTGACAAAAATACGTCTTTCTGTTTTTATTATAGTAATAATTTTACTATTCGAATTTAGTTTTAGGTTATTTATAAAAAAAATATTGTTTCTGTAAGTATTTTGAGAGTATATTTTTTATTTTAATTTTGTTTTTAAACATTTCCTGTTACTTTTTAAATAATTTCTTTATTCTATACTAATATCTGATACCCATTCTTTCCTGGCATGCTCATACTTCCTCGCGGTTCTTGCTGGGAAGTAACAATTTATATTAAGCGAACTTGAATACTACAACTACTGTATGTGTAGTCAATACTTTAAATTTAATACTTTTATTTCAAGTTAATACTTTTCTCTACAATTTTTAAATTGTTGCTAGTTAAACTGAGCACAAAAAGCTGCATTAAAAAAAATAAACGAGCGAGTAATACAGATAAATCTGGCTCTCCGTTGTGTAGCGTCTTACCCCGCACGTCCCATCACTAAAGCGATTTCTCCTACTGATGAATTTATATTTCTTTCTAGGTAAACTATAGGGAATCTGCTTCCAAATGCTGTTGTATCCCATACTGTAAACAGTGGGGTTGTCTTCCGTTCCACATAAAATTAAATAGGTATCTGAAATGTCGCCACGTCGACAGCTAAACCTTTTGCGCCCAAGAAACAAAATCGAGATTCATCAGTAAACACTATCCGATTGATTAAACAGACGCAATACTCAGTAATATGGTGATTTTGTTATATTGGAACTATGAAATTGGTACTAATGGGTGGGTATGAATTTTCTAATTCTTGAATTCCGTTTTAGCGTATTGCGACTCATATGTCGGAAGTCCTTAAAAATGAATGCATTGAAGAATTTCGTATCCAAAACTGGCGTCAATATAAGAAAATTTTTAAGGATGATGTTTTTAACCCAATGCATCTAAGAAGTTTTCATTTTATATTTTCATGTAATGACACCTTGAAGATATGTGCATGGTTTTTTAAAACATTCTCTAAATATTTTCAATCAGTCTTTAAGTCTTAAAATTTTTTACATACAATAATATGTCGCACTCGGTGGCGCAGTGGGCTAAAGCGTTAAGTGATAAACATAGCTGGTTTATTTCTTGCTGACTTCCGGGTTCACATCCTGGCGCCAACCCTGACAAAGTCCAAGGGTGGTTGTATGTTCGCGTTATTTTATCAGTGTAACTTCCACAGGTGCAGCTCTGACTTTGGAATTGGAGGTTGTCTAATTTATGTAGTGTTTAATTAAAAAAAAGACAAAAAACTTATATCCTATGGCAGAATACAACTTGATTACTTACTTGCTGTTAAATAATTCCTATTGTCCGTGCATGCAAAAGTAATCCTTTCACCATGTTTTAATTTAACAATTCCTTTCTCTGGGATTACAAGATCAAAGTATGAAGTATGGTTATGTACTAATACAGGAGACAATTTGTCCGTGTTCTTGCTGGGAATATCAATGAAGCAATCTGTCAAAATAAGTATAAATTATCGATAATAATATATTGGTAATAAACATTTGAAAACAAATTAGGTATCCTCTTCTTCATTTCACTCTATAAGCAATTGAATGTGGATGTTTTTTTGTCGGAACTAAAATGCATAAAAATGTAAGAAAACCTCAAGTCGATTTCAGACAATAAATATTGTCGAAACGTCGATTATAATATACAAAATATTTATACTAGTGCATTCAGATAAAAGTAACATATATAAAAAACTATAGATTGTTATGTGAGGTTTGAAAGGATACTTATGTAATACCCATTAATTATTTCATTTCTTTTTCTAGAAATACATAAACATGAAGCAAATAAAATGCCAGATTAAAAAAAAACAGTCTTCCAATACAAAGTACACGTTATTTAATAAAATTGACTTGAAAATTTTTTAAATTAAGTTTTAATCCTGACGCACAAAAAATATGAACTTCTGAAATAGGTTTACCTGAAGGACAAACATTTTGTTTTTCAGATACCTTTTTTTTCTGATATTTTACTCTACAGTTTAGTTTCAGAAGTTACCTTATTACTCATGTTCGATAAATTTTATTTACCGTTCATTTCAAACTTATTATAGTCAAGGTCGTTTAGTATAGAAAATCCACGTTGTAAATCTGTATCTTGAAAATTCCCCATGTTACATAAAATAATGTTCAGAGATTGGATAAAGTGGCAGAG
Source organism: Rhamnusium bicolor (assembly GCA_029963845.1). NCBI lineage: Eukaryota > Metazoa > Arthropoda > Insecta > Coleoptera > Cerambycidae > Rhamnusium > Rhamnusium bicolor. Next base: position 303,303 of record JANEYF010004330.1, on the reverse strand, counting down.
ATCAGGCCACAGAATTTATTAAAACATTTAAAAAATGCGATTTATCTCATATTAATTTTTTGTTGTCATTATTAACAAACGAATTTTTTTTTAAATGACAAAATATGACGACTTCCCACAGGTAAATAGTAACTATCCATAAGATTTTATTTCATCATAGCTGTTATAATCTAAAAGTTTTATATAGAATAATTATTATATTCTCAAATGGTGTACCCATGGTGGGAGATAATGGATTAGTTTGAAGGAAAAGGTCTTTATTTTTTTCTCACAATCCTTTATTAATGATTACCGGTTTCGAAATGCCTAGCATTTCTTCATCAGATCATAAGGCTAAAGTAAAAAGTTATATAATTAAATATATATATATATATATATATATATATATATATATATATATATATATATATATATATATATATATATATATATATATATATATATATATATATATATATATATATATATATATATATATAAGTAGTTACACAAAACTAATTTTCAAACATTTTGAACAATTATTTGTAGACAACGAAATACAAATGCATTTATAGAATTAGATAAAATGAGAACATTTAATTATTATTTTAACTCCTTAATGGTTGGTACATATCTTCGCTAATACCGGCGACATATTGAGGTAACAATGGTTGAAAATTATAATTTTTGGAAAATTCTGTTCTTTGGCTTTAATTCTGCGTATTTCGGTTTAATTTTCGAGAAATTGTTTATCGAATTTCGTTTGAGGGAGATGATAAATTTTGGTAAGGGTCTGTGACACAAAATTTTGATTTGTTTTTGTTGATTCTTTATAACTTCATTAATATACCGTATTTAGTAATAAAAAATTATTTATTATCTCCTAGTTTAATTTCTTATCTACATGTATCACACCTCAGTTTCTTGAAAAAATTTATAGTTTTTGATAAGAATAGAATTGTATGAAGGTCTGTTCCTGGAATTTTTCTTCATGCTCCTCCTAAATTGGGAGCAAGTACTAAGAATTAGTATCTCACAAGAAGCATTTGATATACTTTTAAATAATTTTGAACACACAATAAACTCAACTACACTGAAAAAATTCGTTAATCATAAAATCCGAAAATTAAAACCTTGGATTACTCAGGCCTTAATTAATTCTGTTCACCACAGAGACAATGTGAAAAGTAAATTGAAACCTCAATTCACAAATGATAATAAACTTGATTAAAAAAGCTACCAAAATTTTGTTAATAATTTAAAAAGGACAGCAAAAAACGATTACTGTTCAGGTAAATAAATCAAGACACGCTAAAAAAATATATAAAAAAACTTGGCAAGTAATTAATGAAGTTTCTAATAATCCTGATAAAAATGAAGGGGATAATTACAATATTACTAATGAACAAGTAAATTTAACTGAAAATGATGTAAAAAAAAGCAAATTATGTCAACAATTTTTTTTGTAATATTAAAGAAAATATGGCTTATTCTTTAGAAAATAATAACAAAATTCCCTTGTATGCAAACAGTACCCTAAATGAATCATTATTTTTGTATCCAGTCACTGAAAATAAAATAATCCTTTTTATTAACAATTTGAACAATAACAAAGCTTCTGTCCAGATGAAATATCTGTTACAATAATAAAAAAGTGTCACAAATATTATTTTACCATTAATTCACATTACTACCCCAATTACTGTTACTACCCCAATATATTAATCTGGTAATATAGACACAAATAATTATAGACCGATAAGAATTATAAATAACTAAAATATTCGAACAGTTTAAAGAAACGATTGTTAGATTTTATGGAGAAAAATATTTAGGTAAGTATTAAAATTATTCTGACTGCCTAATATGCAAATTTCTATATGAAATACATAAAAAAATGAGATAAATTCTGGAAATCATATATTTTGAACTAGGTATTTCCATATTTCTTCCTTATTTTAAAAGAGTTATCATTTTCTTTTTGTAAGAGTCCTTACACAATTTGATACAGTAGTTTTCCGATATTACAATTACATAATAAGACCGTAAAAGATTCTAAATGGATTTTTATAAAAAATTATAAGTTTTTAAATATCACATTATGCTTAATCGGTGACTTTAAAAAGGGTTCCATTTAAGGTTTCAAACATTTTTATTACGTTTCAAATTAGAAAACTGGCAGCTGTCACGCCTAAGATACTTGTGTAAGATGAAAGGTCTATGAATTTTTTATTCTAGGAATAAGTTTTCATATTCCTTCCCGAAAATTAACCTAAAATCATAGTATTGATCAAAAATAATGTCACAGTTTTAATTCAAATTTAATCTTGTAAATTGTAATATCTGTGTCTTTTAATTTAGAAATTAAAGAGTAGATACACTTTGCTGCATCACTCTGTATAACCCTTCTCAATGAGTTACATTAACATCAGATTAACGCCAATAAATATTAATGATTCTGGCTAAAAAATAAAGGCATAAAAAAGGCTTCAAGATAGATTTTTTTTGATTTGGGTCTTAAGCCCCCCATACACCTGCGAACAAATTGCGCAACAGAGGCTGTTGTGCAAACAATTGTATAATGTATGGTATTGTTTGACGTGCTGCGCAACTAGTTGCAGAAATTCAAACTTGGTTGAAATTAATTGCACAACGAGTGGCGTTGCGCAACTATTGCATCTCAACTGAAGTTCTTTGAGGAGATTTGCGTGGTTAAAACGAGATCTTTTCTTCAACCACTCTTTCATCCACACTCTCTGCTTCCTTTTTCTTTTTTTAACACCAACATCTGATGCAACAGCAATTATTATAGCTAAACAGGCTGCATCGTCAGACGGCATGTTTCCGTAGCTATACGACAAAAGCAACTGAAGTTTGTATAAAATTGCGCAGTGTATGGGTGACCTTGTTCGCACAACAATCTGTTGTGCAACGTTAGTTTGCGCAATTTGTTCGCAGGTGTATGGGGGGCTTTAGACAGATTTGACACTATTTACATAAGACAAGAAAATAAATGTTAATCGCTACAAAACAAAATAATAGGTTGCTGACGTTATATGCAAAAAGAAAATCGATCGCTGTATTTATTAATCTGTTTGAATAATGATTAAGAAGTAATAAATTATTACAAACAATAATTATAAACACAAACCTTCTGGATGTACAGCTGCAAAGATATTTATGTTCGTCAAGTAAATAATAAAAAATACACACACTCTATGAGACATTGTGATACATACTAAAATGGATTTTTATTGTAACAATGGTTAACCTACAAATCCATGACTGTGATAAAAATAAATTGATTTTCCACTTTTATCGACAACCTGCAAATAAAAAGGAAAACGCATTATCTATTATTCTAAACGAATTAATAAATGTTTAAGTCATGAATAATAACAATTATTATTGTGTTTTTAATGTCTAACCAGTAATCACTTAAGTAGTTGAAACGTATTATTTAAACAATTTATACTAATTGCACTTGTTAACTGCATCCTACATGGAATTGCATTATTTATAAATGCTTGAATGTGGGTAATACGCGGGATTTTTAAAGAAGCACATTCGAGACAATTTCTGCTTTCGGGTTGAATAAAATAGTTTTTTTGCAAAAATAAAAATGTCACTATAAACAAATAATACAGGCAGGTTTGTGAAAAAAAAATTAGAGATTTAAATTTTATCATCAGTACATTTTTACAAATTCTGTTACATTTTTTAAATCAAAAATGTATGTACACCGGAAAGCAATGAGATCTAACTTAAATATAGCTGTGGTCAAATGCTTGTAATTTTAATTGAAAACATTTTTAAATTAACGAGATTTTTAGACACGAGTCATTTAAAAGATTAAAATGTCCACACTATACGTTGTCGGAGTTTTAATGACTTCTGCATATTGAATATTTGAATAAAAATAATAATAATAATCAGGTGCCGGAAATATTTGCCATTTATCAGAGCCGGCTGTTATATAAAAGAATCATATTTTTAAAGAGCCCTCATATAATTAAATGAATTGATATAAACGCATTTATTTATGTAACTGTAACATTGGTAATATATATTACAAAGTTGTTCACCAGGACATCTGCGGTGAGTGGGGATTTATCGTATATAATGTATAGGCAACTAAGCTCGTACTCCTCTGTTCGGCAGTTAGCCTTACTTTATATGACCGCGTAGAATTATTACTTTCGAAAAAGGTTGTTTAGTTAATGATTCGCGATACACTAAAAAATATTGAATTATTTTAACACTCGTCAGTGTGTATATTGTCCACAGTACTCGGTGTTATCTTCGTTTTTGTTATATGACTATATTAGGAAAAGTAATTTGACACAATAAAAATTACATATTAACATGTAATCGAATTTATAACAATTTTAAGAAATTTAGGACACAATGTAGAAAAACATTAACGTGTAATGTTGAATTCGAGCAGACCCAAAATACCCACTTATATAAGTGTACATTTTTAACAACACGATTTGTAAATTGACACAAATTACGTGTATAACATTTTTTCAAATAATTTAGTTAATGTACCAGTTACGTTATATTAAAAATAATACTGTAGACATTTGCGATTAGAATACTGAATTCAAGGATTCAAAAACAAAGTTTTGCATTTACCTTATGCAAAGACCAAGTTTCACAAATAAAATATTCAAATTCAGAGATTCTCTTTCTCCATTTGCAAGTCCTATTTTACTTGTTCATAAGAAAGATGGCAGTGATCGAATGTGTGTTGACTATCGTGCATTGAATAGACAAACTATTAATATTTCACTTCACTTAAATCGTTAGTGGTTTTCATCAAATACCGACTTCCGAGGATTCTGTGGAGAAAACTACATTTGTAACACCAGTCGGTCAGTATGAGTACCTAAAAATACCGTTTGGTTAAGCTAATGCGCCATCTGTTTTTTAGAGAGCTATTAACTCTGCCTCAGGATATATGAAAAATACTAGAATAATATTTATTTCTTTGGATGACGCGTTAAAACAATTTAAAACTGTAAATGATGATCAGTTGGCAATATGTTTATGTTGATAAATAGTTGGTACTATATTTATGATGTTGTTGGGTATCATTGGTAATATAATTATTATTACAATTAAAATGATATTAAAAGGGCCTTAAGTACGGTTTGAACATGTACCTACTAAGTAATTTAAAACAATTTTGTAAATGGTAGGTGCCCTTTTCCTTTCTGTGACTTGTCTGTGATTGTGTCTGTGACGGGTGCCTGTCCCAGCGGCGTGTGTCAGTCTGTGATCTGGTTGGTCTGTGACGGTGTCTGTGCTGGCAAGAGAATGCTCCCCTTTCCATTCCAGTAGCTTTCCATTCCAGTAGCTGTGTTAGCGGTGTAAGTAAGAGTGTTGATGCTTAGGCCTCGTGCCTTCTGGCGGATATCACACCTGGATAAGTTAGAGTGTTGATTCTTGGGCCTAGTGCTTTCTGGCGGATATCACACTTGTATATGTTAGAGTGTCAATGCTTGGGCCTAGTGCTTTCTGATGGATATCACACTTATGTACGTTAGAGTGTTGATGCTTGGGCCTAATACTTTCTCGCGGATATCACACTTGTATAAGTTAGGTTGTTGGTGCTTGAGCTTAGTATTTTCTGGTGGATAACATATTAAATGTCTATAATCATATTTTGATCGAGTTGTACAATATTTCGCTTGTTAGTAGCTGGATTCCCATGCGACTCCTGTCCCTGGAACGTACATGGTGGTCATGATAAAACCGAGAACATCCCAATATCAGGCTGGCCGTGTTAGCACCAAACGAACCGCAATATTATATGTCCAAGTGATAATTCAGTAATAGTGTGCTCTGTTTAACATGTATATTATGAATCGCACGTCAAAATAACCACGAGCCTTGTTCGGTGTGGTCATGATTATTTTTCTTTTTATTACGTACTTGTTTACGCTTTTAATATATAAAAGCCAACAATTAGTTTTTAAAAAAATTTTTTTATTAAAATCACATTCAAATTCATTAAATTCAAATTTATCAATTCCTTGTTGATTTTAAACTCAGTAAACACAGACAGCAGCTCTGGCAGGAAACATGTGCTGGCCCACGTGGTACATAAAGCTGTATCATGATTGGTTAATAGCAAATACCCAGTTATGCATCTGACCAAAGCAAACAAATGTCGCGTTCTGCGTCTAGTTAGATTTTAACACCTACTGCACCATGCAAAATCTTATTGTCTAAATGATCTTGTAAACAATGCGTTCTTATATTTGAATAAGATAAAACCAGAGTTTTTAATTTTTGAAAAACCGAGTTTTGCATCTAGGATACACATGTATACGGAACAACCACGAATTCAGAACGAATACATTGTATCAAGCGGTATTTATTTCATTATTTGTTCTATAATTTTGCCTTTATTTGTATGTCCATCTGTCAGCCATATGAAGTACTAGTAGCTACCGGTCCTGGACTCTGGCTCAGTTTTCTCTCCCTAGTAATAATAAATGTCATTATTTATTATATCATAAAGAAATTTATTGTTGTAGAACTAAATTAGTGAGAGCTGCCAGAAAGAACATTTTCGATACAATGATTCCGATATTGAAAAAAATTATGTAGAAAATCAATTAAGCAATCATGCTGAAATCAATATGTCCACCTTCAGGTCCATTTGCGTTACATGTGTCCTCGTATAGGTTCAAATGCGCAAAACCAATATTTGGGATTATTTTTGAGTAAAATTTGATGCAATAGATATCATGAGCTTTAGTACGATTTTCGTGTAAAACTGAACAAGTCCCAAGTGTGATTTTAGCATATATTAAATCAAAACTAAACACGTCCATCACTTCAAATTGAGGCATTATAGGGAATCTGCAACAAAACTGAACATGTCCCGATACTATGTTATTGTTTGAAAAAAAATTTTTTGAACTAGTGACACCTGATATAGAATAGACGAAATACAATATTGGCTCATAGTAATTCCAAGTAGAAAATTAAACAATCAGCTTGTAAGGATGATTTGATTTGGGTGTTCTATGTTATAGATGAACTAATATAGCTGTTATCAGTATTGTCTACTATGCATAGACAATATGGTTTATGATTACATCAACAAGTCGTGTAGTTTTGTGATTGTGTGACAAATATAAATTCAGATTTCTGTAATCTCTGAATTTAAATTAATATTCCTGTCGCTGTTCTCTATAGTTAGTGCAAAAATGAACATATCCAAGACAAGTTCCTTCACATCCAAATCCAAGTCCATAAATTTTTTGCAGAACTCAACATGCCCATGAGAAAATTGGCAATATCTTAAAAAGCTGCAAATTTAAAAATAAGTTATCTTCAACTGGGAAGCTAAATGAAAGGTTAATCATCAAAAAAGAAGTTATAAAAAAATATTAACTTCACAATACAATTTAACCGTTTCCTGTGAAATTTTAAATAGTGGATATGTTGAGTTCTGCATGTTTACTTCTCAATTTATGATTTCAATAAACATGTTAAATAAAATAATTAAAACATTAATGTATGCTTTAAATGTATACTATGAGCAATATTGTTTTTCGGTCACAATATGATTTTGCATGTTATAGGTAATTGTTTGTTTTTTCTCTAAACTAATCAATTAAAATACTGTCCTAAAAATTTGTAGCCCTTTGATATTTTACACTGAGTAGTACAAAAATCAAATACATGTTAGAAAATATCTTAACAGTTCCTAAATCTCCCTAGTCCGCGACTCGCGGATCATTTTTGCTTGGACTACCCTATGTCCCCGCTTAGCCTCAGCGAGAGGTGATCTAGTGCACTCTGGCTCTCATAACTTCATCCGACCCGATCATGGCCCACTAGGGACTCTATGACAAATGTATCCTTCCGCCAACTTCAAATTAGTTCCGTTCGTATAGAGTGATATTGTATAGACCAGATGCTATTCTTGAAATTAAAAAGTACTTCGTCAAAATGAAATTGAACATTTTAACATATTGACGTGATTTAAAAAATATGTATCAATCCTCCTGTTTTTATATTGTCATCGTCGCCTTTCTCATAGCTATCATGTCAGTTTAATCTCTACTAAAGCACATGCTTCTATAATTTATTTTCTTGAGAGAGCGCAACAATCATATAATTTAAAGATAGAAAATGTGATCAGTGAGTTTTTAATTATTAAATTTTATCTCAGTTTTTATTTAGGTCTCTGTTTCCTTTGTTTTCTAATGTTTAGTAAGAAAATTTATAGTATAGTATATAGTTCTATATCCGTTGTAGCTTCAAGATAAATGAATTTTATATAGTTACTCGTTTTTAACTAAAAGAAACTCTTGTACCTAACGAGTGGAAAAATGTCATCAGTAATTAATTACATAACATTAGATTATCTGGATTATCGTTATCTGGATTATCGCTGGACAGCACATCATTAGAGAATCACTCTTTAGATATCTTAAGCTTTTATGTACTTCCACAAGCGTTGCGTCAGTTGTTCTGTTTTTTTTTCTTTAGGATCTTTATTATCAGATGGTGTTTTACTTGAAAAAATCTACATCATTACAAGAATCAGTGCATTATTTGACAGGCAAGCATCAAACAATATCAAAGTTAGGCTAATTGAAAAAAAATTTGCCTCAACATCTAATTTTAATCTTTGTTCCAAAGATAAAAAAAATAACAAACGTCAGCAATCTACCATTGAAGGCAATTGTTGTAGTAGTTTTCGATTGTTTCATAATTTAACAAGGTTATGTATTTGACATTTTAGAATATTGGGGAGATAGCTAAAGAAATTTTGCACAGCAGTGATATTTAGAATTCTGATACAAAGCTTGAAAATATAACAACTATTCATTGTGAACTTGTGGAGTAAGAACATCACCTAATTTTAGGATACAACGTCTTAAAAATTAAAGGGTTTCATAAATTTACCCGATTAAAAAAAAAAAACAAATTGACTGAAACATTGAACGAAGAGTATTTAAGTGTATCACCTTGCCTATTATAAGGTTAGGACTCGGTAGCCGGCAGCGACGATGCGAGGAAACCATATTGCACACGTAATATAACAAATAACTGTCTTCCGAACGAATATCTATTTACTTTATCTTCCGAGGAAAGGTGACTGGAAGAGAATTTCATCAAGTCGAAATGTCAGTATGAGTTTAAGGGTAACATTATAATCGTTCTTATAATCTTATTCTTTTTGAGACAATTATTAATTTTAATTATTAGTCGTAAATAAGTATAATATGGGTTGACTATTTATTGTTGCAGAAAATCAAACGTTTTTCCTTTTTTGCTTGTTGCACAAAGGTGTAGAAGTATGAAATCGGAATTTTTTTGTAAAAATTACATTTTATTTATTTGAAAATTATAAAAAATATTTTATTCAAAATAGTCTCCATTGGAATTTATACATTTTTCCCACCTCTCCGGCAGGTTATGAATGCCTCGTCAAAAAAACAATTCTTCCTTTGAAGCGAACCAGTTGTCGAGCCATTTTCGTACATTTTCATACGAATAGAAGTGTTGTTCGGCGAGTGCATGTCCCAATGATGCGAACAGATGGTAATCGGACGGAGCCAAGTCTGGAAAATAAGCCGCATGCGCTAGTATTTCCCAATTGAACGCCTCGATCGTATCCGTGACCCGTTTTGCTGTGTGTGAGGGGGCATTATCATGAAGCAAAATGACTTTATGTTGCCTTTTTGCATATTCCGGTCGTTTTTCACGTATTGCTCGATTCAAATCGATCATTTGTTGTTGGTAGCGATCAGTGTTAACGGTTTCACCAGGTTTTAGTAGCTCATAATATATTACACCCGTTTGATCCCACCAAACGCAGAGCAGTGTCTTCTTTCCAAAACGATTTAGTCTTGCAGTAGATGTTGATGGTTCGCCTGGAATCACCCATGATTTACGACGCTTAGGATTCTGAAAATATATCCACTTTTCATCACCTGTCACTATTCGATGGAGAAATGATTTTCTTTTATATCTGCCGAGCAGCATTTGACAAGTGGTTTTTCGATTTTCTTGCTGTCTTTCATTCAGTTCATGTGGGACCCATTTTCCCACTTTCTGAATCTTTCCCATAGCTTTCAGACGAAGAGATACTGCTTTCTGCGTCACATTTAATTGTTTCGCGAGTTCTTGTTGAGTCTGAATATCGCCTTCATCCAATAAGGCTTGCAAGTCCTTGTCTTCAAACTTTTTCGGTGGTTTCCCACGCTCCTCGTTTCTCACGTCAAAATCACCACTTTTAAATTTTTAAACCACTCGAAGCACTGAGTTTTGCCAAGAGCATTTTCACCGTATGCTTCGACAAGCATTCTATGCGATTCTGCAGCAGTTTTCTTCAAATGATAGCAGAAAACCAATGCTGTCCGCAAATCATAGTTCGTAGGCACAAAACTCGACATGTTTGAGGTTATAGAAAAATATACTGGTGTATGAAACTTAGGTTATTGTGTGTTGACAAACTTCGTCAGCTCTTAGAGGAAGAAGATGGCGCTGTAGAAGCGGTCTTACGGTCTTTAAACTGATAGCGAGCACCATCTATAGGGAAATTCCGGTTTCATACTTCTACACCTACCTACAAGAATTATCGCATCAAATAAATTGACATTAAATTTGATGGTAATTCTCTTCTGAATCGTTTGTCCAATTTGGATGATCTTTTTTTTTTGCAAGATAGGATGACTCCTTGGGAACGTTCCTGACTACTGATTTTTTTTAAATAAAAAATTAATTTTTGAACAAATACCGGGTGTTACGATGATGTTGGGTAAAACAATTTGTAACACCCTTTGGTGTGCACCAGCTACAAAAGTAAGTTATAAGTAACAGCCAACTTTAGCCTCATCTTTTTGTAACATTCCCTTTTTTACATTTACTATTTTATCTCTGTTATTACAAGGGATACGCAGTTTTTTAGCATAACATGTTTTTATTGACTTTTATGCATGTTATATGCACACATCATTTAACTGATGAAGAGTCTATAAGAGCAATTACCCTGCCTGAAGATGGGCGAAATCAAATGTACGTGGCTAATGCAATTAGTGTTCAACAGAGTAAGAGTATCATTTCAAGAGTTACAAGGCGTTATAGGGAGACTGGACAGTAGGAGAAAGAGGCAAGAACATAGGAGCATCACTACAGAGCTGTAGATGATTATTTTTTACGAGTGACAGCCTTAAGGACTCAACATTGCACTGCCCGAATGCTTCAAACTGAACTCTTAGCAGCTAAAAATTTAAACATTTCTTTACAAACTGTAAGCAACCGAACCGTCTCCGTGAACAGAATATACGACCAATAGTTTCAGCAACAGTCCTATGGCTTACTAGAGCACACTGGGTTGTCCGATTACAATTTGTTATGATACACGTGGACTGTGATCTTGAAGATTGGTCCAATGTACTGTTTACGGATGAACCTAGATTTTGCCTCTATTCCTCAGATAGATGTATGCCATTATACAGAAGGCCAGGCGAGCGACAGTTCCAACGCAATTTTCGTCAAACGCAAAGTTTTGGAGGTGGGTCAACCATGGTAAAAGGAGAGATTTCGTTTCATGGACGTACAGAGTTAGTGGCAGTCAATGATGGAAGAATGATGACCGATCGATATATAACGGATATTCTAGAACCTCAAGTGATCCAATATGTGACAATTTTATACTAATGCACGATAATGCACGGCCACACGCGACCAGGATTGTGACCTAGTATCTAGATGAAGTTAATGTCACTATAATGAATTGGCCAACTCGTGGCCCAGACATTAATCCGATAGAACATGTATGGGATTATTTAGTAAATTTGGTTTATTTGTTGTTTGATTTTGTAAAAACTTAATAAAAATTGTTTATATTGTTGCTTTTTGTTAATCCTGAATATCTCTTCTAATAACAGAGATAAGAAGTAGATAAAAAAAGGGAATGTTACGAAAAGATGAGGCTAAAGTTAACCATTAATTTTAAGTTGTTACTGTTGCTGGTGCACACCACAGGGCATTACGAATTGTTGAATCAAAACCCATCTTAATACCCGGTATTTGTAAAAAAATTAAATTTTATTTAAAAATCAGTAGACATTTCCGAGGAGTCAACCTATATTACAAAAAAAAAAGATCATTCAAATCGAGCAAACGAATCAGAAGAAAATTAATATCAACCTTAATGTCATTTTATGGTGATGTGATAATTCTTGTGGGGTGTGTATTAACGTATTATTTATAATTCCTATTTATTTACTAAAAATTACCAAAATATATCGTATTACCTGTATTTACAATAATTAACCCAGCAAACGTTTTGGTTTAATTTGGCGTCGAGATGACCTAAATTCTGTATAATGAATGTAGTCGCAACATTGGAATTAACCATATTTAAGTAAAATTTGCGTTGACGCGACGTTGAAAATAAGACGACGTCGAAATTTAGTTAAATTGACTAAGATAGGTAAAATTACTTATAAATCTTGTAGTTGTACAGCATTGGGTGATTACTAATACGTATTTAGGTACATTTGACTTCATTTCGAAGTCAATTCGACATCGAGTTGACTAGTTTTAGGTAAAATCTACGAATTTATGTGCAAATGGCAAATGACTCCTAGTAAAAGAAAAGGAAGATTTTATACTTATTTGGTATTTTTCTCTATAAGTAGTAGCAACATTATTGACAGTCATCTACAAAATTTAAAAGACACCTAATTCATAGTAAGATAGAGAATAAATAAATGTCGGTGATAAAAATAAACCCAATTTAATTACGTAATAATCAGAAGTTCCTGGTTACTGAAATTAATGCGCTGAAAATTTTTTCATGCATATTAGCACTGGTACTTCGAAAAATAATAATACGCTTCCAAAATATTCATTAATATGAAAATTCCTCTCATCAAGTTAATAATTACAATTTTAGTTTGAATTAAAAGTATGTTATATTTGTTGAATATGACTTTGCAAGTATAATTATGTATTTTTTTTAACCTTCTCATCAGTTCGTTTTTAAACAAATTCATTTTAAAAATTTCAATTTCAAATCGTACTACAACTGTGGTAAAAAAAATATGGCGTCTTGCGCTAACCTGACTTTAAGGTTAACTGCCTTTGAAAATGTAACTACAAAAGATAATTGACTAAATGGTTGAAGTCGGGTAGATAACCCAGGTAAAATTTATCGACGTTGTCGACCCAATATTACTTTAAAGGAGCGTAATAAAGGCGATCAAATAGGTTGCTATGTAGGTATAAATTACGTAAAATTTACAACAAAATCTACCTAGTTAGAGAGTTCTACCATTATGACGATTTCCAGTCACCAAAATGGTAAATATTTTCTTAATTCTATTATCTATTTCGACTTTAAGATAATTTTACCTTTAAGGAAATTTGTGGTAGATTTTTTTAGTTGTTCTTCCCTGGCTGCTTTAGTTAAAAGTACTTTTAAGCAAAACAGTGTATGAGGTAGATTTATTGGTATTCTTCGCGTTTTAAATATAAAGTAAAACCAATAGGTAAATTTCTATGGGAAGTGTATTTTTCCAGTCAATATTACGTCATAACTACCTCAATAAGTAAATTCATCATTTACCAAGTCGAGTTATTTATGAAAAATATTTACTGGGGAAGATTTCGTTTAAAAAAAAATAATATTTATCAATATGGATTATAGGAAAGACACCATAAACAAATGTGTAGGATCCAAAGTAACCGATCAATATTGTTCTAAATTGATAAAGTGGATTGGAACACTGATGTTTACTAATATTAAAGTAGTTTTCACAAAAACCAAAACACTGAAACAACACTGCAGTTCAGACGCGTTTCGCCAACCAAAGAGATATTATTTGGAGATAATTGAAACCAAATATCTTCTACGGAAGGGACCAAACATTTAATGACAACGGACACACCACCAATATCCGAATATGCCAGATTTAATTTCTGGTTTAGAAAAAATTCCAGCTTCTCAACCGGAATTGAACTCGGGATTCGGGAGCGATCACGAAGCCACAAATTATAGCGTACTTTTAATCATCTACGGACGATGCTAACTTGATTAGTGAATCGTACGTGGTAGTGTTTTGGTTTATATAAAATCACTTCCGTTAATGCAAACTTAAGTAAATATCGCATTGTTGCAAAATATTAAATCCTGTACATTATTATTAAATGAAACTTTCCAAACCGATTTAAGTAAATAAACAGTATATTCACTCAAAAGTTGCATATTCAGTTGAGAAAGTCTTCTTCTCGTATTCCATCTGAAATGAACTTTATTGGAAAAATATAAGTGATCATATTGTATTGAATATTATTGGCGAAAAAGATGTCACAGAAGCACTTAACCATCTTAAATGTGATAAAGTATTGAGTCATGAATCATGATAATGTAACCGCTTATATTCTTAAATGTTTTAAAGATATTTCAGCTACACCGCTTTGTTATCTATTCAATTCAACCCTACAAACTTTTTCTGATGTATTACAAGAAGCGAGTCTATCGTCTTACATAATCAGTGTCAAAAAATGAAATTTATAACAATTATTCTACCTATAAGTCTGACCATCAAGAAATAACAAGTTTTCCACGATACACCAAAATACGTAAGTTGGCATCATTTGGAGATGATTAAAACTGTTTTATTCATTAGTTTTATCATCTTCAAATGATGTCAACTTGGTTGGTGAAACGCGTGTCAAGTGCATTATATGTTGTTTTAGTATTTCGTGGAAAACTACGTCAGTGTTATATTCACATAAAAGGTCCCAACCCACTTCAGGGCTATCAAGAAATACTGTCTGAATTATCTTTTTGATATATGTTTCGCTTGTTAAGCTAATGGCATCATATTTGAGCAATCGGAAACAACACATTTAAGTAAATAATTATAAATATAAGTAGATTGCAACCCCTGGTGTTCCTCACGGGTCTATTTCTGGACCCCTGCTATTATGTTTATCAATAACACAATTGATTGTGTAGACGAATGCAAGGTTTTATTCTTTGCTGATGACATTAAATTATTTAAGGAAGTGTCATCATCTATTGATGATTGTTTAACACTTTAGTTAAAAATAGATAAAATGTATCAATGCTCAATCATTAATATACTAATAGAAGTATAACAAAGTTAAATTTTATACACCATATTGAGGATTTGGTAAACAAGTCTTATTATTATCTTGGGTTTGTATTGCGTAATTGCAAGCAATTCAAAAATAAGCGGATTTTATTGGTAGTCTTTAATAGCTTTGTCAACATTCTAATTGGAAAATATCCAAAAAAAATTCACTAAACACTGTAGGTTCATACTAACCGAGTTCTATACTAGCAACAGTGAATATTTCTTTTGTTTGAAAAAACTCTTTCTTTTGCTACTAGACGTGTGCTTTCTAGTGTATGTTACCTACATGTTTGCTAATTTTAATTTACATCAAAACTGTTGTGATATTTTCAGTGATTCACTTTTTAGTTTCAAGGCAAATTTTAGGAAACATACAGATAAAACCACGAAATGGTAAACACAGTCATTAGTATGAGCAATTGACTTTTATGCGTTGAATACTGGCCGACTGTGTATTATACACCTGAAAATTATGAAATCACTTGATTACAAGAACGTGTAAAACCAGCTAGACAGCAGTATCGCTTCAGATGTTATGAACCAAGCACACCGATTCGCGACCATGGATCTCCCTCCGCTGCTACTATCAAGCGTAAATTGCGCATATCAATAACTATATTCGCCCTTTCGTGGTTTTATCTGTATATGGGACAAATTTCCAATTAAAGGGCTTCATGCAAAAAGTCTCTAAGCGACTTTTGTTGGTTCTTGAACTAAGGTCACTATCTGCTACTTGGTAGTCGTATCATCCATAAAATTAGTCAAAATTACGTTGTAAAAACCTGATCATACGTCGAAATATTAAGAAATATTTTTTTTATAACCATTCACCTAGTTTCAATAGAGGTTATAAACTCTTAAATGACAATATCTCAAAATGATAAAAACTCATTTAGGGACTTTTTGTATGGAGCCTTTCAATTGCTTGAAATTATGTATTTTGTATTTTTTTTACTGTGTCCACGTCGTTTTTTGCATATACTAGAATAGCTTAAAGTTAGCCAATCATGACTATTTTAGTGGCCCACCTATGATGGGCATTGCTGCCACAGGTGCCTAAACGGGAACATAGTTAAATATAGGAGTAGGTAATTTTAAATTTAATCTTAAATGGATTTTAAAGCTTTAGATTGTGAATGGCAATAAATAAATATATAAGTAAAATAATGAATTTAACTGCAGTCTAAGATTTTTGTCATTTTCAGTTTATTTACTTAAATTTGACAAATCGGCTTAAAACTCATTAGTGAAAATACGCCTGATTATAGTACTTTCTGACATAGGCCGACTATTTGCAGACTTATTGGAACATATACAATAAAAATTCGGCTGAATGTAAGCATTTGAGGTCCACAAATAGAGCTTACTGATTTAATTACAAAATGGGACCAAGATAACACAGGATAAGTGATTAAACAAGTGATTAGCAACTATAGTCCATTCATTTCATATTAGCACAAATAATTGCGTGGGGTATTATATAAATACATTTCGTATATTTATAATACACTGCGCACCGCGCACCAATGTAGAGAACTATACACCACTGAAGGTCGACAAAGTGTCGCTCTGTGGCTAAAGGACTTGGTATCAAAAGCACGAAACACCAAAACCATACACTACACATGACGCGTGTTTCACCAACCTAGTTGGCATCATCTGGAGATGATTAAAAGTAAACTTATGCTAACAATGTATCCTATTTACACTTAAACTATTGTCACGGTTCGGTCACCCGTGATCCACTAATCAATAAAACGGGCAATTTGGAATTGGCTCTTTGTCACTATTCATACTATTTTTATACTTTGTGATTTCCAAATTTTCAAACGCATCCAGCTGTCTAGTATTTGTTACATTCCTAATTAATCTGAAATTGCTAATATTAAATTTATGGTTGTTCTCAAACGCATGTTGGACAGCACTGGACTTATCTGTTCTATCATATTTAAAATTGGCCATATGCTCTTTGTATCCAGTTTGATTTGATCGTCTAGTTTGTCCAACATACTTTTGATTACGGTCTTTACAGCTAATTTCTTAAATCCCCGACTTTTCGTTTATTGAAAATTTGTCTTTTGGATTGCCTAAAAAGTTGTTGTAATTTATTTCCCGATGAATAAACTACTGTCATACCCACATCTTTAAAAATCTTATTAATACCACAGATGAATCGTGGATCAAATGGAATCGATACAAAATTTGGATTTTCTCTTTCATTTTGAAAGTTGGAAGAATTCCTAAGTGACTCTTTAAATGTTTGTTGTCTAATTATTTTATCAATTAAACTTACAGAACATCCATTACTCGCAGCTATATCCTTAATCAGTGTCTATTAATTTTCAAGATTAATAGAAATTGGACTAGAAAATTAAAACTCGCCATTTTATGTATGGGATATACCTTAGATTACTGGTATCTTTTCTGTATATGTCAAATTCTAACTTATTTTCACTATTTCTAATTATCTAAATAAAAGAAAATAAAATGAAGTAAAATAATTTTTTTTTACGCTTATATGAAATGAATGGAATATAGTGCACAACATGTTATTTTCCATAACTAAGGACACGGATAAAGGATCCCTGTCATATTTTTTTAAAGCAGATTTTTGAGTGGATCTGGATTTTCAAATATCAGCTGATTTTTTAGATGAGTGGCAATTTGATATCAAATGTCAAAGACATTAACTGATAAAAGATCCATGTATTATTAAATTGTACTGACCACATTATAGATAAAATATCTATGTGTATAGATTAGGAACATCTAGGAAAATAAATTACCTACTTTGTTATATAGCACCTATAAAATGAGATTATGATTAATTTAATTTATTTCTAGAAGCTCATATTAAGTTTAGCTGTTAAAAGCACATTTCATATTATGTTAGACAGTCGGTAAAAAGTTTGTCTGAAAAACGATTTTTCTTCTTAGTGAATGAGAAACCCATGTACATTTTTTTTAAATTTTTTTGCTCAATATTTTAGGCTTTATTTCTGTATTTGTCAACAGTTCCAGTTTATTATTAAAATTGTTTAAGTTATCTCACCATAAAAAAATGTGGGAAACTATAATACGTTATATTATAAACTTTCAACTCCATCTCCAAACAAACTTTTTTGAGACATGAAACATTTATCAACTTGTATCTCCAAGTACAATATCAATTCTTATGTGCGTTTTGTATACGATTCCTATCAATTTCTCAAACATATATTTTTTAAATATACTAGTATTTGACAAAATGCATACACCCAAGAACAATTAATTGACTTTTCTTTGTAACCGCCACTGCCCGAGAAGAGAAGGCGAGGGTAGAGTAGTCCGAAAGGGGTCAGCGGGGTAGTCCCTAGGGACTCGACCCGGCAAAAATCATCTCCGTAGCCATTCCCTTGCAAAAATCATCTCGTTCTGTAAAGTGAGAGGCAGATAAAACACAATGCTAGTCAGATAAAGAGGAAAAACTTGTGGGATACTACAGAGTGAATCAAAATATAAAATATAGGTACCTTCTAAATTGATGAAAGAAAATATATCTATTAATTTCTAATTTTTTCAGTATGTCAGCCCACAATAATTATTGTTGATTACAAGTGAATTATCTTAATATAAATTTTAAATTAATCTATTTGTTATTGAAATAAAAGGTAAAATGAAATGTGAATTACATAATATGATAGTTTGTGATCAAATATATAACTAATAGATTTACAGAATGAAAGCTTTCGGACTTTATACTATTTTATTACTGTTATCGACATATCTTTAAAAAAAAAATTCAATTTCACAACTACTATATTTAAGTAAGGTTCCTGATGGTAAAACGATATATTTTTTTATTAAAACGCTGGTAAAAGTTTAATTTAATAAAACCAAAAGTTCAAGAATTTTCTCCACCCCTGTTTGTGATTAAACATACGAACCTAACATTTTGAATGAGATATTTACACAATATTTTCATAATCATTTACCTATTGCCTAACATGTGTTTTTAAATTACATTACATTACATTCCATTACATTAGTATGTAAGGTTGAAAAGGCCATTGATGATATTATTGCTGAAGACAATCATCATCCTACCCTAATTTCATTCTTTCGCGTAAACCAAGATCACGAAAATCATAAATCTAAGTGTAACTCTAATTAGAAATATAATTTAAAAGAGCCAACTTTCCTATACTCTATCAAAATTTAGCAGAAACAGACTGGGAATTTTTAAATAACATCGACAATATTGATGCAACATGTGATGATTTTTACTGGAAATTGGCACCATTTCTCTGGACAATCTTCCTAAAACAAAAACTTCTTAGCGAATATATCCACTGTGGGTCAATTACCCACTAATAAGTTCCATCAAAGAAAGACGTAAAGCATAAAGAATATAAACAAACAGGTGACTTATCCTACAAGGGTGAATCAAAAGATTAAGGTGTAAAGTAAAACTCAATTTAAATAACTCTTATAACAACTATAATAAATACACTGAAGATAATATAAACTTAAAACCCTCTAATTTTTGGCGCCTTGTTATTCATAAAAGGAATTATGCTTATCTACCTAAAACCATGAGTTATAATAATGAACATCTGTCTGATCCTCATCTTGTCACAAATGCTTTTGCTGAATTTTTTCCGCAGTCTTATTCATTACCTGAGAGTCACCTATCTGATTATAATTCTCATGTGACATGTGGCTTGAATTTAAACAACCTACTTCACAGAGACTGGAATATTAAATACTTTAAAACAAATGAAACCTAAATTAACTTGCGGACTTGATTGCATCCCTGCCTTCTTACTGTGTGACTGTGCTGCCATTTTTTCAAAACCGCTTACAGTATTATATAATTTATAGCTAGTCGTGCAAATTTCCATTACAATGGAGATTTTCAAAAATTATCCCAGTCTTTGCTACATCAGGAGTTCCACAAGGATCAAATTTAAGCCCACTCTTTATAATCTGTTTGTCAATGACATAGTAAAAAATCTGACTTTAAATTGCCTTCTCTACGCAGACGACTTGAAACTATATTGTAACATCACATCTGAAAATGACTGTATCGAATTGCAGAATAACCTCAATAACATTAATGACTGGTGCATTAGAAACAAATTACCATTAAATGAAGCTAAATGTAATGTTATGACATTTAAAACCAAACGTAATGTTGTAATGTTTGATTACAATGTAAACAATCATGCACTTTCCCGTCCTGACAATTTTTGTGACTTGGGCGTTATATTCGACAACAACTTTCGTTTGTGGATCACATTAACTGGATCACATACTGTCTCTAAAAGTTATAAAATTCTCAGCTCTATTATAAAAAATTCCGCACAGTTTACAAACGCTAATACTTTAATACATTTGTACACAACATATGTTAGATCGTATCTTGAATATGCCTCAATAATTTGGTCCCCTAATTACGATAAACATACTCAGAATCTGAAGTGAATTCAACGGCGGCTGTATACATTTCATAAATATATCTCATTCTGATACCAACACCAACAGTTAAAATTTATGATTGAGCACACCAAAATCACTACGATTTTCATGCATGTACATGCATGCTCATGCAGAAATTAGAACATATTTTAATTATGCATCAAAAAATGTGCATAAAAAAATACAGCATTTCCAAGAAAAATGCAAAAATGTAAACGGAAAATTACAGCAGTTTACTAGATCATCGAAAAATACTGCATGGAAATGCACAAAGACTGATTCATAGACATATGATATTTTCACAAAAGTTAAGCTTCAGAAGTCCTCGCCAACCTCATAATTATATTTTGTTTAATTTGTGCATTGTATGGGTTTTATGAAATTCTAAAACGATGATGTCAAATATTAAACATCAGTGCTCGTGAATTTCATGTAATATTATTACATTTTTATAGTGTAAAAGATATAGCTCTCACGAATTATCCGATCAATCATTCTCATTAGATATAATTGATTGAAATCACATTAGAAAAATCATTAATTTATAATTTCGTAAAAAATATTTCGAAAAGTGATGAAGATTTACTGATATATCTCATCAACTCATCCGTTCATATAGCACCTTTTCTGTCAACATCTCTAACCTGAAAATTTTGTTGAGTTGTCACATTTTCGTGGGGGTCTTTAACATAAACACAGCAGATACACGGAATTCAAAGTTTTATATTTCATTAGAATTATGATGACAGAAGTAGGTCAAAAGTTGAATAATTAAAGCTGCTTTAATTAAGGGTATGCTAAACTCTGTTTTTTTTTTTAGTTGGGGTACACTAGTTGGGGTGATTGGGGTATTGATGTTATAATTGACATAGTCCAAATAACACAAGTTCGTATAATAAACGTATCAAAATCGTTTCTAATTATACGAATCTCGGTTAAATATACGTAGAAATGTCCTTGCGATGTCCTTTTTATGTTTTAATTTTAAAATTACAAATGTTTACGCTATACATAGAACCATATATCCCCATATGGAGGGACAGATTGTTTCTAGTCAACATGATTTTATAAAAAATAAATCCACTGTTACCAATTTAATGTGTCTGACTCAGTACATTTCACATTTTCTTAACATCGGCACCCAGATGGACGTACTTTACACAGATTTTTCGAAGGCTTTCGATAGGCTTGACCACGGTATACTGCCACATAAACTTCAAATTGGGTTTTCCCAATAACTTATTACCTTACTTAAATCATATCTGAACAAAAGAATACAATATGCAGAGTACTGCGGTCACAGATCTTCAGATACTTTTGCAACTTCAGAGGTTCCCCAGGGTTCAATCTTGGATCCTTTGTTATTTGTAGTATTTATTAATGATATCGTGGTTGACCTGGATATTAATGTCTTGTTATATGCTGATAATGCTAAAATTTTTTCTGTTGTCAAAACTCTGGATGACTGTAGAATGCTTCAAAGAAATCTTGAAACAATACAGGGTTGGTGTAATCAAAACGGTCTGCCCCTCAATGTTAGCAAATGTAATGTAATGTCTTTTTTTAGGAAGAAAGAAACTCTTCTTTATGGCTATAAACTAGACGTTACAATGCTGAAACGTGTTGAATTCTTTAAAGATCTACATTTGACGTTAAAACTTATTTTTAACAAACATGTTGAAAACATCGTTCTGTCGGCAAGTAAAAACATGGGATCTGTTATTAGAAATTCAGCAGGTTTTACTGACACCCATCTCCTCACTCTACTTTTCAATACTTTTGTTAAATCTAAATTAGAATATGCGTCCTTAATATGGCATCCGGAGTGTGCTACGTATACCAAACTCCTTGAGAGTTTTCAGAGACGCTTCGTAAAGTTTTTAGCTTTTAAGATTGATGGGGAATATCCTCCTATTGGATATTCCTAAGAATTTTTTTAAATAAATTTACAGTGGATAGTCTAAATACCCGTAGGGAAAAACTAGCATTAATTATTTTACATAAATTCATTAATAATAAAATAAACTGACCCAAAATAAAATAAAACAATTGTTATATCATGTACCACATCCCGGTGCACGATATCACCCAACTTTTTCTCTTGCTGCACCTCGGACAAACATTTTAAGATTCTCCCCAGTATATTTTATGTACAATACTTACAACTGTCTGCAAGAAGAGTTAGACATTTTTTGTTATCCTGTTACCTCCATAAAGAAATTGAAATTGTAATTGTTGTTTTGTCTTTTATATTTCTATATATAGTGCGTTTACAATGAAAGGAATAAATTCGATATAATCTGAACAACTTGGTTTGCCAAAGACGCTTGGACACATCGATTTGCAATTGGAATTGGCACATTTTGAGTCATATGGCAAGTCAGTGTCTCTTCCGGTTTTTCCGAAAGTGACATCAACTTTGTTGTTTTAAATGTAACACTCTGTATTTTTGTATAGATTTGTATAGACGATAAAAAGACGTTTCCAAAGATGTAGTAAACACGGTTTTATTATGAATGCTTTTTGTATTATTTACAAAAACCGTGAGATATTTACTGCACCAAGATAGTAGGCGTTTAATAGATTTTTAAGTTATCAAATAAGTAATTGAAGTTTCCAATATCAGGTCACTGTAAGTTCAAGTGACATTTATTTACCTAAAAAAATGAATTTAACGGAAAAAGATCGAACTGAGGTGCTTTTGGTTTTAACAGCAGCTATGTAACTTATTTAATGAAAATTTTCCTGACCGTCCACCGATTAGCCAATCTAGTGTGAACAAAATTGAAAAGAAAATTTAGAGGGTTTGGCCAATCAAAAAAAGGTACCTGAATATGTTAAGATAAATGTCCAGTTACATGTTGAAGAGAATCCCCATATGACGATTAGAGAACTCTAAAGAAACTATGATTTAGCAACAGGATCAGTATCAAAAATTCTTCAAGCAACTAAATACCATCCTTATAAAGCACATCTAGTGCATGAATTGTCGGAAGACGATTTTGATCGAAGAATGCAATACTGCGAGCAAATACATGTAATGCACAATGAAAATTTAAATTTAATAGAACACATTATTTTTCTGATGAGGCCACTTTCTATTTAAGTGACCATATAAATAAACAAAATTGCAGACACTCGGCGTCAGAAAATCCTCATTGGATGCAAGAGGTTCACACACAATATCCTCAGAAAATTAATGTATGGACAGGAGTTGTCGACAATCAAATTATTAGACCTTAATTCTTTGAAGAAACACTAAACGGAGAACACTATTTAGAGATTCTTCAATTCGAAATTATTCCTGCTTTAACTATTCTGTTTCACAGTACCCTGACGTACCAAATAATATAATTTGGTTTCAACAATATGGGGCACCTCCCCACTATGCAATCGCTGCTCACAATTTCTAGATGCAACCATTCCCAATAGATAGATTGGTAGGAGGTGACTTATTGAGTGGCCGCTGAAGTCACCTGATCAAACCCCTTTAGATTTTTTCTTATGGGGTTATTTAAAATCCAAAGTCTATGTGAACCGGAATAACAATTTTAAATGGGTTGAAGGGGGAGGTATAAAATTATGCTCGAAACATTTCATTTTAGAATGAAAAATTGACGTTTCAGGATTTTACTCATAACTTGTAAATTACATAGATAACGAATTTATCCGTTACTTACGGACCTACTATAACACATTATTTTACTCATCTAGTTGCCTTGTGTTTTTTTTTTGTCATATTGTAATTTTTATTATAATTATTTTGTATTCAGTACTAGATAAACAAAATCTATCTGAAGTCATAAATACTATATTTATTCATTTTGCAGTCTTGTATTTTTGTAATATCGGTTGTCGTAAATAATTCAGTGGCGGACACAATTTTTGTACACAGTTCACACTACTGTTTATATTTTTAATATCTCCCAATTAACTGAAAAAATATCCAACAAGTCCTTATATGTACCATTCTTGTGTGACCACAATAGATCCTATTATATTGCCAGGTAATAAATTTTATGATGGGTTAGTAATTCTAGAAGAGTTAAAGTTAAAGTGAGCTGGGACATTTTCAGTGTCAGTCTTGTTTTGACATTTCAAGTATCCAAACTGTTTTTGTTTGTCAGTATAACTCGGTTACGACAAAAATGTCCAGTCAAACACGCCGAAGTTGCAAAACTTCAACTAACAAGTTTTGTTGCATTTGTGGAGAATTCATTGTAAAGTCACAAGTGAGGCCATTGTCTGAAAATGTGAAAAAAGCCTATTTTCTATATTTTGAGGCTTTAGTCGGAGAACAAAACAAGCAATGAGCTCCCCACGATTGTTGTGTGAGTTTTAGAGTATCACTAGTGCAGTGGATGAAGGAGAAAAATCATTTCGATGATTGCCATTTTGGTAAAAAAGAACTGAAGGATATTCCAAAAAAGAAAAACAAAAAATCAAATATCCGAATTTGCCATCAGTTCTAAGACTCGTTCCTCACAAGGCATTAGGCTTATCAGTCCAACTGTGCCTTAAGATTGGCATAATATTGTTTTGGGAGATAATAGAAATAGTAATGACTGACAGCCGAGACCAGTGTATATTCCAGAAAGTTTTACTAAACCTCACTTAATTGCTCAAAATGAATTGAATAATTTGGGAACTTTTGGTTCCCGACTTAAAGAGTGGAAATTACTGGCTAATGAAACAATTATTACGAATTTTAGGAAAGGAAATGCAACATTTTCCGCATTCTATAAGATGGAGAATTCACTATGTACGTGCATTGATATTGATGATTTAATGCAGCAATTTAATATCGAGCATTCCCCTTCTGAGTGGCGCTTATTCATAGATTCCTCCAAATAGAGTATAATAGCTATATTACTACATAATGGAAATTTAAAACCATCTATACTAAATGCCCATTTAGTAACAATAAAAGAGGATTATGACAGTATGAGCACCATTTTATATAAAATTTATTAAAACAAACACAAATGGCAAATATGTGGGATTTTAAAAGTAATAGCCATTTTAGTAGGACTTCAAGGAGGCTTTACAAAATATTGTTGTTTTCTTTGTGGGACAGTCATGCAGTAAAAGAACATTATATGAAAAGAATTTGGCTGGAAAGGAAATAATTTGAACCAGGAACTAGTAATGTTAAATATGTGCTCCTTGATCTTTTTCTAATTAAACTTGGGTTGATGGAAAATTTTGTATAGGCTGTGAATAAAGAGGGTGAAGGATTTAAATACTTAAGAGAACTTTTTACCCAATTCATTGACGCCTAACTTAAAGAAGGCATTTTATTTTTCCTCAAATTAGAAAATTGCTTGACGATGCAGATTTTAAAGGAACACTCAATGGATAAGAAGAGCTTGGAACTCATTTGTACGTATAGGGAATTTTTAGGGAACAAAAAGATTGAGAACTACAAGCAAATAGTAAGTGAACTTTTAGATTCGTACCAAACCCTTGGTTGCCGTATGTCCTTAATAATTCACTTTTTGAATTCTCATTTAATTTTTTTCCTGAAAATTTAAAATTTAGGTGCGGTAAGCGACGAGCAAAGAGAAAGATTTTTTGCTTGTCATTTCTGTAATCAGAAGGCTTTATTTCTGTGGGATATATTATTCAGGTACATGTTACAATAAATATATTTTTTTCTCCACTAATGTAATTAATTAGTGCATATTATCTTAGATAAATTAATTTGGTTCTTTAAAGATAAATCGTTTAATAATTAGCACGTTATTATTTGTGCCGTTTTAATTTCTACAGAATTTAGTTTTCATAAACAAAAAAAATATATTCTTTACTTTTATTTTTCCGGCTGATGGAGTTAATTTTTAAAATTCTTAACCGGCATAAAAATTATTATAACATGGATATTTATAAGAAATAAACAGTTTGCACGCTCCCCATCAGTAAAGAATTATAATTCTTAACGATGTTAATTTTATCCAAACTAACAAAAAAAGTTATACCACACATTGGGTGTACAGAATCAGAATTAAATTTATAGACGATTTCTTCGGTCATACGTGCCATTCTGTTTAATATTTCTTTCTGCAACTATCTTAGAAAGTCAACCAAGAGATGTTATTATCCCTCACCAAGTCCCTCAGTTAATTTTTAACTAGTTCTCCTTCAAAGTAGTTGATCTAGAACCCCAGCATGCAACTAAATTCATTGTTGCTACTAACAACATGTCTCTTAGAGGAAAATCCGTGATGAAAAAGCCTCGAGTCTGAGGACATCCTAAATCATAAGTTAAACTAATACCCCTATAAATCATTCTCTATTAAACGAAATCTACAATTTCTATCTGATCTTATGCCGAATATTAGATTTTGCTGCAGACTTAATTTTAATATGAATGCAACCAAAATTTCCGAGTCAGTGAAACTATTTCCATTTTAGCAATAGTCAGAATTTGTCCCCTTTAACATCAAAAAGCCTTCCAATACATTTTGGTGATATAAAAGTTCCATGCTACAGGAACTTGGTTAGTAGAGTAATTTATGGTGTACTATATTTATTTTCCTATCACCTTTGCTACTATACTTTTCGAGTTCTGTGCCAAAAATAATCCGCCAAACATTGGGTATCAATGGAATAGCTGCAAATAACACCAATTTGTGATATAAACTTTTGTCCAAAAACGAACCGTTCTCATAAAATACAACCAATCAGAGATTGAACCATATCTTTCGAAATATTTCCGGAACCACTAAAACGCATACTTTAAAATTTAAAGTGTCGTAGTACAAAAAGTAAAATGACGTAAACTGAAATGTCGTATACCACATAGTTTATTTCTACAAGCAGTCAAATTTCACAAACAGTTTTGGATTAATTTTCATTATTGCCATGTTCCATTATTAGATAAAACGCCTATACTTTGTCTTCTTTATACCGGCTGACGGCGGGTGATACAAAAAAAATAGGAAACGTCTCTTCAGAAAAGACAAATTCTTGACTTTATAATATCAAAAATCCAGTGGCTAATGCAAGACCACATGATAATTTATGCATAAGCGCAACATTTTCTCCAGTGGCTAGTAAAGGACAATTGATCGGAGTATTTGATCGACGTACATATCGACATTCAGGAAATATTCTGGCAAAATGAGATCAGTTCTTCTCCAATACTGATTCTATCCCAAACCGTTAGAGTACACTTTCTATAACAATGAACCCTCCGTATATTCTGTAACCATGCCTCATTACCTTGTGTTCTCCATAGTCATAAACGTCTTAACTATGGATAGAGACCAAACCGTGCTTTATTGAAAATTATTCCATAAGACGTGTTCACTATGGATATAACCCAAACCGTGCTTAATTGAAAATTATTCCATAAGATGTGCTCAGCTATCCGGGTTAAACGAGCAGCGTGATGTCACCAAGTTAACGAGGAGTCACGGTTAGCGGTCTCTTGGATATCAAGTAGGCTTGGAACCGATTTATGATAGCTCTGGAGGTTATTTGTGCTCCATGTACCGGCAGTAGCAGAAATTAGGCGCGGTTACCGTGGGATCCCTGCTTGAAGATGCAAAAAACGGTCTTAATTTTGGGCTGTCCTGTGTGTCTCTCAGATAGATCCCTTATTTCATTGTAATGGGTATAAAGTTGTGAAATGATACGCATGCGCTACATCAGCCTGTCACGTACCAGTTTCAAGCAGACCAATGGCCCTCAACATTTGTTCTCGCATTAAATGTCTCTCCATGCACCATAAATGCATCAAAATATGTGACATCAAACAAATATTTGAAAAACTTATGGTCATATCTAAAAATGACACAATTTACTAGGAAAAAAACTGTTTTTTATCAGGTTGGAAATGAAATAGTAAATCAAGGGATGGAAGCAACAAAGCAACTGTGTACAGTATGCGATAATTTTTATTATTTTAAGTATGAATATCCCTAGCTTATTTTCATGTGTGTATAATATAAAAATAGGCAAACTGTCATCCTCTCATTTAAGCAATTTCTTTCCAACATTAGCAGCAATATTGTCATCCACACCAATATACTACCTTCAAATATCCATTTACATCTGAAATTCAACCAAATATGTCTAAATTATATATGAAACGCTATACACCCCACTTATTTTAAACGTTTGTAATATTTTGAGACAATAATTTCATGAACAGAAAAAGGAACCGAAACGATAGAGAAACTAAGCATGTAAAAAATAAATAAATTATAAAAAACGTATGCGTCTAAAATTAAAAAAAACAAGGAACGGAAAATACATACAACAAACAACAATTAATAAGTACATGACTTCATAACAAAATAAACATGATTAACTCTAAGTAGAAGACAACACATAAAGAAATAATCCTTACAATAGTTGTTTCATTGGATATTATCTTTTATTTAATAATTCTCTATCAAAAGATGTAACAAACGAAATTAAATTTGATTTTTCATCTAGCCAGAGTTAACTAAGCATTGATAAACGGGCTCTTACTCTTAATCAGGAAAAGTGTTACTAAACTGTAAACATCAACCATTAGATACTTCAAAATCACAACACATAAACCACAATCATTCTTCATCAAAATTAACTCGACTATAACTACACTGTAACAAAAAACCTGATTGTGTTGTGTAGTACTTTCTATACTTTAAGTTAATGTTGTAAACGTATCCTACTACATTATATGGCACATTTTAGCATTAAACTATTAGAGTTCATAACTCAAGAAATCCAACTCCAGCGGTACACATTATGAAGAACAACTGTTTCAGTTTAATTTCGTTTCTCACAATAGGCAAAGTTAACAATCTTTTATTTTGAAACAAGTTTAAATATTTCCTTATATTGTACGCTTTCTGCTACTAAAGTTCGGTACCATAAAACAGTTAGATGGGGTGAGAAGAATCGTAGATGTTTGACAACTGCACAAAATATTTTATAAATATATTTTGTATTTTCTGGTATAAATTTTGTTTTTAGTAAAACAAAACACAATTCGTTTGCCCGAAATATCTTAACACGACATATTTTTGATGGCCACTGTGTATATTTACTGTAATAAAGAAACCTTATACGAGACGAGTGAATCCATGTAGAGAATTGCTCTATGAGACGGAAAATCTCGAAATGAACTCACTCTTGAGAAGTGATGATAAAGTAATCTAACTTAGATAAAAACTAACTCGCTTGAGAGGCCTGAAATAGATATGTTTTATGACCTTAACTTTTAGGGGAAATCTAATTACGAATATATTTTTTTACTGAAATGAAACTAAAATTTATTTACTTGAATTATTTTGCCTGTTGTGGAATAAGCAATTTTAAAGATTCATGTTATATACATTATAAAAGATAGTAATTGTACATCAATTTTACATCGGGATATGTAAATTAGGGTGGGTCGTTCCATGGGATTATCGTTTAGGGCCCGAAACCGGAAAAAATAATGTAAGTCATATATATCAGGTGAGGAGTCAGTCACTGAGCTTCAGCCAAGTCGTCTGATAGCCCGAATCAGAGCCGCTGAACAGGAAAAACTGTTTCGGCAACATGTCGATAAACCCCAGCATTGTGTCTTCTATAAGAACATGAAAACACTGGGTTTATCGACCAGGCCGACACTAGGCCTTTTTAAGGTCAGCCGGGTTTAAGTCAGAGACCGATAGATTCATTATGGCCTGCCGGGATGGTGTTATCAACACCTTGGTCTACCGTACAGTCTGGCTAATCCTAGCCAATAAGCCTGACATAGTCCTCCTCGACAATCAAAACGAGGTTATGTATGTCATCGAATGTTCGGTCCGTGTAGAGAAAAACATCACCTCGAGGGAGGTGGAAAATCTTACTAAATATTGAGATTTTCGGTACGAACCCTAAGTACTGTATCCGGGCTACTCAATCAAAATGGTCGTTCTAATAATCGGTGCACTTGGAGGGCTAAAGCATACGCTGCTCTCGGAACTGAAGACCATACTGGCCTGCCAAAAATCAGCCGAGTGGCTGGTAGGCCAAATGTAGAAGGCGGTCAATCTGGGTTCTCTCCCACTGCTTATGGCACATGATTCTAATATCTACAGTCACTAACTCTGCGGGATGTGGGGAGCGTTCTCTCAGTCTTAAGAAAGTCAGTTACTCTTATAACATTTTTTCTGCAGATCTCCGAACTATTATGATTATGAATGTTTGTTCTTTGACAGTAACTTTCCGAAACTCTTCGCATGAACAAGTAAATAATGTCTTGAATTAGCAATATCGAAAAAGCTGGTACATACGCGCTTTCTCTCTAAAGGCATTAACTTAAGATCATAATTGATATTGCGTTTAGCCTTTGGAAAACGTATTAGTTTTAAATGATCTTGATAGTTATGAATTAGTTGCAAAATGTCGGCTACTTCTAAAAAAAATTGTTTTCTTTTGCGAAACATTAAAATCTTTGCATTTCGAGTTAGGTCTGCTAGAGTTCCGATAAAAATATGAGATTGAGAATATTGTCGTGGAACGTTTTGAAACCATAAAACGATGGATACACGATAATCCGGAGTTAGAGTTTATAGGCACAGAAGTTCAGTGCAACATTTGTGAGACAAATTCTTCATCTAATATTCGGATCCGGGCCCTACGATGACAAATAATATTTCAAAATATCTTCGATTGTTCATAAAACTAAATAGATCACTAGGAGGAACAAAAATAGGGCAACTAGTTCAGCTTCTTATAAAAACGGACTTAGATACACCCATATCAAATTGCAGAATATCTTGAAAAGTACTATCCCAATTGTAACACGTCTTTATCGCACGACAACCAAGCTGCAACTAAAATTGTCATAATATGTATTTGCAAACAATGCAGAGTTAATCATAAAACAATAGTCGACAAGTTCATACCTGTTTTAACTGGTTCATTGGTTCATATACTTATGGACGAAAATAAAATATTCAAAAATTATTAATGAATATGTCTTTACAAATTTTGAAAATGCACTTGCTTGATAGAGTATAAAAGATGACATTCGGGTTTCTCAGATTTTGCCAGTTAATTATATGTATACGCAACTTTTCTCATGTATTATGTTCCTTAAATTTAACTTTAATTTTTTCAGACCACTCTAATGTAAATATTGTATTGTATGTATTCTTTAGCATTATTCACAATTTCCATTAGCTTCATGCACAGTTTCGAAAAACTGTCTAGGAGCCCAAAAAACTCCTAAAAAACTAGGTTGAAACTTTCAATGATGACCAGGGCATGAGGAGCTATCTACCAAATAATTTGTTGCAACATTTCATTTAAAGAATAAAATTTTTGATAAATAAATTATTGCATGATCAATTTAATGTCAATTAATTCAAATACGCTATTAACGATTTTATAAAACTGGCAAGAAAGTCTTTATTTTTATTTGTATTTTTATTAAAAATATGGGCATTCTTGTGAACTATTTCTATCATCTGTCTAAGATTTGAAACAGTATCGGTTTGAAGGAATGATAAAATTCGTTAACAATTTTAATAAACTGCTGCGACAAATTTAGAGTTTCAAAATTGCTGGAGTGAGACAAAATGAGCCTTGCTGCTTCACATACTAGCCATGTACATCTTGTAGGTTGATGGAAAGACTTAACAACTGAAAGCTGCGGACTAGGGTGGTCAGAAGTTATAGGAGGAAAATGTTTTAGTCATAATGTAGGCGGGACCTCTTAAAATTTGCCAATTATCCAAAAAAATAAGATTTGCGAAGTTTTTGCTCAATTGGATAACGTTAACCTGTGCCTCATCGAGGTTAAAGTTGTAAAAACTGATTTTTGCAAAAAATATCCGTTTTTTCCTCATAAAATGAAAACTAATCGTCCTAGAAACCTGATTCTTGTTTCATTTTATAGGAAATATTGTTGTCTTGGAGTTTTACTCCTACCACTATTTTGTTAAAACTTTTATATTTGCAGATATCCATAAGGTTTGAGGGACAATGTCTTCTACAGCATCAACGAGCCATGCTCGTTCGGGTTCGAGTGCAAAGCAGAAAGAAATGGTATTTAATTGGCCATATGTCTCATCAAATCACTGGAAGTAAATTACCATCTAATTGTCAAGTTTTACGCAGTTTATTTTATAATATACAAGTGAAATTGAACACCAGAGAAGTTGCAACACTTACAATACTGGAAGTTGAAATTTTTGGGAGAAAAGTAAGATACCAACCAGACACTTGAAAGATTGTGTTGCAAAGCTTGAAAAATTATACAGTGAAGAGAACTGCAAAAAAAATGCTAAAAGATCTGAAAGCACAGCTCAAAATAAAAAAGTAGTCATTCAAGTGAACCCTTTTTGATGTTGCTCATCAGGATGCATTAATAAACACCAATGAAGAAGACAAGTAGTTTTTGTTATTCCAAAGAAAACAAGGACGTCCTGGTTACATAGGAGGCGTTGAAATGAATTTCGTAAAAAAAAGTTATTCTCTCTTTTTTTTTTTCATGTTTTCCCTTTTCTTTTGCTGTTGATATTATTTGACCTAATACTATTCTCTGTGTGTGCTTTGCTTACTGATTATTACCGCTTAATATTTTTTCTTTTTTTTTTAGAAGATAAAAATTTAATTGTACAACTGGATTCTCCAATAAAGCACATCAGAGGAAGAGGAGCAATGGAGGTGAATTTTCCAGACACAGAGGATACAGGACTAGAA
The DNA here is from genome assembly GCA_029963845.1 of Rhamnusium bicolor. NCBI lineage: Eukaryota > Metazoa > Arthropoda > Insecta > Coleoptera > Cerambycidae > Rhamnusium > Rhamnusium bicolor. Next base: position 270,037 of record JANEYF010004330.1, on the reverse strand, counting down.
ATAAATAGAAGGGAGTACGCTAGACGAAGTGAAGAGATTATTACGGAAAAATTGTCTATATTGTTAGATAGGTGTAGTATTTCTGATATAGACGCAGGTCGAATAATACCAGCTACTGCAGAGGCGTTAGGTTTTGACTCACAGAATTTAATTGTAAGTAGAAGTTTCGCTGACAGCTGTTCCGAAAACAAAGAACTGAGCTTGTGAAACATAAATTCAAAAATTCCGATTTAGAGGGAGCTGTTGTGCACTGGGATGGAAAATTGCTTCCAGATATTTTGAATTTAGAAACGGTAGTGGTTTTGATTAGTTGTGGGGATAAAGAACAGTTAATAGGAGTTCTTAAGCTTGAAAATTGTATGGGAATTACTCAGGCAAAAACTGTATTTTTCTCACTTGAACAGTGGGGAGTAATTGAGAAAATTTAGGCAATATGTTTCGATACTACTGCAGCTAATACTAGTCGCCTCAGGGGAACCTGTGTTTTGTTAGAGCAATTGTTAGAGAAATATCTTGTTTATTTAGCATGTCGCCACCATATTTTAGAAGTTATTCTCAAATCAGTTTTTGATTGATAAAAATTGGCGCAACCACTGTCCCTCTGCAAGATATTTTTCAAAAGTTTTATACTGGATGATAGAAGCTAGACAAGACAAAATACAAAACTGCTATTGAAAATAAAAATATTAGATATAAAATACTTAGTTCAGAAAAAAAATATATCAAGTTTTCCTATCGAACAATTAAAAACCTAACAGCCAAGAGATGATTATAAAGAATTTATCCAACTTTGTTTAATTTTTTTAGGACGTATTCCTCCAAAAGACATTTTTTTGAGAGTACTTGGTGCTATTCATCACGCCAGATGGATGGCAAGGGTCATTTATTCACTCAAAATATATCTTTTCAGGGATCAGTTTTCATTAACAGATTTAGAAAAAAAAGGTATCACAGACATTTGTTTATTTATTATCAATATTTGTGTAAAAACATAGCACAAGACACCAAACCCACTTTAGCCCCCAACCAAGACGTACAATTGTTAAAATCTTTTATGAGTTACAAACAAATTGATAAAGAATTTGCAGACAAGGCACTGTCTAAAATAATAAATCATCTGTGGTATTTCAATTCGGAGCAAGTCGCATTTTCGTTTTTTGTTGAAACTTTATTAAAAATTGTGAAAACAAGCATGGCTGTAAATAGTCTAAAATTAATTTCCTTTGAAAAAAAGGATTATGATAATAAGGATGTGAAAGCAAAGCTCAGTCTCGAACAAGTGGATGATTTATTGCAAAAATAATTAGATTTTTTTTGTTTCTCATCAAGAGATTTTAAATTGATACAGAATTTTTATCCCATTAAATGGTGTAAAAATACACATTATTTAAAAGTTAAAAAAATAGTAAATAGTTTTAAGGTTACACAGCTGAGAGAGGGGTAAAATAAATCAATTCCGAAAGACGAAGAACAACGGCAGCTTCTGTTACAAGTTGTATCTGAATATGGGAATATTTTTCCTGACTACTACACCTTTTCTAAGTCATTGCCACCTTAATCTGATAATAAATTCTAAATGTAAATAATAATAATAATAACTTCCTTTCTTCATAATGTTCCTTTTCTATAACTAAACTTTAAATAATAAAATGCATTTGAACATTATTTCTTCTCATTTTTATACCCTTATTGCTTTTGTTTTCTCCTCAATCCATCATTTTTAATTTGGATTTTGCTGCATTTACTTTTGAAAACAGTTTTAACTAAACCATTTCTATATACAAATTGAAATAATAAATAAAGTAAAATCTGGAGAGCAGATGTAATTGAATCTTGCAATGTTTCTAGGCATTTGCATAAAAAATCAATTCTCATAAAAAGTCAAAATTTCAACCTTGATGAGGCACAGGTTAACGTTATCTAATTGAGCAGAAACTTCACTAATCTCATTTCTTAGCCAATTGACAACTTTTAGGTGCCCCTCCCCCCTTCCAAAAATTCGAACACTGATTTTTTTGTGGCCACCCTACTGAGGAAACAGGAATGGTGGCAGTTTATATTTGAGATGATAGAAAAACGAGAGTTTCATAGATCTAGAACAAATATATTTTGAATACATCTTTTATTACATGTGGTGAATTAGAAAAGTATGGCAAATGAGTAGCGTATATGTATTTTAATGTATTCGATTGTGCATTAAATTACGAGCAAAATGATGTAGAAATTAGGATGGTTTGTATTAACACTTTTTAAGAGACTGATCTTCAAAATCTAGTTATCCTGTACTCAGAACTGACTGAATTTACAAACGATCCTGAAGAAAATGATTTATAATAGATTCTTTTAATAATAATAAAAATATCTAATGTGCCACAAATGATTTTGAGTTGAACTAGTATTATTAATATGAAAAACTGATACAAAAGCGTCAAATATTTCCTATGTGGCAATTTGGTTAATCAATCTATCGGTTGACATAACTTAATCTAAAGTTTTTATAAGGCAAATATAAAAAAATGTATTTAATCAAACCTCCTATGAGCTAAAGAGTTAATTCGTTGATATTCGTTTATATGTCATATCTCCACATGGGAGATTCGCTGTCATATTTACGACCAGGCAAATCTGTGAGAGAATCCAGTGATTGCTGACATAAGTAAAATCAAATACGGTTCAGATGGTGTATTATGTATAAAACTCAATTTCCTGACGATTGACAGCGATTGCCGAAACGACTGCAGTCAGTACCATTTGGATAGTGTTGAGCACAGCTTTGACAAAACTACCCATAAATGAATCGAAAATCAATGATCTACGCCACTGAATAAGAACATCATCATAGAGAACCTTCTTTAGAAACCTGATACAAAAAAAGTAACAACATATTAATTGATGGAGCATATAGCACAAAGGCTGTCCAACAAAATCAAGAGTTGGAAATGATATGTACAAGAAAAATACTTATTGAGAAAAAAATGACAGTTAAAAAAGAGACGCTTTTAGAAAAATGCGGAAAAATTACCCTAAATTGTAATACTGTTTTTTATTTAACACTGAGTAGATACTATTTTATAACATTATTTCCTTTAAACGAATAAAATGTTAGTATATTAAAGTACGGAATAATACCAACATACTGGGTGTCAACGAGATCACGTATTAGCCCGCCATTTTTTTTAAATTGGAATAAAATTTTCAAATTTAAAATTCATGTATGAGATGTATATGGGCTTATTTTGACGAATATATATTATTAATACCACTTCAGGTTTAACTGGATGTGTCATCAATTTTGATTTTTTAAATGAAACACCTGGTATATTTATATAGAAAATTTCATGCTTATGCATGAAATTTTCTATATAACCAATAAAAATTTTTCATATTTGAAATTCAAAATTAATAATTGTAACTCTTTGTATAATGAAAATAATCTAAGTAGGCATAGGATATTATTCATTGGTTCATTTTTGATATTTGGGTGCAATATGAAGCGAATGCTTTTCATTTTAATGAAATTATTGAAAAAAATTCAAAATAATTTTTTCTTCACCCTTTGGCTACAACTACTAATTTTTTTCAAATAGTAACCTCTATTTTTTCCATCCCTATAGGAATCGACATAATGTAAGCTTTAAATCGGTGTAAGTATAACGGATTTCATTATAAATAAATTATGGCAAATTTAAAACTGTTGGTCTCGTATGAAAGATATTAATCTAAGGCATTAAAATAATTTGTAAATAAACTAAGTTGCCTTTGGAAATAAATGAGAATCACATAATATTATTTGAACTGTCAGTTTTAAATAATTAATTGATTAAGTTTACTGTTTTAATATTCATTAAAAATGTACACACAAAATGAGAAAAAGTCGACATGTTAATTTACGGCGAATTCCGGAAAAAATTTGAAACTACAGAAAACGTTTTCCAAACAAAAGACACCCCCGCAAAATTATTTCATAGTACTAGAAGTTCAATTTAGAAAAATTTACCTGGTAAATGATGAAAATGAAGGAGTAATTATAAACAAGGAGACTGAAGCAAATGTAAGAGACCTTGTTGAAATTTATAGGGATGTGTTAATATTAGCCACGAATCTGCAAGAAGGACTTTAAAGAAATATAATTACAAAAACTTTAAATATCAAACAAATCAACATTTATATGGAAATGACTTTGAAAGAAGAGTGATATTTTGTGACTGAGCTATAACTAATATTAGAAGAAATAGTGATTTTGCCTGGCAAATACTGTTTTCTGATGAATCAAGATTTACAAATATGGGATTATTTAACCGGCAAAATGTTAGATACTGGTCACAACAAAATAAACACCCCTTTAGAGAAGGAAACCAGCAAGACCAATTCGGTTTTAATGTTTCGTTGGGCATGTTTGGTAATGTGTTGTTGCCTTCAAGAATTTTGGACTAATATTAACAATGATTTTATAAATCAATTGCCAAGAGAGGCCAGAGATATACTGTTTTTTTAGCAGGATGGGACCCCACCTCATAATGCCCGAATAGTCACCAATTATTTAAATGCGAATTTCGAGAATCAATTGACTGGTACTAATGGACCGGACAGGTGGCCTCCCAGGTCACCTGACAACACCAATGGACCTCCATTTTTACAGTTTTTTGCAAGATAGAGTCTACATTGTATAGTCAGCCACTTGAGAAGACGCATGAGTCAGAAGAACTATAAATGAAATAACTCCATAAAAGGTTGGATAATTGTTTGAGGGAATTCGTTAGAAGAATTAATTTATGCGTCATTTTGAACATTTAATACAAATTTAAGGTATTTTTGAAATGCGACCATGTTTACTACATTGAGAAGACAAAAAAATGTGACACATGTTTTTTATATTTTTTCCAGGGAAACTTTCTCTTCCTTTTTATTAGTTTATAATTATGCCTAGGCCCAAAATACCTATTGATCCCCTTTCAAACTCGTTCTCATAAATATAAATGTTGATTTAGTTGATATTTAAAGTTTTTGTGATTACGTTTTTTGTGATTTGTTTTTATGAATAAATTCTCATTTATTTCCAAAGGGAAATTAGTTTATTTGCAAATTATTTTATTGCTTTACATTATTATCTTTCATACTAGACCAAAAGTTTTAAATTTGCCACAATTCATTTATAATGAAATCCGTTATACTTACACCAATTTGAAGCTTAAGTTATGACGATTCCTATATGTCACTATTTGAAAAAAAAACAATTTGTAATTTTAGCCCAAAGGTAACGAAAAAAATGATTTTGAATGTTTTCAAATAATTTAAAATAAAAAATATCGTTTCATATTGCACCCAAATTTCAAAAATGAACCATCTTATGATATCCAATGCCTACTTGGGAAATTTTCATTATACAGAGTTTCAATTATTAATTTTGAATTTCATAAAAAATTGAAATATGTCCGCCATATTTGAGGGTAACGTCAAAAATTTTTTTTATTTCTATATAAAATTTCATGTATAGTCAGAATATGTTAAATTATACAGGGTGTTTCATTTAAAAATTTAAAAATTGATAACATATATTCGTCACAAAAAATCCATTTATTGCTCATATTTGAAAATTTTATTCCAATTTTTTAAAAAATGGCGGCTGTATCTCGTTGACATCCGGTTTAGTATATTTTCAGTTATTTCTCTTATATAGAACTCCGCGTATATTAAAATCTCCCATGTGGTTAACTATAGCCCTCTTAATACCAATTTAAGATTGATAACTTTTTCATAATCATTATTTTACTTTTGAAATGACTTTCCCATAATTATATCAGTGCTATAGTTCCTCTTCATTTGAACTATAAACAATTGCAAACAAGTTTTTTCTTCTTATAAAATTTTACACGCTCAACGACCGATATTTTAAATTAAAAACACTAATAATATAAGCAACACATATTAGTGATTTCGTAAAATTAAAAAAAAAAACATATGATCTATTGACTATAATATATAAATCTCATCTCTTTTTAGGAAATTAATAACGCTTGTGTTATGTCCGCTTCATTATTGTTGGTTGGTTAACACATGAAATTGCTGTTTTAGTATACGGTGCAGATAATTCAGATACATCCATGTAAAAATTCCTGTCCCATAGATAAATCATTCAATCCATCTACAGAGCTTGAATATAACCATTTATGAAAGTTTATTTGATAACAGCCAGCACGCAAACAAGCGTTGAGAATTTGTAAAACTGTGATTTGAATACCTTGGTTAAGCGGGAGGGTTTGCTCTACTCAATTTAGTTCCCGCGTAGAAGGCCATAAAACCATAAAATGCGATTTATAAGTTTATTGCAGACTGCCTCTCATTTGTGAGGCTACAAAATGTAAGCTTTTACACCTTCTTATAGACTTGCTACATAAAGCTTTATCTATGGGCGCACGTTCTCTATATTACGTAATAATTTTTATTATACACATATTTTTTACGCAAGTTTGTATTTTAACCAAATATAAATACACGTGGATAACAAGATTAGATTGATATACTTAATATTACGGGTTAAGTCATGTTTTAGTTTTTTATAAAGAAACGTTTCTGACTGATGCTTTCAAAACATTAAATTGGACCATTTTGGAAATTATTTCAAACAAATTCTAGTGTCTATTGTCTGTTGAATCTTTTATACGGATTATTAAAAATATAAAATAATTATTTTTGTTTGCTGAGAATTCCAGATCAAATTTGAAAAAATAAATATTGTGAAAGTTTACACGCCAAAGTTGGTCCTCATTACATTTAACTCCTCATGTAAAGATGGAGCAAAACGTGTTTGACATACGCTCAGATTATACTAAGTCAAGATTTAGAAAATGTTACAGACCCTGTGAAACAACGAAAAATACTCGGAAAATATGCTTATATGTATGACAACTGATACTTATCTCCATATAAAAAAACTTGCTCTTCGTCGTATTCTAAAAGCAACGGAAATACAGCAATTATCCGTTCCTTTACTCTACCAAAATAAAATTTTGATGCATACTGCCTTTTGACAAAATTTCTGATGTGGCCAGCACATAACTTTCTTATACCAGTATACCGGGTATAACAGGATCATGGTACACCCCTTTTTTCTCTTTTAGTTTTGAAGATAATTGACTGAAATTTGGAATATCTTATATACATAATAAGCAGCAATTTTTGGCATACAAGTGATTTTTTTTTCACTTCCGGTTTCGCCGGAAGTGACACTAACTTTTGATTTTTAAATTGAACATGTATTATTACATTTTCGAATTCAGGATCATTTTCTGATTTCAACGATACCAAATAAGTGACATTTCAAACGTCAATATTTTTTATAATATAATTTTTAGTGTGCCATGATGGTTCCGATTTATTCAAAATGACACGTGCATTGCTAGAAAAATCGAAATTCCGTCAAAAATACTAAATTACGTGATTTATGAGCAAATAAAGTTCATCAAAATGGTTTTGGGGGCCAAACTCATTTTTTTCGAATGGAACCATATTGGTACCATAGTACCATTTATTAGTACTATTAATAAGAAATTTATTCATATATCGTATTAAAATGTGTGATAAATACAAACAAAATTACAGCTAAAAGAATATAAGAAAATAAAATTTTGTTTTAATTACCTTGTTATATATATAAGGTGGCTTTGGAATAAAAAAAATGGACACAAAACATTACAACAGTTGTTCAAAATGTTGTCCATTAACGTCAATGTACTTCTGAACTCGCATAGCTGTTTCTCGAAAAATGTTCGCCAATTGCTGGGCTGTTATACTATTTAATGCACGTCCTACTCGAAGCTCCAGGTCTTTACGGGTTGTAAGGGCGGTTGCGTAGACAATATTTTTTTAAATGACCCAAAACAAAGAAATCAAGGGGTGTTAAATTAGGTGACCTTGGAGACCACATCACAGGACCATTCGTCAAAATTACGTTTTCTCCGAATCTCCGTTGAAGGTAATCAATTACTATCTTTGAATTATGGGGAGGAGCGCCATCTTGTTGGAAATATATTCCCTATCGTAAATGGAAAGGTAATTCTGCTAAACTGTACTCAATTTCATTTTGCAGAAATCCCAAGTATCTGACACCAGTCAGGGGTCCTACAAATATTATTGGACCAATGAATCTACTACCGATTATTCCAAGCCAAACATAGAAACCGAACCGCACTTGAAAGTGACCCTCCCGTAATAAATTTTGATTTTCTTGTGACCAATATTTTGTATTTTGTCGGTTAAATAATCTCAAATTTGTAACCTAGACTCGTCCGAAAATAAAATCATTCCCAAAAAATAATTGTTTGGCTTCACGTTATTCTGCAAAATCCAATTGCAATATTCCATCCTACGTTCGTAATCATTTTCGTACAAGTCCAATTGGTATTTAAAAGATTTACAGTGGTATTTGTGCCAAAATCGGCTTACTGTTTGGTGACTGATTTCCAACTCAAACCCAGTTTGCCTTAAAGAAACAATCTTATCAACTTCTACGAAAGCCAAAACATTAATTTTCTTTCCTTCGTCAAGAATGAAATTTTCTTCAGATCATTGTTGGACTCACTTTGGAATTGATTTTCAAGACGATGAAAATAATTTGTCGCTGGACATTGTCTATCAGGCATAAAGATGTTTAGCCGCAACGGCATTTTTTCTACAGTCCCCATAAATAATGAACATATCCACTTTTTCATCTCTTGTGTCAATTTGCGGCATTTTGAACACAATTAACAAGAATTTTAAAAATTTTTAAAGACAATAAAAACATCGGTAAACCAACAAAGAATGTTTGACAAGCTAAATATTTCATTGTTTTCAAAGCCACCTTAATTAGTCACTTCTTAACATTTAATTAGAACATAATTGTATTTTCTTATTTTCTTTTAGCTGTAATTTTGTTTGTATTTATCGCACATTTTAATACGACATAAATAAATTCCTTATTAATAGTACTAATAAATGGTACCACGATACCAATATGGTTCCATTTGAAAAAATTGAGTTTTTCCCCAAAAACCATTTTGATGAATTTGATTTACTCATAAATCACGTAATTTAGTATTTCTGTCAGGATTTCGATTTTTCTAGCAGTACACGGGTCATTTAGAATAAATCGGAATCATCATGGCACACTTAAATTGAAAACTAAAAATTATATTATAAAAAATACTGACATTTGAAATGTCACTTATTTGGTACCGTTGGATTCAGAAAATTATACAGAATTCAAAAATTCAATAATATACAGGGGGTTCAATTTAAAAATCGAAAGTTAGTATCACGTCCGGAAGTGAAAAAAAAATCACTTCTATGTCAAAAAGTGCCGCTTATTATGTATATAGGATATCCCAAATTTCCATCAATTATCTTCAAAACTAAAGGAGAAAGGAAGGGTGTACCATGATCCTGTTACATCCGGTGATGATATATCATCCTGATTTTAAAAAATCATTCTATATAATTCCTCACTTACCTCTATTAAATTTTAATATCGTACCTTGAAATGTTTCATAAAAATTTTTAAATAATTAATTATATCAGCGTCATTCGATACTGCCAATAATAATTCATGTCCATATATTTTAATAATTTTTTCTTATTGACATTAACATTTTTGTAACTAAATTACATTACAACAGTTGTTCAAAATGTTGTCCATTAACGTCAATGTACTTCTGAACTCGCATAGCTGTTTCTCGAAAAATGTTCGCCAATTGCTGGGCTGTTATACTATTTAATGCACGTCCTACTCGAAGCTCCAGGTCTTTACGGGTTGTAAGGGCGGTTGCGTAGACAATATTTTTTAAATGACCCAAAACAAAGAAATCAAGGGGTGTTAAATTAGGTGACCTTGGAGACCACATCACAGGACCATTTGTCAAAATTACGTTTTCTCCGAATCTCCGTTGAAGGTAATCAATTACTATCTTTGAATTATGGGGAGGAGCGCCATCTTGTTGGAAATATATTCCCTATCGTAAATGGAAAGGTAATTCTGCTAAACTGTACTCAATTTCATTTTGCAGAAATCCCAAGTATCTGACACCAGTCAGGGGTCCTACAAATATTATTGGACCAATGAATCTACTACCGATTATTCCAAGCCAAACATAGAAACCGAACCGCACTTGAAAGTGACCCTCCCGTAATAAATTTTGATTTTCTTGTGACCAATATTTTGTATTTTGTCGGTTAAATAATCTCAAATTTGTAACCTAGACTCGTCCGAAAATAAAATCATTCCCAAAAAATAATTGTTTGGCTTCACGTTATTCTGCAAAATCCAATTGCAATATTCCATCCTACGTTCGTAATCATTTTCGTACAAGTCCAATTGGTATTTAAAAGATTTACAGTGGTATTTGTGCCAAAATCGGCTTACTGTTTGGTGACTGATTTCCAACTCAAACCCAGTTTGCCTTAAAGAAACAATCTTATCAACTTCTACGAAAGCCAAAACATTAATTTTCTTTCCTTCGTCAAGAATGAAATTTTCTTCAGATCATTGTTGGACTCACTTTGGAATTGATTTTCAAGACGATGAAAATAATTTGTCGCTGGACATTGTCTATCAGGCATAAAGATGTTTAGCCGCAACGGCATTTTTTCTACAGTCCCCATAAATAATGAACATATCCACTTTTTCATCTCTTGTGTCAATTTGCGGCATTTTGAACACAATTAACAAGAATTTTAAAAATTTTTAAAGACAATAAAAACATCGGTAAACCAACAAAGAATGTTTGACAAGCTAAATATTTCATTGTTTTCAAAGCCACCTTAATTAGTCACTTCTTAACATTTAATTAGAACATAATTGTATTTTCTTATTTTCTTTTAGCTGTAATTTTGTTTGTATTTATCGCACATTTTAATACGACATAAATAAATTCCTTATTAATAGTACTAATAAATGGTACCACGATACCAATATGGTTCCATTTGAAAAAATTGAGTTTTTCCCCAAAAACCATTTTGATGAATTTGATTTACTCATAAATCACGTAATTTAGTATTTCTGTCAGGATTTCGATTTTTCTAGCAGTACACGGGTCATTTAGAATAAATCGGAATCATCATGGCACACTTAAATTGAAAACTAAAAATTATATTATAAAAAATACTGACATTTGAAATGTCACTTATTTGGTACCGTTGGATTCAGAAAATTATACAGAATTCAAAAAATTCAATAATATACAGGGGGTTCAATTTAAAAATCGAAAGTTAGTATCACGTCCGGAAGTGAAAAAAAAATCACTTCTATGTCAAAAAGTGCCGCTTATTATGTATATAGGATATCCCAAATTTCCATCAATTATCTTCAAAACTAAAGGAGAAAGGAAGGGTGTACCATGATCCTGTTACATCCGGTGATGATATATCATCCTGATTTTAAAAAATCATTCTATATAATTCCTCACTTACCTCTATTAAATTTTAATATCGTACCTTGAAATGTTTCATAAAAATTTTTAAATAATTAATTATATCAGCGTCATTCGATACTGCCAATAATAATTCATGTCCATATATTTTAATAATTTTTTCTTATTGACATTAACATTTTTGTAACTAAATTAGACATTTCAAATGTCAAACTGTTAAATTCACTCTAACCCAATTTTATGAGGTTAAATGTATAAAAGATTTAAGTTTACATCATCTTTATTTAAGTAATTGGAAAATATATTTTATTGGCTTGATAGAGTAGACATGATTTATAATATTTTATCAAGAATTTGTTTTTTTGTAAAGGCAAATACAAAAAAGTTTAGTTTTCGTGGACCTCCTTTCAGCTGGCCATTTTTGCTAATCATCGAATCTATCATTGTCTTTGACCTTTAGAACATGTGTACCAAATTTGAAGGCTTTATCTCAAAAACTGTAGCTGCTATCGCGATACTACAGACATGCAGACAATTTTTTTCCATAAAGTTATGTTTCTTCATTATAATTCGTCGACATTTGTCCAGAAATGCAATGAAAATTTTTTATTTTTTCCGAAATCGTACCTTTTTTCTTCTTTCATTCATTGTGTCTCTTCTGGTGGTACCACATTCACCAAATTTAATGTGTCATCTAAAATGTTGTTGACAATCTTAACTGCCAAATTTGGGAAGTCTCCCATTATTATTTTTTGACATACGTACACACACACGCACCTACACACATCATTCGGAAAATAGTCAGAATGGATTCAGGAGGGTTCAAAACGTATAAATCAATCAAAATCTTGAAGTCGAAAAAAAATCACGATTACTATATTTCCTTATATTAGGTATAAGAAAGTAGAAAGTCAATTATTTTCAATTTTCAGGTTTTTTGAGGACTAGTAGAGGGTAGAAGCTGCAACGCTATCGAAAAGGTATAAACTCAAATGAACTTTATTCTTAGAATATCAAAAGACAAGTTTTGATGACTGTGTTGCTGGTTCTGACAATAAGAAGGTATAGGACAAGTTCCAGCTAACAGGTTTTTATTTTCCAAAATGTGATACGCCACCGTTATTCTAAAAATAGTAACAGAATATTGTATAAATCGATCACCACAGAAAAAAATTAAAGATCTACACACAACATTCACTAGATAATTTAGGCAAAACTAATTACAAAATACAAAGTTAGGAACTATTTTGCGAACTTGAATCCTACTTAACAAACAGTTAACGACACTTACCTAAAACCAGGTACACTAATTGAATGTATTAAACAAAATCTCTTAGATTCCACCACGAGGCTTTTAGAACAGGAGGCGATTTCACAACATGACATTAACGTCTGTATACTTCCCAAATCCTCCCCGATAATCGCCGTAGTTATCAGAAAAAACAATAATAAAAAATATTTTAATTAATCGCGCTGCTAATACACCCAGCGACATCTGCATTTCTCAGCAGATAATCCTACAGGCTAACGTGCTTAGCGATTGATAGATGTTGCTAAGTGAATAGTGGGACTAATATTGAAATTTTGATACACGACTATTCCAAAACGAAATTCAAACTTTCGTTTTTTCGTACTACCCTTGTGAATAAGACAGCAGAGGCAAGAAAATTGTTTCAAAAAATGGTAAAGAACTTCCTTGGAAAACATAGGGCGGATAACTATAGAAAACTTGTTAGTGAAGCTTGGATGTAATAATGTCTCTTAAAATACCTTTCCTAGATTCGCATTTGGACATTTCCCCAGAAGACATTGGCACTGTAAGCGACGAATATGACGAAGAGTTCCATCAGAACATATTTACCATGGAAAAGCGCTATAAAAGAAATTGGAGCGAATTACTGCTGGACTGTCAAGGGGGATGTTTCTCAATCGAAGTAAATCAGAAACTCTATAAAAAAATATTTTAATGCAATAATGTAATAAACTAACTTTTTTGCTACCACAAAAATGAGGAGCTTATTTTCAAAGCGCAACTTCTGGCAAAACTTTTTTGAGATATAGATGGCATTTAACTCGTTTTAATGAGCTCCTTTAAAAACCCTATATTTATCCTTAGCAAAACACAGTTTCTGTAATTCATAATACACGATACATATAGGAGACGTATTTTTTTAGTTATAGAAAATTTGCGTTTTATATGATTTTCCAATAAATAATAATGTTACTTTTAGTATCAGATGACACAGAGAAAATAGCAGTTAAACACCCGACTCTTATTCTTCATCATGCTACATCAAGTTATGTAAAATTAAATTCCTTTTTTTATATAAGCATTGTGGGGGTTTAAGTTACCACTTTTTGAAATATCTGCTAACTTTATCCAATTAGCCATGATTAGAAACAATCAGTAATGTCAGTCATTCTCTTATGTCAAAAAATGCCACCGCGTTTAAATTACACCCACGAAGACTTTTTGAATTATTTATTATTTATGGAGAATGTGATAAAGTAATATCAAGAACTTGTAGTACTTGTTACTAAATATCGACAAAACCAGAATATAACACTAAACACTGTAACATGCCTATTAATTGAATTGAAGACACTTTGCATAAACTAAAATAGCTAGGATAAAATCAACTAAAAACATGATTCCATTTTATTTAATAATTGTTAAAAATTCCGCCCTCGAACCTCCACATATTTATCGCACCTTCGGATTAGTTCTTCATAGATAGCTCTTCTAATTGAATCCTGTGATAAGTTTTGAAATGCATTTCTTACTCTGTGCATACAATCTTCAATAGTTGTTAATGGGCTCTCATAAACTTTATTTTTAATATTTCCCCAAACAAAATAATCTAAAATTGATAAATCGGGCGAGCGAGGAGGCCATAGGAATAGTCTATTATTGGCAATCCATTGATCGTAAAAAGTTTCTTGTAAAAAATTATTTATCAAATACGCGTTATGTGGGGGGAGCGTTGTGCTGTTAAAAAATGTTTCTATGTTCGGCGAGAGGTAAATTTTCTAAGTAGTTATTATTAAAATTTTGTAAAATATTTGGATATTTTTCACCTAGAAAAAAAACAGAAACAAAAAAAATTAACTATGCATATTAGCAGAAGAAGAAATCTTTATAACTATAACTATTTAAATTTTCCTGATAAAATTCTAATGCCACCACTCTATTGTTTCTTATGGCACAGTAAACATTAAACTGTCAACTTTCCTGAAAATTTCGCTCCTGAACACATGAGGATTCGAGTCACTCCAATAATGCGAATTGTGTCGATTATAAAGTACATTTTTGGTAAATTTAGCTTCATCTGACCATATAATATGTCCCAAATAAGAATCGTCGCCTACAGTCCCTATTAGAATAAATTCACAAACATTTTCTCTTGTTAGAAAATCTGTTTCTTTTAATCGTTGAACCATTTGGAACAAAAACGGTAGGAAATTTAATTTAGAAAAACTTATTACCCTTGATATATTTTCATAAAAGTGATAGACAATGAGTTATTAACGGTTTTTTAAGAAAATTTTACTTTTTACCTCCAAAAAGGGGAATGGCAGCGGGGGAGCACAGAACCTTTTGCTCGGAATGATTTTGGATTGTTTGGATTGTTTTTGGATACTTAATTTGACATAAAATAACATACAAAACAATAAAACATAGAGTAAACTACTTCAGGTAAACTTTTCTTTATTTTTTATTTTTATTTATTTTTTATTTATCTATTTCTGCTCGTCTGTAAAATATTTAAACGTATTTCACGAAAAGCGATAAAACTGCAATATTGCGTGAACTATTTAATTATGTAAGTTAATCAGATAGGTAAGTAAATTTATTAGATAAATATCAGAATTCCCGTTCAATTTACTAGACAATCAGTTTATTGGAAATTATCGTTAAGTATAATTATTTGAAATAGTTGATACGTTGATCTGATACCAGTAACATTCCCTTTCTACATAGGTAGTTTTTATGATCGCTGTGTTTACGAAAAATGTATAATATGTTATATTTAAATTACCTAAATTATGTCTTTTACTATTAAATAAAAATTAAATTCCAATCATCAAAAAATTTAAAAATATGATCTGGAATATTAGTGTATTAGTATCCATCTGGTGACAAGTAGCGAAACTAAAATAATTTTGAGTGGAAAACTGAGATCAATAAATAGTCTGACAAAATAGCGTTCTTTAACAAATTCATCCCATTAGTAAATATTTCTGTAATAACGGCGTTTCCATTAGCAGGAACCGTATGTAAGACGAGATGCATGAATGTTTTAAAAACAATTATCAGAGATATAGTCTGTGCAATTATTAAGCGTTCGTAGAGTTATTTCATCTCATAAGCGCACAAATGCGAAATTCTAAAATTTTAAATCTTGTTTCAAAACTATGATAATTTAGCACAGACACAATATAACAGGCTATCATAGTTTGTTTATTTGACATTATCAATTACTTGAAAGCAATAACTGGTTTATAGTTTACGACACTATAATAATTTCTAACATTAAAATGAAGATTATACTTACATAGGTACCTATTCAAACAGCTATTGTTAATTACGTCACATATTATAATGAATCAGACTTTTAACTTACACAATAATTTATTTTGAAGCATCCAATGATATTAATAACGAGCGTAACAATCCATCTTTCGTTAAACAGGTCAACTATACATGCCTATATTTATCACCAAATAGTACTGGTGTATTCATATTGTAGAAATCTGTAATGAAACATTTCGTAATTATAAAAGTGAACTTTCTACCACAGTTTTGAATATTGTTTGAATCAGAATCATTTTTTGTGGTTGAGGTTTACGATATGCGATCGTAAACTTGATGTCAGTAGCGAGAAAATACTGAAGTTTCGTAATCGCTTTAAAACGTTCTACATTTAATTAATAATAAATTAAAATACCATAGGAAATTTAATATTTTAAATGTGTTTTACAGGGTTATTCAGTATAAATTACCCACCCCTTATCATTGTTGTTGTTGACTAAGAAAAAAAAGTTTAAAATTAAAATTGTGTGGTTCTGACTGAATTTTGTTAAAATGCTATCAAAAATGCAGTAGCGTGCAGATTTCAGGGGATACAAAAAATAATATTTTCTTTAAATGGAATACCCTGTATATTATTAAATTTTTGGAATGATCCTTTGTTCCTGATTTCAAAAATATACCATATTTTACCCCTGCCATATACCGTTTTTGAGTTATTAAACATCGAATATCTTTGTTAAACTAGTTACTGTAAATATGGAAAGGTTAACATTATTAAAGTGAACTATGAAAATGAAAACTATTATGTTTGATAAGTGACATTTCTTTAATGAAATAATGAAAATGGTTTACACTGAGGGAAAAAACCATATTTATACAAAATAGATAACAAAGGTTTATTTAGGAAATTTAAATATAAATAAATGATGTCATAAAAGATGTTCGATGTGTCCATCATTATTGTCAATGCATATTCTTATATTTATAATTACACCGGAACTGGCATCATTATTTACATTCAAATTGTTTTCTTCAAGTCGAATCCTGTCTTTAATGACTTAAATACTAATATTATTATTATTGACAATGTCCTTTAGAAATCCCCAAAAAAATTAATCCATAGGGGTCAAATCTGGACTGTTAGGTGGCCATTTAATAGGTACATTATTCCCTATCATATTATAAATACATTATTCAAATGATCTCGAACGGCTAGGATACTATACGGAGTTGCCCCATCCTGCATCCAAATCATATCATCAAGTTCGGCTTCAGGAAAATTCTGCAAAAGAATATGTTCGGCTTCTGGGATAATTATTTCCAGATAGGTAACTCCAGTTAAAGTATAATAATAAAATATGTGCCCAACAATTTTATTTCTGAAAATTACACACCAGACGCAAACAGTTTTTCTTCCTGATTTTTTTATTTGTTTTACCAATCTTTTTCTGTTGTGCTTGTTTTCCCACGACCTTCGATTTTTCCTATTAAAAACTCCTGCCGTAAAAAAGGATGATTTATCAGCCCATTTTATTTTAGTAAAAAAATCGGGATCTTCATCCAACTTTTGAATCATCTGTCAGCAACAGCCCAGCCTTTTCCTTTTATAAGCCTCTGCTAAAACTTGTACGGGTAAAATTTTATATGGTCTGTAGCTGTTATTTTTTTACGTACTTTGGATTCGGAATAACTTTTATGTAATTGATCGACTGCATTATTTATACTACATTCAGAATTTTCTAGAAAATAACACAATATTTCAAAAAAGTCTATTTGCGTATAAATGTGGATGGGCTTACCTTCGAAATGAAGCAGTATATCTAGCTGTTCTTCCTGGTTTGCTTGAACTACACGCTTTTTTCTACTAAAACTAGAGGTATTATTCACCTTTCGGTAAATATTTTTGAACATATTTTCTGATGGTGTTGGACGATTTGGATACAACACCCTATATGCTCTTTTTGCTGCGCGTTTATTTTTGTTATTTTGTATATAACAAGTAAATATTTAGACTTTTTCTTCCTCACTGTAAACCATTTTGATTATTTCATTAAAGAAATGTCACTTATCAAACATAGTAGTTGTCATTTCCTTAGTTCACTTTAATAATGTTAACTTTATAATGGGGATTTTTTAAATCAGGAACAAAGGATCATTCCAAAAATTTAATAATATTTAAAAAAAGGATTATTTTTTGTATTCCCTGAAATCTGTACGCTACTTGTACTTTAACAAAATTCAGTCATAACCACACAACTTTTATTTAAAACTATTTTTTCTATAGGCAATAATACGATGATAAGGGGGGGTAATTTATAATGAATAACCCTGTCCAAATATCAAAATATTTCAACTGAAATTGCATGCGAACATAACCTCATAATTTATCTACGTTTAGCGGAAGAGATCTTTTAGCCGTTTTAGCTACTATTTTCATAGGAAATAATAATAATAATAATAATAATAATAATAATAATGGTGGAAGAAATTTCCTTCCACTCACCGCCGTCTGGCGCGAGTTTTCAACTCATGGTTGAACGAGGGGCAGCAGATTCCGGACTGGTTTGTCGAGGGACGTACTGTGCTTATCCCCAAAAAGGGGGATCTTTCCGACCCGAGGAATTATAGGCCGATCACTTGCCTTAACTCCTGCTACAAGATATTTACACGTATCTTGTATGCTAGGACGCTGAGGTCTGTTGATCCGGTCTTCCAGCAGATACACGAACAGCGTGGTGCCAAGAAGGGCATGGCAGGTTGCAAGGACAGCCTGCTGATAGACCGCTGTATTACACAGGATTCTGTGCAATACAAGCGGAATCTATCGATGGCCTGGATTGATTACCGCAAGGCATTTGATACAACATCACATGGGCTATTGTTGTACTTGCTCAAATGTCTTGCAGTACCAGCACCACTAGTGAGATGCATAGAACAGCTGCTGCCGCTCTGGAAGACCCGCTTCACCATAACATCAGGTGCACAGCGGGTCACGACAGAGCAGGTGGCATTTAGGAGAGGAGTTTTCCAGGGTGACTCCCTGAGTCCTCTCCTCTTCTGCATCTCACTGCTGCCGTTGTCTGTTGGGCTTCGCCAAACCCGCGGATATCAATGTGGGCCACCCAGCGACCGGAGGCATAAGGTCACCCATCTATTTTATATGGATGACCTTAAACTTTATGCCTCCGGAGAGCGTGAACTACAAAACGCTCTTAGGGTGGTCGAAGAATATACGCGGGCAATTGGTATGGAGTTCGGGTTGGACAAATGTGCAGTCGTCCACCTCAAGAGAGGACGATGCGGGGAATTCTCTGATGATGCGCAGCTCGCAGACGGAAGCATCCTAAGACATCTGGATGCCGGAGAGACCTATACATACCTGGGTGTGCAACAAAGGCACATCCAAGATGTGACACAAATAAAGGATTCTCTCCGCGGCAAGTACAGACACCGCCTCCGAAAGATTTGGTCTTCCGAACTTTCGGGGAAGAACAAGGTGTCTGCAACTAATATGCTTGCCGTTCCGATTCTGCTCTACTCCTTCGGAGTAGTAAAGTGGAGGGTAGATGAGCTGCGCCAATTAGACAGAGATACCCGCAAGATGATGAATATTCACAGAAGTATTCATCCTAGATCGTCCGTTCCTCGTGTGTACCTCCCACGTCAACGGGGGGGCCGAGGACTCTTGAGCCTGGAGTGTACGCATGGCAGAGTAGTACTGAGTATGGCATGTAACATACTCAGGAGCTCAGATCCCCTCTTGCGGTTCGTAAAACATCACGAAACTGTAGGAGTGGGAGCAGGATTATTCAAGGCAGCAAAAAGAGCCGCAGATGAACTCGGTCTCGCATTTGACATCAGGCGAGGAGGCTGGCGAGGTGCTGATGTTGAGTCAGTCACCGAACTTCAGCCAAATCGTCTGAAAGCCCGAATAAGAGCTGCCGAACAGGAAAAACTGTTTCGGCAGCACGTCGATAAACCCCAGCATGGTGTCTTCTATAAGAACATAGAAACACTGGGTTTATCGACCAGGCTGACCTTCGCCTTTCTAAGGTCAGCAGGGCTTAAGTCGGAGACCGAGGGATTCATTATGGCCTGCCAAGATGGTGTTATCAACACCTTGGTCTACCGTAGCCGTGTGTGGCGTGTAGAGGTTCCTGATATCAACTGCAGGACCTGCCATCAGGCGCCGGAATCGCTCATGCACTTACTTTCTGCATGCCCCATATATGCGATTTCGGCCTACATCCACCGACATAACGCGGCTTTACGAGTGCTATACTACCATCTACGGCACTCGTACGGGGTAGACCAGACACCAGTGCTGCCTTACGTCCCCGGAGATATTGAGTCCGTTGTCGAGAACGAGAAATGCCGGATTTACTGGAACTACTCGTTCCCGACTGTCAGGCTAATCCAAGCCAACAAGCCTGACATAGTCCTCCTCGACCATCAACTCAAGGTGATGTATGTTATCGAGTTCTCGGCACCTGCGGAGAAAAACATCACCTTGAAGGAGGAGGCGAAACGGACCAAATATCGCGATCTCCGGTACGAGCTCCAAGTGCTGTACCCAGGCTACTCGGTCAAAATGGTCGTCCTTATTATCGGTGTACTCGGAGGGATAAAGCCTACGCTGCTCTCGGAACTGAAGATCATACCGGCCTGCCAAAAACCAGCCGAGTGGCTGGCAGGTCAAATGCAGAAGGCGGTCATTCTGGGTTCTCTCCGTCTGCTTAGGGCACACGATTCTGGTATCTACAGTCACTAACCCTGCGGGATGTGGGGATTGGCTGTAGTTGATGCGCCGGCGCGACTCCCGTGAGGCGTCGGAGGCCACTGGAGGACTGACCGGCATCGGGAAACCGAAAAAAAAAAAAAAAAAAAAAAATAATCGCGGAAAATTGAAGATTTGCAACTTCTTGCTGCCTGCATAATGCTGATAGAAAACGACATACGTTTTTCTGGTACCGTAAAATCAGGTCGATAGTTTTTAAAAATCAGTGTTGAATCTGGAAAATATAATTGCACACACTAATATAACAAAGACTATAAATTACTTTTCTTGTCAATGACATTAAATGATCATATTTTTAGAAAGGTTGAAAATTGCGATTATGTATCTTCTATTCTTTTTTTGGTTGTGTCTTTATTGACCCTCCGATGTCTCCAATGGAGACAGCAATTTATTTATTACTACAAATTCTATTTGACCAAGGTAACGGCAAATAGAGACATTTAAAATTTAAAAATATATAAATTCCGGAGAAAATTTTTAGAAACAAGAAAACATGTTCTCTTTTTTATTTATTAAAATATAAATATGACAATATAAAAACATTTTCTTTAACAGTTTAATTATTAAGGCACATTTCTCAAATGTGTTTGCATCATTCTCAGCTCCATAATATCCAATGGGTATTTCCCCATTCTGCAGCAATATTTAAATGTTTAAATTTGGATCCCTCTACCTCTTCTTTCAAAACAGTTTGTCCATTTTTATTTTTGATGTGGAAAATTGTAAGTCTGTAAAAGACGGACCGATGATTTCTATATTTTCTTTTAGCCACCCTCTAGGAGATTTCATTTGTTATGTCCCTTATTGCATTCTGCAATATCTCTGGGTCATGTTTGGCATAAGTTTTCGCACCAGCATTGTCTCTATTAACCCTGAGAAAGCTCTGAAAATTCCTGTAAAATTTATTTCTGAATCTATTTATAAAAATTTTCCAATTTTTTTTTAATCATAAGAGAAACTATTTCAAGTTTTATTGTAAAAGGTGTTTATTTGTTTGAAAAAAAGCAAAACAAAATGCTAATTAAAGTTTTCGACCTACCTGCTTGTTGGTAAAAACACCACTGTTTTCAACGGCTTGAACAAAACTAAATCGTTTCCAGTAATAAAATAAATGCATAGTATGGGCAGTTAGAGACCTAAGAATAGATACTATTTATGGAAAAAAATAATGTGTCTCTTTCCTGAATTCTGTCTTTTCATACACTAGTCTCTATTGACTCCATTTTAAGGTAGTAAAGTTTTATTTTTTCATTCAGATTATCTAAAAATATATCTCACATTTTATGCCTTTGTCAGTAACAACAGGCTTATCCATTGGGCAAACTTATTTTCAAATATCTTATATAATTTGATTTATTAAATTGCAAAAAAAGGTGTTTTCGTAATCCATTGTTAAATCTACATAGTTTGTCAGTATTCTTTATCTGGTAATATGCCATTTAATATCATCTATTTTGCTTGCCTTTGATGGAATAAAAATTGTCTATAGGTTTAGTTCTATTTTTAATTTTAAAAAGTTTTACCAACATACTCAAGCAAAGTAATTGTAGAAGTATTGCACATTCTTTATATAGATGATCATTCGGGTACCTAAAGTTTTGTTAAATATTACTTTTAAAATCCATTCAATATCCATCAACAAACTGTTAATTGAGAGTCGTTTAAAGTAATTACTCGGTTTTGCATTTTTCCATTAATGGAGTGACGAAAACTATAGTTCGAGGTGTTCGCAACTTGCATCTTCTGAATTTCATAACAATATATCAGTTATTTCCGGAGTAATCCGCACTCTATCTTTTGAAAACTAAGGATGTGTAGCTATTAGTTTGTATGATAAATCCATATTATTTTGGCGTATACCTATTGCAGAAATCAAAAACTAAGCTAAATCTGAAAATAGAAAAGTTGTAATTTCTGATTACATCAGAAGCAAAAGAATATGTATGTGATATGCATTTGTAATTGGTGAAATGTCACAAGTTCATTTTCGATTAAAATGGGGTGTGAATTTTTTCATTTAAGTATAGTTTTGGAATTCCTTTCTTAGGTGAAAAATCAAGCTGTGAAATCGAGTAGGGAACTTAAAATATTAACCCTGTACAATATTTCCTACTTTAAACTCTATAATCATGGAGTAAACATAATAAGGATACATAATTGCAAGTATTCCCTTGATAAACACATGTTTGTATGTGCTCCTGTACTAATATAGTTTTGAGTGATTTAAAGTGTTTAAAAAATTCCATAATTTAAGACTAGTGGTTGTTTACTAATTTTCGATTTGTTTGTTGTGCGAAGGCAATTTTTTGCATTTTTTCTAATGGTTTGATTTTAATTATCTTTTGAAACGAATCAAATCCATTTAATCATGGGCGATCCATTGTGTGGTTTTTGTAATCAGCAAATAAATTCTCGGTCAAAAAGTATAAAATGTAGTGGTTACTGTAATAAACTTTTTCATGCTACGTGTCAAGGTATCCCAACTGATATTATTAAAAATATTGATAAAGTTCCTGGACTGTCATGGAAATGTACATTCTGTCATGAGAAATCCAAAGATATGAATGCTCTTTTTTGAAACCAAATTATCTGAAGCCTTAGATCAGGTTCAGTTATTATTTTCGTCGCTTAAAGATGAATTTGTTCAAATAGCCAACAAGAAATTAAATGAAATTAACTTTTCTCCTGAACTTCCTGATAAAAAATTATATTCAGCAGTGACACTGAACAATCCAGCTGTAATTATCAAACCCAAGGATACTCAACAAAAAAATTCTGTTACATACAATCTGACTTAAATATATCTGGTGTAAAAAACATAAAAGACGGCGGAATATTAATTGGTTGTAATAAACCCGATGATATTTATAAATTTAAGCAGCTTGCCTCTGATAAACTTGGTAAAAAATATGAAATCAAGGATGTTGGAAACTTTTGTCCTCGGATCCGCGTAGTAGGAATGTCGGAAAAATATAGTGACAGTGATATTGCTAAATATATTCAATTTCAAAATAAAAACCTTCTTAGCTGCAATTTTCATTGTAAAATAATGGAAAGTAAATCTATTAAGAAACGAAGTGATATATTCCAAGCTGTTTTTCAGATAGACGTCGAAAGTTATAACAATATTATGTCCGTTGGTAAGGGTAACTTGTTCCTTGGGTATGATGTTTGTGATGTTTATGATGCTATCAATATAAAAAGATGTTTCAAATGTAGCGGTTTCTCTCATTTTTCAAGTCAATGTAAATGCGAACAGTGTCATTGTCCTAGGTGCGGTGAAAATCATTTAGTTAAGGACTGTAAGTCTGAATTTCTAAATGTATCAACTGCGTTAAGCATAATCTTGATAATGGTACTGATATTAATACTAATCATGCTGCTTGGGATTCCAGTTGTTTTAGTTACTTGAAAAAACTCAGTGAGTTTAAATCTAGTTTAGTGTTTACAAAATAGCAATCACCTAGGCTTACAAACATGCATGGTACACGTTGTTTACCCTTAGACGGCTTTTTAACTTCTGAGGATAATGCACATCCTACTGCACAGTCTCGCCCCACTCTTGATGTCTACTATCAAAACATTCGCGGCTTAAATACTAAAATGCATGATTTCCTCAATAATGTTACTTCTTCCAATTATTCTATAATATGTTGTACGGAAACATGGTTACATCCGCACACTTTAAACTCTGAGTTCATTTGTGAATCATCATATGTTATTCTACGGGCTGACCGTAGATTCTCTGAAGTAGGTAGCAAAAGAGGAGGTGGTGTATTAATAGCCGTTCGCAATGAATACTTAGTAACTGAACTTGATTTAAATTTTATTCGTGACGAACTTTCTGATATTCATATCCTTGGTGTTAAAATAACGAACAACTCTTATTCCGTTTTTATATTTGTACTTTATATTCCTCCAAATCTGCAAGCGTCTATTTATAACCAGCTCTTTGAGCTCTTGGAAACTTTAGAGTATATTTTTGATGTTGATATTTATTTTGTGGGTGATTTTAATATACCGGAATGCAATTATAATAATATTCGCACAGACAAACAGTTATCATTAAATATGTTTTGCAGTTTTTTTGAGCTTAATCAATATAATAACGTACCTAACGTAAACGGTAGATTTTTAGATTTAGTTTTATGTAATAGACCTTGCACAGTTATTAAAGCCTATGATATATTGTTACCCGAAGATCCTCACCATCCTGCGTTAAACTTAACTATCACGCATAATTTGGCTAAGAGTGAAAACATCTTGATTAGTCCTGAACTAACTTACAATTTCCGTAAGGCCAATTTTGTCCTTTTGTATCAACAGCTAAGCTTAACTGACTGGTCTTTTTTGGACGAATATACGGATTGTAATAAAGCTTGTGATCACTTTTACAGAGTAATTAATAATATATTTGAATTGTGCGTTCCTAAACAAATTTCTCGGCCTAGAAAATATCCACCGTGGTTCTCTAAAAATATAATTTCTGACATAAAACACAAAGCTAAACTATTGAAAGAATATAACCGTACTAAAAATGATAACACGCTCGTCAATTTCAAATTTCTTCGCTCAAAAATTAAGAAAGATGTTAATATGGCATATAAAAGTTTTTTAAATAACATTCAAAACAATATTCGTAGCGATCCTCAAAAGTTTTGGTCATATGTTAATGGTAAAAGGTGTGTTAATTCGTTACCTGACACAATCAGGTTCGATAATACTGATTTCAGCCAACCTGCAGACATTGCAAATGCTTTTGCGTCCTTCTTTAAATCTAGCTTTTCTTCAAATATCTTAGTTGTTCCTGATGAGTACGGTAATGTTACAAATAATACCTTCTCCCTTGGACATTTTTCCGAAAATGAAGTATTTGATATTTTAAAACTAATTAAACCTAAATTTACCTCTGGTCCTGACGGCATACCTGCTTTCATCTTACGCGACTGTGCTGTAGTGTTTGCCTGTCCTCTTATGAAAATCTTTAACCTTTGTTTAAATTCCAGCACATTTCCAGATGTGTGGAGACATTCTAGAATTTGTCTTGTTTTTAAGAAAGGTGATAAAAACTCTGTGATTAATTATAGACCTATCACGATTATCTCTAACTTTTCCAAGGCTTTTGAAATGTTACTGCATAAAGCAATTTATGCTAGCACTCATGGGTTGATTAGCGACTTTCAGCATGGTTTCATGCAGGGTCGGTCTACCACTACTAATCTTTTTTGCTTGACACAGTACATTTCCGAATCTGTGGATTCTGGTGGACAAGTTGACGTCATCTATACAGATTTTAGTAAGGCGTTCGACAGTCTTGATCATGGTATTCTTTTGTATAAACTTAAGCAGTTTGATTTTTCAGATAAACTGTCTAAACTTTTTTCCTCATACTTGCAGTGCAGGCGCCAATACGTGGAATATCGTGGTTTCAAGTCTGGCGAATTCACTGCTACATCTGGTGTACCACAGGGTTCCATACTTGGGCCTCTTCTTTTCGTTATTTTTATCAATGTGCATTGTAGATATGATTGACGTCAATTGTCTTCTGTATGCAGATGATTTGAAAATTTATTGTGATATTAATTCTATCTGCGATTCCGTTCAATTGCAATTAAATTTGAATAAAATTAATGACTGGTGTGTAAAGAATAACTTGGCACTGAATGTGCAAAAGTGTAACGTTCTGTCCTTCACAAAAAGAACCGAACCGTATATTTACAATTATACACTCAATAATATGTCTCTAAATAGAGTGACTGAATTTAAAGACTTAGGAGTTATTTTTGATTCAAAGCTGAGCTTTAATCTTCATATTAATGCTGTTGTACTTTCTAGTTACAAAAACCTTGGTTTCGTTATAAGGCATTCACGAGGGTTTAATGACACTGACGTTTTATTTTTACTATTTAATTCTTTTGTTCTGTCTAAAATAGAATATGCTAGTATAATCTGGAATCCTCGGTATCAAACATATAGTAATAATTTAGAAAGTATACAACGCAAATTTTTAAAGTACGTATCCTTTAAAATTGATGGCGTTTACCCAGTTATTGGAGCGCCACATGAACAACTATTAACTAGGCATAATATGTTGAGTCTAAAAGATAGAAGACAAATGCATTCTCTTATATTCTTACGTAATATTATTCATAATAAGATTGACTGCCCTTCTATTTTAGGTCAACTTAATTTTAATATTACCTTAATTGCAACTAGGCACACTGCCACTTTCTATTTACCAACACCAAGGACCAATTTACTTAAATTTTCACCTTTATTTTGTTTATGCAACAATTATCATTCCGTTCAAGATAATTTGGATATTTTTATGTGTAGCATTAACTCGATCAAAAAGTTATTTGTAAGAAGTAATATAAGTGCTGTTTAATGTATTTCTTTTTTTGCTGCTGCAAATGCATTGTAATAACTGTCAATTTTGAATTGCCAATTTATTTTTCTTTTTTTTTAATTAATATTCTTATTTTTTATTTTTTGTTTGTAATTATTAATATTACTTTTATTTTTTTTTTGTTAATTATGCTGTATTCCCATCCTATAATTAGTATGCAAATACTGTTGGATGGTGTATCTGAAATAAATAAATAAATAAATAAATAAATAAATAATAAGATGCATTGAAAATAATAACTTCCAAAACGATCAACGGTAATGTAAAGAAATTACCATGTATATAAATAACACTTCTAGAGTATATCTATCGTTGAGGAATGTAATAACAAGAGGTTTTCTAAGTTATACCTGCATTAGATAGTGAATTAGAATTAAAAGAGTATAACACCGTTCGTTGCGACTCGAGCAACCGTCACAAAGGTGAGATATTAATAATCATTAAAAAAGGCATAAAATTTGACAATATAAAAACGTTAATTCTAGATGTACATTTTTGGTTATTATCTGTTGATATAAAAGTTAAAAATGCATTATATAGTGTGACTGCTGTTTATATTTCGCCTAATGGTAATATAACACTTTTTCTTAATAGATTTTTGCAATGGCTAGATGATTATGTTGATAAAAATAATATACATAGTATAATTTCAGATTGGAAGCAGTTCTTGGACAGACCAAGAGTTGGAATTTGGGCAGATTTCATTGATTTTAAGCGTACTTTTAAAACAATTGACCGTAATATACTACTATTAAAACTAAAGAGATATAGATTTGAGAAAACCGTTATAGACTGGATTACAAATTATATAACAAATAGGTACCAAGTAACAGAAATGAATGGGAATTTAACAGAAGCCAAGTTAAACAACTTTGTGGTTCCACAAGGCAGTGTAATGGTCCATTATTATTTATTCTTTATATTAATGACCTTGGCAATGTGTTGCAAAAATGTAAAATCCATCTTATTGCTGATGACACTCTTATTTACTATGAGAGTACAACTTTTGAGGAAATGGTAAGTACTATTAATTGAGAACTAAAATTATTGACAGAAACATTTAAAATCAATAAACTAAAAGTAAAGGAATTAAAATCCAAATTTATGTTCGTGGGTGTAATAATTATCTACAAACAGTTTGTTAGTCTAAATCTTGGTATCGAGTTAAATAGTAAAAAAGTTGATATTGTTCAGGAAATAAAGTATCTAGCCCTATTAATTGATCGTGAACAGAAATCTAACAAACATATAAAATATATATCAAAGAAAATCGGCAATAAGTTCGGATTTTTTAGTAGAGTGGCTCCATTATATCAATCACTACTAAACTAACTGTGTATAATACCTCAATACTACCACATTTTCTCTATTGCTGTTCTGTATTGTATACAAGTCGTATACATTTTAGTAGACTCCAGGTTCTTCAAAATAAGGCAATGCGAATAATACTAAGTTGCAACCGCTTCACTAGTTGTCAGCTAATGCGTAATTCATTAAAATGGCTTAACATTAAACAGTTCCTCTTCTTCCAAACTGACATTTATTTTCAAAATGATTAATAACATCTTACCGGAATAACTCACACGACAATTTTTTCACAAAGAGTTGTACAATTCAATCTTCTTCCTCACATAATTAAGACTCGTAATACCGTTAACCAATTTAAGAGTCAACTTTTATGTTTTATAAAAGATAATGCATATCAGCCAAATTGATGTTGCTTGATTTTTTTATTCTCTATGTTATATGTCTATATTATGTAAACTAGTACTAGTTTGTAACTGTTATTTTTATATCTATTTTTTTTTATTGTTATGTACATACTATCTATTTATGGAGAAATAAAAAATATCTTATCTTAGGTAAGCATATAAATAAAACAAATGTTCAGTATGAATGTAATCTATTATTTGATAAGATGTCATTACTTACGTTTTAGATGGTACTTACTGCTTTAAATATGGAAAATCGCATAAAATTCACACGAGTGCGTTGTGAAGAATACTCACAAGCCGCGAAAATAATCTGAATATGGCGGGGGATTTCTGAACACGAGTACGCGTATGTCCTAACTATTTCTACAATTAACTCTACTTTCATCAAAGTTTCAAAATAAGCAATCTCTCTCAAATAAAACACAGGATATTTTAATAACACTGGTTTTGAACGTAATAGTGTTCTTATTCTTGATAATAAAATGGAACAGACGATCTAGTGGGTGGACGAAAAAAATGTTGATAGACACTTCAAAACAAAAAAAAAAAAAAAAGAAAAAAGGCGTACGTAAGAAGATGAATGAGTGAAATATTGTTTCGTTATTTAATTGCGTATTTTTGTATTTAATTTTTTTAATAATAATTTTATTAACGCGGCCGTATTTTTCTGTCAGAGGTTTCATTAAATCTAAGGTGTATCACAATAAGGTTGATGATTTTAAAGACCTGAAAATCACATTAGAATGGCGCAGCGGTAGAAAAAAATAAAACGTAACATATGTTGCTGACAATTTTTCGGTGTACCTTAGAACGTTAGCAGCAGTGCTTCGAAATGGAAAGCAGTTATGTTGCACTATATTATATCAATCCTGTCGATGACCAAGATATAGTACGTATTCCACAGTAGACTGTCCATGATTTTTTACACAAATTGAAGGTTTGTAGTTGTTACATTGGTAGTATTAGAAGAAGTTATGAAACGTTTGAGTTTTTTTTTAAACAATTGCTATTTTGGTGAGTGTTTGGTGTTGGTTCAGCTGTGAAACGTATACTACATTTAAAATAAATAAGAATTGTGTTGTATTACGAGTACAGCTGCAAATCGTCTCTGTGTATCATGGTCGTTGAGTACAGATGTATGGTTGATTTCAATAAAAACTTGTACACTTTCTTTTAGCTATGTAAATTATTCGTTCTTTGATTGATATTAATAATCTTACAAATGTCACTTTGACGTTAATCGGGGGTAAATCATCTCTTCTCCACCCCCTCTCGACATGCTTGGCCAGCCCTATTTACAGACATATGCACACAACTAAACTATTAAGATTTTCGATTACAAGAGTTGTACCAGTTTCTTTTTAAATCAAGTGTACTTACTGTCGCCGGCATTCACCTTGACCGCAAAACTCTTTTTCCAGTCCACTCTATTATTAGCTTTCGAATTGTATACACGTTGTCACTTGGGTGTATTACATATTATTTTTGTTTCCATTTTGTTTGTTGTACTGTATTGTTGATATTAATTTAATGATAAAGCATGGCAGACGTACGCAGGGGTAGAAAACGGCCATTTGCTGACAAAGTGAATGAATTCATAGGTGAATTCCCGGATTTATTCTATGATGGTGCTAAAATAATTTATACCTAAAGTGTGCGAGAAAGATTTGATGTGGGGATAAGCTGATTGTGGACTTTCCGTAAATAGTGTACACCATAAAAATAAAAAAAATGGTGTGCCTTCGACAACACAGTTTATGTTTGATTTACTATTAATGCTGATTGCGTGTGATATTCCGCTGAACATACACGATAAACAACCATTTCGAGAGTTCTGGAATAAATACAATGCCCAGGTGAAGTTACCAAGTCGCACAACGTTATGTAACTATCTACCAATTGTACACGTAGACATGGTAAATAAGATGAAATGTGAATTAAAAAATACACGGCTGTGGTTATCTGTTGATGAGACAACAGATTGTAAAAAAATATATTTTAAATGTTATAGTACGAGTACTTTACCCTCTTAAACCGACAGTTCCACAGTTACTAGCTAGAAAAAGACGAAGTCAGTGTACTAGCGAAACAATTACCAAGGTGGAGACGTTAGAAAAATTTGAACTCTCAAAAAGTCAAGTGTTGATATTTGTGACTGATGGCGCCATGACAATGCGTTCGGTAGGCTGTCTTTGCAAGACCAAGGTTGTACGTTTATACACGTTACGTGTAAAGTTCATGCTTTACATCTTGTGGCAGAAACAATTCGAAAAGGTTTTCCAGAGGTGGATGCATTAATAGCAAGTAAAAAGTGTTTCTTAAATCTCCTAAATGTCTCCGTGTATTTCATAGCAAGTGTCCCGATATTCCTGAACCACCACAGCCGATTCTTATACGTTGGGGAACATGGTTGCAGGCAGCTTTTTATTATGCTGAATATTTCCAACAAATAACAGCTGTGATACTACAATTCAATTCAGATGAGGCTGCAGCTATTAAGGAAAGCCAGACAAAATTCGAAGATATTTCTGTTATAACAGCTTTAAACAATATTGCGAAGAACTATATATAAACTATTACATGAAAGCATAAAAAATTAGAAAACAGTGCATTGTCGTTAGCGGAGTCACTGCAAATAGTGGACGAAGTATATCTACTGCTACACAGTATAGGTGACGCAACAAATGAGCGTGTTAAAGAAAAGTTCGCAAGTGTGTTAAATAAAGACACCGATTTTACCAAATTAAGACAAATATGTGATGGTGCAGCCCCAGATCCGTTAAGTGCGTTCAAAGGCTATTTTACGTATGCGTGTATTACGAGTACATCAGTAGATGTCGAACAGTCGCTTTCAAAATATAAGAATATATTTTCACCAAAGCGAACATCACGCATGAAGACAACCATAAAAACATACCTGATGGTGCAAAATGGCTACACTTCTTCTCCAGTTTGTGATAAGCAAGCTAGTTCATCAAGCTAATTAAGAGGGTAAATTTTACATACATTGTTATAAATTGTAACTGTTTATTGTTTCTCATATTAGTTAATTTCGCGTACGCCACTGTCCCACGGAACATTTTTGACAGCCCTAATTATGAGTAATCTGTATGTGGCTAATTATAATTCAATTTTCAACGTGGAAAATAGCAGAAAAAGTTGTTGTTTCAAAAGTAATTATCTGAATTTGTAAAATTATAAATGTTTTCATTTATTTTTTAAACTATAATGTGGACATATTCAATAATACAATTATTATTAAAAAAATATACATTTATTTATAAATTTACATCATAATTTTTTCTAAAATATTCTATTATTACATTAATAAAAGGCGAAAAATGGTAACTGGATAACTTACATATAAGTCTTAACCTATTTTTCAGTCATTTAAAACATAACTATTTCTAAAATACAATAAAAATGTGACAAGTTTTACATAAAAGGATATTTCAGAAGCTAAACGCTAAAAACTTAATGTGCTCAATGTAGTACATTTTGTGTTGTTAAAATAAGTGATGATAACAAATAGATTTTTATTTATTGAATTCAAACTCAATAACAATATTTTTGTTAGACAATTTTCTGTGTTCGAGGAACAACCAAAAAAAATGTAGACCAAAATTTATTTTTTTTACAGGATGATCATTTTTAGTGCCCCACTCGATTTCATTGCTTTATTTTTCACCTAGGAAAAAAAATCGAGAACTCTACATATGTATTTTTTCCGCGGAATCCAATAACTATTGAACATCAAGTAAAAAAGTTGTGACCGATAAACTGAAACTACAAAAATTAATATCCTGGTATTTCAGTGATTATCAATACTTATTACATTCATATTTTTCACTTTAGGTTTAACCTGATATTACTTCAACTTTTTAATTTCAAGCGATACACCCTGTAAAATAAGTTCAATTTAAAGAAATTTTCTTTCTGAATTCAGCAGTGTATAATATATTATCATTATGTCTCATATTTAATAAAATATTGGGGTTTAAATTTAAAATAACACCAATATGACTTTGAAAACAAGGTCATCTATGAAAACATATAAAAACATTTATATAATTTATTTATTTCAGAAACTAGAAGTAATTCGGTATACTCTATTTACTACAAATCGAAAATATTACTACTTTGTGCAAACGGAGCCAAAGGTGTTTGAATTAAAAATTCAACAAGAAATAGAATTTACAACCCAATTATTTTAAGCAGATGTAGAGAGAATATGGTCAAACATCTTCACCACTGGTTGCAGCAAAATGATAATATTTTCCAACAAATTCTGTGTTTTTCATGTTATTTGTTGTTAACTTCTAAAATAAATTGTTTAAATATTTTTGTTTGTTTTTATAGAAGACCTTGTTTTACAAGACATATTTGCGTTATTTTAAATGTAAACCCTAATATCTTATTAAATAAAAAAAGTTAATAATAGTATATTTTCTGAATTCAGAGAGAATGTTTTTTAAATTGAGCTGAATATACAGGTTGTACTACATAAAATAAAAAGTGTAATTTTCGGTTAAACCGGACTTCAAAAATATGAACATGATACGCATTTATTAAATAATCAGTGGAATATTATGTGTTTATTTTAGCATAAATATAGAGGGTGTTAATTTTTGTACTTTTCAGATTTTTAGCCATAATATTCTTATTTGACGTTCAATCGCCTTTTTCTTTTCGAATTTGGATTCCTCAGAAAAAAAATACGTAAGCACAGTTTTTAGTTTTTTTTCCTAGGTGAAAAATAAAGCAATGAAATTGAGTGAATCATTTAAAATCATAACTATGCACGTACTAAATTTCATATTGTTCAGATAATTTTAAAATGTAGACTACTTTAAAATGTTACTTATTCCTTTGAAATTAAAAATATATCGGCTGTCCAAATATCTGGGGGTGCCGGGAGTGTGTGCCAAAATAAATGTAAAATTCACAAAAAAATTCCATTACCGCTTATATAAATTTCAAATTTAAGGGGCTTAGTCGGGAAAAAGCTTCGGATAGCTGTGTCACTCTCTAGAAAGTTTTTATACATGCGCCGCTGAATAATTTTGCTCTTGACTATACCTTCACTGGACGTTTTATTCACCGACTTCATTGAGGTGTGATTCCCGATAGAGGTAACACTTCTTTGCTCCATTTGTAGTGACAAAGATACTTATTTAGAAAATTAATTTTAACCAAATAGTACGGAATAAGAGTTTGAAACTTGCTGAGCATAATTATGAAGATTCATTCTAGAAGACATGTATGAATTTTACCTCGAATTTTACCGATTAATATGATAATTCAGGAGCCAATCGCGGTCAACTTTCACTTATATTTACGGTATAAATTTTCCCTACATAAAGTGAAAATTAATTAAAATAGATATACATGTACCCTCTAGTACACTTTCAACTACTAATCCTCCAAATTTGGTGTAATTTAACCAAACCGTATGGAAGAAATAAATTTTGAAAAATTACCTTACAAACACTGGTTCGATTAGCCCTCTTAAGGACTATTTGTTGACTTAGTAATAAACAAATATAGAAAAAAAATTAAACAATTTTTGAAGTTTGAGTAGTACATATAAGTACATGGCGATTGTTACCAGTTTATTGCAATTTACGGGAAAACATCCATTTACAAACAATTTTACTTTCATATGCTACACTCTAGCGAATAAGTCAGCCAATTTTACGAGAAAAGAAAACCTGAAATGCCCGGAACTCTCTGCTGCCAGTAGCTTTTCATTTTCAGAAATGACACCATTGGTTACTGAGTAATAAATTAACAATTCTTTAGGCTGCGTATCGACATTGCGATGCTTCCTCTCGAGGCGTGCCTCGCAATGTCGATACCTGGCGTCGTGCTACGAAGAGCAAGTTCGTTGGCTTAAAGATGCTATCTCAATCTAAGCTAACCGCTGTCGGTTTTTTGGTCAGGCTCAAGGTTTGCTCGAATTGTTTGAACGGCACTTGCAGTTAAGTTGTTTGCGCGTTCGCGTTCCAACAATATGGACAATGACAAGTATTCATTTTTGTTCGTAGAGCAGTTTCCAACCGTTTGAAACTATCAGAAGCATGCGCACATTGTTGTAGAGATGTGCTTGTTCAATCAGAACGTTTGTTATTGCAGAGCTCTCGTAATAATCGCATCTCTATAGTCAGAAAACTATCACAAATCGTCTCTACGAACAAACCTCGAGACTACAGATAGCTTAGGTTAGTTTCCAATAACTTACGCGCATACATTCATAACAGACGCTAGGTGGTCTCGGTGTGAGCCAGAGTTGTGAGGCGGCTTCGCGAAACTGCCTCGCGATGTCGATACGCGCCTTTATGTAGTCGATGAGTTCGCTGCGTTCTGTTCGATGAACGACCGCACTGCACTTGCCCCTCTATAGCTTTGAACGCAACGGTATGGACTCCCACGACAATGAATAATGTAACAGAATTATTCTCTCTAACATTAAAAAAAAATGTTTTTTTTTTAATTAGTGCCATTCTATTCAATTAAATGTTGTGTTCAATGTACCAATATCGTTACTGCTAAGGTAGAAAACCCGCTATTTATAATATACCTAATATACCCGATGATATTTTTTGTAACTTTTAACTGTATTAAGGGTACGTCTATAATTGATTGTACATAATAATAATAATAACAATAAACACAACAGATGATACAACCCCTGTATGGAGATATGCACACGTCAGTTTAGAGAAACTGACGTTGTGCGAGAAGGGGCTACACATTTAAAGACAACGGACACACATATATCCGAGTATACTACGATTGACCTCTCTCACTGAAAAGTCCCAGTGCTATGGTCGGGATTCGAACCCGGGACTTTTGGGTGAGATTCAAGTCTCCTTGCCTCTCGGCCATCAGTCATACATATCTACAGATGCATCATTGATTGTCTAGATAGAGATGTAATTGTATTATTGTTACATTTTAAAAGTTTATTCTCAAGAAATTTTTATGAAATGGTTGGTGTTAAATAGACCTTTCACGCCCTTATAGGTTGTGACACAACCAGAAAATTTGTAGGATTAGGAAGAAAGCATGTTTGGAAGTGTTTTTAATACATCATGCATTGTTATAAAATTTCGAAGAAAATAACACAAAAAATGTGACGAAGGTATTGAAGAATCCAGTTCAGATAATGAATAACGTATTTAATAATAATGATAATTATAATAATAATAAACGCCTTTATTATTTTTCGTAAAACTTAACACAATTTACATGTTTCTTTAATTAAATTACAAAAAAATAAATGGTGACAACTTTTATTGATAATTTTTTTCACTTTTATAGTAGACCTAGTAATAATCATTACTTTACATAAGTATTCAGGAAGGTTTTAAATTCCATATTGAATCAGTCATTCAAAAAGAGCAAAAATTATAAAAATCAAATTTTGCAGAAGAAGCAGAAAACTGAATAGCAAAGAAATCTGTTAATTACTTCAAACTAACATTTGGAAATGAAACTGAGATACTTTTAGACATACTTTTACAATATGTACCCTTATCCACAAGAATTTTCGGGAAAAAATTTTTTGGACTAATTTCTACATCGAACAAATGTCAAATCTTGAATTTTTTCAGTATTTTTGTCCTAAAAATTAAAACGTTATATTTTTATATTTATCGTAATAGGAAATAATGATATTACATTTATTGTGAAAGTCGATCACATTGTGGTTCGGCTTTAGTGGTGTCAGTCGAAAAGTCGACAAGTCGAAAAGAACGCAACGAACCCATCAAATACATCAAAGATCGTTAAAAAATGTATTACTCAGTAACACGATTTCAAAAAATGAACAACTACTGGCATCGGAATATGTCGACGCATGTCGTTTTTTCAGGTTCTTTTCGATAAACTGGCTGGTTTAGTCGCTAACGTGTTGTGTATATGAAAGTAAAAGTTTGCAAATACATTTTTGCCCATATATTGCAATAAACTGACAACAGCTGCCATATATTTACGTGCATTGTTCAAACCTCAAAAATTGTTTAAAATTCCTTTTATTTATTTAATTTGAAACTCGGGCAACAGATAGCCTCAGAATGTATCATTTATATAAGAAAAGGAAAATTTGGGTGACTTTGATGGTGGTTATTCTCGTCCTGGAGGACCGAAACATTTTAAATTCTACTGGTATAAGGGACATTTTGTTGTATATTTTAAAATCAAAGTGCAAGCGGAATTCATTCCTAGAGCATTTTTTTTGTAGTTGAGCACCATCTTATTTATTTTGGTTTTTATGAAAGGACAGTTCATGACTCTTAGGTAAATGTTTCAAAATTTCTCTTTCTTACTACTCAACAGAACAAATGTACCGTCTGTAAAAATTTGCATAACTGACAAAAATAATTCAATTCATTTTATTTGATACAGAATCTACAAATACTTAGTCTCAGTATGTCATGATAAGGAATAAGTTGGCGTTTGAATATAATATAAATAAAGCAATGAGGAATGTAGCATTAGTTTTATAGTTTGGAAATATGGACTCCTTCTGCAATAAGGAAGCAACTAGTAACGGCAAGCTTTGGAGTAAA
Organism: Rhamnusium bicolor; assembly: GCA_029963845.1. NCBI lineage: Eukaryota > Metazoa > Arthropoda > Insecta > Coleoptera > Cerambycidae > Rhamnusium > Rhamnusium bicolor. Next base: position 232,606 of record JANEYF010004330.1, on the reverse strand, counting down.
ATAGATATAAATATTTTTTTATTAAATATAAAGAGGTTCGGCTTACTTTTCAGTTGGTGCTATTGCTCAATTGAGAACGGAACTTTTTTTATATTCCATTTCATTTGGTGAAATTTAGATATGAAATGTGTAAATGACTCATTTTCGTTTGAAACGTCACCTAGTTCTTTATTACAGAAAGGGGTCCTAATATACTGTTCTGCAGTGAAAGAAGGTTGTATCTGAAAAAATGTAATTTTAGATAAATTAACTGTTTCATACCATCCACATTTCGAAATTAATAATTTTCCTTATCGTCGGTTACATTTACATTCCTTTTAATTAATGTAACCATGTAATGTAACATTATATTCAATCATATACATACCTGGAATACAAATGCCATTAAAACCTCAATGTCTTTTTGCAATTAGATTTCCTATCATAGCAGGGCAGTATAGGTTTCAATCCCAAAAACCAGCTATTTGTAATTGATTAAATATTAAAAAGCAACCAACCAGCAAACATACAGGTGGTATCAAGAACCTTTTCTTAAGTCCGTTAAAAATAAGTAAACAAATTCTAGCAATAGATGCAAAATAGACATGAGAGATTATGGTGAAAAATAATTTCAAAATAGATTACAAATTTCTACCAACATGCGATTTCCTACACAACATGCAGTGTGTTAATTAGTTTTTTGCATAAATCCTTCAATATAATTTAAACAGTTTTCAAAATCTAAAATCTATCGTTAGTAATTATCGTATCTACAAAATTACTATTATTTACTCTTACCAGTACGTGTAGTATAATTAAGTTAAATAAATTTATTGGTGATAATTGACTGATAAAATACAAATATAGATGGAGCTAGAAATATTTGCTTTATGCTGATCCTCAAGGGAGCTAGAGACCCTTGAGGAATGTAACTCAGACAGATTAATTTATTAATCATGTTCAAACATTTTTGAAGAAGTGAAATTTAAATTGATAAGTCTAGTAGAACTACATATTAATTGAAGAGCAGTATAGTAAATATGGTGGAAGAAGATCTATTGATGTTCTTCCACCATATTTACTGCCGTTGATGTTCTTGCACCATATTTACATCTATTGACATTCTTCCACAATGCTATCTTTATACATGTTTTTGTAGTCACCAATTTTCTTAATAACTTCTCTATAAAAAATTTATGAAAAATGTTCTTAACTAATCTTTGAATCACTCGTATTTAAACTTTAAAATTAATTTTGATGATCAATCAAAACATTTTACAAAACTTATTTATCGAAACATTAAGATAAGTTTACAAGAAATTCAAAATTATGAAGATTACATTTTTTTTAAATAATAGTATATAATATAGTATAGTAGAACATACTATAAATAAATCATAAATCAACAAACGACAACTGGTAATTTTATTCCTAAAGTGAATTGGAACCTTTGATGTGAAGATAAATACTGCACTCGACGCACGTTTTGCCAGCCAAGTTTACATCATCTGGAGATGATTTAAACAGTTGAGTACAGTATTTGGTGTTTTGGTGTTTTATGGAAAACTATGTCAGCGGTGGAAATTAGATGAACCAAAATATTGTTATAAATGCTTCTTGCTTTTCCGAAAATGCTTCCTAACTGAGATACAGGTACAATCAAATGTCTAACTAAATATGGTTAATAAGGCTAATCACTGGATTGAACCAGTTGACTCAAACTAGCCTGCTTAATCGTGTTTAGTTAGACATTTGGCTGTATCAAATCTATACTTTATATATTTTCTAAATTTTTAAAATATCTTAAAATTTACAAAAGAAAAATTTTCCTAATAACCTGTCTAGGTTAGGAAACAGTTCTGGAAAAGCGGTTACAGCAATTCTTGCCTTATCATAGAATCTCCAGTTGTCATTTGTGGTGATTTTAAAAAGACATCCTGTATAAGGAAACCTTGTAATATATAAATAAAAATAAATATATTGAAAAGGGTGGGTCCTACAGAAATTATTTATGTAAATCAATATTTTGACATAACATGCAATCAGTATCCTTCCTCGTGTGTCATTTTACTCAATGAAGATGGAAAACGTATTTCTAGACAGCTCTGCTTTGATAACGAATAACTTATTTCAATAATCCCATACAGGCACTGCAGCATTCATATGAATCACAACGACAATTAATTATTTTTAGGTATAAGTCCAATTAGATTTTCTACGTTTACACTTGGTTATGGATACCTTGTATACGAAATTTATTTTACGTTATTATCTACATTAAATCTAAACATGCACTATGTAATTAATTGATTTTACTAAAATGAAACTGCACAAAAGGTAATACTGTAAATATTATACATGGCTTTAAAATCACAACATAGTTGATTTTATTATACCATTCTACGATATACAGGAGTATAAGAATTATTGTTTATTAGTTGGTTTTAAATAAAATATACTACTTTTTTAATAATAGAATACAACTGTAATCAAGCAGTAGGTGCTATTATTTATGTAGAATTAAATATGCTCATTGAAGACCAATATTTTCAAAACCGTTTCTATTAAAATTGAAATTGAGTAAAACGGACGGGAGATTTAATTAGTAATTACAATCTTAATTGTTGTACTTCCAGAAAGATACACACAATTAAACGTGAAGTTTAGAATACTGAATTATTTAACTGATTTAATTATGCAACAACTGTCAATTTTAAACCCAAACTGATAAGGAGTTATTCTATTTTTTCTCGAAACGTGTTAGGAAGCTTCGAAAATTGTTGGGTTGCAGTGTCAGGAAATAGGTACATCACAAGAGAAAAATAATTTACTTTTAAATTCATTACATGATTTAAAAAATCAGAGGCATGAAAACAAATTTCCTATTGATTATAATTACCATCTTTTTTTCAACATTTTTCTCTTCACTAATACATTCATTTATTTAATATTCGATATACTTATTAAATTTTTAGTAAATGCTCCAATTTGTACAAAAAATTCATTGTTAGATAAAGTTTGGACGAATGAGCAAATATTATTAATAAAAGACAAAGAAGAAATTGAGTTAATACATTTTAAGCGTAATTATTAGAAAAGCAAAAATAGTTTTGAGAATTATAAAGCCTAATATCCATATTTTGTTTGCTATCAAATTCTTCTGTTTGATAATATGTGTTTATTATTGTTTTCATCAAGTATTTATATATTTTATGAATGATTTTGCTTAATATTACTTAATTCTTGAAACGAACGCATTTAGTATGACAAATATTTTTTGTTTGTTCAAGAACTGCAATTAGTAATTATCTATTGACGATTCTACAAAATGGCAAATTTTTAGTAATAAATAAACTGCCTTTAAAATATTCTTTGAAACATTTAAAGAGCTGCAAATACTTATTATTAACAAAAACTAATACACCTTTACAGCTGACTGAATACAGATTAGTGTCATTGAAATAATATGTTTCGGAACAAAGTGACAAAAATGTTTTCTTCCTACTTGTGTAATTTTGCAATAAATAAAAAAAAATCTTTAGTTAAACGTATCATTGAATCATGACGAGATATTTTGGAAAAAATGTTGTTTGTTCTTATAAATTCATAGACATTAATCCTTTGGCTTGGTCTAAAATCATTTGTTAAAAAATATTTTAATTCTTCATGATGTTTTAGGGATTGTTTGTAAGAAATTTTTATTGAAATTGGATATAATTGCTATAATTAATGTAATATATAATATAATTAATTACATTAGATACTCTATAATTGAATAATTCATCTCTGGTTTTTATGTATAAAAATTATTTAGTGATAGAAAAAGGTGGAATGCCAAACACCAGGAATAAAAATTCAGAATAAGAGTTTCCTGTGAAAAAAGAGACAGTTGAGTGGATCTCTAATGAGGGATCTATTAAAATTAGGATTTAAGTTGGCACTTCGTGGCGGTAAAATATGAATTTAGCAGATTGTAGTTTTCATGAAATTTTTTATATAAAAAAAATCCTCATCAACTTGTTCCACTGTTTTTGAAAACATTGTAAACATTGATATTTACTACTGATTTCGCGGGAAGCACTGGAGTATTTTCAATAGATTACCTTTGGTTTAATATACTTAAAATTTGTATGTCTTACGAAAAATCCATGTTACATAATTCTATTGAAATGTAAAATGCAAGTAACATTTTTTAAATTATTTAGTAAATAAAAGAATAGAACGAATAAAGTTAAAATATTTTAAATATTTGTGTAACAATTTAAGACGGTTCTTTTGGTGTCAATAAAAATATTCTTCACCACTGTAAATTTTAAGGAAGACGTGGTGAAGATTCATTTCAGTTAGTCTTGTTTTTATATCTGTTACCTACAATTACGTGAATAACGCCTGTAACTGCTTCAGAAATTTTGTGCAAATAATCTAAACAAAAGACAATTTTAGACCGCAATTTAATTAGTCATAGTCGTAAATTGTGAAAAGACTACCTTCATTACGTATACCATAAATTTTGAAAAAAAGTAGTTCATTAGAGTGACCGACAAAAAACAAAAAAGTTTTTTGTTACAAATTTTGTAATGAAAAAAAGTTGCCCTTCGAATTCTAAAAGCAAGACAAGGGTCTCCTAGAGGAAAATCAATCCGTACTTCCTTGCCACCCAAACTCAACTTTGTCACTGCAAATTACACGGATATAATTAACTGGAGTTCATGTAAGCTGTCGTCGCATCCTATGTTACGGTACATTAGCAATGAGTGTATTGTGTCGCTGCTGGTACAATCTGGTAATCTCCCAGAGTGCAATATCACTTATTTTCCTGGTCATACACACGTATTAGAGCGATGTGTAAAACTTGTGGCTGAGACATCAATCAGTCTGTGGTATTAATAATCGTGATGGACTAGATTACATTAGATCTACACTGCTGTCAGAATCTACAATGTCTGAATTTTCACATAAAACTAACTTCAAATTAATATCTAATTAAAGAAAAGGAAGAGTAGAAATAATGTTAAAGTTTTAATTTCAATGTATTAATTGTTTGAAACAACAGTTTTCAGTTACAAATAAAATTTACATTTCAACTAAAACGTCTTTTTAAATATTATGCTCGAACGGAAGATATTATTGTCGATTTACGAAAAAAAAAAAAAGAAAAAAATTCGAACCCTTTCTACTTACAGTAGAAAATTTTCCTGCACTATAGGGATACGACTACATTTTTTGAGACACCTTAAAATAAACAAGACCGTAAACAGATTTTCTCATTCTTTTTAAATTTCTGGAATACGATGCGGGAACGGAAGACAACCGATTTTTCCTCTTGTCTTTACCATGGACAACATTTTTGCACTATAACAATATGATTAGAAAACTGTTTGTTGTTTCGGCCCACTCTATTATACATATCAAATAACTATACTTATTTTTTGTGTTCATGTAATTATTAATAGTAATTAATCTAATGTACTAGTAAAACAAATTGTTCAATTTTCAAAACTCTCCTTATAAGCAAATAAAATTAACTGAAAATTTACCTTCTTAATTTTTTTTGTTTTCACATAAAAACCCCTACAATTTTCTTTGGACGATTGGACGAAACGATCAGTTAAGTAAATTTTACAAAATTATTTAAGAAACATTCTGGTTTTACTTTAACTCATGAGTTTAGAAAATATATGTAAACGACTTAAATGAAATACTATATTAAATTTAAAATTTGAATTCATCTATTATACCAATTTAATACAAATTTTGGCTAAACACCAAAATAATTATCGTGCTTTCACTCGGTGGCAGGAACACAGTCACACAATATACAATGAAAATATAACCTCTTAATCGAATTAAAATATTTTCATTAACTAAGGGCTAATAACGGTTCCCTTAAATCTTTTGAGGAATTCTCCTTTTTCAATAATTTCATTTTGTACTTTTTTTTCGGGTAAAAGTTTTGCTAATTTTCTTTTAGATTTTGAAAGCTTTTTCACAGGCACAATTTCAGTAGGAGCGGGCGATTCTAAATCCAACATTGCTAAACTTTCTATAATGTTCTTTGGTCTCTGTACAACTTGTTTTGTGGCTTGTTGGATGCCGGTTTGTTGTTTTGTTTCGTTTTTATTGGTATACACGACAACATACTGGGAATATTGCCTATCGGGGGGTGTGTTGATATCTGCAAAGTCTTTGAAATTTGCAAACTGCTCGTGTTTATATGGTTTGGGATTTGGGGAGCTCCCGATCCTCCATAAAAGGAAGGTCTACCATGGCCATTATTGAAATAGGAACTGTAATCACCATAACTGGATTGTTCTCCATCATTATCATTGTAGTAGGTTCCTCCACGAATTACACCAAAATTTCCTGATCCAAGTAGGCCATGGGTTTCTGATGTGGAAGTAGACGCTGCAGGATATTCTTCTTTATAACCAGAGAATCTGTAAATTTAAATAAAAATTCAAATGAGTGAGTGCTGCTGCAATTTAACAAATCGTGTCTGTCATATTCAAACATAATATACAGTGTGTTCCAAAAGTATTAAACTGGGCTAATAAACTGCTTCAAGGAAGTTAAGGATATTCCGAAAAAGCGCATCATCGATTGGGAACTATAGTGCATTTTAACAGTGACGTAGTTTTCCACGAAACACCAAAACACCATATACTGCACTCAACGCGCGTTTCACAATAAAGTTGGCATCATCTGGATATGATTAAACTCATCATCATATTCCTTATCTGTAGGAGATTGAAAGTTCTAAACATCTCCAGATGTTGCCAACTTGGATGGCGAAATACGCGTCGAGTGCAGTATACGGTGTTTTGGTATTTCGTGGAAAACTACGTAGTGTTATCTTCACATCAAAGATTCCAACCTATTTCAGGAATATAGCGCATTTTATCACCTTGTAACTTTCATTAATTTTACATTAAATCAAACACAAGTAATTCCATTTTCAATTTTATTCACAAGAAAATTTCACACCTATATTTTACAACCAATTAGACATTTTAGTTTTGTGTCGTTACCATGGCAACTATAAAAGTCCGGAAAATTTTCTAGTGGGTATCCTAGGTGAAATTACATTGGAAATTTTTCTGTCAAATAATGGCGCAACATTTATAAGTTGACGTTTTATTTTTGCAGACTATTATGCTTTAGAATATTTGACAAAAAAGAATGTTCCACCACCGTTAATGGATTAAATTTAATTAAAACAATAAAATGAACTATTCTGATTCTATTTTTAATTAATAACATAATAATAATAATAATAGTAATAATAATAATAATAATAATAAGGGGTGCAAAGGACCGGCAACCTCCACGTTGGTGCACTCTGGACAGGCAGAGGCAACTCTGCCTGACTAATGCCGGCCGGGGGTATCAGGGCTAACCACCCTGGTACTCTTTATGCTATGGGTTCCTTATAACCTGAGAAGGGCCCCTCACAATCGACCCCAAGCGGATGGGGGTCAGAGACAGGTGGGAGGGGCCTTACCGGATGGTCTCAACGCTGACAACCTAGGCATTGAACACGGACGCTTTAAGTGGACGAGGGAACTACGGGATGACTTGCTGACCTGCCGCGAGAGTAGCGAACCTGAGCGAAGGGGATACATGGCGCGAATGCATGCACTTTGGTGCGAAATGCATCCAGAGCATCGCGCCTTCTCTCAACAACATCTGAGAGATCAAGTATCCTTTCTGCTCAGGACAGGTTACGTAAGGGCACCCCGTCAGCTGGAAGAACTGCCAGCCGCAGTACCACCGCGGCAATTACCAGCTGATGGGGAACATCTTTTAGAGTTCACCGGTGTAGACTTAAGGACGAGGGTTAGCCTTAACACCAGGGCTAACCTAAAGCCACAAGACCTGGCTAGAATGGACGCGGTCATCGATGAGGAAATTCCGGAAGATGTAGACATCTGGCAAATCAACTGTGCCGTGTACAACGCCGCGAAGCAACTCGTCCCCCGTGAGAGGTCAACCAATCACGGGGTCGAGAAAGCCAAGCGGCGTGTACAGAAAAATCGAAGGCAAGATACAGTCGGCCAGACAACACGCTTCTCGGATCCAGAGTGTGGTGGAATATAAGACGTCTGGTAGAGTTTTTACTCCCAGAATCCGGCGCATAGCTGCCGGATTAAGACGTCAACACCATACTCTAAATCTGACAGTGATGCTTACCATCAAGCAGCACTGTCTAGATAGGATCCGAGCGCTCATGGCGATAAAGAAAACATTGAAGAGGCGGGTGAGGAGTATGGAACAAAACAATTTGTTCCGTACGAATCCTTCTCGCCTCTTTCAAGAGCCACAGCGTGTTGTCGAGAATCCGCCGACTGTAGAAGATGTCGAAATCTTCTGGAAGGGAATCTACGAAACGAGGCGTCCATTCAATAGCGACACTCCATCAATTGCACACTTTGAGGCTCTGTGTCACAGACATCTTGAAGAGCCAGAAGAAGTGTGCCCGGCAATCAGTACGGAGGAAGTCCAACAAGCACTTGTTGGTACCAAGAACTTCGCTGCCCCGGGCCCAGACGGCATTAACAACTGGTGGTGGAAGAAATTTCCTTCCACTCACCGCCGTCTGGCGCGAGTTTTCAACTCATGGTTGAACGAGGGGCAGCAGATTATGGACTGGTTCGTCGAGGGACGTACTGTGCTTATCCCCAAAAAGGGGGATCTTTCCGACCCGAGGAATTATAGGCCGATCACTTGCCTTAACTCCTGCTACAAGATATTTACACGTATCTTGTATGCTAGGACGCTGAGGTCTGTTGATCCGGTCTTCCAGCAGATACACGAACAGCGTGGTGCCAAGAAGGGCATGGTAGGTTGCAAGGACAGCCTGCTGATAGACCGCTGTATTACACAGGATTCTGTGCAATATAAGCAGAATCTATCGATGGCCTGGATTGATTACCGCAAGGCATTTGATACAACATCGCATGAGCTATTGTTGTACTTGCTCGAATGTCTTGCGGTACCATCACCACTAGTGAGATGCATAGAACAGCTGCTGCCACTCTGGAAGACCCGCTTCACCATAACATCAGGTGCACAGCGGGTCACGACAGAGCAGGTGGCATTTAGGAGAGGAGTTTTCCAGGGTGACTCCCTGAGTCCTCTCCTCTTCTGCATCTCACTGCTGCCGTTGTCTGTTGGGCTCCGCCAAACCCGCGGATATCAATGTGGGCCACCCAGCGACCGGAGGCATAAGGTCACCCATCTATTTTATATGGATGACCTTAAACTTTATGCCTCCGGAGAGCGCGAACTACAAAACGCTCTTAGGGTGGTCGAAGAATATACGCGGGCAATTGGTATGGAGTTCGGGTTGGACAAATGTGCAGTCGTCCACCTCAAGAGAGGACGATGCGGAGAATTCTCTGAAGATGCGCAGCTCGCAGACGGAAGCATCCTAAGACATCTGGATGCCGGAGAGACCTATACATATCTGGGTGTGCAACAAAGGCACATCCAGGATGTATCACAAATAAAAGATTCTCTCCGCGGCAAGTACAGACACCGCCTCCGAAAGATTTGGTCTTCCGAACTTTCGGGGAAGAACAAGGTGTCTGCAACTAATATGCTTGCTGTTCCGATTCTGCTCTACTCCTTCGGAGTAGTAAAGTGGAGGGTAGATGAGCTGCGTCAATTAGACAGAGATACCCGCAAGATGATGAATATTCACAGAAGTATTCATCCTAGATCGTCCGTTCCTCGAGTGTACCTCCCACGTCATCGGGGGGGGCCGAGGACTCTTGAGCCAGGAGTGTACGCATGGCAGAGTAGTACTGAGTATGGCATGTAACATACTCAGGAGCTCAGATCCCCTCTTGCGGTTCGTAAAACATCACGAAACCGTAGGAGTGGGAGCAGGATTGTTCAAGGCAGCAAAAAGAGCCGCAGATGAACTCGGTCTCGCATTTGACATCAGGCGATGAGGCCGGCGAGGTGCTGATGTTGAGTCATTCACCGAACTTCAACCAAATCGTCTGAAAGCCCGAATTAGAGCTGCCGAACAGGAAAATCTGTTTCGGCAGCACGTCGATAAACCCCAGCATGGTGTCTTCTATAAGAACATCGAAACACTGGGTTTATCGACCAGGCTGACCTTCGCCTTTCTAAGGTCAGCAGGGCTTAAGTCGGAGACCAAGGGATTCATTATGGCCTGCCAAGATGGTGTTATCAACACCTTGGTCTACCGTAGCCGCGTGTGGCGTGTAGAGGTTCCTGATATCAACTGCAGGACCTGCCATCAGGCGCCGGAACCGCTCATGCACTTACTCTCTGCATGCCCCATATATGCGATTTCGGCCTACATCCACCGACATAACGCGGCTTTACGAGTGCTATACTACCATCTAAGGCACTCGTACGGGGTAGACCAGACACCAGTGCTGCCTTATGTCCGCGGAGATATTGAGTTCGTTGTCGAGAACGAGAAATGCCGGATTTACTGGAACTACTCGTTCCCGACTGTCAGGCTAATCCAAGCCAACAAGCCTGACATAGTCCTCCTCGACCATCAATTCAAGGTGATGTATGTTATCGAGTTCTCGGCACCTGCGGAGAAAAACATCACCTTGAAGGAGGATGAGAAACGGACCAAATATCGCGATCTCCGGTACGAGCTCCAAGTGCTGTACCCAGGCTACTCGGTCAAAATGGTCGTCCTTATTATCGGTGTACTCGGAGGGATAAAGCCTACGCTGCTCTCGGAACTGAAGATCATACCGGCCTGCCAAAAACCAGCCGAGTGGCTGGCAGGTCAAATGCAGAAGGCGGTCATTCTGGGTTCTCTCCGTCTGCTTAGGGCACACGATTCTGGTATCTACAGTCACTAACCCTGCGGGATGTGGGGAGTGGCTGTAGTTGATGCGCCGGCGCGACTCCCGTGAGGCGTCGGAGGCCACGGGAGGACTGACCGGCATCGGGAAACCGAAAAAAAAAAATAATAATAATAGTAACACCACATGAAATTACAACCCCCTTTATCCCTGAAGGTCTGGAATGACCTTGTGTGGGAGAGGGCTACACATTTAGAGACAATGGACACACACCCAATATCCGAGTATACTACGATGAATCTCTCTCACAGAAAAATTCCAGTTCCTCGACCGGGAATCGAACCCGGGACCCCGAAGTTTCGAGGCAAATACGTTACCCCTAGACCACAGAGCCACAATTGTTTCACATAACTAACCTTGGTAAATCGTATTTTATTCTACTAGACGTTTTGTAGAATTTGTGAAAAAATCAAACTCAGTAAAAAATACATAATGGTCGACTGTTTTCACAGCACAGTTACAAATGATATTATTCCATGGCCTCTGGGCATGTGTAAGGTACTTGTCATCTCTAAAAATGGAGTGTAAAATACCTACATATTAAAATATAGTAAAAAAATATAGTAAAAAATAAACGTTTCACCACCTTTAATAGCTCAAATTTAATTTAAAAGAATAATTTAGGCTATTTTTTATCTATTTCTTATTATTTCATAACTATGTTATTTCGTAATTAAAATTAAAATATCAGACATATGCCATTAGTTTTTAATATTATTTAGCTGAGAAATTTTCTTATCAATTCACTCACGTGCTTGAATTATTATTTGAAAATTTTTTCTCGTTCTCGAATGTTGTACGAAAATTTGAGACCTCGTAAAACTTTTCGGATATAATTCAAGCACTAGGAAGATTATTAGTGAAAATAACCAAAATAAAAAAACACATATTCCATGTGAAGCTACAAATTGGTTCTATAATTGCAATAAGATATGTGAATTCATTTGTATCAACAAGAGCCTGACAGCAGAGGCGAATTAAAAAAAAATTAACAGGCGTGCACAATAAAATCAACTCATAGGAAGTGGAGGCAAATCCAGAAGCCAGCTCGGGAGGATCTCCCCAGAATTTTTTTACAACGTGTATAATACTGTAACAGTTAATATTTTTGTTCCTTTTTTATTCAATAAAAACATGCTAAAAGCTAGTGAGTATTAATTAGAAAGAACAAAAGTAAAGCAAATTAGTTCTTGCAAATTTCAACTGAAATTTTCGTGCATGTTCCTTTGAAAACATCTCTAGAACCTCTGCTGAACTATTTTAACATCTATACTGACAATCAGCAAACTCAGACTATATAATTTTTACCGGCCCATGGTTGATCTCAAGTGGGTCTTAATCCTCCTTAACCACTGATTTGCGTTTTATGTCTTTCGATGGTAAAGATGGAGGTAGCGATGATGAAATACTAGAAAAAAAATCATATAATTTATAGACATCATACATTATTTAATGCTTTTTTAAGAAGCGCTGGTACTTATTGCTAATATATCGTACTATGTTCAACTAATCACAAAGAGGTGAAGGTACTTCCTTGATTTTTCTTTCCATCATCTAAAAAGTGCTGTCTATCATTAAAATAATCTGAATTCTCAAAATTGGAATTAAATAACCCTGCATACAAATCTCAACATTAACAGCTTTAAGAAAATAATAAAATAATAACTCATTAAGCTTGTGACGCTAGTCTGCAATCTAGAGTGCACCAATTATGAGTTTTTTTGGCGAATTACTAAATCATTTTAGAATATAAATAAGTAATTGACCTAGGGGAACATTTACCTGTCTTGAACTATTTTTAGGGACTATTGGTGAACTTTGTGTACTGGGTAATTCTTTCTGAACGTAGTTCAGCCAGGGAGTGTAATCTTCCATGTTAAACTCACAAACACTATCGCATACAAAATATTCTTGGTATTAAAATCATATACTAGCAAATTGCAATTAAATGTAGAAATGCAACCTCGAAGCAATTTTTCAATCAAATAAAGGAGAGCACGTACCCACGTGTCTCACTCTGAATCCGCCACTGCTTGACAGTTTCAGCATATTGTCAATGAAATTATTGAAAGGTATTGGCCCAAATTCCTGAATTGATTGGTCTTAACTGTCTTATTGTTTTTAGACGAGGTTGATGGTCATGTATGGTTCTTTTGAACATACCCCATGTGTGTTCAATGAGAATGAGGTCTGGTGACATCAGTGGGAGTAGAAGTGCCGAAATCTCAAGGTTTTGCAATGTATTGGTAACGATTTTTGCACGATGAGGAAGGGCATTATCCTTCAAGAAAGAAGATGAGCCACTTCTGTGAATACCTATGAATCCGCACACTCCATTGTCATTGTTTAGTACATCTGCTTGGTTTCTTGAGGTACAGTATCTCTCTAGCAATGTTCTGATAAGCAAGCAATATCAATATTTTTGGTTGCTAGCAATATTTCCAAGTGATCAATTTTGTTTTTCAAACTTTGAATATTTTGATGTAAAACTCTGATTTTACGATTTTGGACTATATGATTTCTTACATCCCATAAAGCTATACCTCTCGTTATTTGTTATTCTGTACCTAAAATCTCCCTGAGCTATGGGCAACCAATAATACTTGTCTGTACTCTATTGCGCAAGGTGCTATCGTCACCCTTCCGGTGTTGTATTTTGTTGTTCATATGTTGAATACGGCAGCTATCAGACTGAGAACAATTTCAATAAGGATATAAAGAGGGATATAAAGAATCTGTTCTGAAATTTAAGTTGCCCTGTTTTGGACGCAGTGTAGAATACGTTAGTGTTGTACTAGAAGGAAATTTTAATGGAAACACGATATAATTGCGACCTTTGGCTGGTTTGTAATAAACACTTACTTAAAATGCCAAAATATAAATATTTTAGTTAAGGAATTTCGTATCAACAATCTCTTAATGTAGTTTTATTAGTCGGTTTGGATAAAATTAGTAAAGAAAACCTCAAATTCTCATTTAGTCGACGTTTCGACAAAATTTATTGTCTTCCTCAGGACTAATGAGGTCTTTGGTGTTCAGTCAACATAATCATAATCGTCAAATAAATAAATAACGTCGCTTATAATAAAAGGATTCTTGGTTCGAACAATGATCATTGGGCAATAAATTAATGGTTTTTAACTAGTTTCAATGCAGATCGATATGAAAAGAGTGTAATGGCAAAACAGAAATATTGGTTCATTTCTGTAAGTTCCAAGTCTATGCCTACTGTTATGTGCCGATGGTAGCTGGTAACTGTGTAATTGTTTTGATTTTATGACAAGGGAATATCAACCCCATTTTGTTTAGTTTAATTTTGATAACGGTAACCTTAACCTCGTATGTCACCACATATGCTGTGAACTTTCAGTGTGGCCACCTTCAAGTTATTTTAAACCGTGCCTTAATCACTGTTATATAGTCTGTGAATAAGGGTTCTGTCTTTAGTATGTATTTTAATTAATATTTGTGGCACAGTTATCGTAATGTAATGTAAATAGTTTTATTATATGTGTTATTCTCTTTGTTGAAAGTTGTAGGAATATAGCCTGTTTCATAGTTGTTAAATTTTATATTTTACTTTAAAGCACCACCTTATAATGAGAACGAATAATTCATGGTAAGTTAAAGTTAAAGTAGAATAACTAATTTATTGTATTTAAATTTATAGTTCTGAGCTAGTTTTATTTGGTCGTGACACTTATTAACTTATCCGGGCTAAGTTGTATCTCAACATGCTACATCCCCACGTCCAGTAGTTTTGTGATCACATACCTACTCTACAAAGTAGGGGTATGAGGATAAAAACAGATTTTGATTTGGACGCTATTTAGAATCTAATAGTCCTTTTATTTTCCTTTTCTGTAAGTCTATTTTTCTCAAATAAACTGGACAGTTTACATCAAATACAGTGTGGTTTATTGATAAATTTAATTTAAGTTTTTCATTTGCAGCTATACAGATAAAACATTTATATTGTTCACGCACGATTGTGTATCTTCCGTTTTATGGTTCATTTTGACCCATTTTAGGAACTTTTTTTCTCGCTTGCGTTCACTTACTTTGTGATCATAATCACCATATTTATAACACCTGAACACTGGTATATGTTCAAATACTCGACAAATGAACCAACCTATACTTAACTTTCTATGTTTTAATATTAACTGCAGATCACATTCAGCAATAGCCATTTAACTCTTTCACTCATGATGTCCTAAATTCATGATATAGGTTTTTTAAATTTCTTTATGAACAGGTAATTATTTCATCCGGTTTTTGTTTACTGAGTCCTATTCAGAGTCCTATTTCTTGATATTTTAGCTGTTAACTGTGAATTTTTCAGCCATCTACATGTTAGTAAAAGAATTATATAAAAGTATTCAGGTTAAAAAAATGGAGAATTTTAGTCATATGTTTCAGCTCTCTGGTGTATACCATTTTGCAACCTTTTGGCGTGGATTTCATTTGTTGAAAAAATTGTTTTGTGTTCCTAAAAGTGTGTTCTACTTACTATATAAAAAAATACAGATATTATCCTTACTATTTTGCCATTAGATGCGTTCTTTCTAACTGAGATCTCAGTTAATCTAAGTAGTTTTACAGTTACGGAGGCTACATCAAATGAAGTTATGCTTTGCATAAATTGCAGAGTAACCGTAAAACAACTTAAATTAACTGAGATCTCAGTTAAAAAGAACGCGCCTATTATAAACATTTACATCTGTGTGATAAATTTAGTACACTGTGCGATAGTGACATTGCACATGTGGTAAACACAACCTCACTTTATTTTATTTTTTTATATAAATTTTGTAATTTTTATAGTATTACTGCTAGAAATTGCTTCAAGAAGACCTCTAAATGATCAGGAATTAATAGCGATTTTAGAAAACTATTTGTTGACATAGAATGTCTAAGTGGAGATGAAGATGACTTGGGTTGGGGCAGTAATTTAGTGGCATCTGGGGGTAAACTGTATAAATACGAAACCGTTATAAGATTGCTAAAGTATTTATTTGAATGTAGGTTAAGAGGACGAGAAACAAAAGTGCCCAGTATGATCCACGGGAAAATTTGCCAGAGAAGTTGAAGTCGGAAGGATTTTGATTCAGGAGAGCCCGTTTTTTAAAATATCATAGTAGGCAATAACATTAATTTTGTTGTTAGTTAATTATTTCCTTGTGCAGTAGAAATACTTGAAAAATATCAATATGTTGTTTGTTTTATCACATTTGTGTCCTAAGGTTGTTATTCCCCGTATACCGATGGCTCATGGCGTACTAAATTTAGCACAATTTGTAGCCCAAAAATAGGCTCTCACAAAAATCATTAAAAAATCCTGCAATTAAAGCTATCGCTTCTAGCCTATAGATATCGCAAAAACAAATGTCGATGATACACTTTTCGTTCTATAGAGATTGTAAAGTGATCTGCTTTATTGTGAAAAGTTCACCTTGTCAATGTAACTGACAAGACGCAATTCTGGAGAAATCTGTTTTAAAAAAATTTATGATTTTGGGCTCTATGGAGCTGCGATGACTTTCGCCCTATAGGCATTCTAAAGCAATGTAAGGACTATTATACCTCTAAGGTGCGGTTTTACAATCATAAATTAACCATAAGTTAGAGGTTTGTAACGGCCCGGGTTTGTCGCCCCGTCATTTTTAAAATAGTTAAACCAAGATAAAAGAAAAACGAAATTTAGTATACAAATACATTTATTCAAAACAAATTTAGGACTCTTTATCTCCGTGCGAGGAAGCGAATCATTAAATAGAACAGTTTTCAAATTGTACTTAAAACTAAACAAATTCGTAAACAGTTGGCAATCGCCAATTTAACTAATAGTTATCATCCAGGTATACTCAAGGCGCCTGTATACTGTTAGGCGCCACTCTCTTTTTAAAATATGATTTCACTAATATCCTGGCTAACCGAAGCCAACTGTTACCGTTAAAAAAAGGAAAAAAACTAATACGGATAACCAATTAAAACCGCCTCTCAAGACGTTTGTCCTTAATTTCGAAAAAGTCAAATATATGTTATACTTAAGGTTCAGAAACGTTGACAGATTTGCAAATCTTTAATGCAAAATTATTTGTTGCACACTAGCGAGCACTTCCAGCACACACTGGTGGACGTCGCAGTGTTGCTAGGTACTTAGTTTTATAATTTAGGAAAGCTGACTTTACCAGTGATTGTTCACAACTCTAATATATTTTAGTTTCTTACTCACACAGCTACTAACACACTTGGCAATCACCTTCGTGGCTGCTGCACTAGGCAATACTTATCGTCGGTTCAAATAAAATCTCAACGACATACTCGTACTCACAAACAACTGTAAAAATCCAGGTCACGTATCATTTCTCGCCCGTGGCTCATCATTGACTCTTACATACAAAAGGTAAGGTAACACACCAAATCAAGGCAACGCCACCGATCCACTTTAGTCCGCGGCTCAGCATTGTCTGTTTCGCGCTCAAAACACTACACGAAAACATCGTCCAATCAGCGCGCGCACCAGTTTAAGCGTTCTAGGTACAATACAACTCTCACAATAGCGCCACGATACAGGGTAATACAATAATGTTTAACGAAGTTATTTTATTCCAATCTGGAATTTATTGTATAACTCGAACCATTCTATTTAATTTATAACGATTGTGGTTCAAATTATTCATTTCACAAAACGAACCGTTACAGGTTAACTAGCACTATATTTTCATAAAAATCTATAAAATTCGAATACAAACCACTTCAACTAAAAATTAACTTATATATAACATATTTCTTGCTGTAACCACTGCTAAAATGTAAAATTGAAAAAATTCGAAATCTAAAAATGCGAGTTTACCTAACCCACGATTGAAAAACTGAGTCTAAGCAATTTCGGATCGACAGGCCGCAGTTTTTAAACTAAACACTACAGGTAATAAAACACCCTGTATCCCTGAGAGTCTTCATCAAGGTACATTGTGCGGGAGAGGGCTTTTCATTTAAAGACAATGTTCCAGTATGCTGGGATTAATTTCTGGTTTAGAAAAATCATATCTCTTCGACAGGAGATCGAACCCGGGTCTCCAGAATGAGGGGCAAGTATCGAACCACTTGACCATGAAGCCACTATTTCCGAGAAACTAAATTTTCAAAGATTTTCAAATTTTTCACCATCGCGACCTTGCTACGAATATATGACTGACTTTCATGCTATAGGATCTTTAAAGCGATGTGAGGATGATTATAACTTTAGGTCATTTCGGACCGACAAACAGTATCTATAGAACTTTGGAATTTTCAAAATTTTACCTCCAATTTATATTTGTAAGCCGTACAGACTCTGCTACAGCTTTATCGTCGCATTTGCACTATACACTGGTTGTAAAGGGATGCAAGAATGATAAGATCCTTAACTCAAATGAGATCGACAATCCGTTAATTTCAAGAAAATAATTTTCAAATACGACTAATTAAGTTTCGTTGGTAGAAAAGTTCATATACGTGTTGTTGAAAGGATGAACGTTGCAAGTGTCTCGTGTTCGGTTCATTATTACCGAGGTGTTTTAATAAAACGACATTATTTAATTTTTCATTGAAGAAACAAATTCCAATTTTATTGTTAAGTTGTAAACTTACTATTTTCATTTACTTGTAGGTACCTATTTGTTTCTATTCTACCAAACATACTTTTATAATAGGTTTTTCAAAACTTATTTCCGTTTAGTTCCGTGTGTGTGGAGGTGGCGCACGTTGCTAACTTCACATTCATGCAGGCGTGTGCGCATATTGTTGACAGTTTTATATATATATATATATATATATATATATATATATATATATATATATATATATATATATGGTTTTGTATTTTATACAGGATGTTTACGAACTTGGGAATTTATTTTTAATGGGAGGTAAGACTTAGTAAAAGAAGTCGATTGCTAAAAATTTACCTTAGTGAAAGTTTCTTAGAAGTGACAGATACAAAAAAACCTTTTAGAAAATACACCAAATTGTTTGAGAATCACTGACGTATTGAATTCAGTGTAGCAATATGCGAAAGTTATGGCAGGGTTGCCAAATTTTATCTCAAAAGCCCATTATTCAGCGACAAATTTCTTTTTTCTAATCGCAGATAATAATATCAGATAAATACCATAACATCTAACTCTGCCACCGATCAAAATGAAGTCACTTATAAAATTAAATTTTTTACTTGAAAATTAAACATCTTGTGAGTGCCAGAAAAGCATGACATAGTAACCCATGGACTTAATTGTTTTAAATCAATTAGAACATTGTTAAATATTTACATTACTGTACTCACCGATTTTTCTAATTGTTTTTTATACACCAATTTGGGGTCATAGAACACGAATATGCAAAAAGGTTTGTCGGAAATTAACAGTTTAAAAGAAAATTCATTTTCAAACACTTTGTTATAGCACAATTAATTCACATATGGCCCAAATTTCTTCTTTAACTTATATTACAACTAGTGTTGAGTTCGATGTATACCCAAATATGATAAAAAAAAGACTAATTTCCATCTGAAAAAATACAAATTGTTTCTACTAAGTCACATAAAATGGAATAAACTGTCAACAATAGGCGCACACGCCTGCATGAATGTGAAGTTAGCAACGTGCGCCACCTCCACACACACGGAACTAAACGGAAATAAGTTTTGAAAAACCTATTATAAAAGTATGTTTGGTAGAATAGAAACAAATAGGTACCTAAAAGTAAATGAAAATAGTAAGTTTACAACTTAACAATAAAATTGGAATTTGTTTCTTCAATGAAAAATTAAATAATGTCGTTTTATTAAAACACCTCGGTAATAATGAACCGAACACGAGACACTTGCAACGTTCATCCTTTCAACAACACGTATATGAACTTTTCTACCAACGAAACTTAATTAGTCGTATTTGAAAATTATTTTCTTGAAATTAACGGATTGTCGATCTCATTTGAGTTAAGGATCTTATCATTCTTGCATCCCTTTACAACCAGTGTATAGTGCAAATGCGACGATAAAGCTGTAGCAGAGTCTGTACGGCTTACAAATATAAATTGGAGGTAAAATTTTGAAAATTCCAAAGTTCTATAGATACTGTTTGTCGGTCCGAAATGACCTAAAGTTATAATCATCCTCACATCGCTTTAAAGATCCTATAGCGTGAAAGTCAGTCATATATTCGTAGCAAGGTCGCGATGGTGAAAAATTTGAAAATCTTTGAAAATTTATTTTCTCGGAAATAGTGGCTTCATGGTCAAGTGGTTCGACACTTGCCCCTCATTCTGGAGACCCGGGTTCGATATATATATATATATATATATATATATATATATATATATATATATATATATATATATATATATATATATATATATATATATATATATATATATCCGGGTGTAACAGCATAATTGTATACCCCCTTTAGTTTTGAGGATAATTGATTGAAATTTGGGATATCCTATATACATAATAAACGGCATTTTTTGACATACAGGTGATTTTTTTTCACTTTCTAAATACTTCATTGTTTTCAAAACCACCTTAGTTAGTTACTTCTTAACATTTAATTAGAACAAAATTGTATTTTCTTATTTTCTTTTAGCTGTAATTTTGTTTGTATTTATCGCACATTTTAATTCGACGTATGAATAAATTTTTTATTAATAGTACTAATAAATGATACCACGGTACCAATGGTACCATTCGAAAAAATTGAGTTTTGTCCTAAAAACCATTATGATGAACTTTATTTGCTCATAAATCACGTAATTTAGTATTTTTGACGGGATTTCGATTTTTCTAGCATTACACGGGTCATTTAAAATAAATCGGAATCGTCATGGCACACTTAAATAGAAAACTAAAAAATTATATTATATAAAGTACTGACCTTTAAAATGTCACTTATTTGGTATCGTTGGATACAGAAAATTATGCGGAATTCAAAAAATGCAATAATATACAGGGTATTTCTTTTAAAAATCGAAAGTTAGTATCACTTCCGGCGAAACCGGAAGTGAAAAGAAATCGCTTGTATGTCAAAAAGTGCCACTTATTATGTATATAGCATATCCCAAATTTCAATCAATTATCTTCAAAATAAATGAGAAAAGAGGGGTGTATAATGGTCCATATATATATATATATATATATATATATATATATATATATATATATATATATATATATATATATATATATATATATATATATATATATATATATATATATATATATATATATATATATATATATATATATATATATATATATATATATATATATATATATATATATATATATATTATATTCGTTTTCCGGTATACTCCCGCGTAGGTGATAGGCCCCGAGGGGGGACCGTGGTTGTCTGAACGACGTTTCGGCAAAATCTCATCTGCCATCTTCAGGTTCTAACCGATAACTGCTTACTGCGGCTTCTGGTTACTCGAACTGAAAGATCATTTCAGTTCAGAAGCCGCAGTAAGCAGTTATCGGTTAGAACCCAGATGGCAGATGAGATTCTGCGCGTCGTTCCCCGGTCCCTCCCGGGGCCTATCACCTACGCGGGAGTATACCCGGAGAAAACGAATTTAACATTCACCACCCGCGAAAACCTGAAAAACAACATAATATATATATATATATATATATATATATATATATATATATATATATATATATATATATATATATATATATATATATATATATATATATATATATATATATATATATATATATATATATATATATATATATATATATATATATATATATATATATATATATATATATATATATATATATATATATATATATATATATATATATACCATACATATTCTTATATTTCACTTTATTACCTAACTGGTTCCTCAAAAACTTGCTGAAAGGGTTGCGATCTTTGACTGTAAGCTCCTTCCTGCTGGTAATAGAAAGGTCTTGAGTGTCCTAGTGGTTGAGTGAAGGAAGGATAAAAACTATTTTGACTTTTTTCTTGAATGTCTTGTTCCTCTATATTTGTCGCTCCTGTTTGAGGCTCTAACGGTTCCATATACATATCACTGTCATCTTCTACATTAGATGATTGTGGAGAAACGAGACTTGAATCTGAAAAAAAAAACGGATAGAAGGATGTTGCATAATAATTATAATAAATACGCAAAAAGTAATATCGGAGAATCTTTAATTAAAAATTTGTATTGAAGATAATACTGAACTGTAGTAGGTCTTGTTCATC
Source organism: Rhamnusium bicolor (assembly GCA_029963845.1). Taxonomy (NCBI): domain Eukaryota; kingdom Metazoa; phylum Arthropoda; class Insecta; order Coleoptera; family Cerambycidae; genus Rhamnusium; species Rhamnusium bicolor. Next base: position 210,495 of record JANEYF010004330.1, on the reverse strand, counting down.
TTAAAAGTACCAAGTCAAACACGAAAAGAATTTTGCAAATATGGAAGCAGTATTTTTTTTGGCTTTGGTCATTTGCTAAATAGAAATAAATATTTGAGTTCTTTTATTACTTTCATTTGAAAACTGTTAAAAAAATAGAATCAGTTTCTTGCTACCGCATCGATTTATAGGTGTTATTGAATAGTTTGTTAGTATTTAGTAGATTCTCAAGATTTCATTAACAGGCACCTTCAGAATTTATCCTTAATACGACTGTTGAAACACATATGTTTTTAATTGAGTTTATTCGAATTTAGGATAACATAGTTATATCATTTTACTAAAATTTAAGGTATATTCAAAATAAGGACTCATAAAAGCCGATATTTTAAAGTTTATAGTAAGTATCTGTTTAATAATTGAATTTGTGAAACACCATAAATCACAAAAACCAAACATTGAGAAAATTGAAAGAAACTGCCTAATAAGTTTGGAGGCTTTATTAGCCATTGTGCTAATTTTTAATAGCAACAAAGAAGTCAAAACGTAAACAATTTTGCAATGTTTGATTTAAGTAAAATTAAAAGAAAACCACCATTTTTTTTAAATAACCGACGAATAGGTTTTCTTAAATAAACATATTCGTATTAAAGGAACTTAGAAATAAACATGTATTTTTTATCTTGTAACGAAACCCAAGCATACGGTGAATACTACATTTTATAAACGTAAAAAATATTTTAACAAAAATATTTTTAGTTCTCGTCATCAGCAATCTTAATGAGCTATGCACATTTTTTTCTTTGTCTTTTTAATAAGGTCGGAGTTTAGCAGATTGCTATTTCACCACTCAACCAGAACAGACACACACAGCAACAACCATTCACTCCGACATTTGCCAGATGCAGCTGAGAATCGAACTCAGGAGAGATAGGCACTAGCTGTGTTCTGCTACACAACAACCCTATATAGCCAACTGTACCAACTGTTGTTATTTTTTACAAACGCCACTATCATCTATGCCCTAGCCAGGATCGAACCAGGGATCTCTAGGCCTCAAGCCTAATGTATAAGCACTAAGCCACTGAGCTGACAAGAGACTTTATATGATTCTGTCATCCAGTAATTATTTTTTGTAAACTTTTGAGATTATTCATTTTATTACAAATTGGCAAAGGTAAGCCTATACTTCTGACAAAGGTATAATTTTTTCTTTTGGTGATTGCAGAAGGAAGTATTGGGTTTGTATTTGCTTGTTGTCAAACACGCAAACAGTTGAACATCTCATAGGATTTCACTGAAAACGTATTTATAACTATATAAAGAATAGTATTTCGTCATAAAATTAAAATGACGGAATTGGTAACTTACAGAGTTTCTCAAATAAATGGTTCATTTATAAAAATTTGTGTGTAAATTATAGATATTATCTTAATAAATATTGGGCCGAAGAATAATTGGTTACAAAAATACATAGTATTTTATTGGTATCCAATCATTAGACTCAACATTTCCAGAATTGCTAAAACTATCCCCTGCTCAAAATACAGCAGATTCTGATATTTCCAACTAGTAATATTAAAATTACTTCAGTAAAATCAAGCGTTTTGAAAAAATTTTATTAAATATAGCGACAGAACCAGCAGAAATATCGAAATTTTTTAAAATGCAAATTCAAGCAAATTCTTAGGAACTAGGTAAACTTTGATATTAAAAATTTGTTTCTACACCTTAACGTATTTAAATAACTCTAATATTTGTATTTATAAGTCATTTATAAGGACACTTTCTTTTTTTTTATTAGATCAAGTAAAATAGGTTAATACAGTCGGCGTTCTAAAAACATTAATAAAACTCAAATTGTGGATTGCACAAATCAATATGCCATTAAAAATTTAATATTCAGCAGTAAAAAATCATGGCTAAAATATGACAACAAATATTGCAAGGTTATACTACGAAATAAAAATACAATTTAATTGATTTATAATTCAATATTTATTACAACTTCATAGTATATACCCAACATCCAGAGAGCAAGGACGTACTGAGTAATTTTTGCATGTAATACTATTTTATTTACTTGAATTAGACAAAAAATAATTAATGGATTAGGTATTAGAAAATACTTTGCACTTCATGCACTACTTCTGTCAAACGTTCCACTTACATAAGTTTTTAACTATTACATATGCTGAGGAAGAATTATTGTTTTAAATAAATGTATAAAAAATAAATATTAAAATACGCTACGCAGTTGCAAGTGCAATAAAATAATTTCACATACTTAACATATTATTTCATATTCTTAAACCTTATACAAATATAATAATTGTAGTTTATTTATTTATTTAGCAATACAACCACCCAGACAGAAAATCTCCAATTACAAGGCAGAAACTACAGTATCATTTATGACAAACTTAACTAACAATAACATACCTACATTGTACAATTATGAACATTATTTAAACAGAGTAAAAGAAAAGGGTAACAACAAACATGTGAAGAACTAAAATTAAAGATTTAAGTTAAAACTCAAAATAAACAAGTGCTGTAAAATATTTGTCTTTTTATTACGTTTAAATTATAAACAAATATATCAAGATCATTTATAAAAGAATCATAATTATGAAACATTACATAAAAAAGGGTAAAATAAAAGAACATTTGTTTTAGGAGCAGATAAGTATAAAAATGAAATATGATGTACGGGAAAATTTGGCACATAGAAATTTAAATTACTCAGACGTATTGGGGAGTCAATTAAATAATTTATTAATTCAATAGCTGTTATACGTATAGTTTTTTTTGAAACTTATTTACAATATAAAAAGTGTCGGCTTCTTTAACGGCGATAAAGTTATTTATGTTGCAAATAAGTTTGAAGTAAACTGTACTTCGTATCTGAGATTCCATATTACTGATACATACCCGATTTTTGATCTTACATGGGCATTAAATAAGAGTATGAATGTCTCTGTGTTAATACATTGTTTGCAATTTCAGGTTACAAAACTTTTATAGGTGCTTGCAATGATATTATTTAAGTAGGTAACTATTGTATGTCAGTCTGGAGTCGAAGTAGACTCCCAGATCATTAAATTGATTGCATCTATTTATAATAATATATTCTATACTATAAATATAGTCAAATGGTTCCAGTTTATGAAAACATACAACAGCATTACATTTAATAATGTTTAGATATGTCATTTTTAATGGACCTATCGTTTAATTTGTTAGATCATCTTGAATTACGCAACAGTCCTCAGCTGTATTAATGTAAGAAAATAACTTCAATCATCAGCATAAAATAGAGTTCTACATTGCATATTAATAGTGATGTTTTGGCGCCCTGGTTCAATTTTAATTTTAATTGTAATTACTGCCCATAGGCGACATCGGGCGACACTTCTAGTGCACCTCTTGAGCAAGCAGATTCGCGTTCGAATGATAAAAGAATTTCATTTAATAACTAATCTACCTACCTTGATTTGAACAGTGCATAATAAATAAATGAATTAAGTACCGAAATCCCTTACAATTTAACTAGAGTGAGTGGTGTGAAATCTCTGGAACCTGATTCCTTGTACCCCTATCCCTAACAGGATTCCAGCAGGTAAACTAATAATAGGAAAGAGGTGAGTCCCTTTTGTCATCTTTATTTTATTTAACCACCATACAGTTCACTATTTAAAAACACCGCAATTAACAACAAATCTTTAGTTATTGCGTAAACATTTGTTCCTTCTAGCCAGGATTACTTTGTTAAGTAATGTTATATCATCTGTATATTAGTGAATCAGCTAAAGAATGATTTAGAGACTTACTTCGTTTATTATTTATGCCTATTCAGTCAATAAATATTGTTACCAGTTTATTAAAAAGAAATAAAAAACCGATCTAAGAGTTTTTTTGCGAATCGGTTACCGTTTTTTGTTTTCATTAAAACGTGCCAATACTGCCATTGTTGGTTTTGTAGCTAATAAAATAATATACCTATAAAATAATACCTACCTATCTCTGGTGAATTACGTAAATTATTTCCAAGTGTTATATTTTGAATAATCGTGTATTTATTATATTATATTATAGTACGAATGTACGAAAATATAATAAGTATATCTATAAAATAATTCGTTACAGTTTAGTTGTTGATAAATTCAAATTTATCAGCTGACCATACCTTGGACAGTTGAATGAACCAATCCGCTTTTTGTACATATGTACTAGGAAGTAAAAATAAGTAGTTAATTTTGTTCATTTGTTTACGTTCTCCTACACCTGACCTTTGAAGATTACATTTGTACTGTTTAAAGACTTTTTCATACTAGGTATTAAAATACTACATGCGCGTATATTTGAACCACTTATTAAATTTAATATTTGTTAATATTTTAATTTGATCAATATCATACTTAAAATTTATTGCATTTTGATGTTAGCCGTCTAACATTTCCTTTGTTAGGATTTGTTTTTTATTTTTATTTGGTTTCTGCGGATTTATCGATTTATATATTTTATAGAAAATTTAATATATATATATATACCTACCTACCGGTGATAAATACTACCTAAATACGAATTTTCATTAGTCTGATACTCTACGAAATTTTATTTATAAACAATAAATTAATAAATATTAAGATGTCTAAATCGCCTGATGAATTGAAGTTAGATCGGCTTCGTTCGAAACGGGAAAAGCTTTTCAGACGGGTCCAGCTATGTTATGATGCTGGCGAAGCTTTGAAGGCAGATCATGAAAATTTCCAAAAATTAGAAAATTTTAAAATCCGCTATAGTACATTTTCTAACACCATCGTAGAGTACAGAAATCTTATCGACGAAATAATTATCCTAAAACAACAAATAAAACCGGATGAAACTCCGTCTTATAGTATCCTTGAAGCCTTTGAGGATTTAACCGATCATATTGAGTATATGGCAGCTCAATTTATTAAAACCCCGCCGAATGCGGATAGAAGTCAGAGAAGTGATCAGGCGCGGATTCACATGCTTAAAATTGAACTTGTAAAATTTGACGGATCCGATATTATGTTGTGGCCATTATTTTATGAAAATTTCAAACAGCTAGTACATGTACGAACGGACTTTTCTAATGCAGAGAAGTTGCAATATTTGCTAGGCAGCATATCAGGTAAAGCACTAAAAGTTTGTAGTCATGTCGAAACCATTCCGAATAACTACTCTGTTATATGGAATACTTTAGAAAAAACTTACCAGGATAAGAAATTCTTGTCGAGTGTATATTTAGATAGAATATTAAATTGTCGTAATGTACCTAACCATAACCCTAGTAGTTTACAAGGTTTTTTAGAAAAATTTGATCCGAATGTCAATGCCTTGAAAATTTTAAATATACCTAATCTCGCTGATTTCATGTTATACCATATTGCTTTATCAAAATTGTCCCAAGAGACCATAAATTCTTTCGAGTTAATTCGTAGAAACTCAGAGATACCGTCATATCAAGAGTTGATCGATTTCGTTCGCCAACAAAGTAAAATAATTTCCAAAAGTGAAAAATTTCGGTTTAATAATCCAAATCAGAGCAGCAATGCCAATTACAGTTTAAAAAATAATAAAACTTTTTTGGTAAACCATCCGAATAACCATCATACAAAAAATTGCATCGCCTGTAATAGGGGTGTTCATTTACTAAAAGAGTGTACTGTGTTTAAGAGTGATTCTGTGGAAGAGCGATTTAGAAAGATTAAAGCTAACCATTTATGTATTAATTGTTTTTCAGCCAAACATATGGTTTCGAATTGTCCATCCCAATATCATTGTACCGTTTGTAAAATGAAACATCACACGTTATTACACCGACCTAATAATAATTTAGTTAATAAAATTAACCAGCCTACTGTCTCAATGATACCGGCTAGCACTAGTAATAGTTTGGCGGAGAATCTCCCTGTTTCACGCGCTAACAGTGTTTTCATATCTCAAGATAGTTCAAAAACAATTTTACTGAGTACCGCTATTGTCAAAATAATTGACAAATGGAATAAAGAACAAACTATTCGAGTCATTGTTGATAATGGATCCATGTCAAACTTTTTAACTGTTGATTGTTGCAACAAATTGGGTTTGACATACAGCAAATTAAATACCCACGCTGTTGCAATAGGTGAACTTGAAAAGCCAATTAAAGGCCGCACCTGTGCAACTATTTTTTTCGAATCTAAACCCAAACTTCAAATATCCGTTTGAAGCCTTGATAATTGACAGGATTAGTGGGAAGTTACCCCAGTCCACCCTAGATATTGATTCGTTTACCCATTTAAAATATCTGCCCTTGGCAGACCCCACCTTTAATATTCCCAGCAATATTGATGGGCTTATTGGAGCTTCGCTGTTTGCCGACATACTAGGTACTCATAAAGTAACGGGAACAAAAATTAGTCCAACTGCTATACAAACCACCCTAGGGTACTTAGTTTTAGGCCCTGCCGACTGTAGTAATGCCGTCGATTTAAACCAATCCTTTTGCACTCTTCTAACCTTAGATTCTTTAGTAGAAAAAAATGTTTGAAATCGACAATTATATCCCCCCCATTCCAAACAATGAAGATAACATTTGTGAACAGTTATTCGTCGAAACTGTTAGCCGCGATAGCAATGGGAGATTTACCGTCTCGTTACCCTTTAAGTTAGACCCATCTTATTTAGGTGATTCCTACTCGTTAGCCGAAAAAAGATTATTTGCCTTAGAAAAGCAGTTAGAAAAATTCCCTGACCGTAGACAAACTTATAGTTCAATATTTAAAGATTATCTAGATCAGGGGCATATGTCGTTAGTTCCAAAAGAACAAAGTAATAGCATGTCCTCATATTTTATCCCACACCATTGTGTGTATAAACCGGAGAGTACGTCTACTCCTTGTCGTGTAGTGTTCGATGCAAGTATGAAATCCACCAGTGGCGTATCATTAAATGATATCCTTTATACCGGTCCGAAATTGCAAAATAACGTCTTTACTATCCTATTAAACTTTCGTTTGCACCCCGTAGCAATAAACGCCGATATTAAACAATGTTATAGACAGATTAACGTAGTAGATTGTCATAGGCCATATCAAAGAATATTATGGAGATTTAATGTTAAAGATCCAATTTCTGTCTACGAATTGAACACTGTCACATTTGGTGTCCGTTCTAGCCCCTATTTAAGTTTAAGGACAGTAAAGTTTTTAGCTGAATCTGAACGAGATATATATCCAAAAGCCGTCGAATGTGTAGAACGGGATATGTATATGGATGACGTTATTTCAAGCGTTCCAGACGTTGAAAGTGCGTATGAAACACATAGTCAACTAGTAAACTTATTCCAATCCGGTGGATTTCCCTTGTTAAAATGGGTTTCAAATTCCAGACAATTATTAGACAAAATCCCAAGTCATTTGAAATCAACCAAAATGATTGAATTTGATAAAACTAACCTAAAAATACTTGGTCTACAGTGGAACCCTTACCTTGATAGATTTACGTTTAAATTAAATTTCCAACTAGTTCATTGTACTAAACGAAATTTATTATCTTGCGTTGCTCGGATTTTTGATCCATTAGGTTTTTTGTCGCCCATTACTCTTTTTATCAAATTGTTAATAAAAAAATTATGGAGTCTAAATTTTGATTGGGACCAAGTAGCTCCGGTAGAAATATCCAATGCTTGGACTAAATTCCAAAAGGAATTATATTGTTTAAACGAATTCCAAATACCACGTCATCTTTTTATATTTGAAAAGGTTTCAGTTAGTTTAATCGGTTTTTCCGATGCCAGCATGAATACCTATGCTGTTGTTATTTATGTGCGTACCGCGGATGACTCGGGTAATGTAAACGTGAATTTGCTCTGTTCTCGATCGAAAGTTAGTCCTAATTCTAAAATATCACTTCCTCGCTTGGAATTATGTGCAGCTACGTTGTTAGCTCAACTTTTAGCCCATGTCCAAGAAACCTATAATCGTCGTAAACCAGTCAATGAAATATATGCATTTTGTGACTCTATGATAACCCTTCACTGGATACATTCCACTACTCGAAAATGGAAACCATTTGTTTCGAATCGAGTATCTAAAATTAAAAATTTCTTGTCACCGCCTCACTGGTTTTTTGTACCTACACAAGAAAATGTTTCCGATTGCGCGTCGAGAGGTCTTACCCCTCTAGGCCTAACAAATCACTCGACATGGCTATCCGGTCCCACGTGGTTAAAACTACCCTTGTCGGACTGGCCTGTTAAACCGTTGAATAAAACCCCAAATGTCGATCAGATTAGTTTAGAAGACGAATGTGTCCTATTGTCCGTCCTAAAGCCGGAGATATCACCTTTGTATGGTTTAATTGAATATTTTTCATCTTGGACTAAGTTACTCCACTCTACGATTTATGTTTTGAGATTTGCTCAGATCTTACCCCATAGAAATCGCATAAAAGCTGATTTTGAGAAATCCGAACTAATTTTGATTCGAGCGGTACAACAACGCCACTTTAGCAGCCATTATAAAACCATATTAGAAAATAAACCATTACCCCCTCCTTTACGCAGACTTAATCCATTTATTCATGAAGGAATAATTCGGGTAGGGGGGAAGATTAGCTAACAGTACCCTTTGTTTTGATAAAAGATATCCTATTTTGTTGCCTAAATCTGATCCCTTCGTTACTCTACTTGTAGACTATAATCATAAACTATTCTCCCATACAGGAGCGCATTTATTGCATTCATTATTAAGACAAAATTACTGGATTCTATCCGCCAGAAATATAATACGCCAACGCACCTGGAAGTGCAATTCTTGTTTTCGTATTACTCCTAAACCAACCTATCCAATAATGTCTAATCTACCCATTGAAAGGGTCAGTCAAGCTAAAGCTTTTTTGTCTACCGGGGTGGATTATACAGGCAGTTTTCAAATCACTTTAAGTCGACGTAGAGGTATTAAAGTTCAAAAGGCATATGTTTGCTTATTCATTTGCTTGGCTACTAAAGCGGTACATTTGGAACTCGCTTCTGACCTTTCCACAGACTCATTTTTAGCCGCTTTTAAGCGATTCATATCTAGACGTGGTAACTGTGCCACTTTATTCTCTGACAACGGTACCAACTTTGTCGGAGCTAAAAGAAAACTTGACGAAATCTACGAATTAACTAATTCTCGCGAATATAAGGATGCCTTTCAACGTGAACTTTTTACTCATAAAATAGAATGGAAATTTAACCCCCCCTTCGTCACCCCATTTCGGAGGTATTTGGGAAGCGAATATAAAAAGTGTAAAAACACACTTAACTAGAGTCATTAATATGCAAGTTCTGACGTACGAGGAGTTCAGTACCGTACTCGCGCAAATTGAAGCCCTATTGAACTCTCGGCCATTATGCATTTTAAGTAGCGATCCGAATGATCCGTCCGTGCTCACGCCTGCACATTTTATCTATGGGTCGCCACTAAATTCATTTCCATCGGAAGATCATTCTTTAGAAACACTTAACCATTTGACAAGATACAAACTTTTAGATGCTATCGTGCAACATTACTGGAAAAGATGGCACTTGGAGTATTTACATACTCTACAAACCCGTTTAAAATGGAACACTGATTCCAACCCTGTAGTGGTAGGTACCTTAGTGGTTGTAATGCAGGATAATATTCCGCCTCTAAAATGGCCACTAGCCGTCATTGAAAAGTTGCATCCTGGAAATGACGGTATTGCACGTGTCGCGTCCATCAAAACCAAGAATGGTACGTATATTCGGCCTATCATCAAACTATGTCCGTTACCTACTCAATAATTTTAATTTTTTTTTTTTCTTATTTTGTTTTCCACTTCAATTTTCATTTTTTTCGTAAGACCTTGTAGTGTATTTGTAAAATTATTAACAACACAATCATTAATTAATATTATTATTACCGTATATTTAAGTGTCATATTTTTAGCATTGAATTTAAAATTCAATCCGCGCCCCCCAGGATGTTTTGGCGCCCTGGTTCAATTTTAATTTTAATTGTAATTACTGCCCATAGGCGACATCGGGCGACACTTCTAGTGCACCTCTTGAGCAAGCAGATTCGCGTTCGAATGATAAAAGAATTTCATTTAATAACTAATCTACCTACCTTGATTTGAACAGTGCATAATAAATAAATGAATTAAGTACCGAAATCCCTTACAATTTAACTAGAGTGAGTGGTGTGAAATCTCTGGAACCTGATTCCTTGTACCCCTATCCCTAACAGGATTCCAGCAGGTAAACTAATAATAGGAAAGAGGTGAGTCCCTTTTGTCATCTTTATTTTATTTAACCACCATACAGTTCACTATTTAAAAAACACCGCAATTAACAACAAATCTTTAGTTATTGCGTAAACAAGTGATGTCATTCACAAATATAACAAATAGTAAAGGCCTAAACACAGAGCCTTGAGGGACGCCAGAAATAGCCATAATATTGACAGACATTAAACCACGGTACTGTATATACTGTTTACTCTTATTTAAGTTAGAGCAAAAAAAATTATGAAATCTTTATTAAGTCCTTGCTGGGAAAATTTCTGTAGTAATATATCATTGTCAAGTCTATCAAACGCTCCTCAAAAATCAGTGTAAATGATATCTACCTGGCCTGCCACATCTAAGTTTTCAGCATTATTGTGAAATGCATACTAAAGCTGCAAGTTTATTGGTTCGGTATAAATCCATGTTGATTAATGTGTGTCCGTAAAGTATGGAATAAATTCATTATTTCTTAAACCAAAAATATTTGGAAAAAATCCTCGGATATGTCGATTTTTAATTTCCATTGCGCAGCTTGTCATTTATTTTTTGCTTATGACGTCATCACTGTTTCCGTTATGACGTCAGCGATATTTTTTTTAAATGGAACACCCTATATATTTCTTCATTTCTGGACTCTGAATCAACAGCTGATTCCAGAATTGTATCATACTTAGGGTCTAAAATTGATAAACAAAGTTTTTTAGATGGCCCCATAGAAAATAATCTAATGGGTTGAGGTCCGGTGACCCTGGTGGCCATTCAGTAGGTCCACGTCTACCAATCTATCTGTTTAGAAATATTTGGTTAAGATACCTTTGAACGTCTGTTGCATAATGGGGATTTGCACCATCCTGTTGAGACCACATGTTCTCGTCAACATTTCCAGTATTAATTCTACTGGGGAATAAATTTAATAACGTTGGGATGAGACAGCCCATTAGAAATTGGAGATATACTGGTCCGTTTTCAGTTCCATCGAAAAAATAGGGTCCAATGATTATATTCCTTACAATTCCCGCCTACACATTTACCTTTCGTGGATACTGTGTCTGCTGCTCCCGTATCCATCGAAGTTTTTCCCTTGCCCAATATTTACAATTCTGACGATTCACTTCACCATTTAATTTGAAGTGCATTCATTGGAGAAAATAATATTTTTTAATCAGAAGAGGATCACCAATGCACATATCCATCATTATTTCACAAAATTGTATCCTCCGATCTGGATCATCATCAATTAATTCTTGCACAAGCTGAATCTTAAAGGGATGCCATTTTTCTAATTTTAATACTGTATATACTGACGTATCAGTAACATCATAATCGCGACTAACCTGGCGAACGCTTGTATGTGTATTTCCTTCAGCAGCCAGTAAAATATTTAATTTTGTGTTCTCGTCAACACCTAGGCGACCTATTTTAGGTAAATCTTCCACTATACAAGTCTCTCTATTTTCTTTTTTCAATTTTACTCTGTCGTTAGAATAAATTGACAACAATTATTGAGAAACAACTACTGGGGTAAAGTATTATTAAGTGATTCACTGCCAAAGGCGATAATGATAAAACGAAAAAATTAACAAAAGCTAGTCGACCTCGAAAATTAATAAAAAACGTGTTCATTTCACTCTTTACTTGGTTTTTTTAAATGGCCGTATCTTCCAACATCAATTTTAGGTACATGTTAGGAATCAGCAGAATTCAAAAATGGAGAAATAAACAGGGTGTTCCATTTAAAAAATATCAATGACGTCATAACGAAAACAGTGATGATGTCATGACAAAAAATAAAGGATAAGATGCGGAATTGAAGTTAGAAATCGACGTGTCCGAGGATTTTTTCTAAACATTTTTGTTTTAATGAATTTATTCCATACTTTACGGACACACTGTACATGGCATCACATGATTATAATATAGAGTAGTGCAAAGTTGCACATGATTACAATTAATTACGCGAAAATTCTCAATCAGTTGTTTATTATTCTTATTGAAAATGGAAATGTGTATAGACATCTTGCATATACAGGAATATTTTGAGGACTGAAGCGATAAATTATAGATATCGGTTAATTGTTTAACAAATAAAATTGCATAGTACCTTAAAAGGAAAGCTATTTACGGAGAAAGGATTGAAATCAGTTTTCAAGGTATATAAGGTGTAGGTAGCAAAACAATCCATAATTTTACGCAGATTGTTGATAAAAGTATTATTGATAAATTTTCCGAATTGCTCGTAACATCTCTTTCTTCATTAATATATGCCCAAAAATTATTGTATGCCCAAAAATTATTGGGCTTAGATTTGATTTTGTTCTCCAATAGATTTTATATAATTATTGAAATGTGTAGAATTGATGTTATTTTTTTTATATGCTATTTTTATGCTTTAAAATGATTAGAATCAACAATACTATAATTAATTGTGTTTTAATTTTTGACATGAGCGGGATTTAAATTTTAATTGCATAATTATAGTAATATGTATATAAAACTAAGGTGAATATCTTCTTTGCTTCATGGCAGTTTTCGGCACACCAATTTCAAATACCGAATTTATCGTTAAATAAAATTTATCACAATATTCACGTTGTAAGATAAATCAGTCTGGGCTAAATACTCATACAACTTTAGAAAATTAACCCTCCAAAAATTGAAAAAGTTGTTGGAGGCTATAGAAAATGTGTTTTTTTGGTATTGTTAATGATTATATTAAGTGTACAGTAAGTAATCAATGCACTTGTAAACTTGCGCATATCTAATTAAAATAAGATGTCAAAGATAGTTATAAATAAAATATAATTGTCTATTCATTAGGCAATATTATTATATTATTATCAATTGATTTCGGATTATTGTTTAATTCTCTAAAATGATATCAATAGCTATTAAAAGTCAGTTTTAGATATTTTTCTAAATTTTGCAATATATGCACAAAATTATAAAGTTGTACTAATAGAATGAACGATCTGCGTATTCTCATGTCTGTGTGCTAATTTAACATTCAAATTGTAATATTATTTTTTTAATGAGCTCTGTAAGCAGAATATAATTGAAGCTATTAGTGCAATGGGTTAACTCAGTTTTTGCAAAATTTCTGAACCTCGGTTATAAGAAAGTTTTCACTCATTGTTTGTCGTTTAGTAAGCACAGGAGTGTAGAAGGCGATAGTTTCTCACATATGTATACACTTTATACATTTATAGAGGAGTTAATACAAAATCTTTTAAAAGCTACACTAGTTTAAAGTTATCTGTATCTCGATATGACAAAAATGAGTAAACATATTCTTGCACTAATAGCTCCAATTTAAGCATGAGTTAAAAAATTATTCCCAGTAGAGCTACAGTATTTCGAAGATACATAGGTATTGCTAAAATTACAAAATTTTATTTCCTAATACCTAGTTAAAATAATTTCAATAATAAACTTATCTAAGACAGTGTTTTTCTTTAACATTTATTAAGAGTACCTTTTAGCTATTTTTTTAAATTTTCTAATCTAATCTCTTGACGTAAAGTCACAAGCGCAGAAGTTTAGTTTTCCAGTAACATAGTAACTAACTATATTTTTTTTTAGATAACGAAGAATTATTTATGTTGTAGTAAATTCCGAAAAAGGAAAAGAAAAATTTAGAGAATACCACAAATAACGTTCAGACAATATTTATACATCACATATTTTGAATAAGTATCATAATAATTTGAATTTAAATATAAGATGAAAGCTGCCACGCAGTAGGATTGCAAAATGGATATTTTATTACCCTTCAATGAAACAACGACTCGTAACGCTCTTTCCGATAAATCAAGAAATGAGCATTCTTTAACCGTATTTACGCCTGACAGCAAAACGCACACGTTATTCTTGAATGCATTATTTATGAGAAATATTATAAAAATATGTTATGATCCCTTATGTAATAATTTTTATGCATGTTATTTAACAATTCATGCATGCATGAAATTGACATTACGAGTGTCGTGTAAAAAAAATTTTGGCACATTTTTAACGGTAAAATCAATTTTGTTGAAAATAAGCATGCAAACCATGTTTTACACCAACTTAAATAAGGTGTATAATTCAGTCACTTGATCTTGTTAAACTGAGTGATAGGTGGATAAATAAAAAAAGAGTGCTAGGCAAACAGAAAGGGGCATACAGTTAAAAATAGAAGTGATTTTTTTATATACATTTGATTATGTCTGCGATCTAAACTAATCACTTACGCTAATTTAGTGGAGTAAGAATCGTTAGCAATCATCAAATCGCAAACAAACAAATATCATAGTTCAATATTTCTTTCCACAAATGTTGTTACAAGCAGGTTCCTTCATCCATTAAATACAATCGATTTTATTTGAGCTGTATTTGAAGACTGACCAACTCAGGCAGGAGAGACTCTCTCCTAGAGTCGGATATTCATGGAAAAAATTAAGATATCTCTAAATTTCAAATTACGACAAAATGATCCAGAGTAACGACAAGGACACATAGATTTCAGAAATAAGCAAAGAATTAATAAAATCATAGCTTATTTTTAAGTGCAGGTTAGTTTTTTAACACAATTTTTCAAACAAAACTTTCCGCACAAAATTATTCCTCAACTCAAAAAAGGTATTTTACAAAATTAATGTAACATGAACCGTTTTTAAAAAAATTGCGTTTAAGTCATGACTGATTTTTATAAAAAAAACACAAGAAATATTAGAAATGAGTATCACCGCCGCACCGCACCGAAACAGACGAATTCGTTCATGAAGAGTATTTAGTTGGATGCTTCAAGGATTTCGGTAGACTGGATCCTTATCCCATAGAAGTAGAGAAGTCCCTTGAGAAATAAATATTGATGGCCAATAAAATGTAATTGATATAGGGATGAAAAATCCAAGAACCAGTACTAAGCAGATGGAAGGCAAGGGCTCACGCAAAGTTTTGTATAGAAAACTCTTCATATTCAGCATGTCCAAGCTTTAGAGCCAGGAAATAGTGAAAGAAGTCTTTAGTTCTGCAGCTAGAGTCTGAATATCTTTGGTGACTGAAGAGGCCATCTTCACCAACGGCATTAATAATCATCATAATTATTAGCATTTAAGGTACTAGGAAAATCCACGCTATAAGGCAAAGCTGCAACCTCGATTTAGCATAAATGTGTAGACATGTATAAGTCGACTTGTGGGTATAACTTTTTAAATGATGGGCTTAATGTAGATAATAATTTAGTTTCTTGAAAATTCATTAGCGGGATATTTAGACGATGTGCCACTTATTGTTATACAGCGATTGTGGTTTCAACCAGGAGAATATGAAACAGTTAGTGTATTCTAAGGAAATATATAGTACTCAGTAAATAACAGAAAGGATCAACAAGGTTCAACAATACCCCACTAAAATAATCTATCAAAAACAAAATTTGCAGTACATCGAGCAAGTGACATATGAAAACTTGGTTTCTGTAGTCAACATCATATTAAAGACAACTAAAAAAACTGGCACCTAATCATCATTTCCTTTTATGGGGTTGTGGCTTATTATGCATTTTAGGATATATTAAATTAGCACCTAGTTTTTGATAAACTACTAGCCTTTGAAGTTTGGCAAACTAGGTGTATATTAACCTGTATAGAAACCTACCACCTTATTCTTGCCTAACCGTAACATTTTGTATTGATACTTTTCTCATAATTTTTTTCTTAGATTACTAGATCTTAGAAATACAGATTTGTCATTTAAAAAAAAGCCTATTTTCGAAAAACAATCTTGAGTTTTTAACTTTGTTTACCGTATGTTCTAATTTTGAATCAAAAAAGGAAAGTCATATCCAGTAATGAAAAGCAATCTAGGATAAAATTGTTTAAATGTATTATACACAACTAAAACTGACCCTTGTAGTATTCTAATTGAGGTTTCAAGAACATCAGACTTAGTGTTATTAATTCCTATGAAGTACACTCTACCACATAAGTAACACTTAATTAAACCAATTTTATAGTTGACCTCTTACATCGCAACCCTTTAATTTTTTTAGAGATCGGAAGCCATACTCAGATCAAAAGATGCAGTTTTTCTTTGTCTTAGTTTTCGTACAAATTATCTAAAAATTTTTTACATTAGCAGTTGTATAGGGATCTGGCGAAAACCAAATTGATTTTTACTAAACAGTTTATGCTTATCGAAAAATGTTACAATATTCTGTGCAATATTTTAGAGAAAGCATTTAAGAGATATATTGGTCCATAATTCTCTTCTTTTGATTCTTGGCAAAATTGAAAAATTCCTTATACGTAAGGAAGTCGACTATAATTGAACTTTTATTCATCTCCAAATGATTCCAATTTGGTTGGCATAACACGTATCTATTTATATTTAATGTTTTGTTTGCAGTAAAAGTAAAAAAAGTTAATTTGCCCTGCTGCGACCTGTGCAATACACAAATTATGAGAGGAAATTAAATAATCTAGAAAAAAAAATTGAGAAGCATTTAATGGGTGGGCTCGAACTTTCTCGGAAATCTATAATTCGATGACTAGGTTAATATGGCAAATCTAAAGATCAGAAGCTATAAATGAACGAGTTACAATCTATCGTTAAAAATGCACTTCCTGGACACCCATGTAGATAAATGCAGAGAAATATTCAACCAGGATGCATCGCTACTATAGAGAATTGGTTATAAGAAAGTTTTGAAATTGTCGGATGCTTGCGAAATATCACTGGAATCAGGAAACATCGCGGGGCATCATATGTAATCTAAAAAACATGCGTTTGAAATAAAAAGTTTTTAAATTGCAATTGGGCTCTCATTCCACATTCTTTTAAAACAGAACATCACCCAATTACTATTTGTGTGAATTTTTAACTAGGTACCTTTAATTTGTAAATGAAACAGAAAATAACATTTTATTTTATTCTGCCCCTATTCAACATATTTCTTGATATCACTTTGTACCAGTGAAAAAAATTGTCATTTATTTATTTAATTCCTTAGCATGAAATATTCGAATAAATTTGATAAATGATATCTACTCACGAAAAGAGAGAGTTATATGACATAAAAAATAATTTGTCAGGAACTCTACATATTATATGATTGTTATCTGAAAGTAAAACCGATTTAAGAAAGATACATCCTAATATAAGTCCAAACTCGATCTTAGATAAATTTCCGCATAACCCGAGCAGTGTCACTTTCTCTCATCATAGATTATACAGAGTGAACTAATACTTACTTAATATGCATATAATTCCATTTTTAATGTAATGACATATTGTACTATAATACGATGTGTTTTATCAGATTTAAATAAATAAATAACAAAACAACTGTCATTTCATAATATCTGAAGACGTGATATGCCAGCAAAAGACTTTTATGTGCCTATTTTTATGCAATAGTTGTTTATTGATTATGAAGTTGGCGTTAGATATATAATCGATATTTTGAATGACCGTTTTATCATTACAATTTTTTTTCAACAATAGTAGAAATACGACACTTGTTCACTATAAGATAACCGTTTTAGTGCCTGCCCTTTTTTCGCATCGATTTCCTACATCGGGGCTCCGTGGTATCAGTGCTATTAATACTTAGTAATAAGTATTCTCATATCTATTGCGCTCACTTTGTTTTGACGAACGAGCGGCTTAGGACTGTCTACGGTCTTCCATATCAGCCCTAGCTAATTACTCTATGCATAGAACATGAAATGTATGATTCCCCCCAAGCCCCCTGCCTCTGACGACACCCATTGTACAACCTGAATAAATAGGAACCGTCTAATAATAGACAATGAAAAACTTTATTTTGAACTGCATCCTTACTTTCCCAATTGTTTCTGCGGTTACTGATTGCCTCCTTCAATAATCAAATCATATAATCTAGAGCCAAACAATACATTTCTATAGGAAAATTGATGTACCCTAATTTTCTCTTCTGGGATAGTTAGAGGGTCATCTTACGACAAATTCTTACGCGGGTGCTTGCGCATCATTGTGCGTTTTCCCCTAATGACATCATCACGTATGACGGCCTTCTCCTCTTAAATCTGCTTATATTATCAGAAATTAAGCAAATGAATAATTATGAATCAAATGGTGTTGTTTAATATTAGATAAATACATTATATAATCTACACAATAAAAATATCTTGAGTTTTTATATTATGCTGTCATTAAAAACGCACAATTAGTAATAAATATTTATTTATAACACCAAATAGAGATTTTCAAATAAGAATTTATATTTGTATAACATGGTTAAATTACTAATTGTAAATAAATAAAAAACAACTATTTTCAAAAGTTTGGAAAAACTGTTGTGGTGTGTTTCGAATTGCGAGAAACATTGAGACGAACTTTTGACAATGTGATTTTTCTTGAAAATTTAACTCGACAATTTGCAATTAGTATTTCTCTATCTAGTGTGCAAATGAGTGTAATCAGTTTGGGACACCCAGTAGCGTACACTATTAACTCATTAAATGAAGGATAATATAGGTATGCATTTAAGTATCAGCTCTTTTGCCACTGTTGTTTGGTGGATTCGTATAATATTGAAAATTGATACTCTTTCTGCGAATTGTCATGGACAATATATTCCAAACTGACTTTAGTTTTTACCGTTTTTAAACAGAACCACGTCATGGCTTGTATAAATAAAATGTGATCCTTTGTTACCGATTTTGCTATGAACAATAAAGAGTAAAATTCTGTATGCTTTGGCCATGGTTATGCATGAGCATGATTTCAGTAAAAAACATTCATGTAACTTCTTAGGAACCCGTTACATTCTTTGCCTCACTTGAGGCTTCAACTCTAGCAACTGAAAAACCACTTTTTAATGTTACTCTTAATCTACTTTCACAATTAATTGAGGCTGTCTATTCCCTAAAATCAAACAAATGAAAAACTCAGCAATCTATACAATTCGAAGATATGTGAAAGCGATGAGAGGGATAAATATGATAAAAGTGTCAACTTTGATTGAGGATTTGATGTGAATTTGTTGACCGATGACATTCGACTGAGTAGATTTTCAGATGATTGCAGGTTTAAGATATAGACTAGGCTAAGTTCATGAAATCCCCATCCTAAAGGGAATGGTTCAAACATGGGGTGGAGAGACATATACTTCAATAGGATGGTCTGACTTATTTATTGTTGAGAGAACGATGACAACTCAAGTTACAATATTATAAACAATATTATTATTCAATTTCATGGTGCCATCGGTGAGAACTTTTTTTTTGAATGATAAGCTGTCCTCATCGTGCATGAATCGTTACCAATGCACTGCAGAACCTTGGAATTGCGGCACTTCTACTCCCAACGAGGTTACCACACCACAATCCCATTGACCATATGTGGGATATGTTCGAAAGAACCATACGTGACCATCAACCTCATCCACAAGTAATAAGAAGGTTGATATAGATGCAAGGTTGAGAGGAAGCCGGGAAATTTTTAAAACACGGAGTGCGCCATTTAAAATAAAAGAGTTAGAATGAAGATGATGATAAAATGGCGTCCATATAAACAATTTGTTTTAAAATTAATGTTTTAGTCTACAACTGAGATCAGTTTTTAAGTAATTTGTGAAATTATTTCTTGATCATAGTTTGGGTTATTATACATAACCCAAATTTTAACGATAAAATATAATTTTGTAGGATCTGTACAGTTCAGCTTAAATTATAAAGAATGAATATAATACCATTGCATAAGTATAGAAGATAAGTGATATTTAATTTTTTATCTGTTTCCCATTTTAAATTTAGTTTTGGTTTCGCTTTAATAGTTGTAAGAAATGTTTTAAAAATTTAAGTAATTTATGGGTAAATGGGAATTATTGTGGTTTTTATCTATATATTTTTTTCAATTTGCAATGTAGGTCTAATAATTTATGACATAAGTGTAAGACGAATTACGTTTATATAGAGCCAGAATACACCACAAAATTTCATAATATTTTTCGAAATACTAAAAAAAAAGGCAGCATGTTCTTAGATATAGCTACCATAGTAATTTATCTGTTTTGTAAAATTAATCAATACTTCTTTTTTAGAAACAGGCTCGACAAGTCTTTATTATAACATTTATTTATATTTCAAATAATTTTTGTGTAAAATAGACACACACAGTACGAAATATATAGGATTTCACTAGTAAGAAAAGCAGGTGCCACTCCACCCTTAGTAATAGTAGTAATTAAGGGAGGATGGCGCCTGGCCTCAGACGGGTCCTTTGTATTAACTCCCTATCGTCCAATCAACCATCAACGACACTTGCTACCGCGTGAAACCTCTTCGACCTCATAATGAAAATCAGCGAGCTCACCTCTTCCCTTGGAAGTTTCCCAGCGCCGAGGGTCTTATGTCTCAGCCACTCGAACGCCTTACACTGCGTCAAAAAGTGATAAGCTATTTCTTCGCCTCTCTCGTACCTTGGGCAGGTGTCTTCCTCTACACTTCGTATCAACAGGTGTCTCCTAGATTGCAGTGACCTGCCGACATTACGATCAGTCGATCATAGTCTTCTTGCTCTGGCTGAGTAACCAGGTCGATTTGGCCCTATAATATAAAGTCCTGAGCTTCTCTGCAGACACTACTTATCCTTTAATGATCGCTGATGTCCCGTGAGTCCACTCTTGGACAGCCGTCGTGACCTGCCTCCTGGTGATGTCTAACATAAGCTCCAGTTCGAGACAGGACTCCTCGGCTACGAGTCCAGCTAAATGGTCAGCCTTCTCCTTTCCTGGAATCCCACTACGTTTCGGAACCCACAAAGTTTTATCTCTTTGTGCCTAGCTAACTCTTCCAAAACAATTTCCTACCTCGCTCTAGGAGGGCAAATCGTCTTCAGAACTGCTTGGCTGTCGGTGCAAATACATACACTTCGGTCCATACTATTTTTAACCTCTTCCTTGCTTGCCATTGCTAGAATCGCAAAAACCTCTGTCTGGAAGACCGTGGTACTGGTGCTGGTACGACTGTCATAATTTCAGAGCAAAGCTCTCCAGCACTCCTTTGCCCATTAAGTATACTCCCGCCCCTCGAATTGTCTATATAGCACACCACAGAGTTAAGCGAGAAGTTTATTCTGCTTTCCTTCCACTCTTCTCTACTCAGAAGAGTGAGAGTGTATCTCTTCTTCAACCTTAGCTGATCTTTCGCTTCTGTTACCTAAAAGACCGAAATCCAGCGATTGCCACATGAATATTCAACTTCGCCAATTCCTTACATTATTAGATGAGCATCTCTCATTATCCACGAGAAAAGCACAGGTAGGCTCATCATGATCTAGTAACTGTAGGCGTAGTTCTTATCGCGCCTGTAAACCTCAGACAGGCGAGTGTTTGAATCTTCCCTAGCCTTCGAGATATGGTAATTCGTTCCACACACGATCTCCAGATGTTGCTGTCGACTTATCAATAATTGCTTCGACATGCATTCCCCATGACAGTTTTAGTCCACCCGTATGTTGGAGCAAGATCCATTGCTTATTTAGAAACTCTATTGTCTTTTCCGTATCTCTGAGGTATATATAAATTGTCATTGGTAGTATAGTGACGGTCGAGACTAAAATAGTTCTGCGGGTATTTTGAGACTAAAAGCTGATACGTATAGAGATTGAAATTTGATATTTTATAGATACTGTATGCAGTCGTTCAAAAATCGGTTTTTATAAAGCGGTAATAATAAAATTTTTTGGAATTTCTTCTGGATTAAATTAAATTTCACGTTTTCTTTTACAGAAAAACGGCTATAGGCTTTGGTAGTATATTAATAAGTGCTTTGGCTGTTTGTTTTATCATGAAATATCAACAGTTTTGTGCAAAGACCCAAGATGATTATACAAAATATCTATGAAATATAAGCTTCCAATTTGTGTAAATTTCACTTCTTCGTCTCAGGATAATCCCAGGGTATATATTTCAAAGCGTTGAGCGTCCTAATATAATTATTATTATATTGTTGTTTCCCTCAATTCTGATCCAGTTACTGAAATTGTTAATTAAGACTTAATCCAATTATCAGTGGTAATATAATAAGTGCATTGAAAATTACTGATAATTTGGGAAATCTGCAGGAATGCAGTTTAAAGCTTTTCGCAACTTAACGTGCATAAATGCAGATTTCCCAAAGATTATCTATATTTTTTAGTGCATGAATTTTATTTTATCAGAAAATTTCATGATCCACAAAATATTTTTAAGATGTCACGATGGCAGTTTAAAATAATTATGTTACCAATTGTAAAATTTTGTAATAATGCTTAAATAAATATTAAAGTTTTTGAATATTGAAATATTATTTTATACACCTAAAAGACACTTATTACCTACCTAACATGAATAAGCTTGACAAGATATGTCAAAAGTGACATCGGTAGTTTTTAATAATTTGCATTAGTGCAAAATTATCGCTGTAATTCGACGTTGATTGGTCGGTAAATTCAAAATAGAGATGCATGATTTATTGGTCAACAATTCAAATTTCACAGGTGAATGAAATTTTCAGAATAATTAAGTAATACTGCGGAACAAATGAAAATAATATATTTTAATAGTTATTTGCGCAATAAGGTAACAATTTTCAGAAGAATTTTCAATTAAGAAGTGAGCCGTCTTCTTCGATAACCTCGTATGCACAGTAATCAACATAAATATCAGGAGAAGTTCTGGCTTCATAACTACTCACTGATTTGCAGTCAGAAACATCTGTTAATATGCCGTCATGTGGTCATTTTCTAGTCTGAACAATCAATAAATAAATTTCTGTTCTATGTTGAAAAGTGTTTCTATGTAAGAAAGTGTTGCCATGTCGAAAATTACCAGTTTTCTAAATGAAAGGCATGCAGAAATATAGTACATTTTCGTCAAGTACTCGAAAAAAGTATTTTCTAACTGTTGGAAAGATTTTTTTCATTAAAATTTTAAGTCTTGTATAGAAATGCAAGTTTTAAATAAAAAGAAAACTCCATTTTATATTAAGTCAGGAAAACAGTCTTTGAATATAGGTACTGAATACTGCCATCTTTGTTTAAATAAAATTAGTTTTGACTCTAAGCTAATTTACATAATTACAATAAGTTAATTTACCAGAATTTTTTTTTAATTGTGTTTTTCTAAATCTTTATGGTCTTCCAAATAATACAAATTATAGTGTTTCTTCAATATTACAAGAACTGTAGATATAAAGGAGAAAACATCCATTCAAATATTAACCTTGGCATAAAAAAATCACTAGAAATTGTGAAAAAGATTATTAGGAAGGTTTAATAATAAAGTAGAAGATAGCACACTTGAGCACACGCCTTGCCTGCGTAATTGTTGGTTTTAAGTGATATAATTGTAATTAGTTTTCGTATTGTTTAAAAGTTGCTTCCTCTGTGTTTACCTTCGTTTTGTTAAGTTTAAAGTGGTGTTAGGAAACTTTGTCTAGGCCGATGGCTTTCTGAGGAAACAAATTTCACTAAACTAATTTTTTGTAGGTAAATGTTGAGTCATGGTTTCTTGTTTAAACGCACAATAATAATGGAATCCACTTCTTCCACATTTGTTTTTTAAAGTATACAGGGTGGGGAAAAAACTGAACAACGGCTGTAACAGTAAATATTATCTATTTAAAAAATATCCTAAATAAAAGTTGCAACGCATAGGGTAGTCCAGTTTCCGAGGCACAAACTTCAGGAATGTGTAGAGTATGTAAAAATAGTAGGAGTTTCTTCTATGAAAATAATTCGAAAAATGTACCATAACTTGTAGCGGTCCATTTTTTGAGATCGACAATTTGGACCACATTCCGTATAAATTATATGGATATCATTTGAATTATAAGCTGAATTTCAAATTCGAATAAAACAACTTTAATAAACTTTATTGTACAATTTAATGCGACGCTACTGTGCGGTCGGACAGAAATGGGCACGGCTAGGCTCCGTCGCGCATACGGAAAAAATATTGAGTGTGCTTTTTTAGCTGGAGAAAGGCAGAACGATGCCGGCTAGCAGAACGGCTAGAACAAGGCAGGCCATCGAGTGAACAAGATTAAAGTCGCTGTGTGTAAAATGCTGCTGATCTGAAATTGATTTTTGAATTGTTAGATTTGTGAGTTAGTAAATTGCACAACAAGTGATGCTAATTTATTGAAACGGCCAAGGCTATAAGCTGAGCTCAGGAGGAATGAGTAAAGTTTCATTATATTGACGTCTCGACGACACAAGAGATATATAAATTCTACAAATATAACTTCGAACCATAGGTACTTAGGCACGACCCATTAAATTATAAGACTTTGAGTGCAACTCAAATGAACAATGAATTTTTATAAGATTTGCAAATCCGCCCAGTGCATTTAAACTGAATTCGTTTAACGTATTTTACATGTATTGACCGTTAATTATCGTTGACTGTTTGAATAACTACATAATATTTTCCATCTTTTAAAGGTAGTCAATTGTTTGTAAGTTACGGAGAATTATTGTATATTTTAAATTTTAAAAAAGATGATGGACTCAATAATAACTAATTAATTGCATTGACATTTTTGTGTGATTTGATTTGGTGATTGCTGTACATGTCTTTGTTTTTTTTTATTCATTTAATCTTAAGTTTTATTTCATTTATCTGGTTAACTACTGTGCTTCCTTGCCCAGAGAAGAGAGTCGTAAATGTTGCTTATTTTGAATAAACGTATTTTGCTATTAGATTTTTGTTTCATTCAATAAAATTTTATTTAACTATTTTAATGATGGGGTGATCCTCGTTATAAACTTGGATACAGAGTGTAGAGGTTTCATTAAAAAAAAGTATATAGTTTAATACCTAAGAGGAAACAAAAGCTATCATTTTAAAATTTGGAATACGCCTTTCTTTGTAAAGCTGCATAGTCAAATAAAGGACAACTGTGAAACGGTTTTTGTTGTAACTGTTTCTTTTCAGATTAGTGCGATTTTAATTGTGTTATTACTTTGTCCTAGTAACTGTGAAAATCATGCTGTTTAATAACAGATACTCATTACTGTTATGAATTATGTGACAGAAATGCTAAGGCAGCAGCAGTTCGTGAGTGTTAACGTTGTCTAAATAGACCTCCAGATTCTCGCGTTTTCATTAGAACACTTATCTGTTTTCGCAACTTTGGCTTGCACGTAAATAATAATGAACCGAACAGAATTCGTAGAAATAATAATCGAAATCGTATTCGTCAAGCTTTTAATAATAATCACAGGCTATGCTCTTGCAGAACAACTCAGCAACTGCAAATACCGAAATCTAAAATATTACGAACGTTAAAAGATGACCACAAACATCTAAAGTTCGTGCAATATTTACACCCTGGGGATGCTGAAAATCGCTTGAATTTTTGCCCGTGGCTTTTAAATTCAGCAGAAGGAAATCTTGATTTTTGCGTGAAATTCTATGGACAGATGAATCGACATTCACTAGAGCAGGAATTCTAAACTATCACAATATTGATGTTTGGGACCACAAAAATTTTCACGAAATTCGACCGCGATCGTTTTAACGTAAATTCAGTGTGAACGTTTGGCTGGGTATTCTTTACGATAACGTTTGTGGTCCACAATTACTACCCCCAAGATTAAACCCGCAATTATTCAATGAATTCCTCACCAATCATCTGCTTAACTATATCGAAGATTTGCTCCCTGATTTGCGATAAGATAGTTGAATACAATTGGATGGTGCACAGGAATGGAGGTCTCCTGCATAAATTACAAGAATTACATAAATTACTACCACATTTTGGTATTTTGCTAAAGTTCTATCTTACAGATAGGACATTCTCAATAAGGGTTAATAATAGCCTGTCAGATCAGTTTGAAATCCGGGCGGGTGTACCGCAAGGCAAAGTGCTGTCTTTAATCTATACCTCGCTGACCTCCACACCCATCTCCTGTCACAAACAATTTCTCATGAAATACAGACTGCTCAACATTCTAAATTTACCATTCAGATGCCACAGCAAAAATAATAGATTATCTTTGTTATTAAAGATATGAAAAGAAAATCAAATAGATTTTGTGTTTCTCTTGTGTCTGTAAATCGATTGGAGTACAAATTGATATACAGTGTGTTTTTTGAAATAGATGCATATATTCAAGTCGGTAAATATTCATATTATCATGTTTTTCGCAAAAATATCTATTTTTTAAAGTCTAAAAACTATCAAGAAGAATAGTGTTGAATACTACCATAAAACAATAATCACGAATATGGTATTTTTCATCGCTTCCGTTTGAAGCCCTTGACTAAATCGTAACTGATACGAGCCGTGGCCATTCGATTTACATCTTACTTTGTCAGTTTTTACTAGACCGAATTTTGTGTTATAACGGTTTGCATATTTGTATCTTTAATTGTATATATCTGTTACAATTTCGAATATTCATGGCGTTTTCTTTATTAAGAACATTAATTTATTATTAAAATTGCCAACTTTGTATGTGACGAAGTGAATTTATCTTTCATGATTTCATTCAGATTGGCAACACTGGAAGTTTATTAAATAGGCGCTGGATATTCCTAGCAATCCTAGCGCCGATATTAGGGGAAAAAATGGTAGGTCAAAATTATTTTAATTTTTGATTTTAAGGACCTACAGATTTGATTATATACGTGTATTTTAAAACACCCTATATTTAAATGGTATATAGTGTGTTTGAAATTTCCTTGTCAAATAATGTTGTATTTTTTATGGAACACATCTTATAGATGTAAGTGTATTTTTTGATATTAAACCCCAACTTGTTTATATTTTTGAAAAGCAATTTTCTCAAGAATTACAAAAATTTAATACTATATAGGGTGTTCCATTAAAAAAAATATAACTTTATTTGACCAGGGAGAATTTGAACATCCTGTATAAATTTTGAATAAACACAATTAATTTTTTTTTGTATCTATTTGCACAGACGTCTTAAGTGGTACACCTGGTACAAGTCAATATAGCGTCCTGAAAAGTGGTGTAATTATAAGACCACTGTGTTGCATTCGATAAATTCATGAGTTGTACATGCAGACTGTAGAGTACCACTATGTCACCAGTAGTGCAATATAATGGGTGGTACAATGTATGTATCGCTGATTGTGAGCAGGATAAATATTCCTTCATCGGAAAATAGAAATTGATGACCAAGTAAAAAGGGTGATGGCTGTCCATCTGGTTATAAAACGAAAAACTACCATATTTGCCACGTTATTTCATTTTGCATCCGTCATTTCATCAACGGTTGGCCTTTTTTTTATTATTTTTTAGTTTTTTTAAGTCGATTCATAATAATTAATTGTTTGTCTATTTATAATTTACGCCTTGTAGTTCTTCTACTAGATAAGTGTCAATGTGGAACATACTCCTCCAAAATAGACGGAACGGTTCTTTGTGGGACACCCATAGTTACAGACTATAACTTTACATATAAACTAATGGTTTTTATTTCACTGATGCCACACTGTAAATATTTCCAAATATTCAAAGTTCGTTGAAAGCAAGCAGATGCCCAGCTCTAATCATCACTTACAACAATCAATAACTTATTAGTATTACATACATACAATTGATTGGCAATATAACTATTTATCGCAATTATTGTTTTTAAATTGATTAGTAATTAAGCAACAGTAATAAAGCTATGTTAATAATATTCATATTAACAATGTTATTATGGTTTTCTAAAATAAAATTTATTTTTATTATGGTTGTCTATAGAAAGTTTATATTATTTATAATAGTATATCAATATGGCATCAATTTTACGTAATAGTAACATAAACGTATTACGTAGACAGTATTATGCCCTGCAATTATTAATCATTAACAATTGTTTTTTTGTTATTATATTATTTCGCCCTGTATTTTACATAAAATATAACTTAAGAAAGCCTTGAATATTGAATTGTATAATTTATTTTTTGGTCTAAAATTGAAAATAACACTTTCTTAAATAATTAAGTAAAAGTGCTATCTTGAATCATTTACACATTAATTTATTTTAATTTGAAACATTAATTTATGTTAATTATCTAATCTCATTGCTTTTCTAATGTTTGCAAATATTTTATGTTTACTAATTTGTTGTTAATATCTCAAGTCGCCGAAGTAATCGCTAGAAATTTAGGAAATGTTTGAGGCAGGGATGTGGGGACCAACACTTTATTATGAAAATCTATTTATATAAAAATAAAAATAATAAAAATTAAAAAAAGTAATTAAATATATGTTTATTGCGTCAATAAAGGTACAGCACAAAGGGTAGAAATTTGGCAGAGCCATTCTTCTATTCCGCCCATAAATAATAAATATAATTCACAATAATTATTATTTTACATAATTATTATCTTGGATATTGACAGGACATTCTGCTCGTCATTGTAATAACTGTTCATTTTTTTTACACTAGGACCATGATTGCTAAGATTAGATACGTATAAGTGTTACCTATTCGATAAATCACACAACTAAGAAGGGAGGTGGTTTTCAAAAGTTGGTAATTAATAACAAAACCGTCGAAAATTTCATTCGTTAGTCTTCAAATTTTCTAATCCATTGATTAGTAATAATTCCCTTTCCTCGTTTTTATACATTAGTTTTTTTAGTATTTTTGCGACTGTTTATTATAAACAGTATTCTTTTACTATACAAGATGTCCCCAAAGTTAATTTGTTAAATGTCGAAAATCCATAAAACACTAAATAACATGTGACTGTACTGTATATAAACTTTTGCTGATCAACGTTCTAGTAGTAACCAATCAGAGATATCGATCAAACACAAATTTATCTACAATTGCAGTTTAAGGGGGACTTAGACGTTTTAAATCTACAATCTATTGATCTGCCTTCATTTAGCAAATTACCAGGTAATTTTAAAACGATTAAAAAAATTATTTAAAGTGTTTTCTTAACCGCCTCATGAATTAACCCCCTGGAAATTAGAGATTTATGTTAAGTAAAGATGGACGAAGCCCTTTATTGTGGAGTGTAAATCACACCTAGGGCATGGACAATTTCGTGCCTATGGGTAGTTCCATACCCATGGGTAGTAGCATTACCATCTAAAAACAAGACCTCAGTGCTACGGTGTGACGTCAGAACTGCTAGTTTCAGCCGAGCCAGCGTAATTTACCGTGGATACTAAGAAAACGAATAATAAACAGCGCTAAATTTTAAAGTTTGTGAGTAATAAATGAGGGTTTTTTATACTAGAGTTAACAAACAAGAATTACAGTTGAAAATATTTAAGACTGAACCCAAGACTGAAGATTGATGTAAGTTTAACTGGTTATTAAGTAAATAATTTCCCTCACTATTGTCAGATTTAAAAGTTCTCTTCATTAATAAATTTAAATTAAAGGTTTCTTGTACATGTAGTATTTAAATATTGCTTACATTTGGAAAATTGCAACATGGTTAAAATATGGTTTGAAAAAAATTAAAGCTGTTTTTTGAGGTCAACAAAATAAAATGTGTTTTACGAGGTGTTTTATTGTATCATATGATGAATTATCAGTTATGGCCAAGTAAAGGCTTATACAATTTAAGTTTTAGAAAATCTATACCTACATGCACTGATTTTTATTTATATTTATCTAGCAAGGTATTGAATTGCAGATATACCACCAAAATTGTACTAGTACCAAAATATTGAATTGCAAAAAGTTGATGTGTAATGGTGAGAGGTATGTGAAACTTCTCATATGGTCCAAATGCTACTATCCGACCGACATCATAGATGTCTCTGTGGCGGATAGCGACTTGCGAAGCAAATACCGAGAGCGGCGACCTCTAGCCCAGGTGGACTGAACTACTGTTATTAAATATGATGTGAACGAAACAACTACTCAGCGGGCAAATACCCCGACCTGCATTGGATTATACCTTCAAATCATTATAGATCGGTAGCCAATATCATTTCTCAATTCCTAACCAGAGATAGACCGGTTTCGAACTTATTAGTTCTCCTCAGTATGCCATAGGTTATGGAACAGACAAATGATAGTGGTCAACCTGCTAGTCATATACTGACTAAGATAAATTGAGTAGTGGTGAGAGGTATGTGAAACTTAGCGACTTGCGAAACAAGTACCGAGAGCAGCGGCCGCTAGCCCAGGTGGACTGAACTACTGTTATTAAATATGATTTGAAAGAAACAACTACTCAGCGGGCAAATACCCCGACCTGCATTGGATTATACCTTCAAATCATGATAAAACTTGATGTGTCGGGTTGTTTTAAATAATTTGGTCTGTTAGTTAATATATTCAATGTTTGTTTTTTAATTTTACTTATTTTTAATTTGCAATATGTTTCCAATTTCGCAGTCACTAAAATCCATTTTTAACGATATTTTTACTAAAGTAATTCAAAATAAAATGAGTGACAAAATTTCCCTTATGAATATGCAAAAATTGTGCTTCATAGACTTGTAGTAATTTATTTTAAATATATGAAGGAAATTTGCTTTTTAATGTTTCAAAAATATTTTATTAGAAACTCTACACGTGTTTCGGCTTTTTAGGCCTTAGGCTTTTAGGCCGTAACACGTGTATAGTTTCTAATAAAATATTTTTGATTAAAAAGCAAATTTCCTTCATATATTTAAAATATTTAATAATGTTTCACAAGGAGCCAACCGCAGAATCAGTTCAGTGTATTGTAGGAGTTTATTAAATATAATGTAAACAGATGTAAACTATTTCGACTGCTTTTCGCGATTTATGACAATGGTATAAGATAAATGGTCCTGGAGTAATGTTAATTTAAATATTGAATATTATATGTACCTACCTTCCGAAATTTGCAATGTGTTTAGAATATTGAGAAATTCTTCGTAATATTTATAACCGATAGAATTTTGCTAACATATATATTCTTTTTCACTATCCTGAAGATCTTAAACAAAATGAGATTGTTAAATAATTCAATGAATGATTCGCACATATTTTAATGCATTTTGAAAGTGTAAATCCTGTTTTTTGGAATAGTATAAATCCATTTTTTACACAAACTTTCATCATTAGGAAAAGAAAACATAAATGCGTACTTTCGGCCAATTCACACAATTTACAACCTGATACACTGGATTTATACGGCATGTTTACTAACATCAACACTGACAATTTAATTAAAAAAAGAACACCATAACATGAAATCTCGTGGGAAAACAAATAATAAGCTAGGATGTACTTAATCCATAATTATCACGTGTAAATAACTACACTCATACCAAAAACGTGCAGCTGCGTGGTGTGGTAGATTCATGAATAGCCGGCCCAGGCACAGCGGGTGTGATGTAGACAGGTTCTTCCGCATCAATATTGAGACCTCGTTTTTAGGTGGTAATGCTACTTCCAGCTGGAGAAAGAAATCCTGCGCGGCAAGTAGTCAGCTTTCTGTGGAACCATTTACTAGAAGTATAGTATATATTCCAATGAGTAGGTGTGGATGCAAACGATCACAAAAATTTCTCATGTTCTAATTCATTTATTGTATTTACGCTTTATGGAGAATGGAAGGCAGAAAGCACATTCTTTGCGTGGTCCTTCTTTCGCCAGTCGGACTGTAGTAGCATACCTCGGATGAGCTTTATTGGTTAGTGTATCACGGTTCACCAAACTGTGACAATAGTTTAGGTATAAATAGGGTACGTTGTTCGCATAACGTTAGTTTTAATCATCTCCAGATGATGCCAGCTTGGTTGGCGAAACGCGCGTCGACTGCAGTATAGGTATAGTGTTTTGGTGTTTCGTGGAAAACTACGTCAGTGTTATCTTCACATCAAAGGTCCAACCCACTCCAGGACTGAGTCGGAAACTAAATTCAAATAAGTTTTAATTCCCCTCCGGAATGGGGTCAAACAGTAGATCTCCACTACTAACTAGGTAAATTAAGCATTCAGTAAGCTACGGTACTGAGAACGCCTGAGCTATTTGAAGGAAAAATATTAATTATTATTATTACTTCTGCATATCGACGCTTAAGAAACAATACCTCTTATCTCCAAACTAGCAGTTTTACAGGAGACGAAAAAAACTAAGTTTCCTTATTAATAGATATGAAACCTACATGTTATTTTTATCATGGAGATCATGGAGATACGAGTTATTTTATTGTTATACGAGGTATTTTTTAAGTTTTTAAGTAGAGTTTTTTTGGTATCAATATTAATCTTAGAGATACAAGATATTGGGAACTGTTGGACATAGGAGTGGACATTAATTTAAAATTCTAAACCGAGTTTTGACAAAAATGGAGATACGAGGTATTGTTTCTTAAGCGTCGATATTATCTTTTATACAGGGTGGTCCGAAGTTTACCTGACAAATTCCGGGAGTTGTTAGACGGGCTTAAAATTAGTAGAAAAGTTTCCATCAACTTACATATTTAGGTGATTGCTAACAAAGTTACAGGATGTTGAAATTTTGTGAAAAAAAAAGCCATTTTTTAACTCGGAAACTACGAAAGCTATTGACTTGAGGTTTTAGAGACAGTCATACTCTTTAAGCCTATATTGTTTTACGAAATATAGCCTTTGTACTGCTTCCAGTGGCGTCGTTACGGGGTAGGGGAGTAAAATTGTTCGCTGAAAATATGTAACGCCACTGTTTTCTGCAGTTCATTTTGAAATTGTTCGAATGTGTATTCAATTTGGAAGAAAAAATGTAAAATAGTAAAATGAATTACCACAACAAAACTTTATTGCAAGTTTATTATTTTTCGTTAAAAATGGAGTTATTGCAATCTCCTTTATTCTGATCCTTTAAGAAAGTTTTCCTTTATTTGACATATGCGCATGCCCATTTTTATGAAATATTTTGATTTTATATAAATACAGGCAAAGAAATTTCTAATTTAAAGCGCCTTAATTTTAAAATATATAGAAATTTTATTCCAATTTAACGTAAAAAGTAACAACAGTGGTAAATCCTGACCTATAATTTGTTTTCAACATTTATTCACTCGACTTGTTCTTTTAATTTGTTTTGTGAGTTTCTTACAGTACGTAATGCTACAAGAAAAAGATAAAAACATCTACTATTTTAAATACGAGGACGATGTTATTCTTCTCCGAGAAATAATGTCTCGAAACCATTTTGCAAACGGATGTGTTTGTTGGGAAGAAGTAAAAATAATGTGCTACAGTTAACTTGGAGAGAATTTTCTGTGAAAACTATTCGGTAGCACATACAAATGGTCTTGGACCAGTGAGAAAATAAAAAACGAAAAATCAAGAAAGGTTCATATTATGCAAAATTTACAATTCGCGAATTTCATGTACAAATCCTAACGATCATAACTTACTTTTTTAAAAAACAAAATTGCACAGGACACATAAAACAAAACAAATCTGTGGAAAAAGTAATGAATTTGTAAGCTTGAAATTCACATGTCTTTAACATCTATCTGTCAATGCCGTTAATTTGGCGTACTTGTCAAAATAAAATCTTAAGCAAGGCGCCGTCACAATAACACAGTACGTAATGCTACAAGAAAAAGATAAAAACATCTACTATTTTAAATACGAGGACGATGTTATTCTTCTCCGAGAAATAATGTCTCGAAACCATTTTGCAAACGGATGTGTTTGTTGGGAAGAAGTAAAAATAATGTGCTACAGTTAACTTGGAGAGAATTTTCTGTGAAAACTATTCGGTAGCACATACAAATGGTCTTGGACCAGTGAGAAAATAAAAAACGAAAAATCAAGAAAGGTTCATATTATGCAAAATTTACAATTCGCGAATTTCATGTACAAATCCTAACGATCATAACTTACTTTTTTTAAAAAACAAAATTGCACAGGACACATAAAACAAAACAAATCTGTGGAAAAAGTAATGAATTTGTAAGCTTGAAATTCACATGTCTTTAACATCTATCTGTCAATGCCGTTAATTTGGCGTACTTGTCAAAATAAAATCTTAAGCAAGGCGCCGTCACAATAACACATTTTAAAACTGAATGCGACATTGTAATTCGTTGCAAGCTTGTTGGATATGATCAAGTATATAATTCCGCATTGTCTCTGGTGTAGCATAAACTTTATAATTTAAAGAGCCCTACGCATAAAAGTCCAAAGTCGTGAGGCCAGGTCATCTTGGTGGCCAGGCCATCGAATCTCTATTTTCCTCTGCGTTATGGTTATTTCCCAAACGACCTAGCTATTGCTTAGGATAATTAATAATATCGTCCAACCATTCGCGCACCACTCATCCAAAATTCGCTGAAGAACCATCCAACTCTATCCAACTTTCATGTCGCACAATACGGGGAACATTTCCCATTATTTCAAACGTCATTAGCGAAGAAACCCCAAAACAATTCTACATTTAGCCTAAGCGGCTAGAAGTGTGGTTCACAAATGTTGTTGGCAACAATATCTCACCAAACATTTGCATGTTTTGAAATGAACGAAGGCGGATTTGGTGAGGATTTGCTTGTACCCAAACATGCATATTATGGTAATTTACTATTCCGGCTCTGGTAAACGTCACCTCATTGGTCCATAATATTCTTCTTAAGAATTCGGGATGGATTCTCCTTTAAAGAGTTAATTAGCCAATGACAAAAATTCGAACCACCCTCTGCATCATTGGGATGTAAGTTTTGTACGGGATATAAATGATAAGCTTTTCTGTGATCTCGATGTAATATTGGTAGCAATTTAGACCTTGATATTTCAATTGTGCTGCCCTGCGAAAATTTAAATTTGAGCTTTCATTGAAAGCTCGAAGAATTCTTTTGTTTTCATTTCTTCCAATAACATTTCTTCAATCTTCATTTCTGTTTTGTCTGTTAACTCGCAATCCCCTTTCATAAAATGCAATGGGTATATATAGAAACTGGAATATTTGGATGTCCTCTATTTGGATACCTTTTGTTGAGTATTGCTATCGTAAAACTATAAAGAAAATGGATATCAGCATTCACTGCTGAAAAATCTTGGCATCTTGATACACAACACTAACAGAACTAGTTTTAAAAACTATCAGGTTCAGGCATTGACAGATAAAAATGTTTTATCGTTTACCATAGACAACTAAGGTTATTAATTTTTAATATAGTAAAGGTCTATACTGTTTTAATATGTTAAGAGATACAGAAAATGTTTAACAATTATAAATACGCTGACATTTCCTTTATTTATGGGTTTTGTCATGGTGTAATGCTTAAGCTGCAGTTCGAGAATACATGGGGTAGTATCCAAATAGGAGACATCTAAATTTACCTATTCATGCATGCGTTATTATATACAGTGTGTCCATTGATGGGGTTGCCAAGAGGAA
Source organism: Rhamnusium bicolor (assembly GCA_029963845.1). Taxonomy (NCBI): domain Eukaryota; kingdom Metazoa; phylum Arthropoda; class Insecta; order Coleoptera; family Cerambycidae; genus Rhamnusium; species Rhamnusium bicolor. Next base: position 174,903 of record JANEYF010004330.1, on the reverse strand, counting down.
AAACTTGTTTATTTAATTATTTACGAAAAAAAGTCAATATATATAATAAATTTTGCTTCTTTAAAACCTTTAAATAACTATTCAGATTTAACTTTATATACAGGGTGTCCAGAGCTGAAGTAAAAATTTGTACATTAGTGATATACGAGAAAAGTTACTCATTATTAAAAAATATACATCTCTTAAAAATTCCAAGTATCATAAAAATGTTTAATTAATGACGGGATGTCCCATGGTAGAAGCTTAGAGATTTTTTTTTATTTGAAAAAAAGTTGTTTTTAAAACAGGCAGCTTCTTTCAAGACCTTATAAAAATCTAATAAAATGGAAATTTGTGTATCCCATAACACAAACAACTAGGCTCATCAATAGGAACAATTTTAGTAAGAATAGAAAAAAAATATTTAATAAAATTAGTACCGAATTCATAGACGGTATTTTTGATGATAACATAAATGTGTTGACGATAGGTATACAAAAAATGAACAGTGAGAAACGAACTTCCACCTATTATACCGTGTTTAATGAACAGCAATAGTTAAGTCACGCCTCACTAATTTACGGTGGTGCAGAACAGTGTATGCAACAACCAGTTTCACACGGTACAAATTTTGAGGAATTAAAATGATAAAAAGTCTAGTGTGAAATAAGTATATTAAATTTAAAATTCATTATTATTTATAACATTTAGTCAATATTAATCGTTTTCATTATTTACCTTAATATACACAAATATACACCAGTCTTGAAAAATATAATTTTTTATATGACTCGGAATAACGGCAACTCGAAATATCGAATAACAACTATAATTTCTACAAAATACCAAAACGCAATGACCAACGCCATATCTAAGATCTCGAGGCAGTTAAAGCAAGCGGTTGCTTGTGTTATGGGTTTTAGAAATACGACCACCAGAAAAATTACATTCAAATATGGAGCGTATTTGTGGAGAGTGGCTTAATTTTCTGTTCATTAAACGCAGTATAGTGTTAATAGAAAACAAAATAATAATAATAATACGGCTTATGAATTTGATAGTAATTTTATTAAATATTTTTTTCTATCCTTATAAAAATTATTCTTATTGAACAGCTATTTATAGGGTTTTAAAGGAATCTCCCTATTTTACAAAGAACTGGTTTTGGCAAATCAAAAAAAAATAAATATTCGAGGCTTTTGCCGTAGGACACCCCGTTATTAATTAAACGTTTTTAGAGTTATTTGGAGTCTTTAAGAGATGCGCATTTTTAGATAAATAGGAATTTTTCTTCATAATTAACTAAATGAAGAAAATTTTACTTCACCTCTGGACACACTGTAAATAAACTTAAATCTGAATATTTATGTAAGGTTTTTACGTGAAGCAGAATTTATTATATAGATTGATTATTTTCCGTAAACGATTAAATAAAGAAGTTTTTCCTCTTAGCAACCCCATCCGTGGACACACCGTATATTCTAAAAGTAGAAACAGCCGTTTCTCTCGAAAAGTAAGCGTTGTAAGAAAAAATGAAAAGAACCTTTTTTCTTCCAAATCGAATACAGATTTGAACAACCTTATGATCAACTTCATAAAGCAGTGGTGTTACATAGTTTTGGCAAAAAAAATTATTCTGCTCCCTCTCCACTTACATTGCCACTGGAGACAGTACAATGGTAAGACTTGGTAAAACAATAAAGGTTTAAAAATTATTACGTATATTGGCTCATAATAATTATATTTTGAGAATCATTTTCTAATAATTCATTAGCAGTCTCTGAGTCTGATTACGTGCAACATGTTACTATACAGGGTGGGGCAATAGTGAGTCGGACCTCGATATCTCGAGTTCTACGATAGCTAGAAATTTTGTAAAAATTGGAGGTAAACTAGATAAAAAAGTCTATAACTGGAAATTATTTTCGAACATACAGGGCGAGCCAAGACGAAATTACAGGACCAAGTGCTTTCTTTTTAATGAAATGCTATGTACATCAGTACATTTTTTGAAGCCCCTTTCTAGGCTCTATTTATTCCTGTATTATTATTGACTATCTCTGAACCACTTTGATGTAATGAATTTTTTTGTTGAAATAATGCCATCTGCAGATGGATATTAAAAAAAATCACCACAGTCACAATTATGGGTTTTAAGAAAAACTTATGTGAATACCAGTTACGAGATATGTAATTAATGTTTTTGAATCATTTTTATTTCCTAAAAATGTACAGGGTGGCCAAAAATTACTATTCAATTAAGAACTTTTTAAATTGAATTTTCTCAATTTTTTCAAATGAAACATCCTGTATATTTTTCGACGATGTGATGTAGAAATGAAAAACGAACATTTTTTTGTAAATACTTCCCTATGGTTAATTGTAACCATTTTCGTTTTATAAATAAATAAGTGTCAAATTCAAGAATAAACTTAAAAAAAGAGGTTCCCTCAAATAATTGATTAGAAAAATTTATAACAGGTGTTCGACGTGTTGCCCATTTTGATTGACACACGTCTTTATGCAATTTTGAAATGAGGCCATTTAGTGGGACCATTTCCATTGAAATGAGTAAATAGTATTTAACCAGTCCTTTACTGTAATGTTTTTTTGTAAATTTGTTTGCTGTTTTCGTTAATCGACAAGCAATAAAACCTCAGTTTGGTATAAATTGTCGTGTACAAAGGAGCATTTATCACACTTATCGGTCGTTAGTTACAATTTGTATTGAATTTAAAATATTTGGAATTTTACAATATGAATTTTAATAAAACGGAACTTGTTGACTTGACTTTTGTTTTGGGCAAGTCAGACAGAAATTTACTTGCTAATAGAATTTATCACCAACGTTATCCTGAAAAAAAGGCTTCCTGATGTTAGCACCTTCCAAAATCTTCTCGATAGATTTCTGGAAACTGAAAATGTCGAATATAAAAAAAGTGAAAGAATAAAGTGTTGTGAACGAAGAAAATGAGTTTTCTGTGGTGCTGGCAACGGTTGAGAATCCCTATGTTAGTCAAAGAGAAGTGACCTCATTAGTAGGAATAAGTAGACGGTCTGTGGGTCGAATCTTAAAAAAAATAAGTTGCATGCATATCATATTCAAATGCATCAGGAATTATCTGATGACGATTTTCAAAAGCGCCTACAATTTTGTAATAGGGCCAGAGGTAAAATGCAAGTTGATATCAACTTTTTCAATAATGTTTTATTCACTGATGAGGCAACTTTTCATAAAAATGGATTTGTTAATAGGCACAATTTCCATTATTATTCTTCGGAAAATCCTCACTTTTTTATGCAAGTTGATAACCAACACAGATGGTCTATAAACGTTTGGGGAGGAATTATTGGGGAACATGTAATAGGGCCACATTTCTTTAAAGGTACATTGACCGTGTGCCACAATTATTGGTAAATCTCCCTGGAAGGATTCGAAATAGGATGTGGTTTCAGCAAGATGGTGCTCCACCACATTATTTAAATGCAGTTAGAGACCACTTAAATAATACCTACCCTCATCAATGGATTGGAAGAAATTGACCCACTAAATGGCCTGCTAGATCCCCAGATTTTACAAAAATGGATTTCTTTTTATGGGGATAAGTGAAGGAAATTGTTTATAGAGACACACCAACAACAGTACAAAATATGAAGGAAAGAATAATAACTGCCTTTAGATCTATCACACCGGCAGTTTTATGAACAGTGGGAACCTCACTTTAAAAGCGCATAGAGGTGTGTGTCAATCAATATGGCCAACATGTGGAACATTTATTATAATTTTTTGTACTGAGTTATTTGAAGAAACCTCTTTTATTAAGTTTATTTTTGAATGTTGTAATTATTGCTCAATAAAACGAAAATGGTTGCAATTAGCCATAGGGAAGTACTTACAAAAAATGTTCTTTTTTCACTTTTACATCACACCGTTGAAAAATATACAGGATGTTCCATTTGAAAAAATTGAGAAAATTCAATTTAAAAAAGTTCTTAATTGAATACTAATTTCTGGCCACCCTGTACATTTTTAGGAAATGAAAATGATTCAAAAACATTAATTAGATGTCTCGTAACTGGTGTTCACATAAGTTTTTCTTAAAACCCATAATTGTGACTGTGGTGATTTTTTTAATATCCATCTGCAGATGGCATTATTTCAACAAAAAAATTCATTACATCAAAGTGGTTGGGAGATAGCCAATAATAATATAGAAGTGAATAGAGCCTAGAAAGAGGCTTCAAAAAATGTACTGATATATATAGCATTCCATTTAAAAAAAAGGCACTTGGTCCTGTAATTTCGTCTTGGCTCGACCTATATGTTCAAAGATAATTTCCAGTTATAGACTTTTTTATCGAGTTTACTTTCTATTTTTTTTTAAATTTCTAGCTATCGTAGAACTCGAGATATCGAGGTCCGACGCACTATTGCCCCACCCTGTATTTCATCCACTAGGTGACCGTAAACACACGTTGGCGCTGACTGGTGTTAGCAGTTCATACAATGATGGTTACTTTTACTTTCTTCTGTGGGTCAGTATGTAGCTTTGCCACTCATCCTAGGAAGGTTATGTTTATGTTGAGACAGTTCCTATATACATATTTTTTACACGTGTTGAGAGTGAAACTTTCTAAGAAAGTTAAACTTTTCGATTATTCACACAAGATTTCGTTGATTGAATGATTAATGGAATTATGCAACAACAAGATATAATTAATCTTAATTATGAACGTATCACATTTATTAATAAATCAGATTAATCAGTCTCTTCGGATAAAACTTTCGTGTATTTTGTTTACATAAATGATGAAGCATTAACATATACTATTGTTGAATTGACTACTGTGCTTATTGATTATTCTGTCAAAATTGCTGTGCAGAGTTTCTGATTTAAATGCCTATAAACTATTAAATACGAATTAGATCTGATAACATTTGCAACAGAAAATAATGAAACAATGAAGGAACTCTACCTAATTGTAAAAAAGATATTTTGGATTAATAATTAAATTATTAATCCAAATTAATTTTTGACATCTCTGTTTTCGAGATATAGGCCAAAACTGACTTTTTACGAATTTTGGGTAGGTCATTCCTTTTTTTATTTGTGGATATTCTTTCAAAAGGTTAAGAAAATAATCTAAAGGCACTTTTTTACATAGATTTGGATTCTGAAAAAAATGTTTATTCTACGAGTCGCAAATTATGCTCCATGCACCAAATTTCACTTTTTTTTTTTAATTGAAATCGTAGTTGACAATCTCAAAAAAGTATATTATTTTTCAAAGTTTTCGTAAATATATAATTTGCTATAGTTAATGTAAAAACGATGCTCGTCGTGAAGCACGGTTAAATTTTTCTTGTGTGCGTTTATAAAAACGTGTAAGTCTTAATTAAAATGATTCGAAAATCTCATGTTTATTATTATTTACATTCATTTAGATTCTTTTTTTTTCTTTTTGTTTAAAACATAGATTCCGTTTGGAACAAAACAATGTTTTGAAATGTCTAATTAAATTTAAACCAATTTAAATTATATCTGAAAGATTTAGAGAATGTTAATAATTGTGCAAAGTATGTTATAATTTCATGATTTATCGAGTGCAATAGAAATTCAAGACATGAAGGATTGGGGGATTCGGGGGTTACCTAATTTCTGTGTTGTTTATGTTATGTTATATTATTATCCTATATCAGATCCTCTCCTTTATTAGCGGTGGGTCTTTAATAGTTAAACTACGCAGTTGGCAAGCTATGATGTACTTCTTGACGTGCCGCAGGGATTTGCATTGTGACCTTTATTGTTCACATTACATGTTAATGATTTACATTCGTTACGATAAGTAACTGTGTTTATAGATGACACTATTATCACTATAGCCTCCAAAATTTCAGAATTTCAGCATGATTTACATTAGTTACGACAGAATAACTGTGTTTGTGGATGACACTACTATCACTATAGCCTTGAAAACTTGAAGGAGTTTTAGGATGATTTATAGTAACTACGATAGACTAACTGTGTTTGTAGATGACACTACTATCACTAGAGCCTCAAAATCTTGGGAGAGTTTTACATATATTATGTCAATCAAAATTAAGGAGTTTATCTCTTGGTGTCAAAGAAACAGTATCAAATGAATCAAGTAAATTCCTTGACCCTTACCTTGACACGCACTTAACATTGTCATTGCACACTATCTCCATTATGTCTTCTATGCTTATGTTATTTCTGTATTATAAAATGTCTTTTAGCTTTTGCTACTCTGCCATATATAATCTATATAGTTTTAATTGTGAATAAAGTTAATACTATTATTATTAAAAAGTCTCGTAACGTAATTAAACTAACTTATTTTCTTATGACAAGGGATATATTTCACAGAATATTTAGAGAAATCTGGATATCTATTAAATTCTCATCGTATTTTTTATATAAGTATATCCGTCGTATCAAAGATTTTAATAAATGTATGGATTAAACACAAGTCATTTAAAAATAAATGTTTGAAAGTAAAATTAATTGGAAAAAAAGTCAGAAATTTATCTTCTCTATTGGAAATAATTAACGTTTTAAATTACGTTTGGAAAGATCTTTTTTATGCTTAAATGCTGTAAATTATAAACAACGTGAAAGTAATTATTACATATTCTGAACAGACTGTTAACTAATTTACATAATATTCTGCGTGCCAATTGAACGAATTAGGCAAATTAAATTATGTTTTGGCTAAGAAATAAATATTATTTTGTAAAAATCGGTAAAAATAATTTTCTTTTATTTTTAGATTCCTTTTCATTATATCATTCATTCCAAATTCACAAAATCTAAACTTATTTTGCTAATATGTAGATACATACCTAGGTAATTAATTTTTAATTAAGAATAAAGTTTTATAAATTATATTAATGTTCAATTAGAACTTCTGTCAAGGTCAACAATCGGTAAATATCAACATAGCGTGTGAAATTTCTGTATTATTTTTTTTAAATTCAAACATCAATAAATGATTAATTTTCAGTTTTAATATCTATAAAATTATGTTTTATAAAATGAAAATACTATGCAAATTGCACATACATATATTAAAACTGAGTATAATTACAGCTACTTAACCTCTGTGAATTTTATATCGTAGGCATTACAGAATATATCCACCTATAATATTATTTGCTAACTCATGAATATTAAATGTAACCTGTAATGTATTTAGATAATCTTTTATGTTATTATTGATTCTATATATTAAAACCAGCATATTTAAACAATGGCATTAATAAATTATTTTGTTGCAATAGCTCCTTACTAATGGGTTAATTTGTTTATCACCGCGGAAACAAGACTAATCAAATAAAAATTATTTTTACCATCTTTCGTAGGATATACACTGTGTCCAAGATAAGAATGCACAGCATGGGCACCTTGGAAATGGTAGGAGATACGAATTCGGTTAAATAGGGAAAAAGTTGCGTAATTAGGATACTATCACAATGGCCTTAACCAATGTCAAAAATTATTTTTCATTTTTGAATTATTTTGAAAACAGTAAATTTTTGATATTTGCTTTTAATTTTTTTTCACGTTATTATCAAAAATATGAAAAAACAAACAAAACATCCTCATAGTACTTTCTAATGAACTTTAACGTGGTAATGATATTTTCGCCCTCCGACGTTTCGTGATCGTGGAACCATCATCAACTTCTTTTTTTTAAATACGGACCTGGATTTCTTTTTTACGGATTTTGAATGCATTCTTCATTCTAAATTCACCTATGTATTACACATAGAGCTTACAATATGTTTTTCTCTAGTTATAGTCGTTACTAGGGTTTAAGAAATGAATAAATAATAAATTTAATTTGAGGACAAGATACAAATACAATTTATCAAGTACTTGTCCATCTAGTACGTTAAATAATAATCAGTTAACAAAACAAATGGTTTAATACTGAATAATAATAAATTAATTACATATGTATTAATCTCAGTAACTGCACAGATATAAACAATTAAACAATCGATTTTATTAAAACCATAGATGTCAAACTTCTAATAAATGTTCAAAATGGGAACCGTTATTTCCTAAACAAAGATAGCATCTTCGTATAGTAGAGTCTAAAACTCTAGTTAGTATTTCTGAACTAATAATGCTGTCTAATGCTTCGGTAACAGATGCCTCTAATTCTTGTTCATTTTCAAAATTATGCCTGTATACGAAGTTTTTGATATATCCCCACAAAAAAAAATCCAACGGTGTCATATCCGGCAATCGTGCTGGCCAGGATACTGTTGAATAAGTGCCAATCCATTTTTCTGGGAACCGATTGGATAAATATTCTCGAACAGCCCTAGAATTATGTGCTGGAGCACCATCTTGTTGGAACCAACAATTCTGGGAATCAGCGAGAGGTAAGTTGTCTAGGGCGTCTTCAAGATAAGTGTCAAGTAAGTTCTGATAACGTTGGGCAATTAATGAGTCATGGTAAATAAAAGGATCTATAATTCTTGTACCAAAAATGGCAACTCACATATTAAAACCAAAGCGGTGTTGGTGTCTGGCTGGTTTGAACAAGTGTTGATTTTCTCGGGACCAATAATGTGTATTTTTTTGATTAAAAATACCATTATTAGTGACCATACTTTCGTTTGACCAAATTACTTTATGAGGAAAATTTTCATCATCCTGGCATTTCCTAGTACCACTCACAGAATGTCCTGCGTCTTTCTTCGTCGCCTGGCCTAAGCACTTGACAAATTCTAAATTTATAAGGATGAAACCGATGTTTTCATAAAATGAAACTGGACGTGGATTTTGATATCCCAGTAGCTCGTTCAATTCCTCTAGTTGATACACGTGGATTTTCAGTAACTGTCAACAATACACTGTTTACTTTCTCTTCGTTACATGGTTTTTGTCGAGACCGAATGGGTTTTCGGAAAGAACCGTGTTTTTTAAGATTTGACACTAACCTTCTAAAAATTGTTTTCTCAGGCTGCCTTCTTTCTGGGTACCTATCGAGATAAAAATTCTCAGCATCAACACAATTTCGGTGGCACAAAATGTAACATGTTACCATATCAAAGTTTTCTTCATTCGAAAACGAATCCATTAGTATAAATATGTTTAAAGACAACAAGATCAAACAACGACTATTTATGAATATGACAGATCGTTAAACTCAAACAATCATTGTTTTTACCAGCCTACTTATCACTAAAAAAAGGTAACTCAACGGGTAGCACACTGAGCATATTTTTTTGCTTGACTTTTATCAGTTTAAATGAAATAATCTTTAATCGAAGTCGTGGTATTACTTTTGATTTTAGAGTGTTCATATTTATGAGAAATGTAGATTGATGAAAACATGATCAGTATTTAAAAATAAACGATTTAAAATTTATTTTTTGTCTTATTTTCCATTGCTGAAGGCTGAAATAATTAATACATTTTATTTGCAACTTTCAAAGTAAAGGCCGTACTACATAAATCCTAGTAACGACTATAACTAGAGAAAAACATGTTGTAAGCTCTATGTGTAATACATATGTGAATTTAGAATGAAGAATGCATTCAAAATCCGAAAAAAACATCCAGGTCCGTATTTAAAAAAAGAAGTTGAGAAGTTCCACGATCACGAAACGTCGGAGGGCGAAAATATCATTGTCACGTTAAAGTTTATTAGAAAGTGCAACGAGGATGTTTTATTTGTTTTTTCATATTTTTGATAATAACGTGGAAAAAAAAATTAAAAGCGAATTTCAAAAAATTCACTTTTTCTCGAAATAAATCAAAAAACGAAAAATAATTTTTGACATTGGTTAAGAACATTGTGATAGTATCCTAATTAAGCAACTTTTTCCCCATTTAACCGAAATCGTATCTCCTACCATTTCCAAGATGCCCTTGGTGTGTATTCTTATCTTGGACACAGTGTATAAACTTGCAACATAATTCTAAAATCAGCTGAAATAAACAAAAAAATATCCACAATCTAGAAATGTATGTAAAAATACATACTTTGTGCATAATGACAATTATAACAATTTACAGAGCTTTTACTAGAGTTTTTCATAATCATTAATCATCAGTTTTTTCATCTAAAATGAGATTTTTTGTGAGATAATTAAATATTGAAAACAATGAATATAGAATGTAAGTGCAAGAATTGCATACAAATTATAAAAAACAGTTCTTTAATAATGCAAGTTACTAAAAAAACTTTTATTTCATTTAGCTTTTGCTGTTAAATTATTATAGATGTATACCATTTAAGTATAACCATGACTATGAACAAAAAAATAATAACTGCAGTGCAACTGATTGTTGTAGCATTTTATGTTATCAAATGTAAAGGTTTTTTGTCACAAAAGTGTATTCAATCAAAATCCTTAATAAATATTTTTGATTTGCTATTTGTAATAAAGTTGAATGATGTTTAATAATAGTTTTTTAGTATTACTGAAAATCAAAAGTTAATGCGGAACAATTCAGAAAATATTATATTTTCAAGAAAGCAAGAAAGACGTAAAAGTTGAAAAAAGTAGTCGGAAAAACTTTATATTAAATTTAATATAAAATGCGATCTTCATATTTTTATATATTATTTATATCAGTTCTTGATAAAAAGATATGCATATAGCAAAAAAAAACTTTTCATTTGGTGACGAAATTTCTATTTTAAAAAAATAGATATTAGGATTTGTTTTCGAACCACCCATTAAAGTCACCAAAGGATGTCTAATTAAAATCTTCAGTAAATATTTTTCATTTGGTATTTGTATATAAAGTTCAATGAAGTTTGAAAATAATTTCTCAGTATTATTGAAAATCAAAAGTTAATACAGAATAATTCAGAAAGTAGTTATTGTATTTTCGTGAAACAAGACACACGTATAAAGTTAAAAAAATGTAAAGTTAAAAAAAAACATTTAGTGAGAAAATTCATATTTTGTAAAATTAAGTAGGTATATATTTTATTATCAACCTTAAGTACATTAAACTTTAAACATCAATACATACTCAATATTCGAGTAAATCTGATAACATTTTTAGCCTCAAAAATTCCAGTTACTCCGGGAATCTAGAATCTCGGATTGAGAGGCAAGAGTGCTTACATCTTAATTGTAGATATGTAAATATATTAAAACAAATTAAGTCTCCGACTTGGTAAAAGTTCTATTAAAATATGGAATGAAATGAAAATATAATAACGCTGTAAATTGTTTTGCTAATTATTATTTCCTAGCTTTTGTAAATTTATTTTGAATTATTCTAACCTTACCGGGAATTTTCTTTATATAATTTTAATCGTTCTGTTCTCTGATGCCATAATATTAGGATTACTAAGATTCCCAGTTATCTTTGGGGAATCAAAGAGCCATACTGATGACGCATAAATGCAGAAACACGTATCAATGGATGTTTTAGAGTTTGAAAGTGATTGTTGAATTGGTGAGTAGGTACATTTGTTTTATTTATTTTTGGTTTTACTGAACAGAATAGTCAGAATTAAAAATAACATTATTGAGTAAGTCGTACTGAACATAATGTGCATATTATCTTTTTTATAATATATATTTCAGCGTTTAACAAACAGCCGGAGAAATAATTGTTTAAAAAAATATATGTTATACCTATACAAGTTCTTGTAAAAATTAGAAAATAATAATAAGCAAAAAAATTTTTTGCGTTATATTTCTGTTTGATTCCATAAATATATTAATTTCTGTTTCTCCATGTTTAATGCAGATATTAATCTGTTTAGAACATGTGCTTATTCTCTATGCCTTTAATAAGTGTGTCTGCTAAATAGTTTTCTACACAAAATGCTTGTTCTTATTAGAGTAGCTCTTTCATAAATGGTTAAGGAATACAAAACAGAAGTTCACATCTTGTCCAAAATTACAAAAAGTAAAAATGTAAGGAAATGATACTATCAACAATAGCAATACACTTATGAAAAACGTAATAATTAATTTGCTATTTATTTATTAGGTATCTATTGCAAATTTTCATCATATACCAGCTAGATTTCGGCTTTCATATGTTAAATCAGTTCACTTTAAGTAATAAAATCGTCTACCTGCTTTTTAAAATATCTGATGTGGCCAGCAGGTAACTTTCTTATACCAGTATATATCATCCCGATCTAAAAAAATTAATCTATTTAATTCTTCACTTACCTCAATTAAATTTTAATGGAGTACCTTGAAATGTTTCATTAAAATTTTTAAGTAATTAATTTTCAGCGTCATTTGATACTGTCAATAATAATTCATATATTTCAATAATTTCTTCTTATTGATATTGACATTTTTATAACTAAATTAGACATTATTTCAAATGCCAAACTGTTAAATTTATCCTAACGCCAGTTTCATCAGCTTTATTTAAGTAGTTGGAAAATATATTTTATTGGCTTAATATAGTAGACATGATTTATAATCTTTCATCAAGAATATATTTTTTTTGTAAAGGCAAATACAAAAAAGCTTGGATCTCGTGGACCTCCTTTCAACTGGTCAATTTTGCTCATCGCCGAATTTATTATTGTCTTTGGCCTTTAGAACATGTGTACCAAATTTGAAAGATTTATCTCAAAAACTATGGCTGCTATCGCGATACTACAGACATGCCGACAGATTTATTTTTTCATAAAGTTATGTTTTTTCATTATAATTCGTCGATATTCGTCCAGAAATGCAATAATATATTAGGTATAAGTAAAAATAGTAAATAAAAATATTTTCAATGCAGGGTTAAACAACGAACCTAGAACTTACATTTAGGTCTGATGGTTAATTGGGCTTTTAGCTGTCGTTATTTATAAAATATGATTCCTTAACGTTTTATAAACGTAAGAATAACTATATGAACTCAATAACATTATAATATTTTATTATGGGCATAAATTTGCTAATAATTCTGAAGTTTTAACACATATTAAACATAACACACAGGTTCAGTTACGATTAATTTACTGTTCAAATTTGTAGGCACGCTTATATGTTTATGTTGGCAATTTCTGTATGACTTAATGCGAAGGAGAACGAGACAAGAATTGGCAAGGTCTCGTCTCGTTTTCGGAAAAATCTCTGTTTTCAGGATTCTCGTTTCCCTCTTGAAATTCTTGGTATTCCTTGTTTTTTCTCATAAGATAAACTTGCCCAAACGCTGATTGGCAACATTCAAATCTTCACAAAACATATTAGATAGAGGGCGATATAGAAACAAGGAACAATTTTTATTACTTGCCAAACATCATTCTGTTCAGAGCATGTATTGAGTCTATGACCTTCGATTGATTAATCAACAGATTAGTGTCAACCATCTTTCATAAACTTTCGCAATTGAGGTTCCTTTTGCGTAGCATGGATCTCTGCCCTCCTGATTATGCTTGGAGGCATCATCTACGCTGGTTGGCAGAGATCTAAGTTGACGGGTGCTTTTTACAGAATATATTAGATAGAGCACTGCAAAAATATAGAACCAACCAATTTACCAAATTCCAATCTGTTCCGAATCTTTGTTCAACTTTATAGATTTGTGCTAGTAAGTATTGTTTTTTGTAAAGAAAATTTGCAATGTGTACAAGATTCTAAACGAGCACTGGCGCTGAGACCCGGTTTTGGTATAGCAATTCTTGTCTTGTTTTTTAACCCAAAAACGCCTCTCAGACAGAGAACTAGGCGTCAACGATAATTTTGTCGTGTCATGCGAAGTTTCTGTACTACTTTTTAAAGTGTGAAATAACCCGCACATTTTCTATGTAAAATAGGTACCGACCGATACCTATTCCTCCATATGCAATAAAAAAAACATCTTCGAATAAATAAATCGCTGAAGAGATGTTTGAGAAAAAGTAAACTTTTACCACGCTTTATATTAACTTGCTCTTGGTGTTTGTTATGGTCAAATCTTAAAACATTTTTCATCAATTTGCGGATGTGCAATTAACTTATTTTGCATAATTATGTATTCGCGATGACAGTATAAAAACATGATGTGGCCAGCACATAGCTTTCTTATACCAGTATATATCAAGCTGATCTAAATAATCAATCTATTTAATTCTTCACTTAATTCAATTAAATCAATTATTAATTAATTAATAGCGTACCTTGAAATATTTCATTAAATTTTTTAAATAATAAATGATCAGCATCATTTGACACTGTCAATAATAATTCATGTCATATTTTCTTATTGACATTAACATTTTTGTAACTAACTTAGACATTTCAAATGTCAAACTGTTAAATTTATCCTAACCCCATTTTATGAGGTCAAATGTGTAAAAAAAATCAGTTTACATGAGCTTTATTTAAGTACTTGGAAAATATATTTTATTGGTTTGATATAGTAGACATGATTCATAATCTTTCATCAAGAATATGTTTTTTTGTAAAGGCAAATACAAAAAAGTTTGGATCTTGTGGACCTCCTTTCAGATGGCCAATAATTTTGCTCATCACCGAATTTATCATTGTCTTTGGACTTTAGAACAGGTGTACCAAATTTGAAAGCTTTATCTCCAAAACTGTGGCTGCAATTGCGATACTACAGACATGCCGACAGATTTTTTTTCCATAAAGTTATGTTGTTCCATTATAATTCATCGAGATTCGTCCAGAAATGCAATAAAAGTTTTTAATTTTTTTCCCGAAATTAGAAAGCTTTATCTCAAAAACTGTGGCTGCAATTGCGATACTACAGACATGCAGACAGATTTTTTTTCCATAAAGTTATGTTGTTCCATTATGATTCATCGAGATTCGTCCAGAAATGCAATAAAAGTTTTGAATTTCTTTCCCGAAATCGTACCTTCTTTCTTCTTTCATTATTATGTCTCTTCTGGTGGTACCACATTCACCAAATTTAATATGTCACCTAAAATGTTAAAAATCTTAACTGTTAAATTTTTAAAGTCTCCCATTTGTATTTTTTAAGTTATCGCGGATACACACATACACACACACAAACACACACACACACACACACACACACACACACACACACACACACACACACACACATCCACACACACACACACACACACATGCACCAACAGACTTAATTCAGAAAATAGTCAGAATTGATTCATTAGGGTTCATAATGCATATAATCAAAATTTCGAGGTCGAAAAAATCACGATTATTATTACTAAAATTTTACAGTTGAAATCGGATGATAAATATTTTGTTTTAAGATGAAATTATGTCTTATTATTTTTGCGTTGATAATATGTCATATTGTTATATACAATCCGATATCACATCTTACAATATGATATATTATTTCTGTCGATGTGTAACTGAAACTGTAAAAGTATCTGTCATGTGTCAATATGTTAACAATTGTCATAAATTATGGCCAACCAATATTTTCCAGGCGTTATATAATTTATTACTGATTGGCAATTTCTTACTCGATGGAATTCTTAAGTAAATGCCGGAAGATTGTTTTTAAGGAACACCAAAGATATGTTACTGCCTACGCTTTATTGTTTAAAGTTTCCTGCTTAAAATTTGTTGCATTTGACAACTCCAATTATATCACCACAATCTCCACACAAAAAAATAAATCTCAAGTTCATTATTTATATATTACTCCTTGTAAGTACAGTACAATTAATTTAGCGGTTAAAAACAATCAATGAAAGTCACATAATTACTATAGTAACCGTTTGACAATAAAAGTTTGCCATGCATATTTCAAGCATACTGTAAATAATCATTATTACCAGGGGATAATTAGCTGTAGAAAATAACTTCTGTCGTATTATAAAAATTTATTTGATGTTATATAACATTGATGTAGTTTTCCACAAAACACCACATCACCAATATAGTCATGAGTGAAGTGTATAGTGTATTGGTGTTCTGTGAAAAACTATACCAGTGTTATCTTCACACAAAAGGTTCCAACACACATCAGGATTGGTGTTACTTCCACTGATGTAGTTTTCCAAGAAACACCAAAACACTGTGTACTGCACTTGACAGGCGTTTCGCCAACCAACTTGGCATCATCTAGAGATGATTACAACTAACCTTATGTTAACAATTTACCCTTTTTATACCTATTATCTAATAAAGCGGGCTATTTGGGATTGTCCCTTTGTCACTATTCATACTATTTTTACACTTAGTGATTTTCAAGCTTTCAAATGTATCCGGCTGCCTGGTGTTTGTTACATTCCTAATTAATCTTAAATTGCTAATATCCACTTTATGGTTGTCAAAGGCATGTTGTGTAATACTAGACTTATCTGTTGTACCATATTTGAGGTGGGCCACATGCTTTTTGAATCTAGTTTCAACTGATCATCTGGTTTGTCCAATATACTTTTGATTAAAGTACTTACAGCTAATTTCGTAAATCCCCGACTTTCCGTCTGTTTCAATTTTATTCTTTGGATTACCTAAAAGTTGTAAGTATTTTCCGGTCAATGAACCACTGTCATACATATATCTTTAAAAATCTTACCAATACCACGGGTGAATCGAGAATCAAATAGAATCGTTAAAGATTTCAGATTTTCTTTTTCATTTTAAATGGTCGAAGAATTTCGAAGTAATTTTCAATTTTCGTTTCCTAATTATTTTATCAATTAAACTTACAGAATAATTGAGAGGTAAGCTTAGCAGTCGATGGACTAAAAAAATTAAAACTCGCCATTTTGTGTTGAGCACAATGGTGAGATTCCTTAGGGATATATCTTAGAGTACTGATATGTTTTCTGAATATGTCAAATTCTAACTTATATTCACTATTTCTAATTATTATTAATACATCTAAAATTTCGACTTCTGTATGAAACACTGCAAAAATATCATCCACATATCTAAGCCAAACCCTAGGGAAATACTTAAATTCTTCTTTTGCTTTCGTCTCGAATCTGTTCTTGAAGAGATTGGCAATGAGTGGTAACAAAGAGTCGAGAGCAAAATTGCTTATTTTTGAAGTGTTTGATATAAAAGTCGCTGATATTGACAACTTCGTTTTTAAATTAAACAGTCGTTTCACGTCAGTTAAATTCACATATGAAGTTGAAAACTCTGGACATCTACCATTTTTAGATGTATTTATAATAATTAGAAATAAACATAACATAAGTTAGAATTTGACATATACAGGCAAATATCTCGGTTAGTGTAAATTTAAGAGAAAAACATGTAGTTAAAACATGCTTTTCTGTTAAATTGACACTAACCGAGATATTTCCCTAATGTATCCAGCTGTCTAGTATTTGTTACATTCCTAATTAATCTTAAACTGCTAATATCAATATTATGATTGTTCTCAAACGAATGTTGGACAATACTAGACTTATCTGTTCTACCATTTTGAGATGAGCCATATGCTCTTTGAATCTAATTTAAATTAATCGTCTACTTTGTCCAACATACTTTTGATTACAGCCCTTACAGCTAATTTGGTAAATCCCGTCTTTTCATTTGTTTTAATCATGTCTTTTGAATTGCAAATATTTAAAAAAAAAGTATTTGCATTCTTTCCGCTCATACATTCAAATTCAGTAACGGTATGAAAATAAGAAGTCATTTTAGACTGGCGATGGAAAAATTCAAAAAATGGATTGCTAGTTTTTGTAAAAGTTAGAAAACAATAATTAGCAATAAATTTTTAGTTTTATTATAATTTTTAATATAGCAGCATGGAAAACTATTTAATTAAATCATGTCTATTGGCGTATGTGTAAAATGTATATGTCGTAGGCATAAAGCGAATTTAGGCGAATGATCATTTTTTGCCTAGGCATATGCAAAGGGCCATGGCAAATAACAAAATGAGAATTAATACGATTTTGCAAAACACCCAAACTGCAGAGCAACCAAATAGACACTTAACCTCAAAAACATTCAGGCGCGCAATACATATACCTGACGAACTCGGCATGTGCGAAATAACCAACTTAAAACTGGGCAAATGTTTAATGCTTAGGCAAGTAGCAGATCGTGTTCATTTTGAGTCATTTTGCTATTTTCCTTGGCCATTAGCATGTGCCTAGGCAAATGATCATTTGACTAAATTTGCTTTATACCTTCAACATATATAAATAGAAGGTAAAGCACGAAGTTACGTATCAAGCAGATATATATAATACTTCTTCTCATGTGTCTGCTATCGAAAGTGGTGTTTTAAAATAATTTCCTAAATAAATTATTATCGACCATCATTAAATTAACATCATTAGTATTTTGTAAAAGTTAATTAATTATTTTAAACTATGGGAAAACAAACCAAAAAATAAACACTAATGTCAATATTCAGATGTAATTAATAAACCTTACTGTAAAAGTTTAGGAATAAGTTTAATGTCAATAATTTCTTTCTATGACCTATCGCTCTCAAAGATTAATTATTAATTATAGCAACTTTTACTTAATAACTGTAATACTGTTCATATTTTGATATACTTTTAAGATGATTTGAAAACAATAATTACAACATTTTGTAAATGCTTTCAGTTCTTGTGTGTCAGAGTTTGTGAAACTCAGCGATGCGATACAAATCGTGCACGCGATAAAATGAATTGCAACAAAATTAGATCGTCGTATAAATTTGTTCGTGTCGGATGCTGCTGCATCTTTTCTTCTTGAAATATGCCTTTCACTCAGATTCCGCAAATTGTAAATTGTTGCGTTGTTGAGCTGAAATGTTCAAACAATACAATAATCATAATGTCGTAAATGAGAAATGTTTTGTCTGTTTAATAGAACGTAATCTGTATTCTTTAGTAGATCTATTTCCACCATGATATTCCTAAATGAAGGTTTGCGTATATTGTAAATATTAATAATCTAGTATTCGAGGAAAACGTAAAACAGGTTATGAATTTTAATAAAATTTTAAAAAAAGAAGTCCTTTTAGATTGTTCTTAGGATGTACAGGATGTAAATTAAATCGTGTTTAAAAAAAACCTATAGTTTTTATTACATTGTACACCAATTTCTAGATTTCATGTTTCCTTTTTGGGACTTACTATCACATGAATAATTATTCTGAGCTTCAATGACATCTGTGAGTGAGGGATAACTTTCACACTCACGTACACTTGGGCCCCTCAGGTTGGTCCTCTGTGCTGCACCTGCTTCCGTCATACTTTATAATTCTTCAAGTCAACCAACGCTTATAATTCTTCAATTTTTATAGTACGTATTGAGGGATATGGTAAATACTTATTCTTAGGGATGCTACTGCCTCCTCCGTCGTATCTCTTGACCGAACCATCTATATGCTTCTAGACTGTAACATTCGAGCTGTTTTCAATCATGCTATAAAAAAAGCAAAGTTTACCCCTTTGCTTTTTTTATAGCATGATTCAAAACAGAGTATGGCTTTCCTAATGAAGGGCATATCTTCCATTGTGGATGTAGGCGTTGTTTTCATCGCTCCTGTGACACAGAGACATGCATACTAGTTTTGAAAGAGATCCAGTTTGGATTATGTTGTTTTTGTCTGACAGACTACCAGACAATAGCCAAATAGCAGAGCAGTGTACCTTGTACCGATTTTGAACCCTATCAGTCAAGTAGTTTTTGAGTTGCACCCAAAAAATCATTAAAAAAAATATATCTCATTAACTAGGAGCATTTTACTTAAGTATGTTTAGCTAAGCCTTCAAATTTTGAGCCAAAGAGTATCTTACTCTACTCTATGCCCATTCTTTATTACTCACCCTGTATAAGAATACACCTACCGATTTGAATTAAAAAATTATGATAAATTATTACGCACAACTATTACCTCATCAGATTAATTAATTAATTGTAGGTATTATACGCCCATGTAACCATGTATATTATGACTTATCTAATTAGCTACGATATCAATTAAAAGAGCTTACCCATACATCAGAGATTATAAGATTCCTTGTACCACCTACTGTTAACATTTTATTCGGGCACAAGATATTATGTGGCTACCAGAATCTTCTCGCTTATGTTTAGAAATCGCTAAATCATTAAAAAATCGAATACGTTTCCTATATCTTCAGAAAGTTTTAGTTACATTGCTGATTATGCTGACATATACTCAAGTTACATCATTTTATTTACTGAACAACTTTATCCATAAACAAACGTTTTCTAAAGTGCATAGGATATATTTTAAAACGATTTACAAATGTGCGATTATCAATTTAGATGGTCAAAGGATCAGATTAATAACCATACATCATTTCTTAACGATTCAAATAATAGTGCCTCTATTAAATTAAGAATGAGATATTATTAATTAAAATATGAGTTATTAACTTAAGTAATTGATAATAATATTATTAATAATAATAATAATAATATATTCAATGGTATAACAAAAGTCGATTTACATAAGTCAAATAATGTGTATTGCAAATGAAAACTGCAAATACACCCGGCGATTTATAATTACGGGCAATATTTCAGGTTCCGGTAGTGGACAAAATATGAAGTGTAATTTTTTATATAGACCATAGACCGAAACCGCATAATAAGGGTGATACAAGTCCTCAAAGGGAGCCCATGAAAATAATTTTTTCGGCGATTACTTCTACACTGGTTGAAATTGCAAATTATACTTTTTGGCATGAAATAAACGGTAGCAGAAACCATTTTTGTGTATGCCTCCTGAATTTGTGCCGTATTCTCACTCTATATAATACACTTTTAGATAAATACTTTTCGGAGCTACCCTTGCATTCTGGTTTGCTCAGCCCGCTTCCTTCTAAAACTCTCATCGCCATACTGAAGGCCTTTCAATAACTAATTCTATTCATCAATAACCAGATACATTCTACAACAACTAGTCGGTTCAAGATCTTCTCATACTTCATGTATTTTGAGGAATCTATGTTCAGTAGAGCAAGTCCTTCTGGATAAAACAGATTCAGTAGAGTTTATTTGTATTTTCCGATGTTTGATGATGAAATCGTATAATTGAAATCTTTTAATTTAGAATGCAAATCGCTGGGGTTCTTGGTATAAAGAACTAACTCTAGCGAAGCATGATCGATCCGAACCTGTTTTTGTCCATATAGATACTTTTGAATCTGTTCTAGCCAATAGTTCTAGTCTCATCAGTCTATAGTGTTCTACATTTGAGAACGTTTTACTAAAGTATAGAACAACTTTCTCTTCACTAATTTGCACCTGGAATAATATACCTCCAATGCTGGTATTACTTGCATCAATGTTTAAGCTTGTTGTGGGGTAAATTAGATTGGGAGGACCAAATGCGGCCTTTAATTTCTTGAACGAACTTTGGCTATCTCTGATGTAAAGTAATAGTAGATGAAAGGTCTGAATTATATCTAAAAATCCTTTTACAAACGCATAATATACGTGTAAAATCAAAAACTGCTAAATTAATACTTATATTTTGGCAGAGGCTATTCTCTTAAAGCATGGGTCCTCTCTAGAATCATTGCCATTCATCAACAGATGACTTAAAAACTTAACTTCCTCCTTGAACAGATCATATTTCTTTGGGCCAAGTTTTAGTTTTAAAATGAGCGCTGATTACTTTTAAATTTTATACAAAATGCAAACATTACACAAAATACTTCTTTTTCCTGTCACCACCGGAGATGCCCAATGACTTTGGTATGGTTCTATAACTCTGTACTTTTATACAATGGATTTCTTGAACATTTTTTTCCATCTGAGGCTATTGAATAGTTTTTAAATATGACATAATATATATCGTTATGAAAAATCTTACGAATACGAGTAGAACCTGTTTTATTATTTATGGTAGTAGAATCAACACATATTTCTTTGTTATTCACAGTTTCTTCGACGTTTGAAAGTTAATTATTGTATATCTCCTTCATTTGTATGAAATTAATAGCTTTGTTAAAACATTTTCAACACTAAAATTTCACAGTTTTACTTACAAGCAAAAATATATTATTTAACACAAGGAAGAAAAATCGAAAGACATTTTCATGTATACAACCAATAATTAATATTGTTTATAAAACGGAGCAAATTAATTTGCATAATTTCACTTTTCGTTTCACAGCTGCCAATCTATTTATGGTGTGCTGTTAAGAGGAACGACAATTTTAAAATGTTCTTAAAAGTCATAATTCAGATCGTTTTTATGTCTACTAGTTTACATAATTTATAAACCATGTTACGTTAGTTTATATTGAAAGAAAATGTTATTTAAATCTCAATAAAATAATTATGCTGCAGATAGTAATTTAAATAATGATAAATAAAAACTCTAGTATAATAGGTATTAGTTTAGTTGTTGCCCAGGGAAGGAAATTGATATTATTATGAATGTTTAATGTTAACTTATTTCAGGTTAGGGTTGTCAGTGTTAACACACTGACGTTGGTGATTCGCCTGTGTAGCAGTCTAGAAACTGTAAATTTTTTATTTGTTGACATAGGCATATGAAATTTGGTACATTCTAATTATTCTCTGTGCTGAGTAACTCAAATATCTGTTAATAGTATTTCTGAAAATTAACATTATTTTATTTAGCAAGCAATAAGAATAGTATAGTGATTAAAAAAAACACACTCAACGGTAAATTTAAATTAATAATTGCACTCGGATTCTGGGAGCCTAATATTTATCATAATTTATTTTCATTCTAATGGTTGATTAAATCTAAGAAATTCCCCGTTTATGATCTTCCTGTACTATTAATAATGTATAATCATTAAATATTTTTGTGGTGACTATTTAAAATTATAAAAAATACGGTGTTGTATATTTAAAAGACATTCATTTTTTTATACTCTATAACTTGGTAAATGGTACAAAAAAAATAATGTAGATTATTCGAATATAATTACATATTTACAATTTTCGAAAATGCCAAATCGGTTAAAATCACTTTTATGCGAGTTAATCTAAATATATTATTCACTAATTTTTAAAGCAATTTTCTGAATTTTTTGCTTTATTAAAGACTTTCTAAAAATATGTTATTTGCGTATAAACTCATTAGCCCAGTTGAAAATCACAGCCTCCTAGGATTTTTTAAAGCTGGAATTGTAGTAGCGATTGAAAGAGAAAAACTTTTATTAGGAAAATTAGTTGAGAGAAATTAGATATGTATGAAAACGAAATTTCGTGAAAAATTTTATAATATTTCTGTTTCTGAAATTTTTGCTAATTTTCAAAATTTTTAGACAATATGACTCCATAGTCAAGCAACAAGACACTTGCCTATCACTTCAGCATTATGGGTTCAATTGCAGGTCCAGGAACTGGAATTTTTTTCGTGAGTATACCTGTATATTGGGTATTTATCCGTTGTCTTCAAATTTATAGCCCCCTCCCGTACAAGGTTACTATAGTCGTATAGGGGGTTGTATTGCCTGCGGTGTTTAATGCTAAAATTTCCGTTAATTAAAAAAACCCAGTTTGACAAATTTTCAATAACCCAAAAAAATGTAAAATTGAACATTTTTAATGTTCTTAAATGTTTTTGCTGTAGCAAATATATAACATATGTGAAATATCATAATTATTATTCACAACGATTTTATGATCTTATTAATTTAAACAATTTCAATAAAATTATTTTTCTGTTACTTTAAATATTTAGAATTTTATATGCTCTACATTTTTTGTACATACATTTTTCTTTAATTGTAATTCAAAAGTTTATATTAAAGAAATTTTAATAAAAATAGGAAGGTATAAGATTATACTCGATCGTAAAACATTTATAAAAAAGCTAAAAATGTTGATTACTGAAATTATCGAATCTTTAAAGATTTTTTTTGTCGAGAGTTTTGAATATTTTAAAAGTTAGAGGAATTTAAATTGCTTAGATGAAAACTGTGATTTACGCTTTCTAAAACAGAATATTTTTTTTACCAGTAAAGTTTAGGAAACCATTTATTTCTGCATTGGACATGTATTCAAGTAGGTAAATACTAAAGAATTTATTTTAGAAACAGTTTTCTTTTAACTCAAAAATATTCAACTGAAAATGAATGAATGATTGATTGTTCATCATTGTGAAAACATATGCGTTTTGGTAAATAAAATTTTGTGCCAATTCTCATTTCGTATTTATTTTAGTTCTGTTCATATTTTTATGATAGTGTGGGTAGTGTGAAATGTACAACCTCAAATTTATTATTATATTTGTTTAACTTTTCGAGAAAACTTGACTGTAGGCATCGATTTCGTAAAGAAAAAGCAATGTTTTTGCTACAAAATAATAAAATAATAGATTATGAATGTGATATTTAATTATTATACAAGATATGAATATACACGTACATGTACTCAAATATTAAATACTTTATTTACTGTCTATTTGAAAAAAAATATAATAACGGTTCATTAAGCACTATTATAATATGTATAAAATATGATAGATTCGCTTAAGTAAACAAAATTTTCACAATTTTTGTGGTTAACAATATAAATGTAGCGGTAAATTTTATATTTAAGTTAATTTCTGGCCTTCGTTTACACTTTGGTTAATTTGCTAATTTTTCATATTATGGTTGTAATTTCGTAAAACGTGAGGAAACTATTCATCTAACCTTAATTTATTTTAAATATTTAAAAAACTAATCACGGTGTGCTATTCCAAATGATGTTATTATTCTAAGGATTATAATAAAATAACGGACGACCGAAATATTTTTAATTCCAAAGGTGTAAGTAACATTTTCTAGTGTTTTCTAAATTTTAAAATTAAAGTGCAAATAGAGTGAATGATAGAATCACTTACGCGCTCTACTATAAATTAATCCATCCACACACACAAAGAGAATTGCAGTAAAAACTAAACAACGGTCAACTATTGCTACTTACAATTACATAATTGTGATGGCAATAAATTATACTATTTTTTCTTTGATTTCTCTATCATTGAAATCATCTGCTTTACCAATGATTTGTTGTAAATAGATTCGCAATAAAAATGCGTTATCTTATTGCTTATACAATGAAATGCACGTTTCTTATTGTATAGTCTGACGTTACTTTTTATTTAAACTATTTACATTACATTGCTTTACCATATTATGCTATAAACAAGTTTATAATGACTATCGGCTAATAGACATAACTTGTACGTATAATGCACATACTGGTAATTAACAAACAAAATAGGCTACTGCAGTTGACTGATGCTTGTCTGATTACTGCATTTAATCGGTTTAATCTTTCAATAGTGCGTTACTTCGTTATTGTGCCATATTAACTGTAGAACATTTGTTTATTACACGTGATTAATGAATTTATTCATAAATCGTTTCTCTAGATATTAATATCTAGTGAGCGAAATCTACAATAACACTTTTCTTAACTTCATTGAGAAACTTATTGCTATAATCCAAATTCATAAACACATTTTTAAAGTTTGTTTGAAAGGAAACTCAAGAGATAATAAAATAATATGTGTACATCAAAACAATACATTCAGCAAATTCTACATAATAAATATAGTTTAAAAAAAACTAAAAAACACGCTTTTAAAGCACATCAAACTAAAAAGTGAAAAATAATTATTAATATAAACTGAAAACAATAATGAACGAAAAATACTAGTATTATTGCAAAAAAAGCGGGTTTTTCACAATTATACTAGTATTTTTCGTTCATTATTGTTTTCAGTTTATATTAATAATTATTTTTCACTTTTTAGTTTGATGTGCTTTAAAAGCGTGTTTTTTTAGTTTTTTTTAAACTATATTTATTTTTCACTTTTTAGTTTGATGTGCTATGAAAGCGTGTTTGGTATATTTATATTGCTTATTGGTGCTGATATTATAACATATTACGATCCAACAGATATTTCTGAAAAAAAAAAATATTTTTTTATTTCAGCCATGGGATTTGAACTCACGCCCGAGGAGTCCGTCGTTTCGCGTCGACTAAGACTTGCCCGCTCGGCCAACGACCAAACTGAGAATCACGGAATATACTTACAATATTAAGCCTCTTGCTCTCACGCAGAGGATACGTGAGGAGAGGACTGGCGATCCTGATCAGGATAATGATATAAACTTATCAAGTTATTGTATTGTTACCGGTTCTTCGTAAGTGTACAAAGTTTCAATTAAATCTGTCCGTTTAAAGTGGGTCAAAATCGAGTCCAAAGAGTCGGTTACAAACAAACAAACAAACAAACAAACAAACATACAAGTGAAGCTAATAATAAAAGCGTGTTAAAAGAAAATATGTGGTCATCACTTAAAAGTTAAAAAAATTCAATCTCTATTTTTTTATTGATATCACCAGGCATGATTATTCTTGTTGGTGCGGAAAAGATTCAGTAACACTGCATAATATTACTGTATAGATCAACCTAAAATAGTAATATTCTAATAAATAAATAACTGATTATGACTGGAGAACTGATCTAATGAATAATTGTATGAATCTGAAGTAGTGGAAGACCAAATTTCTTCTGGTGACTAAGATGGTTTTCACCTGTGTTATCTGATCTGTTTTAGGGAGTAATAGAAATGATTGGAACACACAGAAAGGACATGGTACAGTAATAACAGGGATCCTAGGTTTCGAATGATTTTACTATTTTTTTATATGTTATCTTAGGACACTAGAAAAGATATTTCCGTCATGGAATTTTGTAAGCCAGGTGGGAGTTACTAAAAATAATGGAACATAAATTTGTCAATTATCTCATTTGGGTGAGACTCATTTTTAAAAATGTTAATTTTTAAATGTATCTCAATCGCGAACTCAAACAGTTTTGACTTGAAAACGATAAAAGGATATTCAAAAATACGTTTGCTAAAAGTACTACTTGTATATAGAATACTCACACATATCTAACAAAGGTACCTCTAATTTTGTTATAAAAAAAACATTTAGTTGGAGGGTTTCTGTGCAATATTGCGACATTTTTCTTCTGCGCTTCGTTAATATCATTTTCAACATCAGTACATTTCGTTTGTTCCCTCTTCAATAGGCGAATCAGATTTTAAGATTAGTACTTCCTTTATTCATCATGAACACGAAAAAGAAATTGGCATCTTTTTTAGCATACCTTCAAAAGAATAGTTGCCTCAGGACTTTAATCACAAGTTTGTTGAAAGCATGCCTTCAATAAGCTTGTGAATAAAATATTGAAGAAATTGCTTCCACTTTTCTTGAACTATTTGAGAGAGGTAATGTAAGATCAATAACTAATCTTCACATATCGATAGACGCAACTTCAAGTTACCGAAGACATATTCCGTAGGTTTCATGTCTGGTAATCTAGCTGGCCAAGTCATACGCTCGGCTGGAGTCTATCAATACGAAATTCACCCCATGGTGTTTCATCATGGAACCACAACGTCCCAAAGATATTCTATTAGTTATGGCAGACACTACTTCACCTCGATTGAATACTAACAATGACAACCTAGACCGCCAACTCGTCCTCACTAAATGCATGTTTTCTTCATGTTATCTCTCGTGTGGTACTCTACAAACTAAAATCCTATCATCAGGTTGGTATACTAGAGTAAATATGTCTCGGCAGAATTAATTAGGGAATCACATGATGGAATCAAAATAATTACAAAAAAACTGTACATACGTTGTTAAAAGATAGGTGATAAAAAATTGTATAGTTTGTAAACGGTTGAAATATCACCCTATAAGAAATAGAGGATGCGACTTTGAGAAACTACTCTTAGGCTATGTTATTTGCCATGAAATTCCCTTTATAATAAAGAAATCTGCATACAAATTCCATTATTTTCAGAGAAGATATCCGATATCGAGGTTGGGTCCAATTTCTGAGCGTTTCACTTCAATTATTTTCCAGTGTTTAACTCATCCTGTTCCTCATAGAGAGTACAAGGCTCTTATGATGTTAATTTTTCTAGTAATATTAAGTAAAGGATTTTCTTATCAAGTTTCTTTAGATGAAATTTTTCCCCTGTTATAAGATTTGATGATAATCTGGTTAATTTGTCACTCATGAAGTTCTTTGTTTCATTCCTATTTCAATGTTCGTCATTATTTAGCAATTAATATTTCATAAAAAGCAATGGATTTTGTATCTGAATATTGGAATATAATAAATATTCAGGATTTAAAAAAGCCTTCTTCATTAAAGTCAAGCATTATACACAAAAAGTGACCTGTTATTTTATAAAATAATTTTGTTATAGAAAAATGCATATTAATTATTAAGTAATCGAATTGAAATTTTAACCATAACAAATTGCGCATTTACATTTTATATAATCATATACAGTTTTAATAAAAATTTGGTGATAATAATTATATAATTCAGATAGTTCTTGTCTTGATATGATTATTTCTTTTTTTTAATTTTTTGAATACTTATTTGACATGTTAACTAAGGTTACATTAAATAGAAATTAAGTTTGCATAACCAAATTATACTAATAAAAATGATTAAACTGTATACACAAAATGACATTTTTTTCTATTTTGTTTACTCAACCAAACTTAACCAAATAAGTGAAAATATTTCAAACCACAATGTTAGTTTTTTTGTTCGTTTTAAAAGACTTGGTAATTTTACAATGTCCACTCCCTTTGGCATTAAATATTAAAAACGAAAATTTTAATTTTATAAAAATTTACCTATAGAACAAACCTTAGGATCTTAATTCTTAATTACGTTTTGCTTTGTAAATTGTTGGGAAGTGGTTAAAAAAAAGAGGAAAATCGATTTCAAATTTTAAACGTTTCATCTTTACTTAAAGACATCCTCAGGGTTATTTAATTTATGTTTGCCTTGCAAGTTGATAATTTTAACAGATATAAATAAGGCCAAGGTGTAAACCAAACCAGTAATTGAATAAACCAACGGGAACATATTCTAGTTTCTAGAAATTCTTAACTACAACCGTCATCTAATAGAAGGCACGAAAATCAATAATTCTTCCTTTTTCGCCCTTCTTGACTAGACGCATCTATTATTATTTGCGATTGATGTATTTTAAAGTTGGTGATACTGAATTCAATGATGTAATAATTAGTTGCAAGAAATATACAATGTTTTTAAAAATTATACAAGAAATTAGATTAAATTTGACTTCATAAAGTTTAATAATTAAAGATGATATTTTACAAGTTGTTGGCTGTTAATGTAGAAATTATTTCTTCAATAAAAAACAGAAAAAACTTTATTTCCTATTTTTATTTTTAGAGGACCTCCAGCCAGGTATATGGACAATTATTTATCCTACGTTTCGTCCGAGTTTTCGGACTTTTTCAAAGGTTAAAAGCTAAAAATAATGGTTTTACATAAATTTTAAATTAGATTAGTGACAGAATACATATCTAAATAAATATAGTTTAAAAAAAACTAAAAAACACGCTTTTAAAGCACATCAAACTAAAAAGTGAAAAATAATTATTAATATAAACTGAAAACAATAATGAACGAAAAATACTGTTGTAGCGAATCAAATGAACTCTTTTATAATCCTTGCAAAAAGTACACAGGTGGTCCCGTAAAAGCGACACAAACTAAAGTTACATTTTTCTAAATGGTGTAACGAAATTGCAAGCCATTTCATTCCAGTTTGTTGTTGTTCCACGATGAATTAAGTTTCTGCCAGTCTAGTAGAGATGGCGTCACTGATTTCTACTGGAACAGTTGGTTTTGCAGATTTTTGCACTAAATATCTATCTATCTTATTACTCATACTCTACTCTCAAATATTTGTCTCTTTCTAAACTATAATCGAGTTTAGGTAGCAGAATACTACGATGCTACTTCCTTCTTACTAGGGCAGCCAGACAGTGGTTGTCTCTGGTGCCGCGTTCTGATGGAAACCATCTCTAGTTCTGCGGTCTGGTAAGATTTATATGTTTTCTGGTATTATCTTGTGATTTTATGCTCATCATTATTTAAAAAGTTGCTATATTGATTTAAAGTACCTTTGAGGTAATTTTCATAATAATATTGTACCGTAATTATCTTAATTTACGCCTTGGGCGAATTTGCTTTTCGGTGATCAGTTCACCTTGGTTGTTCTTTGGAACAGCCATCATTAATATTGATTAGTATCAATTTATCGTGCCTTTCTGGCAATTTATCTAATATCCCTTTGGTATTGTAATAATTTCGTGTGTTAATTTACGGTTATTGTAAATTTTAGATTTACTCGGCAACGGATGTCGCCATTTTGTATCTTAGTTAGTTGTCTTCTGTCTTTGTATCTTGATGTTTTAGGTCACATAGCTACGTTGGTAGCGCTCTCTAAACAGTGGTGACTGGTGACATTTGGAGATTGGTACACCTGGTTGGACCAAACCTATTTGTTTATAACCTTTGTGAAAATTATCTAATTTGGTGCATCTGTTTTGTGGTGGATTATTTTATACCAGTGCATATATTTATCAACCAGATCTCAGAAACGTAAGGTTTTTCTAAATTTAAAATATCGAATGCTTACTTGAACATTTACTTAGTATTTATTCAGGAACGTTGCTCTAGTGGAGATTTGCCTAGTTCTCTGGCAAAGATACCTGCCTAGTTATCTGGCACTTGATTAACTTTTAATTATCTAACGTAAACATATAGTCAAGTATATATCTTTATTTAACTTTATCTGCAATTCATCAGAACCTCTCTCCGAGGAACTAATAAATGATTTAATTTAACGTTACCCTTAAGTTTAAAACTATCATATTGTTTTATATTTAGCAAATATTTATTTACGTTATCTTTCTAGTTGTCTGTCTGTATACAGACATTCTAAATTCTATTGTCTTGAAGATTAACTTCTTTTAGTAAAAAAATATCTTAACATTTAGTGAATACCTATTTCACTTGTTTATTATCGTAGCTACACCTAGTTTATTTGTTGGGCTAGTATTTTTTTCTATTTAACGTAACTTTTATTAAGACTTAAGTTAGTTGAAGTCTTCAACTTCCTAAAATATTGTAGGATACCGATCCTAATTTGTTTAGTTTGCAATTTACTCTGTAAATTTGTGCTAACTCATATTTTGTCTACATAGCTGGACAAATCAAACGTCACAGCTTTTAACTTTGTTTTGCCTATAATACTGATCTCATAAAACTCTCCCCTTTTTATGTTAATACCTGGACCAAGAGAAGAGGATAACTGGTGGATCGAACTGATCATTATATCCTGGGTGGAGCAGGAAAATTATATTTTATACAACTGGCATTTTTTCTCAAAGGTAGCTGCAGTACTGACAGTGGTGAGTCAAATTGACACCGAACCCATTAAGAGCTTAGCCGTTGTTGGATTCTTCGCTGGACTAACCCATTGGAAGTTACGTAAGATCTTCGTCCCCAGTAAACATTTATATTTGGTCAGAAGAAATTTGTGAGAGATCAGGCATTTCATTTTTAATTTTTTTTTCATTTTTTTTCCTCTTTCAATATAATTTTTTTTTGTTAGTTTTTGGTCTTCAACCACAAGTAAATTTTAATATCTTGTATATATTGTACATCTCGTATACCAGTCTTTATTATATTTTTTTATTAAATAATATCTTTTTATTCAACTTCCTTCCCAACCGAATTCAAGTTTTAACGTTATCTTTACCTTTTAAAATAAAATTTTAATTATTTGGTACTTGCAAAAGTCCTGGCGCCCAGCCTAGATTTTGGTGATAACTCAAATTAATCTAAGCCCTTATTCACGAGCTGCTCACTGAGCTACCGGTTCATAAGTACAACCCCCAGCTTATTGTGTTATGCCAACAATTGGACGGGGGGTGTTGCAATGGACCACCCCATGTGTTTTTAGATTTTTGAAATCTGTGTTTTTTTTTGTGATTTAAAATATATATAGTTATGTTTTATCTTATCTTTTACTGTTTTTCTTTTATTGCAAATTTTATGTCCCAGTATGTAAGTACATACTGGCAGTTGTAAAGTTACAACTGCCAGCTTCTACCAATTGAAAGTACACACAGAGCTATTTTCATAGATTGGATAATGTGTAGTGACTAACTGTTTTCGTATTTTTGATTACTATTTTGTTAGTAGTAGTACGTACTGTAAAATGGAAAATAAATGAAAAAACTGTAAATACTGTATAGCTCTCGAGTGCAAAAATACAACTCTGAAAACGCCAGATAATATACTTATTTCTTTTTAAATTGGTTGGGGTAAGATCGGCAGAAAGAAAAAAAACAATTTTTAATTATTCGACATTTCATGTATTTTTTACACATCCTTAGGACCTCAGGAATATTTAAATTATTTCATTATAAATGTATATATTTTCTAAAAATTTAAACATAAATATGAACAATAAATAATATACAATATGTATATTGAAGTATTATACAGACAATTTCAGGAAGACTGAAAATTGGTATCGTATCGCGGGCACTGTTGTCCGCATGACAGTAAGAGGGAAAATAAATTCTCTGCTATCCTAATGTTTACGCTGACGGCTTGCCTGCCTCTGGTTTACATTGTAACGTTGCCATTTAAGATACCCATGTCAAATAATTCAGTACACAACCTATATAATAAAATATGGGTCACTAGACAATATCAACAAAATATTTCTTACTATTACTTTTCCCTAAGAAATAACACCAAGGACATTATGACAAAAAGCTATGCGTAGAGCTAAATATTGTTGTAAAAGTTGTCAGGATCATTTTAATGAATGAGATAACTAAATTATTTTTAGCTTGAAGAAGACATGGAAAATTACATGTATTTCTAGTTGATCCTTTCACTTTTGGCAAATTATAAGAATTTGATACTTTACATAATTATTATAATTAATATCACAGACTGTTAGTGGCCAGGATACTGTAATATGCTTACTGTTAATAAACTGCTTAAAAAGTGCGTGGTCGCCTGAAACGTATTGGCCATATACTACTCCCCTGTATTTGTTGCGGACTAATAGGATCAGCTGACGTCACTTTGGCGAGCTCCGCCGGCAAAACATTTTATTATTCAAATGCAAATATTTCCCTCAATTTTCGTTAAATCGTCTTGAATTATTTTTGTGGCAAATTATAAACGAAACAGCTTATAAAAGTTGAAAAAAAATACATAACCTCCACACTTTGAGGGGTGAGGAAGTAATAGGAAAAATAATGTTTTACTAAATGAGCCTACTCCTGTTGAATCGCATGTTACTTTGATTTTTGTTAAATTTCATCCAGTTACATTTTATTTTATGGTATCTAAATAAGGTAATTTTATATCAGGTTCATAGTGCTTGATTATTGTAACAACAAAACAGTTTGTTGATTTTCCTGTACCTGAAACGTCTTATTGCGAGTTTCTGTATTTCAAGAAATTTCATTTATTCTCAAGAAAACGAGTTTCAAAAATTTTATATAATGTGTTCTATTAATATATTTTTAATTTGTCTATTCTTTATTTTGACTTAAATTCTGTCCAATATATACGTGACCAACCTGTAAATAGTGTAAATGGAAGATTTTTTAAAAAACATGTGTCACTGAAACGCGATATGCACTGAAAAATTGGAAAAAATACAATCAAAATACTCTTTACTAACCGTAAATGTGAGGTTATTTGAGTCATACTGTGATCTGCTAAGTGTATTATTTAAATCATGTTATAATTATTTTGGAGATATCTCCTGTGGAGCAAAATATTTAAAACAACTACTATAATAATTGATTTTATTTATCGTCTTTCTCAATACAGAGATTGGTTCATGTTTAATCAGGATATTGAGCAAGTTTTTATAAATAATTGAATTACTACAGTTTCACAATATTTGAAATAATTTGGTTAATAATTTAATAAAAATAGATTACCATACAATCTGAGAATTGTCGGATTATCATTTTATTTGAAAATTGTTGTTGTCAAGTCTCTGACGTATTTTTTTTTTAAATTGTAAACCAAAATATCGAAAAAATTAAAATTTAGGTTATCTTGATAATCAAAATATCTATACTACTGTAAATGCATAATATTGATTGAAGTAGAAAAATATACATTATAGTCGTGAACACAGACTACGTTCACCTGCTTGGAACATGATTTCTTACATACATATCGAGGGCATCATATTATAAGGGCGTATAATCATAGCACTTATATTGGCGTTTACGCCCATATGATAAATATTTAGACAAAAAATACTCTGTCAGGATGTCGAAATAATCGCAACTGAGGATATCAGCACGTGCAACTGTGAGATCTCGGCACGACATAATCTCACTTTATTCATACCCAAAATTATCCATCAGCCTCCACAACTTCAATTTTATCGATTCTCGAATTTTTGGTGAATTCAATCGTAGTGTTAGACGAAAGGCTTGACTTATGACCTATTTTCCATAATAATCTCATTTTCGCCTTTTTAACGTGACGTTGTCGATATAATAGAGTCCATTGAGACTTAAGAGATGTTTCCATGAAGAAAATTAGTCTTGTTACTAAAATAGCTGCCAAGTTTGCGAAATGGCACCTTTTTGTGAAATAAAAAGACACCACATAAATCAGACAACCCCCAATCCAAAACAGAGTTGCACTGGCGGTGGTTAAACTATTGAAAAAACGCGGGCACATAATCACTCCCTTCAACTTTGTCAGTATCGAAGTCGGGATTTGAACCCGGAATTCGGCAGACAGTAAAATCAGCTCACTCAACGCTTTAGCCCACTGTTGCTGCTGCTACTGCTTCATGTATTTTATAAAAATATCCAATTCGGCTATTTTCCAGGGGTCAAATTAAATAGGTAAAATATTTATAATAAGTTGACACTTTATTCAATGCAAATGTTACTAAATAAAATAAAATTAAAAACAAAAGTGCATAAATATTTCGTAAATTTTACTTTTAAACCGCAGATGATATTACATTAGTAAACAACAAAAGCATAACCAAAATTACTCTCCTTGCGAGAGAGAATGTTGTAATTTTTTACAATAATAGATCTTAGTTATATTGTTACGTAGAAGATTAAGCTCGCATTGACCCATTTTTTAAAACAATGACTTGGTGGTAATTTTCAAGCGGAAAATATTTTATAACATAACCGTAAGCATGAATAAAAGACACCGCTTTATAGTTTCACACTTAGTGTCTATGCATGCATATAGACATTATTTATTCGCATTGTTTATTCTGTATAACAAGGTGCTCCATAAAAACGAGACACATTCAAAGTGTTGCAAGTTAGGTGAAAATAATTTTATTAGTAAAGCAACTGTACATCATTCAACAGCATGAAAAAGCATTTTAATATCTAGTTAGTAGTCACCAAAGCATTGGTAATCATGAATGTCTGGCAGTGGCGGCTGCTTCATAGAGGCTCAGGGGGTTGAGCCTCCCAAGTTACTATTAGGAAAATGTAAACGTCATTAAATGCATGATATATTTTTTTCAGTTTTTTTTTTGTATTTAATATCGTTTTTAACATAGTTATTACCCTTTTGCGACGGATATGTGTACAATAAAGTCGCATAATTTACTGACCGTCAGGCTCAGCTAATATGAGCCATTTCTTGCATAAGGAAATATATGAAGAAATGAACCGAACGCAGAAATTGTCGATCGCAAAGAACGGTTTTTACAACGCGACAGAAGGCTCAAGTTATCAGAGCCGCAGTGCGGTTTTAATGTTTGTGAAGTGTAGTAGTACTTATATCGTTTTGCCGGTTTCGCTCTCGATATTTATTTGTAAATTCGCTCTTTTGAGTGTTTTTTTATTATTTTAAGATGGTTGATGCCAAAATGACTAAGAATGGTATAAATAATAAGTGAATTGAAAACTCTGCCGTTAGCAGAAAAAGTAAAAATCAAGAAACTCGGACGACCAACACCAGAATGATTCTTAACCAACCAGACAAGGTAGTGACAACTACTTTCACGAGGCATTTTCTTAAGAAAATTTACAAAAAATTTCAGTGGATTTGTGGATGTGATAAAGTAAATGCTCTGTTTTGGAATGGACAAGATATGGTCGGTAACAGGATTTAAAGATCTAAAACATTTAAATCGGAAAATAAAAAAGTACGAAATTTCTACATATCATATAAAGTGCAGTTCGAATTTGGCTTTGTTAGGCTCGGTAAATATTGCAGATTAGTTAAATTCAGTTTATAGACAAAATATTATAAAACACAACGAGGAGGTATTGTAAAGAAAATAATTCACAAAATCTTTCCACATGTAGACATATTTAATCAATTTTAAGCCAGAAATACAGACAGTATTGAACTTAAAAAAAAATTTGATGAGTGAAGAATATCATCTATTAGAAATTCAACTGATGAGATAGAAAAAGAAATTACTAATATTGAGAATGAGAATATACGAATATACTGAAAATAGAAATTCTGTAATTGCTAAGGAAGTGTATGACAATAATTTTTCTGATGAAAGAAAGATTGTCATACAGGGGTCAGTTAGAAGCCGCATCTTTAGTGATGTAGACAATTTTATTGATTATTCAAAGAAATTTTTGACGTCAACTTTCAAATTAGTTGTTGAATCTTATCCAATGTTACAAGACAAATTAAGGACTGAATTAGAAGTCATTTATTCAAGAACGGATTTTAAAATTATTGTAGGTGGCCTAAACATTTTGTCTGAAAATGATTTAAATGAAAAGTTCAGCGAAACGGTCAAGTTACTAAAAAATTATTGTGACAATTCCGATATCTACTGCTAAATGAGAAAGATGTTTTTCAATCTTAAAATAATAAATACATTTTTAAGAAACACTATGAATGAAGAACACCTTAATGCCCTAGCAATGATGTCAATGAATAAGAACTTTATCCATAACATAAGAAATTTTGACGAAAATGTCATAGAATATTTTATTTCCCAGATAGACAGAAGATTTGATTTTGTGTATAAGCAATAACATTTTTACTCGCATTTTTAAGTGATTATTATATTGTGAACTTTTTTTTTGTACATATGTACATAAAACTTTTTCTCTTTTTATCACAAATCGTAGTTCTACTTCGATTAAATTACTGAGGGACTGAAGGTGAGTCCTTATTATGTTGTTCATATTTTTTAAGAAACTAGAGCCACTCAAATGAAATTATCACGAGCCGCCACTGATGTCTGGAATCAGCAACATCATGCGTTCATTATTGAACAATATTTCAAAAATGGATCTGTAACACGTGCGGTACATACATATTTAAATATTAATCGACTTAGAGAAGCTAGAGACCGGTCTCCTCAGAGACCTGCACATCAGCATTCAGTGTCTTAAACATGTCCATTGTTAGCTTGCTTCGCATGTGCAATATGCTTAATACTTAAATTGCCACCCATCAAGATTCAAATTTTCCAGAAATTGCGAAATCAGGACCTTATTAGCCGTAAACGTTTTTGTCAGCAGTTTTGTTGACTTATTAAAACGACACACCTGATTTATTTAACAATGTGTGGATGTCCAACGAAGCACGTTTTCATCTGATAGGATAAGTTAACAAGCAAAACTACCGTTACTGGACTAGCGAGAATCTAAAATAAGTTCACTAACAGACACTTCACATCGTTAAAATAACTCTTTGATGTGCAATTTCGTCCAATGGCAACATTAGTTTTCCTTTTTTCGAGGATGACAATGGTATCGTGTATTACATAAACTCAATATGTAAATATGCTGGAGACGTTTTTAGTACCAACCAGATTTTCGTCATTTTCCCAGAATTCCGCTGACTAATGGTTTCAACAAGATGGAGCCACAACTCGTACCTCAAAAGCTTCTATGGGCGTTTTTCGAAATGTGTTTCCGGAATGTAGATTTACCATGGCCTGTCAGGTCCCCAGATCTTATAGCTTATAATTTATTTTTGTGCGACAATCTAAAGTCTAAAGCTTACATCAATCCTCTACATGCCATCCAGGAGTTCAACAATAATATATGGGAAGAAGTTAGAAGAATATCAGTGAATAAGTTGCGAAATGTAATAAAGAACATCCGTTCACGAATGGAGAAACGTTTGGAAAAAGAGGACATCACCTTTCATATCTTATTGCAACACTTTGAAATTCGACTCGTTTTTATGGTCTCCCTTGTAGTCGGTATCTATTACTTAAATACATTATTATAAGTATTCATATTGCGTTTTAACCAAGAACGATTTATTTTTGTGTAGAGGTCAACCCCTCTTGAAAAATTGTTTCAATTAGACACAATATTTTTATTAACTTAATTATATCTATGCTATCTGTCAATAAAAACAGAGAAAAAACAGTGTTAAGGCGCATCTCCTACACGTGAAAAATTTAATTTATCATGTTTTTCTCATCATCATCATCATCATCATCTTCATCATAAATGATTACACCAGATTTAGTTATGTTCAGATGATGCCAACTTGCTTGGTGAAACACACGTCTAGTATACATAAACAGTGAACAGACGATGACTGAGAAGGGACTCTATTCAGCTTATGAGTTTAGTTTGAGCGACTTGATAAAAAACCATGTTGATGTGGCGGGATACTATTGTTATTCATTAGACATTTGATTAGTTCTTAACAAAGCGGTATATCTATTAACTTATGAAGAACTGAGGTTAAACTAATCGGTCGATAACTGAAAATACTTTTTTATAAATAGTTGTTACACTGGAGACTTTCCAGTTCCCTGGATGTGCGTCAATATCCATTGAGTTTTTCATAATTTCACTTCTGGACTATATAGTGTCTGAGCACATTTAGAAAAAAGAATGGATTGTCTCTTTAATATTCCTAGGTTAATGTGTACATTGTCAATCATTAAGGTTCTAAGAAAATTCTGTTCCAAGAGAAAAATTGCCTGCCCGGATCCACTGTGTATTCCTCAGAAAGGTATCAGCAAATATATGGGCATCCTTGTTATCGTTACGAATATATTATTGTCAGCTCTTCAGTAAATTAATTGATACCTTACTGGAGAAGCGAGATTGGTATATTTGTAG
This sequence comes from Rhamnusium bicolor, assembly GCA_029963845.1. Taxonomy (NCBI): domain Eukaryota; kingdom Metazoa; phylum Arthropoda; class Insecta; order Coleoptera; family Cerambycidae; genus Rhamnusium; species Rhamnusium bicolor. The sequence continues at coordinate 136,058 of JANEYF010004330.1, read as the reverse complement.
AAAGATTTTTGTTCTTTATGAACTAACTAAAAGGCAAAAGTCAGTTTACGTAGTAAAAAATTCTGTTAATACTCTTATAATCCTGTACCATATAATCAAACACGTCAAATTGGAAATACGAGAATTTTCAAAAAATTTATTTAATATTCTGAACAACCTGATTACATTCTGGTCTCAAGAACATCTCATACAGGTGTATAAACTGCCATTGTATAGCGGGAAAGTTATTGTCTTGTCTTCATATTCAAAATTATCGGACCTAATTTTCTCAAAGAGAATAATGGCACAATAACCGTTAATTTTCAGCGATATTGCAAAACTTTTTAACTATGAGATTGAATCGATTTGGAGTACAAAATGAGAAAATTTGGTTCCAACGAGATAGATTAACATTACACAGCGCTCGGAAAGTAATGAATTATTTAAGAAACATATTTACTAGACATCTACTTTTCCGAAACATTGATTTGGTTGGGCCAGCCATGTCACCCGATACAACGGTTTCCAATTATTTTTGTAGGGATATTTGGGGTCCAAAGTTTACAGAAGCAAATCTCACACCATTCAAGAACTAATAATAACAGCACGCAAGAATCAGAGTTCATGAAATAATTGCTGAATATATCAGATATGGTATTAATCAAATCATTAATCAAATGTAATATTTACAAAATAATTATATGGCAAAAAACTGTATTATTTTAGTGTTTCATTATAAGCTTGATTGATTGCATTGCGTATATAAATTCGTCACATATGGGTCACCGTATAGAATATAGACAATTACTTAATTCCCCAAGAAAAATTATTTTAGGTTTTATGCAAATGAATTTATAACATATGGACAAATATGGAAGATAAGTTCTGTTCATAATTCAAATCGTTAACATTAACAAAATCGACACTTTATTCAAGGGACTTTCTAATACTGATGACGATTTTTTCAAAAAAAGACCGATCCCCGAAATCGATCTAGATCGATATTAAAAAAAATCAATCCACAATAAAATCGGATTTGAAAAAAATTGAAGATCGCCCTGCGATATATTCATTATGCTTTATTTACAGACAGAATTTGATTAATTGAAATTGAATTAAGTACTTAATATTATATTTAGATTATATGACCAGTCAAGATTACTAGAGAGACCTTCAGTAGTGACTGCCAGAGTGACTGTCTCTTTTTTATATGCGATTGTGTGACAATTCCACAACAGGCACGTTTGAAATTACGGAAGTCCCCGAATATGTGATTAGAATTGGCGCAGTATCATACGAAATCTTCAATTTCAGATTTAAAATAATTTAAAGCTTATTTTGAAAAAGCAACTTTAGTGTCATTTTCATTTGTTATCTACAGAAACTGATAAATTGAAAAAAAATAAATCTGAACGATTTTTTTAACGATTCTTTTATCAATAAGATAAAAAAATCGATTTTTACTGTTTCAAAGTGTCGAAACAAAATATTGAGGTTTTTGTTCGAAAATCGATTCTTTGAAATATTAATTATTAATTACAAGACCAACATCATAACAGCTAATTAATCGAGTAGTTGTAATTTTCTCCGTCACTGGGTTAATAATTTATCAGTTAATTCAATAATTATTTACCGGCTCGGTGGAGTAGTTGACTAGAGTCGCTATGGTAAATGTGATAATCTCTCTATAGTCCTGCAAGTTTGAATCCCACCACCGGCACTGTACTCCTGTCAATGAATACATAAAAACAGGGTTTGTTTGCAAAAGTTCGAGAAGTTTTGAAACTTGGCACATACTTAGATCTTAAGGTACTCAATGAGCACCTGATTTTGCGAACATCTTGAAAAAATTGCGCCATTTTTTTTCAAGATGGCGTCGCGAGCGGCGCCACGCCGTGTTCGCAAAATCAGGTGCTCATTAAGGACTTCAAGATCTAAGTATGTGTCAAGTTTCAAAACTTCCCGACCTTTGCAAGATCATTGGTATTCATTGACTGTACTACTGGCAATGTTAGTGGAAATAGTTGCATATCCGCGTTTTTTCACAAGTATAATCCTCACTCGCGCAGGCTTTGGATTTCTGTGGTGTAATATCTTTATATCATATATTTATATATCTATGATTTATAATATAATAAATAAAATAATAAAATATAATTTATAATATTTTATTATCGTAAAACAGGAACTTCTATTAATTTCACGCATTAAATGGGTCGTAACCTTTTCCAATACCTAACCTAATTTGTGTAAGTTAATTCGAGAAATTAACTTCCGTTTTTTTTTATACAAGGTTATGCCACTTTTATAAAATTATAATGACAAATGTACACAACGATAATATATAATAGAATATGGTGCCATTTAAAAAATTTATTATATGTACACGCCTAAACCTGTTTCCACGGATTACTTAGGTATATCGAATTAAATAAACTAATTATGCACTATTTTTCTTTGCTTCAATTATTTGTCTAATCTAATTTGTCTAATTTTCGTAGGTTTATTTTAATTATCATATTATCTTTCTACAATACAAGTAGGTATATAGGGTGGTGATTTAAAGACAATATTCATAACATAATTCAAAAAAATATTAACATTTAACGTAATCGTTCAAAATATCCCCCAATAACAATCTGACATTGGCCGACACGTGTGTAAACACTTTGTAATGAAAGTTCAATAATCTCCGTGCTACTATTTTCCATTTCGATGTGAATTCGAATTTTTCGATTATAAGTCCGATATGGTGGTGATTAAAGAAATGAAATTTTCATGCATTACGGCCCCGATGTAGGCGCATAAAATTAAAAATTTCGTAATTAGCAGCTTGCTTTATTGAGGTAGTTTTGAGGGGTAAGAGGTAGTTTTTTACCCTAAACTTTTTTTGACATCACTTCCAAAGCAAAACTTTTAAATAACATTATTTCCCATGCAATGACTCAGAAAAATGTATTTTTCAAAATTTCTGTCACACCAGCCGTTTTTGAATAATTTGCGTTGAACGGCAATAAGGTTTTTCATGTGAAATAAACATTTTTATTACAAAATTAAAAATCAATGTACAACACAGAAATAACGTACTTAATAGCTAAAAGAGTAACTGTTCAAAATGACCTCCTTGAGCACGAATACACGCCTCACAACGACGAATAACTGAATTATTAATTTCAGCCATGTCACCATTATTTGTGATATAAGCTATACTATTATTGATCCCTTCCATCAAGTGCTGAATATTATTTATTTTCTCAAAATAAACTAACTGCTTCATATGCCCCTAGAAATAAAAATCTAGAAGATTGAGATCGGGAGAGCGAAGAGGCCATAAAAAAAGGACCACGGTTACCAATCCAGTTATTTCCAAAATTCCGATTCAACCATTCATTCACATGTCTTTCATTATGAGGAGGCGCCCCATCATGTTGAAACCATACTTTCTGTATAATGTTTAGTGGCAAATCGTCTAGATGTTCCGTTAGAGAGGTTTCAAGAAAATTTAAATAATATTGTGCATTCATCCTATTATTTAAAAAATGCATACCTGCTAGTCGATTATTCAGTATACCTGCCCAAACATTAATGCTGAATCGACGTTGAAATCTTGCCTGTCTTATAGCGTGTGGATTTTGCAAGGACCACAAATGCTTATTATGATGGTTATTAATGCCATCCCTGATGAAGGTGGCCTCGTCAGTCCATATAATATTTCTAATAAAATGTGAATCATCAGCAAATTTATTCAAAATCCAGCGGCAAAACTGGAGTCTTCTTTCAGCATCTCCTGGTTCTAAAGCTTGAACACGCTGATAATGATGAGGATGAAATTCATCAGTGTGAAGAGTTCTCCATATGAAATTTTGCGATAGACCTAATTGCACCGAGTTCCGTTGAGTGCTGGTTCCTGGGTTATCCCTTACCATATTGAATACATCCTCTTTCCCGTCAATGTTTACCTCTCGAGGGGCCCCTCTACGATTGTGAGATGAAGATCCAGTTTCCCGAAATCGTTGAAATGTGCGATTAAATACTGCTCGTGATGGAATTATTCTATTCGGAAATCGTCGGTGATACTCATTTCTAGCTAATCTGGTGTTTCCATCACAAAAACCGTAAATAAAAACAATGTCTGCATATTCATAAGTAGTAAACTGAATCATTGTTATTATTTTTTATTTTTAAATAATTTAGAATCAGAAATGACACAAGCAATGTAAATGATATAATACTACAAATCAGAAATATCATTTGTTTTTAAACATAGGTGACTTCAAGCCACTTGATTTGAAGATTGATCGAATTAAGTTTTGCATATTTCAGTGAAAAACCTTATTGCCGTTCAACGCAAATTATTCAAAAACGGCTGGTGTGACAGAAATTTTGAAAAATACTTTTTTCTGAGTCATTGCATGGGAAATAATGTTACTTCAAAGTTTTGCTTCGGAAGTGATGTCAAAAAAAGTTTAGGGTAAAAAAACTACCCCTCACCCCTCAAAACTACCTCAATAAAGCCAGCTGTTAATTACGAAATTTGTACTTTTATGCGCCTACATCGGGGTCGTAATGCATGAAAATTTCATTTTTTTAGTCGCCACCATATCGGACTTATAATCGAAAAATTGATATTCGTCAACCACCTTCAAGGGGTTGTAGCTCCCTTATTATGCGATTTAGGACATATGTTGATTAATGAAAGTTCATTTATTTTTTGATAAATTACCAGCTTCTGAAGTTTGGCACACTCGTGGTAGATCACCCTGTATTGTCTGAATGTTATTCGTAGTATTCTCTTAATTTTTCCTTTTTCATTTTTTATACTTACTACCACATGAATAATTCTGAGAAGAATTATTCATGTGAAACTAATCCCCAAGAAAGGAACAAAAATCACAGATGTCAATAAACATAATAATTTTTAACATAATCTTTACTGCTAAGGTTGTATTTAGTTCTGACTTAAAAATCCTGTTGGGTAGTATTACATTCTAAGTATAAGAATATTAGTCTCCCAACTTGAATTTGTAAATGTACTACCACTCGTTTGAAATCCAAATTCAAAATAAATAGTAATTTTAACGTTGTTGAATTTGTGGTAACGACGTGTCATGTGTTATTTTTTGTTAACTTCGTTGGCGTTAAATAGCCAGTGAGTTTCGGAAAAGCCCTTCTTTTCTGTCAAGAAGTTAAGAAAGAACTTAATTAAAAATTGTGTCCTTGACTATATATAGGATGGGAAAAATGGTCGGTACAGGACAATAAATCAATTAATTAATTAAGAAATTTACTAATTAAAGATGTTCACATTGTAGCCTTGAAGAAGTTTTCGTCGAGTAAACGAAACGTCGGCAAAAGAACAACGTTTATTTTTATTGTCCTCTACCGGCGATTTTTCCCATCCTATATAGTCAACGACACAATTTTTAATTAAGAAATTGTAATTGTTTCGGTCAAACACTATTGACAATAACATGGGCTTTTTTGAACAGGTTAGGATCAATTTTGGAGTGGACGTATATCAAATATTACAAGATTTTTTAATGGTAAACAGTAAATTAGCTAAAATCAACAATAGAAAATTTTTTTTCTACAATCTAGATCACATGAAGTGTTTCCTAGACACATTCAACAAACCACTAATTGTCTCTGCCTTAATGAGGATAATTCGAATCCATTCATGTATTTAATTGATAAAATCCGCTTTAATTTTAAGAAGGACATACACAATATTGAAATTAAAATTACATATTGGAAAATTAAAAAAATGTGTAATCAAATTTTGGCACAAAGAAAAAATAAATCAGAATTTACTACCACAATTTTTTATGAATTCATAACTATTTCTAAATATAAATAAGATGCAATTTTTAATAAAATTAAACATAAACAGTTAAAAAAGTTAGATAATTAAAGAATGTAAGCTATACAAAAAACATAAGTCAGGATAGTTGGATCGCCAATCTCACTAATAAAGTTATCCCAGTGTATTATGAAAGATGTAGAGTATATTGTAGATCATTTACCAGAGAACAATGATAGAGACTGTAACGAATATCATGACTAATGCACTTAAAAGCAACAATTAAGAAAATAAATTTATGAAATATTATTCAAAAACAAAAAAAGTCCTAAATAATAATAAAGACATTCATGTAACCAGGTCAGATAAAGGCAATTGTACTGTCTTAATTTTTAAAGAAGACTATAATAAAAAAATGTTAGACTTAATAAATGACCTGAATACAAAAAGAAATTTTAAATAAAGATATGACAACTTATTATGAAAATAAAGCTAATAAAATTTTAAGACTTATTAACCAATGAATACATAGATGAATCTACACATAAACAATTAATAACTAAAAATTCCCTTGCACCCAAAATTTATAAACTACCCAAAATACACAAAGATGATATACCGTTAAGACCAGTGGTATCTTGTATTCAATCACCACTTTACAAATTGTCCAAATTTATTGCTAACATTTTATCCAATCTAAATGATAATCTCAGTTTATTCACTAAAAAAAACTCGTTTGAATTTGTTGATAAGATTAATAATGTAAAGTTACCGGATAATTATCAATTAATTTCTTTAGATGTAAAATCCTTATTTACAAATATTCCAAAAATTATTATCTTGGAAATTACTGAAAAAATGTGACCACACATCAGCCAACACACATTGATTAACCTTAATTTATTTAAATCTATAATTAAAACTGTTTCAACAGAAACATTCTCGAATTTTGTCTGGCTTTCCATAACAGCTGCAGCCTCGGCTGGATTGAATTGTAGTATCACAGCTTTTATTTGTTGTAAATATTTAGCAAAATAAAAAGCTACCTTCAACCATGTTCCCCAAGGTATAAGAATCGACTGTGGTGGTTCGGAAATACCGGGACACTTGCTATGATGCGCGAAGACGTTTAGGAGATTTAAGAAACACTTTTACTTGCTATTAATGCATCTACCTCTGGAAAACCTTGCTGAATAGTTTCTTTCCCAAGATGTAAAGCACGCAGTTTACATATAACATGGACCAACATACAACTGTGTTCTTGAAGAGAACGGCCTACCAAACGCATTGTCAGGGCACCATCGGTCACAAACGTCGACACTTGACTTGTTGACAAATCAAATTTTTCTAACGTCTCCAGCACCACCCGCGTAATTGTTTCGCAAGTACACTCAGTTAGTCTTTTGCTAACTAATAACAGTTGAAATGTCGGTTTAAGAGCGTCCAGTACACGTACTATAACATTTACAATAGAATTTATTTACGATCTGTCGTCTCATCAACATATAACCACAGCCATGCATTTTTTCAATATATGTACATTTGATTTCATTTTCAATGTCTTCACGTATAGTTGATACATAGTTAGGCAACGTTGTGCGATTTGGTGACGTTACCTAGAAATTGTATTTATTTTAGAACTCCTGAAATTGTTATTTATCGAGTAGCGGAATATCACATACAATCAGCATTAAGACTAAATCGAACATAAACTATGTCGAAGGCACGCCATTTTTTTTTTAGTTTTATGTTGCAAGGAATTTACGTGACATTTATAATCACGTCACATCAAGCCTGTCTCGCACTTTACAAATTATTATAGCACCATGGTAGAATAAATCCAGGTTTTCTCTGATAAATTTATACACTTTGTCAGCGTATAACCATTTTTGACTCTTGGGCAGGTCTGACATACTTTATTATTAAATTAATATCAAGAATAAAATACAATAAATAAAATTCAAAAATACAACGGAGAAGAATAAATTACGTTGTACACACCACGAGGCATAACAATAGACTAAATTCAAATGTTAGTCTTTGTTAAAATAGTGAACAAGTCTCTCTTACATGTTTGGGTATTTTTCTACATTGCACCGCCTGTGACTTGCGGACCGATTTGCCAACTCTAATCACCCACCTGTTTCTCACATATGCAACTTCATTATAACCTTAACTTTTCGTAAGTAATTTTGAACTTTTACCTATATTACATTACAATAAAGCCTCGAAAGCTCGAACAGGAAAAAAGAGTTTTCTTTATTTCTTGCCCCTGTGACTGCTATATCCAATTAAATTTCAATTTTGTTCCTATACCGGGTGTAACAGGATCATGGTACATCCCCTTTTTCTCCTTTAGTTTTGTTTTCTCCTTTAGTTTTGAAGATGATTGATTAAAATTTTGAATATCCTATAATATACATAATAATTTGCACTTTTTGACATACAAATGATTTTTTTTCACTTCCGATTTCGCCGGAAGTGACACTAACTTTCGATTTTTAAATTGAACACCCTATATATTATTGCATTTTTGAATTCTGCATAATTTTCTGAATCCAACGATACTAAATAAATGAGAGCAATACTTTTTATAATACAATTTTAAGTTTTCCATTTAAGTATGGCATGACGGTTCCGATTTGTTCTAAATGACCCGTGTAATGCTAGAAAAATCGAAATCCCGTCAAAAATACTAAATTACGTGATTTATGAGCAAATAAAGTTAATCAAAATGCTTTTTGGGGAAAAAAATAAATTTTTTCAAACGGAACCATATTTGTACCGTGGTCCAATTATTAGTACTATTAATAAGGAATTTATGCATATGTCGTATTAAAATGAACGATAAATACAAACAAATTTACAGCTTAAAGAAAATAAGAAACCGGAAGTGAAAAAAAAACACTTTTATGTCAAAAAGTGCCGCTTATTATGTATATTAAGATATCCCAAATTCCAATCAATGATCCAGTATATAGTTAATTTTTTTTCCATTAAATTCCATTACATCCGTAAATTTTTTAGTAATTAGATAATTTTAATACTTTTGAACCTTAAACACCACTTTATATAAATATATACTATATTGTAAGATATTTTATAGTTTATGTCCATAAGTGATATTTCATTAAAAAAATTTATTTATGTTTAATTTTCTTGACTATTTATTTGTTTTTCACACATCAAGTAGAATCTTCGAGATCATTTCAGTATATTAGATCTTATACTGCATATTAAGATCGTAATAGTAGTGTTACCTTTTACTTAAAGAAGAGTATCTCAACTCGCATAACAAAATGAATTTACCATTTTATTTTGCAATAGGAAAGTGACAACATATGTATTAATATTGCTAAGTAAATAAGCTCAGAATAACTGAAAATAATAATTAACTCATCAACTAACGCTATAATATTTTATATAGTTCTTCAAATAAGGATAATACTCATAATAATAAAAATAAAAACATGTTATGTCACCACTATTTTTCTAAATAGATACTACCAAACATCTAATGGTGTGATATGCAGTTAAATTTTCCGTTAAGGCGATATAAACAACATAAATCTTGAAATCGTTCTCATAATAACCAAAAACAACGACTGCTATGTTATGTCACTTTAAATCCTATGCGGATTTAATAGGAGAAATTATAGACAAAACTAATGTTTATTTTTTTACATGACTGAAATACGATTTTAATGTTTTTTACTTAGAGAGTTTACGAAAGTTAATTTTTGTATAAATAAAACAATGTTGGATTCAGATTTTATTCACAAAAATAACCAAATCAGAAGAAATATTAATTTCATTTGAGGCTGCAAATTGGTTCTTCAATTTTCAGTAATATTTGTGTCCCGCATTTGCATAGATAGTAACTTAACATAGTTTAGGCATACTGTCATTTAGATTATTGATATAATCTTGATATTGGTCGGAACAGGTTCCTCAAATTATCGGTCTCAAGTATCTTATTGTTTGTGGCTGATGATGGTCATTGGGTACGTATGATTCTATGAATATATCTTACAAGTGTTCAACTAGATTGACTTCAGTGAGAGTGGAAGTGCTGGAAGTCCAATGTTTTACAGTGCATTGGTAATGGTTCTTGCATGATGAGGTCGGACATTATCGTCCAAGAAAAAAAGTTTCCACCGATTTTACTACATAATAGACTAATAGAGTTGTTTGATATTGACAACATACACTTTATCTGCTATCATTCTTTCAACAGTAAACAGATTTTCCATTAAACCACCGCCATAAGGGAAGATTTCATGAACTTGAAGACGATTTCTGGCTACACCTAGTCCATATCCCAATTCTGCAATCATATGGAAATTTACTCACTCGAGATTCATCGGTGAATAAGACAGAACCCCATCCATCTCGCCAATGTAGAAGTTCACGCACCCATTCCAGTCTTGCTCGTTTATGATGTAGAGGGTGTCCCAGCTAAGACGTCACTGGCGATTTTATCGGTAAATTTTAAGACAAATTTGTAATTCAAAAACTAATGTGATGTAGTTTCTTCAAAGAAATTCGATGCCGTTAAGAAAGAAACAATTGAACATCAGGTGAAAAAGTTATAGCCGAGAAACAGACTTTTTCCAGAATCAAAATGGCGGATTATTATATTTTTTGTTATAAGGTATTAGGTACTGGAACAAATTTCATATATTCCGTTTTTATCAATTCCGGTTTGGCCAGAAAGGAATTTTTCTCCTGAAAATGCTGAATCTTCCTATATATTTTGGTTGCATTCAACAGAACATTTAATTATCTATCAAAAATGCATATACCACTTTTGTTACATATCTAACCGTTTTCGAAATATTAATAGCCCTTTGATTTTATCCACATACCTACCATAGAACACGCAATTTAAGTGACATCCAAATTAGCTGTGGTCAAGGCGCCTTGTGTTAGATTTCTCAATTGTCTTAGTTTGATACCTATCTACTATGATTTGGTCTAATAATGTTATTATTTCTAACACAAGGCACCTGGGCCACAGCTAACTGCGATGTTACTTAAACTGGTTGCTGTGTATAGATATGAGGATAAAGTGTTATTAATATTTCAAAAACGATTAGAAATATTACAGAAGTGGTTAGTGCATTTTTGATAGATAATTGAATGCTCTGTTGAACGCAACCAAGATATATTGGGAGATTTAAAATTTTTAAAAGACAAATCCATTTCCAGCCAAACCGGAAGTAATATGAAAAAACTAAATATACCTACGGCATTTGTTCTAGTAACACTCTATAACAAAAAAATATTAGAATCCGTCATTTTCTTTTTTTCGGCTATAACTTTTTTGTTTGATGGTCAATTGTTTCTTTCTTGGCGACATCTAATTTCCCGGAAAAGAACTACATCACATTAGTTTTTGAACTACGAATTTGTCTCGAAATTTACCGAGAAAATCGCGAGTGACAACTTAGCTGAGACACTCTGTACATGGTGGACAAATTTCGATGTTTGTATAGGGTAACTCGGTGACTGTAAGAGATACAAAAAAATGGAAGACACATTCTCGATCACTTTTTTTGAGACAAATTCACTGGCGAAAAAAAAATTTGCTATCATCTTTTGTTTGCGTGTTATAAACAAAAGTTCGATTTTTCGACTTTTAGACACAATTTAATATCTTGGTTGTTTTTAAAGTTATGAAAAAACAACTTTTACATTCTTGAGGCACATTTTTTTGTGTAATACAGTGGGGTCGAGAAAATTTAAAAAAAAGATGCAATTTCGAGTTAAGGCATAAAGTTTCATTTTTTTAAATTTGACTCATAGTTGGCTATGATTCAACTAAAAAATGGAATTTTTTTTCTTCAAAGCTATATATCACATGTGGGGTCGCTTTTGATGTGTAATTATTTAATAGCGAAAATAGTGTTTAAGTAGATTACTTTACTATTCCAAGTAGGCGTGTGTCATCTATGACAGTGTTTATCCGTTTGTCAGTAAATTACATATTAATAATTTTGTTTTCGTCATAATTACACCCCATTTAACCGTAAAAATGAGGATGTCTTATGACAATTACGAGAAATATGATATGCTAGAAAGATTTATTCAAAGTAATAACAATTGTGATATTTCATTCGAAATATTTTCAATCGCTATCCAGAAAGAAGGCAACCTAATAAAGCTATTTTTAAGAAGTCAAAAGAAAACTTCAACAAGTCAAGAGCAAAAAATCAGATATTTATATTTCATTATGTTCGATACATAAATTACACCTCTTCATAACACTCTGAACTGTATTATAAATATGAAGAATTGAAATGAAATTCACACAGTCTATAAAATTTTGTATGAATTCTTTTATGTAGGTATTGGTTTTCTTGTATAATTTGACTTTAATGTGGTCCCAAAAGAAAAAATCCAGCGGCATTAAGTCAGTTAATCGTGGTGGTCACCTCACTGGTTCATTACGTCCCATCCAGTTATTTCCAAAATTTGTATTTAATAATTCTGATATTATGAGGCGGTGCACCATATTGTTGGAAGAACTGCTTTCTTGTCTCAATTAAGGGTAGATTGTCCATAAATTTCTCAATAATTTTGTGGTTTAAGATTTCGTAGTAAAGTTGGCCATTAAGATTTTCTTGATATATGTGATGTGTTAAAATACGATTGCCACGTAGAGCATACAAAACTATAAAACCAAAGTGTCCCTGAGATCGCACGTAAACGGTACGGTGAGGGTTCATGTCAGACCAATAGTGCTCGTTATGCCTCTTGAAAATTCCTACAATGCTAATGTAGGCTTCATATGTCTAACTACATTTCTAGAGATGAATGGATCTTGTTAACTTTTTTGACGATACCATACCCAAAGCTCCAATCGTCGCTGAAGATCGGTTGGTTGCAAGTGATGTTGTTTTCTTATTGCATAAAGTCTGAATTTATATGTCTTCAATATACCCAAAGCTAGACGTCTTAAAATCCAGAATCAGCTTCAATTTGACGACTTGAAATTAATTGATTTGCAGTCGCCATTCCAATTACAGTTATAGATGTTTCTTCAGCATCTTCATTGTTGTAATTTTTTGGCCTTGGCTTGTTAAAGGATCCACAATTAATGAAATTTTTTTTATCCTCTTAAAAGTAGCTTTATTAAGTTGTCTTCTTTCTGGATAGCAATAGAAATATATTTGGGATGCAGTATCACAATTGTTATTACTTTGAATAAAGCATTCTAGCATATCATATTTCTAGTAATTTTCGTAAGACATCTTCACTTTTACGATTAAATGGGGTGTAATTATGATGAAAACAAAATTATTGATATGCAATTTACTGACAAACGGATAAATGCTGTCATAGATGACACACGCCTACTTGGAATAAATATAAAAAAAAACACGAAAAGTAATCTACTAAAAGATTATTTTCGCTATTAAATACTTACACATCAAAAGCGACTCCAAATGTGATATATAGTTTGAAAGAGAAAAAAATTTCCTTTTTAACTAAACTATAACCAACCCATTCCCATTTAAAAAAAAATACAAATTTATGCCATAACTCGAATTTGCACCTTTTTTTAAATTTTCTCGACGCCACTGTATTATACAGAGAAAAGTACCTCAAGAATGTAAAAGTTGTTTTTTTCATAACTTTACAAACAACCAAGATATTGAATTGTATCTAAAAGTCGAAAAATCGAACTTTTGTTTATAACACGAAAACAAAAACGATAGCAATTTTTTTTTGCCAATGAGTTTGTCTCAAAAAAAGAGATCGAGAACGTGACTTGCATTTTTTTTTATATCTTACAGTTACCGAATTACCTACACAAACATCGAAATTTGTACAGTCAAAGGATCTCTTATACATTTTCTATACTATATACCTCGATCCCTACCCCACTGGCATTGTCTACTGCATCTGCTGTTGTTTGAGGTACAGCATCTAGCTCTACTGACACTCACACAAATATAGCGGTCTTTAGCTTTATTGGGTTTTCTTAGACGACCATTTTTAACCCTCTCAGATGCTGATCCAGTGTTTTGGTTCTGTGAAATAAGTCGAGAAATGACACTTCGAGACCAACTAAATTCCGCAATAACGATTTAATTTAGATCAGCACGAATCGTTTCAACGGTCATATTTCTTTCTTCGGAAGTTAACTTTCTCCGTGGTATATTCTAATTTCCAACAAATGTCGTTTCGAGTTCACAATCAAAAATATACTAATGGTCTGCTAATGATATCCTGACGACTAGATTCAAAAATATCAATATTCTCCACTAGCAACTGCAAGAAACCAATTTTTTTGTAGTTTTTTATTGAATAGATTTATATCTATCTAGTGGATCAAAACATATTTAAGAATATCTGTACATACGTTGAAACTTGCAATATCCTTAACTGTCTTGGATCAGTTTGCAGTTTTTTTTGTATAACATAAAATTTAAATCCACAGTAATAAAACAAAAGTTAATATTTTCTGGGACCTCCACAAATCCATATGACTTCTTGACTTCTTCATTAACAAGACACTAGGGAATAGCTTCCCAGTAATTTGTAACAGTATTCATCAATTAATTTACATTCAAAAACATTCTCTCTCTCTCTTGTTCAGTCCTAGTTTCATTCTAATCTAGATACATTCAACTGGATTCATGTCTGAAGTCTAAGTGGCCAATTCATCTGTTCAATATTGTGCTTCCTCAAAATTTCATTAACGACTCTGGCATGATGGTGTCGCGGGTTATCATCGACTAATACAAAGCTTCACCAAAATATTGAACATAAAGAACCACAATATTTCTTACACGCCTATCTCTGTACCGCTCAGCATTCATACTTTCATATATCAATACTACCAACTCAGTTTTTCCATTGAACATGATTCCACCCCACAGTCACATTTCCATCTCTAAACGCTACCCTCGCTTTCACATTTTCTCCCACAACTTTTTGCTTCTACCACTCCACATCAAAATGCTTCCATCTGACCTGCATAAATTGAACCTACTTTCATCTGTAAAAAGAAATATCTACTCCAATCTGCTATTCACCAGTTTAATTGAAATTTTGCCAATTTTGTTCTTGGAGTTCCATGTTGCTCCTTCTTCTGGCACGTAAATTATTTTGATGTTGTCTGTTTCTTACAATTTGTTAGAAATGTTAAAGAGTTGTAACTTAGGTGTCAAGACCACCAACTAAGAAAGAATTTTTCAAGAGGTCCTTCTAAGGGTTGGAGGTTAATAATTGTTTCTCCCAAGCCGTTCCAGTTACAATACTGAAATTTGACAGGGATATAGAAATCAATTCTATCGCTGTAAAAAGAGTGGTTAAAGTTTAAAAATGTGTTTCCTAAAATCTTAAACCCGAGCCGGATAATTTCAGTTAGTTTAAAATAAAGACATTTGTTGGAAATAATTACAGTAATTTGAAAATTGCTGGCAGTTACATACTTCATCGTTGTCTAAAATTAGTAATCGTCAATTTAGAAATATTGCTTATATAACAAAATATTATTATAATTCTTGCAAATTCGTGACACACTTGCACGGAAGTGACAAATTTAAACTTTCTTCAAATGATATATTTTCATTTGCATTTTGTATCTTTATGTGACAACAAGAGGTCAAAAGTATGTACTGAAATACATTAATTCTTCTCTTAAATATTTCTTCTTAAACATTTTACTTTCTAACTTAATATAAAATACATAGCACACGAGAGATATTTAAATTTTGCTATCCGTTTAATTGCCGTAATAATAGATAACTGAGGAACTATCTGCAAATCTTAAATTAATGTAATCTCACTAGTTATATATTCTATATTAATTGTAGACAATTTTGCTTTCATGTATAGGCAAAAGAAAAGATATGATATTTATTAAAACGAAATGCCTAGATTAATATCCGTTTGAATCTAGACCATTTTTTTCAATATCTATAATTACTAAACAATCACTTACAAGATTTGCGCATATTAAATAAGGAAGTTTATGGTAATCTTTTATTTATATTGTAACAGTTGTTTAGATATTGCCTTTCAAGAAACACATTTCTAATAAGCTGGTTGATACAGATATAACTCTTGCTTCATGTAAAAATTAGATGCGAGTTTAAAAGTTATGAAATTATTTAATCCGTGTCAATAAATCAATAGGTTTTAATAATCAATATAAATTAGTATTTATTTAAATGCTTCTTGATAATTAAGTTAATTGATGATTATCACTTCAATTAAAAATTGAGTATAAGCTTTTTTCGTTTGAAATATTACCTAATTTTAGTTACTAAAATCATTCAAATATCTTCACCGATAACACTTTCATTGATGAAAGACTACTCAACGCACATCTGTGCAACGGTAGAGACTTTCATTTACAGCTTAAAGCTGAGGAATAATTTTTATAAAAGGCAAATTTATTGGTATCTTGGGACATTTATAATAGACTCTATTAGTTGTGACGTCACATAATAATGCAACCTATGGACGCATCAGTTGCCTATACAACACACTGGAATTTGACCCTTATTGCATATGTCTATAAAGGCGACATTTTCAAGGATATCACGCACCGTAGAATTTTATTCTATTTCTCCCTTAGGAAGTATTTAAGAATTTTCAGTAACTAATTTACACATATAGAACATGTTTGATTATGTACAATGTTCAACACATTAGTAAAATTATGTTATTGATTTAATAAATTAATATTATAAACGAATTTAGTATCCACCAATAGGAATTGCGATCTGTGAAAATCAAATTGCAAATGTCAATTAGTTTGTGGCTAACTTTAAGTTGTTGATATAGCTTATGTTATAATCTCTTTTCTGTTTGTAAAATAATTTTGATTGTGTTTGAATTGTTGGAATAAATTATCCTACAGATAGGTAGGTAATTAAGAAAACTTTTAGCCTTACCGGGGTTTTGATTTAAAATTTCTAGTTCACTATTTTATCAATATGTCAATATACCTATAAAATAAAATGTAAAAACCAGTTGTATGAGTGACATATTTGACTTCTGCAAAGAAAATAAAATTATACCGAAGGGAAAAATTCTTCTTATTTTAGTATCCTTTTGAAAATTAAACATATTACATCCACTTTTATTAGTGTGATCACACTGATCACACTCTGGAGCAAATCATAAACCCCTAGTTCAAAATAAACACAAAAATGTATTTTTAAGTAGATAATATAACAGCACCTTCTAGCAAACTCTCAAATAGACTAATAAATATAGTAGTAGATGCATGTAAATTCAAATCAACGTTTAGTATTAAAAATTCCTATGAGTTAATTAATAGAATTAAGAATATTAAGTTGCCTGACAATGCTAAATTTATTTCTTTTGATGTACAAAATTTATTTCCTAGTATACCGCCAAAAGATACCATAAAAATTATAGAAAATTTACTAGATAGAAATAACACAAACCCCGTTGTAAAATCTGAACTACTAAATTTGCTGACCACATGTCTAAACCAAAATTATTTCCAATTCAATAACTAAATATTCATATCAAAAGAGGGCCTAATAACGGGAAACCCATTAAGTCCTATTTTAGCAGAAATTTTTATGGACCATATTGAGAAACAAATATATAAAAACAAATTAAGTAAAAGTTTTTTATACTGGTATAGATATGTAGATGATATTATCGCATGTTTTACAGGTACAACAAGACAGTTAAATAGTTTTGTAGAATTTATTAATAATTTACGCCCTAATATAAAATTTACTGTAGAATATGAAAAAGACAATTCGTTTAACTTTTTAGATTTAACTAAAAGTAATAAAAATTAATAATTCACATGAATTTAATATTTACCATAAACCTTCGTATACAGATATTACGATACACATATAATAGTTCAACACATCCTGTAAAACATAAACACGCTGCCTATATTAGTATGATAAACAGATTAACCAAATTTCCTTTAACTGAACATAATTACAACAACAAATTAAATTTTATTAAACAAATAGCAGTGAATAATGGTTTTAAAGAAAGTTTGAATTTACTTAAAAGGAAAAATTATAATATAGCAATATAGTCAGTTTATCCAAAAGCAGAAATCAGTGAATTATGTGATTTAAGATATAAAACCCTTACTTATATAGGCCAACTTACCGAAAAGATATCAGTTAAACTTAAGAAAAAAACATAATATTAAAATAGCATTTAAAACTAATAACACTTTAGGAAAATTTATTAAGAACAATAAAGATAAAATTAAATAAATATAGTTTAAAAAAACTAAAAAACACGCTTTTAAAGCACATCAAACTAAAAAAGTGAAAAATAATTATTAATATAAACTGAAAACAATAATGAACGAAAAATACTAGTATTATTGTGAAAAAAGCGTGGGTTGCTCGATATACGAAAAATATGGCACAAAGCGCCCCACGCTTTTTTCACAATAATACTAGTATTTTTCGTTCATTATTGTTTTCAGTTTATATTAATAATTATTTTTCACTTTTTAGTTTGATGTGCTTTAAAAGCGTGTTTTTTAGTTTTTTTTAAACTATATTTATTTTTCACTTTTTAGATTGATGTGCTATGAAAGCGTGTTTTGTAGTTTTTTTAAACTATATTCATATTGCTTATTGATGCTGATATTATAACATATTACGATCCAACAGATATTTCTGAAAAAAAAAATATTTTTTTATTTCAGTCATGGGATTTGAACTCACGCCCGAGGAGTCCGTCGTTTCGCGTCGACTAAGACTTGCCTGCTCTGCCAACGACCGAACTGATAATCACGGAATATACTTATAATATTAAACCTCTTGCTCTCACGCAGAGGATACGTGAGGAAAGGACTGGCGATACTGATCAGGATAATGATATAAACTTATCAAATTATTGTATTGTTACCGGTTCTTCGTAAGTGTACAAAGTTTCAATTAAATCTGTCCGTTTAAAGTGGGTCAAAATCGAGTCCAAAGAGTCGGTTACAAACAAACAAACAAACAAACAAACATACAAGTGAAGCTAATAAAAGCGTGTTAAAAAGGACAAAGAAGTGGAGTCTATAAGCTTGCATGTGGTACATGCCCTAAAGTATACATCGGACAAACGGGAAGAAATTTTGGAAAAAGTTTTTCCGAACATAAACGCAGTTTCAATAACAATAAATTAGATTCGACGTATGCCAACCATTTGCTAGAGTACAATCATTCTTTTAATAATAATTTTGAAATTTTACACACAGAAAATAAAGGATTAAAATTATCACTATTAGAAATATTAGAAATCAATAAATTAAAAAATAGTAATATTATTTTAAATGACCAGCTAGATTTAAACTGTTCACCACTGTTAAATATTTTCTAAATTATTTTGTACCTTATTTTATTACTGTTCCATTTTATTACCCTAGATTAGTTAGTTGATACTTATATATGCCCTCACTTTGTAATAAAGAATTTAGTCTTGTACTCACCATCTGATGAAGCCACTGTGTGACGAAACAATTGTCATGAGTTAATTGAATTGTGAAAATCAAACATATGTTTATTTTGTGTTTATTTAGATAATATGACACTTGAATTTGAATATAGGGAAGTTAGGTTATAAAACGTGACACAAGCAAGTTGAAAAGATGATGAAGTTATTAGTCATTAGCTTTTGGCTTTACTCCTATTGGAGGATATATCATCCGTTTTTAATATTAATTACATAAATAATGAAAGTTTCTGTAATGCGTTATAATTGCTTATATTTTCACATGCTTTGTGCATGGTAAATGGTAACTGAAGGTTCTTAAATATTTATTACAAGGAGAAATAAAATTAAATTCTACCCTCTGTCCAACCCGTGAAAATGTCGCTTTTACAGACATCTGCATTAAGGTTCACCTTCCAGTGTGATCGATATGTCATAACAGTAGTACGTAGGCTGCATAATTATCTGATATCAGCACTAAAAAAAAACACGAAGTGTCCAAATATCACGAATTTTATATAATGGCGACTTATACACATTAAAGCCTACTTTTATATAACGGGCATTTTAGTTTGTGTAAAAACTTTATAATTGACGAAATAAACTACTTGAAATAATAACATTTCGATAAGAAACGTTATCCCAACTAGCACCAAAGTGACGGAAATTAGCATCGGAACTTTAATATAGTAGACATTACATAACTATAACTAAATTTGCGACTAGTATAAAATTCACCTTGTGGTGTGCCCGTGTAGTAACAATTACATAAATTCTACGGAATTCAGGTACTGCATAGTTATTACAATTTCAAGTAACTGCTGCAGTATATGCAACGTCGCGGATACTACTCTGCATTACTTTATATCATTTTTAACTTTAAAGTGAGAATTAGTAGTAATTTCGACTGCACAAAGTTACAAAAGAATCACTTCAATGACATTTTCTGAAGCTTTAAAGTTGTGAAACTTATTTGCGACATTAACTTTCTTATTCGGAACTAATCAAACATGGCGTCGAAAAGCAGTAAAACAACAATAAAGATTTTTCGGCATTCATCGACTATAGAAAAGTTATGTTATAGTTAAGTGAAGTCAATAATTTAACAAATTATTTGATTGATGCGGAACCGACTCTTGTTCGTTGAAATAGATAAATAACCAGATTAGGAAAATTATCAGGAAAATCGGACATTGCAGTTAAGAACCAACAAATCTTGAAGTAAAGAATGTAATTGATTGTGATTGTGATTTACCATTAATTTTTATTAATTAAAATATCGCCCACTGAACAAGTTTGCAAAATTAATACAAATGAAAATCTTAGGGGTTACAAAAATTTATGAATACGTGAATGATTAGATGACAGAAAATATGGATAATAGTGTCAATTTTTGGCAATCGAGATTTTCGCCACATTGAATTTTGTTGGTATTCAAGGTAAATCCTCGAGTTAATTATTTGTTTAATCTTTACTAATAACACTTCCACCTGTCACCTGTTGATGTTTAATCAATCATTAGCGTATTACTAATCCTAAACAATAAAATTGTTTTTATCTATACTCCATTCATTTCATATAAGCACATAAAAATTTCTTGCATAGGCGCGTGAAATTTTATAAATACATTTTATGAATTTATATATTGCACGACGCACCTATACTAGAAAACTGAAAGTCGACAAAGGGTCGCTCTGCGGGTCCAGGTAAAAATAATTGTATGTGCCCATAAAAAATGAATGAATGAATAGATCGCATCAGCCTGCTCTAGCAACTTAAAAGTGAGGGTCGTACAGTATGTGCAGTACCCTTTTCATAGTAGCGTAGTAGAGGCCAGTTTAAAGCTACCAAGAAAATGATGTCATTCGTCACATTTGCTTCTTTTTGGTAATCTATTATTGAATGATGACGCCATATTGACGTAGATAAAAATAAAATTCTGATAATCATTTTTTTATTAAATATGGTCATTTGCAAACATATTTTATAAATAGATAATTATCACTTCATAACGCATAAACAAAAAAATGTTTTCCATCAAAAATTTTGCATTTTCGAGTGTTGAACAATTTTTTTTTGCGAAATGACAATTTTTCAGAGAGCGTGTCGTTTTTATTAAAGTATCATATAAACATTTTACAGAAAATAAGTAGTCGTTTTAATTTCCACACAGATTGAATGCAAAATATCTATATCATATTTCATTCAACCAATTTAACTTTGACATATTCAAACTCACAATCAGTAAGTCCGATTACAATATATTATATTTTGCTATTCGAACGAGAGAGAGCAAAATATAGTTTGCTCTCGTATCACTAAAGAGCTGTTCCAAAAGTTAGTCATTTCTTCTACTTGGTTACGTTCCGTTTACGTAACAACCTATTATCAACACGTAACAGGGAAGGTTCCCGAATTATAATTGCTACTAAATAAGTATTTCCCATTTTGGTGAATGCTTGATTGACGGATGGTTCCCATTACGTAACTGTCGTTAGTTGCGGAAACCTGATGCT
This sequence comes from Rhamnusium bicolor, assembly GCA_029963845.1. Lineage (NCBI taxonomy): Eukaryota > Metazoa > Arthropoda > Insecta > Coleoptera > Cerambycidae > Rhamnusium > Rhamnusium bicolor. Next base: position 114,302 of record JANEYF010004330.1, on the reverse strand, counting down.
AGCTACTATGTAGAGACTACTAAATATGCTGCTTGAGATATGCCTAGGTGAATGTGAGTAAAAACATTACTTTTGCAGGGAATAGATAGGACTCCAGACGATAGATGCATATTACAATTTAGATCTAACAAAAGTTACGAATGGCATTAGCATTGTCTCAAGAAATTTAAAATCTTTCATGTTTTTAATTAGAAAGCCAAGGCTCTTGTAAGCAGATGCTACATTATTACTCATATGATACGTAAAAGGGAGTTTGTGATCAAAAGCAACACCAAGATCTTTCTTAAGATGGATCTGCCGAGAGTGTAATCAAGTAGTAGCAAATCAATTGTTGCGGCTATACAATGTTACGTTACATTTCTTGGCATTAAGAGGTACATAATTATCAAGTCACCATTAATTTATATGGTCTAGACTTTCCTGTAGTTTGTCACAATCCAGAGAAGATTCCACCTCACAAAACATCGTTATATCGTATGCGTTAAGAGAAAATGCACACACAAATTAGTAGCAATATCATTAATAAAAAATTTCAAACACGAGAGGACCCCAATTTACTTACCTTGGAGCATACCCGAGGTTTAGGTAATTTGACAGATTGGTAGCCATAACAATGTACTAACTGAGACATGTAACTTAAGTAAAACCTGAACATGGTAATTAAGTCGACACTAACACCGACGTCATACAGCTTGCACAATAATAAATCATGATCCAATCTCTCAAGTGTCTTGCAAAATTCAGTACAGATAACATCTGCCTGTCCCTTTCGATCGAAGGCTTCATTAATAAATTTCATCTCGCACACTTAATTGGTGGTAGTAAATCGGTCCTTTAATGAATACATGTTATTCCGGTGTCATAACATGCATTACATTATTTAGGAAACATGATAAAAAACTGTTAATTAATATTTTGGAAACTTTAAAAGAAGTTTCACAAAATAGGAATATTGGTCTATGATTAGATAATTCATATTTTGTGCATTTTTTATAGACAAGACAAATTCTAGAAACTTTCCATATATCGAGAAATGTACATGTTGAAAGGGTAAAATTAAATATTATATACAATGGTACGCAGAAAACAATATTTATTTATTTATTTATTCATTTTTATGCACTATTCAACAGATACAAATTCGACTTACATTATATCTAGGTAAAGTAGAGTTATCTAATGAATAATTAAAAATGGCATTATTGTGTTTTATAGAATACATCACACAACTATATTTGCTAACATTCAACAGCAAGTTGTTAACAACACACCATGTGTGTATCTTTGTGAGCATCGCTTGCAGAATTAAGCTGTCATTTAAGGTATTAATCATTTTGTATTATTGTAGGTCATCTGCGTATAAAAGGCAGGAAACGTCAATATCAGCAACAATATCATTAATCAACAGGTAGAAAATTAGCGGACCTAATACAGAGCCTTGAGGCACTCCTGATGTTGTTGTGAATTCAGCTGATTGATGACCATAACATTTTACAAAGGGTAATTTATTTTTGAGACTGGTGCTGAAAAATTGCTGCAAATTTCCTGAGAAACCAAATTTTGTAAGTTTTGTTAGCAAAACGTTGTGGTCCAGCTTATCGGAGGCTTTCGAAAAGTCAGCGTTAATAATATCGACCTATGTATTGGCATCAAAGTAGTTATGTATTGAATAAGACAGAACAGATTAGTTGTGGTAGATCTTTCACTTATAAAGCCATGCTGATATTCCGATTTTTCACGTGATTAAAAATTGGTTCATAAAGTAAAATTTCAAATACTTTGGAAAAATTATTCATAGTTTTGAATATAAGCAGCATATACATCGCCTTTTTAAAAATAGGAATAATTTTGGCCTGCTTTACTAGGTCCGAAAAAGTAAGAACTTTCAGTGAGAGATTAAATAGAATCGTTAAATGCCTAGCAAGAACACAAGCACGAAAAAGAAGAGCAGGAATTTTATACGGTCTCATTATTTGCCTTGATTTTTTAAGGGCTTTGATGATGTCATTTTCAGAACATTCATTCAAATCAAGAATATCGGGGATTGAGGCATCTGTCATATCTTTATCAGAACTTTGTATAGAACAAGAATTTTGAACAAATTGTGAGAAAGAATTGGTGATATCCTGAGTGCTGATATATTCAATTCTATCGTATTACATTGTTGGTAGTAAAATAGATTTTTTTTTTATTTTTTACAAATTGCCAGAATTTTTTTTGAATCGTGCTTAATACTACTTTCAATATTTTGACAATATAACTTACAATTATCGTGACTTTCATATTTAATGTACCTTCTTAAAAATATAAATTCTTGTAGGGCAAGAGGATCACTGAAACGTTTGAGGGCATTCCAAGCTTTATGTTATAATTTTATACATTTAATAATAATTATTGTATTCTATGAAGGATATTTTGTATTACTTGTTTTTATGTTGGGAATAAATCCATCGATAATTTTTAGCAATTTATAATAAAACTTCATAAGTTTCGTTATTATCAGTAATGTTAAGAAAAAAGTCCCAATCACAAGTAAATAAATGTTAATACAGACCAATAAGATTGGCCTTTATAAATTGTAAAAAGAATAGTTAGTTTTATATTTACTATTTAAATATTACAATATTACAATCCCGAATTAAGAATGCCAGTATAAGGTCAAAACACATAATCATATTAGGTTTAAGTTTTCTTATAGACTTCTGTGTAACTTCGGTGGTGACATTTTTAATATGTAGGTAATAAATTATTTATTATTGCAAGACACAATGTTAGGGTCAATGTTGGTAGTCAATATAGCCACTGAAAAAGTATGGTTTACAACCGACTAAAGATCCTGCAGAGATTGGTTATTGTACTGACAATGATATAGTCGTATTGTCCTTTTTTGACGTTAATAAATGACTAACATTTTATTGATCAGTCTTAATATTCGATTCGCTGTTATTGAAATATTTTCTAAATATGACTCCGTGGTCTAGAGGTAACGTACTTGCCTGGAAACCATGGGATCCCGGGTTCGATTCCCAGCCTTGGCATTGAGATTTTTCTGTGAGAGAGATTAATCGTAGTATACTCGGATATTGGATGTATGTCCGTTGTCTCTTAATGTGTAACCCTCTCCCGCACAATGTCATTTAAGACATTCAGGGATTGTCATTACATGTGGTGTTATTATTAAATAAGTAAGTTGTTATAATTTTTCACAAAGAAAATTGTCTCTATTAAAGTAAACATTTTATTACAGGGTATTTTCATAAGATTTTGATATATTATTTTTTGCATATTTATTCCTTCCTGAAGTACGTTTTTCCATTAATTTCAAAAGCGTGGTCCTACTGATAAAAACCATCGCAAACTGATAATTAAATGTCAACGAACTAGATCTCTTGTTGATGAATACAGATAGCCATCATACTATGGGCATTATACAAATTTTAAAAATATTCGTTATTTCTTTTCAGTCCCTTTTAATGCAAAATTTGTTTTCATATTTTAAAGCAATGAAAAACTTTGAAGTATATTATGCTGTGTATTTAAGATATATTACAATTAATTGAGGAATAATTATTTTTGGTAGTTCTGACCAAGAATAAAATTAATCATTTAGACTAATTAATTAATTTTAATCATTAAGAATTTGACAATTCAATAAATCGTGGAAAGTTATGTAAATTTTAAAATATAACAAAATAGAGAATAATTTAAATTACGTACAACAAACAGTTAAAATATCAGTAACCATCTGAATTCTCTGTTTCAACAGCAGACCAAACGAGGAGACGCTCGGAGCTACCATTTTTTTCTTCTATTTATAAAAGATAAGAATTTTATTTATTTTTGAAAGGTATATTGCATATATGAACCATAAAATTATCTGATCGTTCTTCTAGTTTAAATAACAAACTGACACTTTTATTAGTAGGCAATTAGTTAATCATTATATAAGTTTGACAGTTATCTATGCATGTGTCTAGTAACTGTTTGAATTTAACGTGTAAATGATACATAGATAAATATTTAGTGACTTTCATTTTGGATTTAGGCAGTTTCATTCTTAAAAAGCATTACTTTCAACAGTTAATATGAATGCAATTTTTAATATTAATTAATTATTTTTTGAATTTATTTAAGTTAAAATGTTGAGTCAAGTTGAAAACATAAAATGCAAGCCAGAGGAGCTCACTTGATGAGGTCATGTAGCTAAAATATTTGGGTATGCATTACATTTTAATTTCACATCGTATTTAAATTAAATTAACGTAGAGGCGAAAGGAAATTTTTATAATGAATTATACGTACGAAGATTTTTTGGTTTTGTCTTTTAGTTACATTAAACGTACTCTAACCCTCTAATCTTCAGTGTGGCCCTTTACAATTTCATTAGGACTTTTCGGCACATCTTGACATATTTGTTGCAGAATATCATCACTTTTAGAATACTTTCAAACAATTTCCTGGAACAAACGTCGTATGCGGTTTATTTACCATCTATATAATCTGTTTTCTCAAACCAACATTTATATTTGGAAATTGTTATCTCGTCATATTTTGAGCTTGATTTAAAATTTTATTTATTTATTTTTTTTACCGTTCTTAACGTCTGCAATGACTTTATTATTTTTAGTATGAAATGTATCTAATATATAAAACTTACAATTCTACATATTTGACTATTCTTATTTCAGATGAACTTTCATGGAATGGTATTAATTTGTAACTTACACAATTAATTAATTTAATTTGTCAACACCACATAGCTATTGTAATCATAAACACACTTTGTAATAATTTGGCAAACAGTACAAAGCCAGTCACTACATAGTACTTTTGTTCTTTTCAACAAAAGTCTTCTGAAAATTTATCCTTAAAAATTCCTTTCTGTACTAAAAAAATATTTAATGTTCATTTTAAAATATAAGTAAAATCTTAAAGATGAAACATATACAAAGTAGTACTGGCTTCTCCTTTTAAGTAGAAATAAAATACTAACTTTATGATCTGTTGAGTAGCGAACTCATCATCATTTGTTATGTACGTTGATAAAAAAATGATAAATAAAAAAAACTCATTTACATTTCACAAGGAGCACACAGCAAATGTTGTTGTCATGTTGCAATTACACCCACTTTTATTATTTTATGAAGGTTTAATAATCTTTGTTACACTAAGTAATATAATACAGCAAAACCTTTAATTTCCTTTAGTGTTGGTGTCTAAAATTAATTGAAGGACATCTAGTAAATAACACGAACTTTCTTTCTGTATTGTAAGTTAACTGCTGATAAATTATTTAAAAATGTAAGAAATGAGATACTTTAAATTTACTTGAATATTTCTGTTTTCAGATTACTTAAAATAAGTAATTTTTTTTCTTAATATAAATAAATACTTATTAGATATGCAGATAGGATCTCCAGGGGTATTACACCATACCTCAATGAAATTTTGAGGAATAATTAAAAAAAAAATTTTGATATTAGGAAATACAAAACACCATAATATGAATACACGGTGTCTTAAAATAAGACATACATACATATACTAGGATTCTAAACAAATTTTGTCCTTGCAGTTTGGCAGACTACGTGATTTTCAGTCTGGTTCCCACTGTCCTTATTCTTGTATTTTTAGATCAGTCTGAAATTATTTTCTCTTAATGATTGTGGCGTGGATAGTATTGCGAGGATAGCAAATACGTAACAATATTTTCAATCGAGATTATTCATGTCGCGTTATCTGTTAATGCTAACTAAGATAGATTAGATTTTTCGTTTACTTTTTAATTAGAATTTCAAAATTTAAACTGTCGCTTGCTTACATAATAAAAACAGAAATCTTTTTTATTTAAAAACCCTTTATAGAGAAAAAACCTGCTTTCCAGTAATGAATCATATACAGAGTGTTACTGTAAAACATAAAAGCGTTTCCATGCCCAGCAAAATGAATATTTTTTGTATCACAAATTGCTGTTTAGACTCGTAACTTAAAATGATACAAATTTCAGATCTAATTTATTTATTTTCAATTTCGAGGAAAAGTGTTGAGATATTCCTAAAAGATGTACAGGGTGATTCCTCAATATTCCACACCTATTACTTTTTAAAACTTTGAAGTAATTTAAAATTTTTAAAATTTGTACTTTATCACATTAAATTTGCAATGTGGGAGTTTGGCAAAATGTTTAAGTTATTGATGCCAGTGTATAAACAGACATAGATGAGCTTATCTCTTGCTGTGGGTGATTTGCAGTGGTAGCGGAAATAGGTCAATGTTAAATAAGTTATTAAAACAAAAACGAAATAATTTTTGGAACCAGCAAAATCATAATAACCTCATTTAAAACAAAACAAATGGATTTATCTGATTAAATCGGTTTTTAAAGGTTTTTTTGCTAGTAATAAAAGCAAATTTCTAAATTCATGATCGAAATACTCGACATCGAATACCGGTAATATTGTAATAGTAAATTATAAAGTCTATTTGAGGAAACCTGTTAAAATTTTAACTGTAAAACATTTGAAGAAAGTAACACTTAATTTAATTAATAAGAGGAGATTGATATTGCCCAGCTAATATTACGAACATCATATTGAAATATCTTTTGTTTCGGTTATTTCTTGCGATTAGTCTCGTTCGTAGTAAAAAATATTAATGATTATTGTTTACTTTTTATCGTATATTGGTAAATGTTTCAACTAATAGTTTTTAAAATTTTGCTGCGAACTTTCTAATAAATGCTATTTGATAAACTGAATAATCAGTTTTTTGCAATAATACATTTACATAATTGTCTCTGTCTTTTGACAAACAACTTTAGTATATAGAAACTTAAAACCATTTGATCGATGCTTAAAAAAATCAAAACGTCTACTAAGAACATCGGTACACAATAATAATAATAATAATAATAATAGTGGGTGAAGGCTATTCTAAATAACGGCTACACAGAAATGTAGGTATTGAAATAAATGTTTCTTTTTTTTTCTAATTTTGACGCAATTATAATTTTTTAAATCAATGTAATTTTGTATTTGTATTCTTGGTGTATTGATAATCCATTATTTTATTGATTTTTTTGTAAGACATTCTAGATTTAAATTTAAATTTATTAAATCTCTTCCTGTAAACAGTTTTCGAAAAATGGCTAGACCACATTTCTTTCATCTTCAGTAATTTAGGATCTAGTATGTGCTTAGCATCATTTATTTGATATTGCAATGTATGCAATTTAATATATGCTAAATTTTTTATACCATTTATACATACTAATTTTATTGTTATTGGGTTTTTGTCCTCAATTTATCATTGTTCAGGTTAAGTTGAGTAGCCTAGGCTAGACTTCGCCTATTTTAAGAAAGTTTTGTAAACTTTACACTTTATTATTATTATTATTATTATTATTTAGATTACCTTATATTTTGTGGCAAAATAGAATATAGTCTTGGTGCAATAAAGCTAAATTGTCGCTGTCCAATAATTTTGTAGGCCATGTCTCTTTGCGTTTCATGTTGAAGTTTATACCTGGTGTTATATTGATTTTAATTGACTTCATTTTATGTTGCAAAATGAATGCTCTATAACAGTATAGCTGTCTTATATCAAATAAATTGCTCGCTGTTTACAAATCATCCGTTAATAATCTATTCTTATTTAACATTATTTTTAAAAATATTTTTTATATAATTTCCAAGTTTTTCATATGATACTTTAAAATTCCATCCCACTCTGTTATGCCATAAGTTATATGTGTTTCAATAAGCAAATAATATATTATTTTTAACTGCTTAAGATCTAAAATATTTTGTAATTGTAATTGCCTGAATTTATGTATAATTGATCTTAACTTTTTTATTACAGTGTTTAGATGTATGTCTCATTTTAAATGCGGGTATATATTTAGTTTTATCAAAGTTAATTGATAAGTATTTTTCATCGAACCATATTTTAATTACTTTAAGATCTTGTTCAGCTTTTTCCTTTAATTCAGTCCAAGTGTTTGCCACATATATTATTGCTGTATCATCAGCAAAAGAGGAAATGCTTCTTGCAATTTGTAACGTAAGTAAATTGTTAATATACATGCTAAAAAATATTGGCCCCAAAACAGTACCTTGCGGTACACCTCACTCTATTGTCCTGGAATAACTTAAATCGTTTTTAATTTTTACAAATTGCTTACTATTTTTAAGATAATTTTGAATAAACCTTAGAGCTACACCACGAAAGCCAAGGTCCTCGTCAGTTTCAATAAAATGTTCATGATTAACCATGTCGAAGGCCTTCGCTAAGCCGAGGAATACACATAAGGTAGGTTTGCTTACATTAAGAGCATGGTATATGTTGGTCGTTAAATGACTAATAACGTCCTCAGTAGATACCCTGTGTTTAAATTAAGGCTGGGAATTTTCCAGATTTTAGTATTCGAATATTCGTTCGAGAAAATATTCGAATAATCGAACCATTTGGATAATCAAATATTCGGATTATTCGAATTATTCAAATAGGTATTCGAATTATTCCGATATTCGAATTATTCGAATATTCGGATAATAGAATTATTCGAATTATTCGAATACCTATTCGAATAATTCGAATATTCGAATACTCGAACAATCCGAATTATTCGAATAGGTATCCGAATAATCCGGATCCTCGAGCATACATTATTAATAGGTATAGCACTGAATACTAGTGAATAGTGAATACTCTATTTGAGTATTTGGTTGGATAGACCACAATAATAGTCACGACGTAATCCACTAAGCAGGCAATTTGATTTGGTTTCCATACCCACAATAGGGTATGTCTCCTGTACATGTGCTTTAAGGGTCAGAATTATTTAGTTAGTATTTTATTTTAGGATTGATGCGCTATTGTTCACATTTAACTATTGAAGCTTAGATAAAACGAAAACAGAGCTAGTTTATTATACTTGTGTGTCATAACTATTTTTCCTTTTCGAAAAAAAAATAAGTGCTCTAAAATTAGAATGTTTTTAAAAAAGGCGCAGATTGTGAAGGTAAAACAAATACATGAAAAGTCAATAGTTAAATATTTACAGGTTTTCTAAAATTTTAAAATTTTATTTTATATAAATAGACTACATTAGTGGTCTATTTATATATTTGGATTTTAGAATAGATACCTACCTATACCTACTATCTACCTACTTTGGTTGGATGCATACTGCATACCTATTTGTACATAATTTAATAATATATTTTAATATTCAAATTTACTCAAATATAATCGAATATTTGAATACTCAAATATATTCGAGTATTCGAATATTCGAGTATTCGAATATATTCGACTAATCGAATATTCGAATAAATTCGAGTATTCGAATATTCGAATATTTTCCCATTAGAATAATTTGTATTCGATTACTCGAATATTCGAATACTTAAATTATTCGTATTCGATTCCCAGCCTTAGTTTAAATCCGTATTTTCGGATATGAGATTGTGTTTATTAAGATATGCTGTAAATCGGTTTTTAATTATTTTTTCTAGTACCTTCGCTACATTTGAAACAAGGGATATAGGCTGGTAATTTGTCATTTCTAATTGAAATAAATAAAGATAATAACTTGTATAGAAATATATTGTTACCCAGATGACAGATTTACAAGGAGCATTAGAAACATATTTCATTAAATTACAATAAGAAACTAATTCATTATTTAAATGATATTGGATGAGTTTAAATTATATTTGTTTAAAATGATAATCAAATTGTTGTGTTGTAGCTTAAACATGTTTGATAATTTGAATAGAAAGCAATTTTTGAAAAATAAATAAACCTTTCCGAAATTAATTCTGTTTTATTTACAATTCAGCATAACCTGATGGATTTTAGTATCAAAATCAATGTTTAAATATAATTGATTTTAAATGACAAAAAAACACAAAAGTTATATTTTTACAATGGCCAAATTTGGAAGTGACGTCACACTATGTTTTCTTTATAACTCGTGAACAGCCGGATATATCTAAATTCTGTAATTCCATTTAATTGTACTGGTAAATATAACACTAACACAGATATGTATTTTTAACTATCGGTCACAAAAGCAAAAGTATGTTACTAATGTAAATGTTCCGGAGTTAATCTTCGGCGCCTCTTATTAAAAATTCATTTGTGTTGTGAGAATGTGAACAGATGTCATTGGCGCATACTGGAAATTTGTGAACTTTTTCAGATACTCAACATTTATGTCTTGTGTAGAAAATACTCTTTCCCATTTAAAAGATCATCTGCCACCTTGCAGAGCGATGCCCGGGAAAATTCAAAAACAAAAAAAAAAACCGTTTTGAAAAAATCTTTAAAAGATCGAATAAATTAAATATGTAAAGCATAAAGTGACAAAACCAAAAAGCCCTTATAACTCGTGAAGGGATGTACATATCGAAAAAAACATCTCCACATATCTCCTGTCGACTTTGACAGCCTATTATCCTGTGCAAAAGTCTCAATCCCTTTGAACGAAAAACGAATAAGTTTTGCAAAAAACCTTTAAATGATCGAATACATTTTTGCTGGCTGGCCAGATGCACTTTAATTGCTAGTTACGCATCTGCTGTTAAGACATTTGATTAGTTACTTGTTAAGGGCTACTTAGCGATATGGGTTTTAGCCCCGTTCCTAACGGTTCCTAAATTCTTGTTTACAGATAGAAAACATTCATTCCTCTTCTAGTGATTGTTTATCATAAATTGATTTTGTCCACTTTGGATATTACGGAATTCCCTAAAAAAAAATTACAAGGTAACATAATATATTGTGTCATACACGCATTAATATACTCACTCGCTGACATATGACCTACAGCCAATCCTGGTTTTGACGTCATCAGTACCTCAGTTCCGAACTTTAGTGATGATGTAGTTCAAATTAAATATTTTTACTAGATTTGTCAAACTAACAAATTTTTTAGAATGAATATTTGTACAAAATCTATTGACACAATTTATGAAGTAAATTTTGGTTCTAGCTACGAAACTGGTTTAATAGAAAATAATGGTTTATTTTCTATTATGTATGTTAAACGATATCAAGATTTAGTAATAGATACATGTATCTCATCGCTTTAAAATAATAAACTGCTATTTCTCATTTTCTTTAAAATATTTTGTGCATTGTGCTCCCATTCTTGGAATTCCTTCTGCTACTGGTTGTAACCATATCCCATAATGTACCGACCGAGCTGCATTGGTAATTGGTAAGTCGCATTGCAACCACACGCAATTTTTATTTATGTTTTCTTTTTCTAAGAATACAAAAAAAAACAATACAGTCCATTTTCAACTGCTCACAATATTAGTGCTCTATATCGCTTTAATATAAAATTATATTATATTCTGAAAAGTTAATAGCTGAAAAATAGTATATTACCTGCACTGTAAGTTGGCAGAAGATATTTCTTATACAAACCCATGCATCTTATTTACTTATAATTACTCAATCCTTTTTTCAATTTAATAAACTAATAAAGTAAGCCGTACTATTATTGTTGCATTGCAGTGAGGTACCTCAAAAAATATTTATTAAACACTTTCAAGAAGTATTGTTTACTACAGACTTTTATTTCTATTTATGGTTCTAACGTTTTATTTAATTAATTTGTTGTATTTATTTATTATAAAAATTGTTCAACTACTATCTGTTTTTGCTGCAGAAAATAACACATTTTGTATACATGTTGTAAAGAAAGAATAAGAAGAATCTGTACTGCTCTCCATATATACAGTGTTAAGTATTATTTAGAACAATAAGTTGACCACTTAACATGTTTTCTGATGTTCCTGAAGCTGTAACTCTTAAGGCCGCGACGTTTTTAGTTCTCTAAGCTCTGTCAAAATTCCCGTTTTCTATTTCTTGAATTTTCTGCATTATTATTTCTATATATTCTCCGGAATAATATTTTCCAAATATCGACCTCCTAATAAGGCATTCGAATCATACCACTAAATTTGTGCATAAACAGTAGATTTTACAAAAATTGTACAAAAATAAAAATTGTACAAAAATAAACTTGTACAAAAATAAACGTGAAAATACTGTAGGTACATACCTTTTAAATTATATAAATGCTCACAAAATTCTACAAAGAGAAAGAAAATAAATGTTTTTCACAAAACCAAGAAAATAGTATTTTGACAAGAATCACATATGCAAAACTTAACTCAGATATTTACCATTAGTTGCTGTTGAAAGTTTGAGGACAAGACAAGTTATACGTTATTGCATAGGTGTAACAAAATACACTACAAACAGTATCTGTGAAATATTGTAATGAATAAAGTACAATTTTTTCTTTACTGAAGTAAATCGAAAATAGTGCTAGACGGTACTGAACAAAATGTATCAGTCGGTGGCGGTGTGTTTGTTACTTTGCCGATATGCATTTAGTTTATTTTTGAACACTACCCCGACATGAGAGTGCAAATAAAGCCTTAATTTTACAACATCCTGCCGGCAGTACACAGCGTCCTCTTTATCCTACCAAGTTTTCAACGTTTTGTTTTTTACCAGCGGAAAAAAACCAGATAGTCCAGTCACATTAGAGGTTTCACCTCGGAATGAGAGATAATAAGCTGTAAATTTGTATAAACCTTTATTTTGGCGTTCTAAAAGTTGTCTCAAAAGTCTCATAAAATCTCGTGTCCGCGTCTTAAGATATTCAAGGTCAAAGGTCACAAAAATCTGTTTTTTGCAAATATCTCGCTTCCTATAGTTTTAATGCCATTTGCATTTATTATAAAAATTGTAGAGAATGAAATTCTCTACAACTTTTATCCCAAACATTTTTTTATATACTCAACTGTTTTTGAGATAGAGGGCGGAGAGCGCTCTGCGCTTACCTATTCACAGCATAATGCAAGGTCAACCGTAAGTCCCAGTAAATAATACGCCGTATAAAGTCTATAAATCATTAAAAAATATATAATTATGAATAATTTGCATTGTTTATTAATTAATACATTATATTTAATAATATTTTTTCATTTATCGAATATATTTGTTTAATATTACTTACCTTTCCGTGTAATCAAAAAATTGTTGAGTGGAATACTTTAAGTATATTTTAATTATATTCTAATATAAATGTTAATTATATTTTAAGTAGAAAAAGAATGGAGTAAATACATTTTAATTATATCTTTATTTAGAAATACTTTTTTCATATATTTATTACAGTTGAAGTTCAAATGTGGGGAGGTTTTTTAAAAACTTTTATAATTAGAAGGACTTGAGTCTTAATTTTCTTCTTCTTCTTCATCATCGTCTTCCGGTCACTCGAAAATTTCCAATTCAATATCATCATTTTCGTTGTCAAGGATATTTGTCTCTAGATCTTCGAGAATTTCGGGGTCAAATGTACTATCCTCATCGAGATCACTTTGATACGGTGAAGCATTGAGGCACGTTTGCCCATTACACTGGCCACAAGCTAAAGAACATTGCAACCCCGATTTCCTGCATCCGCAGCGTGAACCACAACCATTCTTGCAGTGTCAAAATATTAAAATATATAATATAATTAAAATATACTTAAAGTATTCCACTCAACAATTTTTTGTTTACACAGAAAGGTAAGTAATATTAAACAAATATGTATTCGATAAATGAAAAATATTATTAAATATAATGTATTAATTAATAAACAATGCAAATTATTCATAATCATATATTTTTTTAATGATTTATATACTTAATGCGGCGTATTATTTACCAGGACTTGCGGTTGACTTTGCATTATGCTGTGAATAGGTAAGCGGTGCGCGCTCTCCTCCCTCTATCTCAAAAACGGTTGAGTATATAAAAAAATGTTTGGAACAAAAGTTGTAGAGAATTTTATTCTCTACACTTTTTATAATAAATGCAAATGGCATTAAAACCATAGGAAGCAAGATATTTGCGAAAAAACCGATTTTGGTGACCTTTGACCTTGAATATCTTAAGACGCGGACACGAGATTTTATGAGACTTTTGAGACAACTTTAGAACGCCAAAATAAAGGTTTATAGAAGTTTACAGCTTATTATCTCTCATTCCGAGGTTGACCCTCTTTTTTGGCTTAAGTGATTGGATTAAGAGGTTGGTACCAATTTTTGTTCAAAAATGACGACATTGGTTGTGCTTCTGTGATGATTTATGCCTGTTTTTGTTTTTCATTTTTTATCTTATTTTTATAAACAAAGTTTAGAAATTTGCAATATTTTTTATTTCACTTAAGTTTTAATTTCTTGTTTTTGTTTTATAATTATTAGAAATAACTTTCATTTGTAAAATACTTTTATACGTAAAAATGATTTTTAAATTTTATTTCTACGTGAAATCTTATTTATTCCCTACAACTTTTGTTAAATATGTCCTATACCTATCCTATAGGAGACATTCTTAGATATTTAGATTTTTACATTATTTGGAATGGTTTTATGCATTTTAATCACATTAGTCTTGGGAAAACCAATAGACGTTAAATGAAAAGTAAAATTTAAAATTCAAAATATTTTTTTTTACTACTAATCTGAGAAATCACCATTATTTACTCCATTTCTCTAATGAGAAGTAGTATTTCTCCCTAGGTAAAAAATTATAATAAAAAAACCACATAGGTAAATAACGAAAAATTTTCTATATTTTTAATGAAATGAATAGAAACTTGTTAACTTAATTCCAAGCAAACAACAAATAAACTCGGAAATTCAGCACCGGTAAGTGGTATGATGAAAATTATAAAATATTATTTAAAATTATAGTTAATTGTACAGTTATAGCAAATCATGTGTATTCCTGCATTTCCTGTATTAATAGAATCCCCTTTTTATTATTCGATTAATTTGGTCATTATTCAGTAATTAAAATGTATTAAATAACATAGAGTAGATGTCAACATTGCATAGTGAAAAATTTTAATGTGTAACGTGACTTATAACCAAAACTTACTGTCATAAGTTAAAAAAAAATGTTTTTTTACAATTTTTTTATATGTAATTATGAACCCTTTTTATCTTCTTTTGTAGTCTTGAGAAAGAAAATAAAATATTTTCGGAAGATTGGCTAAGTAGAAAAGAGTATTCTTTATTAACCCAACAAAATTTGGACCGCATCCTCATTAATAAAAAGTCTGTTTATATATACATGCATAATCTCTACAATTACAAAGAAATAGCCATGGAGATATAATTTGGATCATCCTGTACAGTGTTCTTGTGTTAGTAGAAAATAATTCAGTATTATGCAAACATGAGAGGGGTCTTTCGTAATATTTTCATTATTTAATAGTAAATCAAACGCAAATGTGGGTCCACAAATAAAACGGTAGTTATTGTATGTCGCTAACAACTCAATTCACGCTTGATGTAAAATAATTCTTAAATATAAAATATTCCCCTATAAATTGTAGCGCCCTGTTAATCTTCTCAATTAAATCTAGATTTCCTAGATTTGTTACCTGACTTGAAAGACGGATAAAAACCATTTAGCCATATTTAATGCAATACTAATAATATGCATGTACGAGTAATATGTATATTAGGGTGCTAACATGAAATCACTTTCAATCTCATTTAAAATTTATAGGCTACAGTACCACGCACAGAATGATGAACTGAATAACCAACGAAATGGAAATTTAATTGTTGTTTAAAGTAGGTTCCATGACAATGAGCGTCGCAAGTTAGTCAAGCTTTAAACAGAAATATTAAGTGTCGTGTATTTGTAATCAGGAAATATTTGATAGTATTAATTATTATTAACAAATTCATTTACAGGATTTTCTGCAAAAGATTTAGCAGTATCACACAGGAAAAATATAATACACTTTATATAATTATGATTGTGGTACATATTAGATAGTGCTATAGTGTATTTCTTTAGAGTATTTTTATTATTTATATATATATATATATATATATATATATATATATATATATATATATATATATATATATATATATATATATATATATATATATATATATATATATATATATATATATATATATATATATATATGTATATATATATATATATTTATATATATATATATATATGTATATATATATATATATATATATATATATATATATATATATATATATATATATATATATATATATATATATATATATATATATATATATATATATATATATATATATATATATGTATATGTATATATATATATATATATATATATATATATATATATATATATATATATATATATATATATATATATATATTAATTAGATATAGGTTAAGTGTAAGAGTAGCCTTAGGCTAAACTTCGTATATGTATTTTTCTTAATAAAGATGACTTATTATTATTGTTACTATTATATTAAACATAACGTATTATTATTTATTTATTTTTATATGTTCATCTCTGTTAAGTATAGTTGCTCAGTCAGAAAAATCTAGTTATGTTAATGTCTCCCTAGAAAAGAAGCTTGTTGTATACATTTGCAAAAAATGTAATTGAGGTTATGTTAATAAATAAACCTTTATAATACCTAGTAAACTGTCTGGATAAAGCGATCAAATCCCGAAAGCTGACAAAAGATCAGAGTCTAGCATGACCAGAGATTACTGGCGTAATGACGACGCAGCAAGAGCCGCTCTGGAGGCTCTACTAGTCCTGCCAACGCTTCCCTTGTAGGTGCAGAGTGAGGCTATGGTAGCCTATCTGAGATTGCGAGATTCTGGGATATTCAGGTAGAGCTGAAGGTCATGTAGCAATTGCTGAACTGGTTTAGAAGGAATTCCCCATCTCTGCCCTAAAGGTAAGAAGGCGAAAGACTAACTAATATTGGAAAGGAAATATACTCTCACCCTTTCCAGTAGAGAGGGGGTGGAGTCAAGAGAGAATTGACTTCCCTCCGGACTCCCTGTTGTGCTACACAGATAGTTCCCGTGTGGACGTCAGAACATCCTCCGGAACGGGAATATATCTGGAAGACAGAGGAGTGCAAGAAGTTTTTGATCTAGGATCGCCCATCAAGGTTTTCAAAGCAGAGGTTTACGCCATCCTAGCGGTGGCAGGTATGGATGAGATAAGGAACGGTGCGGAACAGATGGTATATATATGCTCCGACAGCCAGACTGTTATAAAAGCGGCCTGCTCCCCCAGGACGATATCAGCTCCCGTTCGGGAATGAAGGGACACCCTAGAAGAGTTTGTCAGGTATAAATGGATAAGACCGATGTGGGTTTAGGAAGATACTGGCGTTTCGGGAAACGAGAAGGCTCACGAATTAGCTAGACTAGAAGTCGAGGAACTCACGCTGGACCATGTAATAGGGGCTGATAAATAGGGTGTACCTGCAAAAATGGTGCTCATAATGTTAGCTGCTGTATCTATATTATGACCATCATCTGGTACCTAGGTTTCGTTAAATTCCTTGGAGATAGGTTACGGACACCATCCGAAAAAAACCAGTGATAGAAGAATATCTTCAGATAATAAAATTCTCTTGAATTCCTCGGACTGGGTCAATAATATCCAAAACGAATTGATTAATATTATTTCTGGTGAGCGCTATAAAATAATATATGTTTTAACCCTGGGCGCTCTCGGTTCAAAGAATTCAATATTTTTTACCTAGTAATTTCTTTACTGCATGCTGTGGCATATGTGGCACATACGTAATTTTCTACAAAATACTAATGTCTTCATAACACACCTGCTTTATTTCACTTTTTAGGTTATGTTATCTGAGCAACAAAAATCATGTAGATTTCGAAGCGGTTGTGTTATGTGGTCAAAGGGTTTAAAACAAGTTTTAAGAGAAGCTTACAAGTTTCAAGCAATATGTTAACGCCAATGATGCATAAAATATACTTCTACAAGAACAAATAGACATACAGTCGATTTTCACCACAGTAATTATTATATTTTTTATGTTGAAAAATTTCCACAAACAGCACCTATAAATCGACGGTTAGGAAATATCAGCTGTTACGGAGGCAGCCATTGAACCAGTGATCCACAGTAGTTTATAGAATATATTTCAGTTGGTAGCAATGTTTATGGATGTCGCTAATAGCTTGCTTGTTAATCTGGACAGGTGATTCTAATGATATTTGATAGATGGGACAGCATATAGAAAGGGGTTAGTATTGGAGAATGGGACACGAGCGATACCTTATGATATTTATGAAATTTGAGAAAATGGTTGAAAAAATTATGTGCCTCCACAGGTTACTTTTTAAAATAATATATAAATTATTTGCGGACCATTTTTTCTGAAAATTATGTGGAAAATATGTGGAGATTTCTAATTTCATAAAAAATATTGCTTTTTACTTTCTTATACATAATCGAAGGAAGTATAGTAATCGTGATTTTTTTCGACCTTGAGATTTTGACTATTTTTCGAATGATGTCTGGCGGTACATATGTGTGTAAGTGTGTATCCGCTCAAAAAATACTAATGGGAGACTTCCCAAATTTGGCAGTTAAGATTCTCAACAACATTTTAGGTGACACATTAAATTTGGTGAATATGGTACCACCAGAAAAGATATAATGAATGAAAGTAGAAAAAAAGTACAATTTCGGGAAAAAAACTATAAAATTGTTATTACATTTCTGGACGAATCTCGACGAATTATAATGAAAAAACATAACTTTACGAAAAAAAATCTGTCCGCATGTCTGTAGTATCGCGATAGCAGCCACAGTTTTTGAGATAAGGCTTTCAAATTTGGTACACTTGTTCTAAAGGCCAAAGGCAATGAAAAATTCGGTGATGAGCAAAATTGGCCAGCTTAAAGGGGGTCCACGGGACCCAAACTTTCTTGTATTTGATTACAAAAAAATATATTCTTGATGAAAGATTATAAATCATGTCTGTTATATCAAGCGAATAAAATATATGTTCCAAGTACTTTAATAAAGCTGATGTAAATTGAAATATTTTACACATTTGGCCTCATAAAATGGGGTTAGAGTAAATTTACCAGTTTGAAATTTGAAAGATCTGATTTAGTTACAAAAATGTCAATGTCAATAACAAAAAATTATTAAAATATACAAATGAACAAATGACAGTTTCGATTGACGCTGATAATTATTTATTTAAAAAATTTAAGGGTACGCTATCAAAATTTAATTGAGGTAAGTGAAGAATTAAATAGAATGATTTTTTAGATCATGATGATATATACTGGTATAAGAAAGTTATGTGCTGGCCACATCGGATATTTTAGTAAGTTACACCATTTAGAAATTTTATTTTAGATTCCTTTTCCTCTACGCAAATTTAAAAAAACTGTAACTATAAAAAATCAGTATTTTTTTTTTAATTTGAAATCTGCAAATATTGTACAAATTATCCAAAAAAATAACCTAGTGAGGCACATTAAATTTGACAACGTTTTTCACAAATTTCAATGGAAACAGAAAAACCTGGGATACGAAACAATGTATAAAATTCAGAAAATTATCTGTGCGGTTTGTCATAGCCAGCACTGCCTGCCCATGTGAACTATTTCGAATTCGCACCCTTAACCTCGGTAGATGTGGAACATCCATTTTCCTTGTACATATGTACAAACCAAATCGCTCAAATTTAACAGCCACGAATTCAGTATGTATGCTAAAGTGATGGCAGACGTCAATCATTCTGAATAATACACTGTGTTAAGCGGTATATATTTCGTTATTCATTTTATGCTCTTGCTTTTATGTGTCTACGTATGTCCTTCTATTAACCATGAGGTAGTAGTAGCTACCGGTGCTAAACTCTTGTCCAGTTTCCTGTCCCTGGTCATTATTCATTAAATGATACATTTATGGTTCTATCAGACACAAGTGAACCGATGTAAATTTTTTTGTTTTCTAGAAGGAAGGATGCCCTTCGTCACCCCTCTTAGAGAGATATTTTGTTGAATTGAAATTCGGTTAAAAACCTTTTCAAACATTTTTAAATATATAAGTAAGGAATGTCACTATGTGATACATACATTTATTATCAAAATGTTGATTTATAAATTATTGGATAAAGTATTTCAAAATACTTATAAATATATTATCCGTATAAACTATCAGTTTAAAATTAATTGTTTAGAAAGCTATTTACATCGTACACTTTCAGGATTTACTGAATAATTAAATAATTAATCTTAAATCTAAATATTTTTGGGTGTATGAAAGAGAAACTTAATTTATTAATATGTTATTTTACCATTAACATAATTTTTATTAAAAATCGATTAATTGGATATTTTAGTATACCGTTTGAAATAGTTATATTATTCACTTACTAAGAAGGCTAAGGCAAGTTGACCTTAGAAAATAAACAATTATATTTGAAATTAATTTTGTTATTTATATGAAGGATTTTCCTATTTATGCTCTAAAATGTACGTATTTTTTGCATAACAGAAATGTTTATAATTTTTTTTTAATTAAACTCTACACGTAACATAACCCTTTGTATTCCTACAAGTACCTCGAGGTATCTGAGCAAAAATGGAATGAAAAATCTATAACACTTATTCTGAAACGTAACCTAACTTTGTAAAAATAATGTTTCTAAATTAGCAATCGCAAGTCATTAATAATTTTAATTAGTAAACGAGTGAATTAATTGTTTGCAATTTAATTGTAAACAGGTGGAAAATCTTTAAAATGCACTTATATAAGCTTATGATCTACACAAATATATAAATAACATTTTTGCAATTCACTTACCTGTTCGGTCATTGTTTCCTCTGACAAATCTCAAAGCTAAAATAAAAAATATGGACACTAACAAATACTTCATATTCGCTCGCACTTCCCTCGCGTTTTACCGAACTCGCTTTAACCAACTGCCTCGTCTACTCTGACAAACTCTCTGCAAGAACTTTCTATCAGCTATATAGTAATTTGCAATCCACTGCTGTTTGCTGTATTCCCCACCTGAGCTATTGTTATACTTGAGTTCATCTACCTCGATTTTTACTATTCGTTGGTACCCAGTTTTAATTATTTTTTATCAGTTCATCAAACTGATCATCCTAAATTTATGAAAAGCAAAATGTTTTTTATATTGAAATAATTGCACATAAAAATGTTCCACTATATGCATGAGCGCCAGTTTTAATTTATTGGATTAAGAAAATGTTATAACAATCAGATTTAAATAAAATAAGCTAATTCAATGAAATAACTCCTTCAAATACACTTATATAATTAACTTGCTGAAAATTCATAAATATGGAAAAGTGGATAAGGGCAGATATTACTTATCCTCTGTAAAAATATCAGATATTACAGAATCTTCGTTTTTCTTTTTTCTTCTTTGGTCTTACTACCACATGAATAATTCTTCCAAAATTGAATATCTGAAAGATACAGTCGTTCGGTATAATACTGAAAGAATAAGCCTCTGCATCTATGACTTTATATCAAAGGAACAACCAGAGTGTGTTTTTTGACAACTAGTGTAAAAGAACAAAGTAGGTAGTAACAAAATATTCTCTAACATTTCGGAAACGAAATCCGTTTCCTTTCTGAACGTTTTGAGGCTTTTATAAAATACGCGTAGCGTGAAACTTGACATATTATGTATTGTTTGTTTATATGATAGATACTTATAGAGCTGATGATGACACTTAAATTATACAATATTAGTAGTTGCTTTCGACTTCCCAGTAATCTGGGCTATACTTAATAAATCATTCTTAGTTAATTATTTTATTTAATCTGTCAAACTTAGATTAGCTTAGTCAAATACTTCCCCCTCACTTGCATTCAGTGTAATGTATGTCAAATTATAGATTATTTATTTTGGAAAGCTTCATTTGGTAGATTAATGAACGAAATAGAAAAATACTGATAATATTCATAGATGAGTTTAGTTAAATTTTAGAGTTGATCTCCCCATAGAAGAAGCTAGAAGGAACTGTCGTAAGTTGTTATAATAAAATTATATGATGTGGCCAGCACATAACTTTCTTATACCAGTATATATAATTCTGATCTAAAAAAATCATTCTATTTAATTCCTCACTTACCTCAGTTAAATATTACTAGCGTACCTTGAAATGTTTTATTAAAACTTTTAAGTAATCAATTATCAGCGCCATTCGATACTATCAATAATAATTCATATAAAATATTTTAATAATTTCTCCTTATTGACATTGACATTTTTGTAACTAAATTAGACCTTTCAAATGTCAAACTGTTAAATTTATCCTAACCCTATTTTATGAGGCCAAATGTGTAAAATATTTCAGTTTACATCAGCTTTATTTAAGTACTTGGAAAATATATTTCGCTTGATATAGTAGACATGATTTATAATCTTTCATCAAGAACATATTTTTTTGTAAAGTCTAATACAAAAAAGTTCAGCTGGCCAATTTTGCTCCTCACCGAATTTTTCACTGTCTTTGGCCTTTAGAACAATTGTACAGGGTCATTCATTATAAATTACTCACCCCTTATTATCATAAGGGGTGGTCAATTTATAATGAATAACCCTGTACCAAATTTGAAAGATTTATATCAAAAACTGTGGCTGCTATCGCGACATGCGGACAGATCTTTTATCATAAAGTTATATTTTTTCATTATAATTCGTCGAGCTTCGTCCAGAAATTACTTAATTTTTTTCCCAAAATTGTACCTTTTCTCTTCTTCCATTCATTATATCTCTTCTGGTGGTACCACATTCACCAAATTTAAAGTGTCACCTAAAATGTTATTGACAATCTTAACTGCCAAATTTGGGAGGTCTCCCATAGTATTTTTTGAGTTATCGTGGATACACACATACACACACACACATTCACACACACGCACTGACAGACATCATTCGGAAAATAGTCAGAATGGAATCAAAAGGGTTCAAAACGTATATATCAATCAAAATCTCGAGGTCGAAAAAAATCACGATTACTATACTTCCTTATAACAGGTATAAGAATGTAAAAAATTATATAACCTTAGTTATAATCATTTTTTATGTGATATTTTACTCAAAATTTGCTGGTAATATGCAAATTTAATGAAAACAATAGTAGTTGCTCTTAATAACTAAATGAAAATTTTAATGATTTATTAGGTGAATGAACTTCTTAACTCAACTACAGATAACCTAGTAATAGATCAACATGAAACAATATAGAACGTAAAAGGTTCAAAAATTATTGTGACCATTATGGAATTTAAAAAATGTGAAGTAATCTAGTTCAGTCTAAAAACTTAAAAAAAAGAACTGGAAGGAGTCTATCGCAATTTAATTTTTATGCAAATCGGTGCAATTTTAGTACAAACATCAAGTAATTCTAGTACACAAATTATGGGTGTATTAAAACATGTAGCGCTCACATCTGTAACTAATTCATCAGAAAGTTTCAGCACGGAAACTAATCTGCAAAATGATTAAAGTAGAAATTCGAATCAAAGTATATCAAGCCTTTCGATTTCTATTGAAAAACAGTTTCCGACGAGCGCTTCGTCTACAAATACAAAGATAGGTAAATATATTACGTTAGACTCTCAAAAATGAAGAAGGTTTTTTTAAGAATAAATGGAGAATTGGTGAATTTAAAAGTGGAAAAGAGGAAAACTGTGAAGCTAAAGAAGAAAAGTTCCATAAGAATTATAATTGATGGAGAAGAAAATTGAGCTGTAAAAGAGAAAAATAAGAGCAAGCGAATAATATACTGGCCCTCCTGAAGTGGGCTAGAATCTTTGATGTGATGAAAACATTGACATGATTATCCACAAATCACCAAAAATTCCATATACTGCAGTCGACGCGCGTTTCACCAATCAAGTTGGCATCATCTGTAGAATGATTAAATTAGAAACTCGAATCAAAGTATATCAAACCTTTCGGTTTCTATTGAAACAGTTACCAACTAGCGCCTCGTCTAAAAATACAAAGTCTAAAAATACAAAGTTACGTAAAAATATTACCTTAGACTGTCAAAATATAGAAGGTTTTTTTTTTGAGAAAAAAAAAGCATGGAAGAATTTAACAGTGGAAAAGAAAAAAAATGTGAAGCTAAAGAACAGTTCCATAAAAATTATAATTAATGGGGAAGAAAATTGAGCTGTAAAAGAGAACAATAAGAGCCAGCGAAGAATATATTGGGCCTTCTGAAGTGGGCTGAAATTTTTAATGTGATGCAAACATTGATGTGATTTTTCACAAATCATCAGAAATGCCATATATTGTACTAGACGTGCATTTTGTCAACTAAGTTGGCATCATCTGGGGAATGATTAAAGTAGAAACTCGATTCAAAGTATATTATACCGTTTGGGCGCTTTATCTAAAAAAAAAAAAAACAAAAAGTCGCAAACACATTACATTGTTAAAATGAAGAGATTTAAAAAAAGAATGGAAGAATTTAAAAGTAGAAAGGATGAAAAAATACATAGTTAGAGAACAGTTTCATAAAAATTAAAATTGATGGAGAAGATAATTGAGCTGTAAGAAAGAAAAATAAGACCTAACGAAGAATATGTTGGCACTCCTGAAATGGGTTGGAATCTGTGATATGAATCAGTGACGTGATTTTCCACAAAAAAACCAGAACGCCATATACTGCACTAGACGCGCGTTTTGCCAACTAAGTTGGCATCATCTGAAGATGGACTTTACTCCTGAAATTCCAGAAATTTCATGAAAACCTGTGACAATTTCACCAGCAGATTCTCCTGTGTACCAACTAATATATTCTAAACTTACAGATACTAAATATTTTATATTTTACTTCCTCACCCCTCAAAGTGAGGAAATTATGTATTCGTGAAAACAATTTTGAAAATTTTTATTGCATTTCTGGACGAATCTCGACGAATCATGACGATACACAAAATTTCAGAGAGAAAAAATTTTCTGTCTGTGTATCTGTGTGTGTCTGTATGGTTCGCGATAGCAGCTACAGTTTTTGAGATAAAGCTTTCAAATTTGGTAGACACATTCTAGAGATCAAGGAAGAGATTGTGTTTGTGGATGAGCACAATTGGTCCCAATGTTTAAAAAATATATTAGTAACATTCCACCAATGTGACTTTTAATTACGAAACACCGGTGTCTGTAACTGTATCGTGTTTCCTTTTTGGGGTGTATGGTACGATTTCTTTTTGTTTAATTTTTGGACCCCACGAAATCTAACTGTTTTGTATACCTTTTCAGGCGAGACCAACAATTTGCTAACTGGACACGAATACAAGAAGATAGTACTGTGTTGTACTTACCACTTGTCGTTATCTTGTTCCTGATATACTCAACACCATATTCGATTTCTACATGCGCTGATTCGTGTTTCTTTTATGAGATATGGTATAACTACCTTTTATCTATGTAAAACCTGTCAGGGAGCAAATAGAACAACATAAAGGATTGGCATCAGAAAATAATTTATGTTTTTACAGTATAATTTTTAAGAAGGCATTATTATATAGAAAATGTCTTTATTAGTACATATTATGTAGATATAGGTATGCTAAATAATTTGATTGTAGATTTGAAGAGGCCAGAAACTCCATTTTACAAAACTATGCATTAGCTACTACAGGCAGGGTAATACACAAAGGTTTAGATTGAAAAATGTTGTGTAATAGTGGCATGCCGTTTTTTTATCTATTAAGTACAAGAAATATTTTTATCGGAAAGACGTAATTTATTATACAATATTAGGTGTACTGTTTCGTTGAAATTTTATTTTATAATACAATAAGGAAAAAATAAAGGATATTTTTACAATTTTTACAGGCTACAATACGTGACTACAAAATTGTATAACCAATCGGTCATATTATTTTGTCGAGAAATATAGTTAAAAATAATCATACTTTAAGCTTTTAAATTTATTGATAATATAATAAACCATAGTCATTTTTGAATAAGGTTTCCCTCCTTTTTTGGCGATATTATAAAGTTATTGAAGAGCTAAGTTATTATGCTAAATTTACTCGTTACGTGATATTGACACCTTTGATAAATGCATTTCTTTAGCTAACAAGATGTGTATGTACTTACTAATGCATTTACAACATAATTTATTTACGGAACTATTAACTTTTTACTGATGTAAAATAATAGAAATTTACACCTCGCTCTTTATGGGTTCTCTTACATAACGAAGATTTAAAGTAAAGAACACAAAGTAAATTACAAACATAATTTGTTTAGATAATAATAATTACATTTATATTTATAACTGGAACAAATAGGCAACTCTTCTCCATTTCTTACAAAATACTAACATTGCATAAGACATTTATCGATATTAGTATTTATGAATGAAATAATGAACACCATAGATATAAGGCAATCCTCGAACCTGTCTATAAGAGGGTTGCACTATACTATTTTCACAAATATTAATAAACACTAAAAGTTATATCCAAATGGGATAAAGTCGTAATCCTCTCACTTTATTAAATTAAAATTATTAAATAACATACCTTTTAGGTATAACTTTAGTATATACTACATTTTGTGAATATATCTTACCTCACCTCTATTGAATACCTTAGTATTTTATTATACCTTTATTGGTTTTATTATTGGATGGAACTTGGTGAGGTACTTTTTTAAACATTTAATCAACTGGTACGTTAGTAACCACTTTAATAAGTTATTATGTCCTAAAAATTACTATAATTCGTTTAACGAACAGAATTATGCCCCGCCCTATAAATTGAGCCAAATTCGAATAGAATTTTTCTATTGTTCGTATTTTTAAAACCCATATCACAACATAATCTTGACTTGATAGCTTCTTGACTGTCAAATATGTTTTGTTTTGGTGTTTTGTGAAGATTACAGTTATTTGTTGCAGTTATTTGTTGCAATTCGTTGTTTCCATTTGCTGTAATTTACAGTTACCTAATAAATAGTGCTTTTTTAGCGCAAAACAGTCATTTTTGTTTATATTAAGGTACGTAATGAAAATGATTAATATTGATTATATCTTGTAACTACATTTTTTGTCGGGGATTAATACCAACAATTATGTTTCAGCGGCTATTTCCCCACCGAAAAAAACAGAGATAAAGGCATTCTTCGGTTGAAGACAAACAACGTATTTTGATTTATATTGGAGACAACCCGAATAAATCTAGGGGAGAAGTCGTCGAATCTGTTGCAAAGGCATCAGGTAATTTTAATTTTTTTATTATGGGGTTGCTCATCAGTGCATCGAAGTATATTTTTACTATTAAGGTATTTTTAGGTTGTTTATATTTATTGTAGTTTATGTTTACATTATTATACCATATTAATTTAGGTGTATGTCCTGTAAGTATTTACAACATTCTTCGATAATATAAAGAAACACACCAACTTCATTCACCGAAAGTGATAACATCGATGATGGACATCCGATGGAGAGCGGTGGTGCATGAAGATGTACATCTACCTCGATTAAAACAGAGTATTTTGAGTACACTGATAACAGAAATTGGCTTCCGGTGAGTAAACCAAGTTTTTATTTCTACATGTTGTAATGTAATTATTGTGTTTGGCACTATAGGTTTGCAGAAAGGTCACGCAATAGTGTCCTTAGAGGAAAGAATGAGATCATCCCCTAGAGCGACGTTTCCTACGAGAGATTGGGAAATATCGGGAAGAAGGCAGGAAATTGTACTTCTTAGATGAAACGTGGGTGAACGCTGGCCACATTGTAAGTAAAGTATGGAAGGACACAGCAATCTTGATTTCAATGCAGGCTTTCATTCAAGGATTAACAACGGGGTTAAAGAATACATCAAGGAAAGTCGTCTTATAGTCCTACATATAGGATCCGAGGACGGTTTCGTTGAGGATGGTTTACTATGCTTCGAATCAAAGAAAACTAGAAGTTACCTTGAAAACATGACTGGTGAGGTTTTCGAAAACTGGTTCAGCCACATTTTGGGATGCTTAGATGAACATTCGGTGGTTGTAATGGACAATGCTACCTATCACAGCTAAAAAATGAAGAAAATCCCGAATGCTAGCACGAAGAAAGCGGACATACAAGCCTGGTTAACAAGTAAGACAATTACTTACAAAGCAGACATGGTGAGTGAACTCCTGGATTATGTCAGGCCGCCATTACGCCTAAATATGTGGTCGATGAAGTGGCAAAACAACAGAATCGTACCGTCTTGCGATTGCCTCCATATCATAAATTTAATTCTACTGAATTGATATGGGGGCAAATAAAAGGGGAGGTCGCAAATAACAATAGTACGTTCAAAATGAAAGACCTTCACCCATTATTTGAACAAGCCATTGGAAATGTTTCTGTTGAAAATTGGAAGAATGCCATTCGTCATGCGCAAAGTCAAGAGGAAAAAATGTGGCAGCTTAACATTGTAATGGAAATCGTAGTAGAGCCACTGAACATTTATGTGGGGAATGAATCTTCTTCGTCCGAATCTGACTCGGACTAAGGTCCAGTTGTACCTAATGGCGTTCGAGTGGATTATTCGAAGATATTGTTACTATGTTTAATAAATATCCATGAAATAATTGGAACACAATTGACAGGCTTTAACTCGAAATCGGACGATGTAATACTGCAGATATTTTAAATTTTAATAGAATTTTATTTATAATATAACAAAAAACTTTTTTATTTCAGAAACCAATCTTATTGCTACTGGTGGCTCAATAGAGGTCGAGTACTTAGTAATAGAGATCGAGGTTTATTATTTATTTTCATACAGGGTGCAGTATGCATAATTTTTATTGTTTATGTTTACTCCATTTATATTTTCTTATAATGTAGACTGATGTCTCGTAAGTTTCTTCTTGGTTCTTCTTACGAGCAGTAATTGAACCTTGTGAATATGGTGTTTATAACGTGTATAGCTCTTATTGTTATTTTTTTAGATTTTAGGAGACAATGTTATTTATTTAGTACTTATTTTCATACAGGGTGCAGTATCCACATTTTTTATTGTTTAAGTTTACCCCATTTATATTTCCTTATAATGTAGACAGATCTCTCATAAGTATCTTCTTATGAGCAGTAATCGAAATTTGTGAATATGTTGTGTATAATATGTATAACTTTTACTGTCATTTTATTAGATTTTAGGACACGGTGTTACTTATTTAGTATTTATTTTCATACAGGGTGCAGTATGCACAGTTTATTTATTGTCTATATTTACTCCATTTATATTTTCTTAAAATGTAGACTGATCTCTCGTAAGTCTCTTCTTGGTTCTTCTTACGAGCAGTAATTGAACCTTGTTAACCCTCTATTGCATGATTTATATTTTTTTAACATTACAAAAAAAAAATTTTTTTTAAAGATGTTTTTTAAATATTTGATAAATAAAACATATAAAACATTCTAAGACAAACCTTTTATTTAAAATTAAGAAAAATATGTTTTAAAGATATGATATTTAAAGGTAAAACAAAATATTCTAAGACAAACTTTTTATTTAAAATTAAGAAAAATATGTTCCCAATTGGGCACAGTAGGCTTATAAGCTGCAATTTAATACATATTTAATTTGTATGAAATTACAAAGCAATTGCTTTTAGCATAAAAACACAGGTGTATTTTACATTTTTGACAGGTAACTCTGCTTTTACCCTTACATCCCACTTTTTTACGGGCATAACATCAGCAACTTAATCAACTCATATATTAGAGGACTAATATCACCTTGCATTTGGCTGTTTTATAATTGACATCCATGTGAGGATACCCAAAAATCTTTCTAACTCTTCCCTCGATAAATGCAGTGGCTTGTTAGGCTGTATCTGAGTACTGAATAAAACTGTTTGATAAACAATGCTATCTAGATGACATCAAAGACAAACTTTAAAATTTTATAAGAACCTGTCAAATGTAGAACTTCTGGAGGAAGTAATTTCCTTGAAACTGGGTACCTTCTGCATTGGTATTCGTAATGGAATTCATCCATTTGACTTCAGATGCTTTACTTGTCGAGGGCACATTAAGAAGTAGGCCTATTAAAGGTACTTCATCATCCCTACTATAACAGACTAGTTCTTCATGTTGTGTATTATTTTTCATCAAAATGTTGGACTCATCAATATCATTCTACATAATGGACTCCTCGCTGTCAGAAGGAAGATCTCTTATGTACGTCGAGTTTTTTCCATAAAAGACTTTGGGTATCAGTGTATTAAATTTCTCCAGGTCAGTATCTATAATGAATACCTAAAAATAGTATACACCTAAAATCTACCAGCTATGCATACTGTTCCCCAATCGGGATTATATGTATTTGCCAAAAACTAATTGCATGTCTTCACAAATACATTCTACCATTCTACACGACAAATAGATACTGAGAGGTTAAAGAAATATTTTTACAAATCAAAACCTACCTATATTGTCATTTATAAAAATTATCGAAAACACGTCTAAATTGCAATAGATGATCGTTAGGTTATGTCACAGAATACTTTATTTCAATTCTGTCACAGTGCCTCCTGTTGGTCGACAATTGAACATTATAATGAATATAAGTGCCACACGAATAGTACTGATTTAAAAACATCATAATTATCTTGAATCTAAACAAATTATTTTGATCATGCAAACCTCCGTATTAAAATAAATCCTACCAGTTATACGAAATATAACTGTTTTATTTGTTACTATAGACACATGAAATTCGGTATATAGATATAAAGAAAGGTCTGACGTTCAGTAGTGACGGTAAATAATTTTTATTGTGTTTTTATACATTTCATTTTATAATTGTATAATGATAACATACAGCGTGTAATTTATATACATAATTATATGTAAATAAATATTTATTGTAATAGTTGCAAGGCTTCTTCAAGTTCCACAATCTTGTGTGACACAGATTGTCTTAAGCTCGTTATATAAGGGTCTGATGCATGAAAGATATCTTCGTTAGTAGCTTTTCGGGAACATTTGCGAGAATGATGTAACCTGAAACGTTTATAATCCTTATTTCTGGATTCCTTTGCATTTTCGGAAAACTGGCTAAGTGGTAAAAGTG
Source organism: Rhamnusium bicolor (assembly GCA_029963845.1). NCBI lineage: Eukaryota > Metazoa > Arthropoda > Insecta > Coleoptera > Cerambycidae > Rhamnusium > Rhamnusium bicolor. The sequence continues at coordinate 83,320 of JANEYF010004330.1, read as the reverse complement.
CATTTTATCGAATTATCTTTTCTCCATGAATGGGTACTTTTTGTACAGAGGAGGGCATATAGTACCATGGATATTTGCTCATATGTAATTCGGCTGTTCTAAAAGCATATTCCCCAAACCCTTTGGCATTGATTGCCATACCACTTGACATTGTCTGACGTAGTATGCGAAATCTCATAATTAATTCTTCATTAACTCCACTAATTTGTGCAGTACAAGCAGAACTGGCAAAGAATCTTCGAGCGGTATTTCCGTTATTACTAGTTCCGCTGATTTGTCGAGGTTTATCAATTAGTAATCCTAATTCTTTCCGAAACTGCTCCTGTACATAAGTTTGTTTAGACTGCTTTTGCTTTTTCATATCCTCAGAGGTTACTGACCATTTTTTAAATGATAAATTATATGAAACATGAAGTACTAACTCCATAAATCGAATCCATGCATATAAAGATGAGAGTCCAAATCTATAATGCTCTTCATTCTCAGGTCTCTGTTTAACATGTTCCAAATCGTTCATTTCTGTTGGTTTTGTAAGACAATTATGGCATGTGGCACTTGATGGAGTATTTGTTACTACTTGTGTAACCTTACTATCTATTATTGTAAAGAACAGCTCATGTTTAATAGACATCTGCTGTTAATTCTTCACTACAAAAGACGGCAAAAAAGTGCTTATTTGAGTTTCCACTTCATTGACAACAGATCTAGATTTCTCTGGAGTTTCTTTTAAGAATACTATTAAAATGGGCCTACAGTATCGAACAGAGGACGGGGTTGGATTTTTTCCAAACGACGTTTTTTGTGAATTCATCTACAATTGTAGTGGAACCAAGGATGTTACAAACAAGTTAGTATCGGATATTACGTCACTTTCACCACACAGTATTTGCTTGTACTCACTTTGTCCCGAAGATTCATCACAGCCCCATTTACTGTATAATATTAATTGTGAAAAGTTGGCCACATTCACAGAATCAATTTTGATTATTCTCTTACATGTGTGACCTAGAAGAGACTGCAAACTTACTTTAGCACTAATTTCAGTTACTTGCATGTGCTCTGGATAACATTTTCGCTTTGCTTCTGCAAGTTTGGTATATGATGGGAGTACAGTACAGTTTTTGTCTTGTAAATAGATTCTAAGGTATGTACATATATTGGTTCTTCATTAAATCTAAATCAATGAAAAGAGCCAAGGCCTCTTGATTTGTGAAAGGCTCCACAGAAGTATTACGTCTTAATAATGTGTGGATAAAAGCCTTCCTTTCTTGTGATGTAGGACGTAGTTCCTGTATAATCTCTGATTCCCATGTCTCACCTGGGTATATGAATAATAAATCTGATCAAGTCCAGAATCTCGAAATAGTTTTACTACTTTTCGTTTCTATGTCTTCTCTGCGGGTTCGTTAAATGACTTACATGGTCTCCCCTCGTGGGTTTTCAGATAAGGACGTCGATGGTTCGTCGTCTTCTTGGAATCGTACAAAATATTCGCCATCCAACCATTTCTCGTTCCTGCATAAGAACACATCCCTTTTTCTTCCGGCTTAATTCCAGCGTATCTTAAATTCGGGCAATAAGTGTTTCTAAATTTTGATGAAAACATATTGCAACTGCTCTTCAGAAAGATCGAAATTATGAGACCGTTCTGCTGTTGATATATGTTTTCCGTGCTCTATAAAAGCGTCACATATGTTATGTTTAGTAATTTTGAAACTGTTCATTATTTACTGTCGTAGATACAGCTGACAGTGGCAAATTATTGATTACTATTAATTAATGCTGCTTGTATACATTAATAATAACCTAACATTTTAACAAACCCAAGTTTATATACTTTCCGAAGGACAATGGTAACCGGAGAATACACATCCCGTGTATAGGTGAAGAAAAAAAAATATTTTCTCTTTGGTTTATTTTTCATGGCCAAAATATATTTTCTTCAAATTATATCGTAAACCATTTTTATCGATATACCACTTTGTTTAATAAGTTTAACAACTACAAATATTTATTTGATTTTATCTAACCGCAAGTCACTCGTAAACATATTTTGTCAAACGTGGAATATGGTGTTGCTGCTAAAAAAATCAGATGGGACCGTCCGAATATACGATTTCTAAAATCCAGGCATTCAGTGAAATGCTATGCTCTGATTTGTTGCAATTCCATAATGTATATGTATTCTTTATAACGGCGTATTTTGCAAATTCATAATTCTTACGGAAAGAGTATTGCAGATTTTTAAGTGTTCGTCGCGCGCTTTGTATATTTTGTTGATTTGCAAGAGGAGTGCAAAATATCTGCAAGATTTTTTTTTTAATCTTATACAGGATCGTTTTAGTTGCCAGATGGTGAAAAAAAACTTACCCGGGCGAACCCTGCTAACAGTTAAAATTTTTCTTGAAGTTGAGAATGTCATTCCAGTAATATGAGACTTTTATCATTTTTTTATTGTAGTAAGGGATAAGCAATATACAAATATTATTTTATACTAGAAAAACTGCTCTTTGAAACGGTATATAACACATTGCACTTTATTTAATTTTTAAGCACGAAATTGTTTATTTAAAATAAGCAACAAAACAACACTTATCTAAATCTTTCCATATTCCTACTTTTGAAGTCTACTAACTCAACCCAGACAACATTTAAATAAATTACCGAACTGAATTGAAAGTTTGATGTATTAGTTATAAGAAAATTGAAGTTTGTGTTCCTTATTCAGTTTTTGGTTTTTTGGTATTTTTGAGACGGCACCTCCACCATCGGCCCATAGTGGTCGTGGTGGATTTACTTTCCAATAATATTTGTATTTCTTATGATGTTATATACCTATTCGTTTTTTTTTTTGTTACAAATAAATAATTTTAACCTGTTACCTAACCAAACCTAATTATTTTAATTCTCCAAAAAACAAAAAATTATTAGTAGCGTGTGAAACGGGGTTTTGCAACCGGAAATTTAATAGGCTCCTCCCCAATTCTATCTGTTCGTTAAACGGACTATATAAGAATATTCGTCTCACTGCTAAAATTTGTGAACGTACTACTCATACGCATGAAATGTCAAAATTTGAAAGATCTAGTAACTTTAACGTTAGTGAAATGGTGAGGATGACGTCAGTCATGTGTCACATTCTTTGTTGACATGTTTGGCTTTAAATATCCAGTGAATTTCGAAAAATCTTCTTTCTTTATTGCCAAAGTATAGATTTCTGTTAAAGCACATTTGATTTTTGGTTGCCTCGAAAACAGTTTTGGACAAAATTGTCCAACGCATGATTTTCTTAATTAATACAATAGTATTGATTGCTTTCGATTTCTAAATCGGATTTATTGGCAAACTTAACATCTAGATTTGCTGGGTAAGTTGTAATTATTTATATTTGCTTCTATTAAACGACCGCGTGGTTGAAGGTTAACTTTAAATAATTTTTGTTCATAATTTATTTTAGACGTTTTTGGTGCAGAATGAAATACTGTAGATAGGCTACAGTACAAACTTATAACCTTATTTTTTTACTGTAATTTTAAATAGTATTAGATCTTGGATTTGGAAAATTTTACGAATTTTAATTGTAACTCATTTTGGATTATATTTTACCACCTACACCTAGTATTGAACTCATAAAACAATTGTGAGGAAAATTTTACATGGTATACAGCTTATTGAAATGATCAGTCAGGGAAGTCCTAGTGAAGGTACATCTGCTCCGACAGCTAGGCTGCTCTAAAGGCGGTGTGCTCCCCCAGGACAAGATCAGCTCTCGTCCAGGAGTGTGGGGATGCCCTAGAAGAGCTGGCTAAGCATAAACAAGTGAGACTGGTATGGGTTCCGGGACATATGGGAGTTCCAGGCAATGAGAAGACCGATGAATTGGCTAGACTCGGAGCCGAGGAACCCTGTCACGGGCCTGAGCCTGTGTTAGGTATTTCAAGAAGGCAGGTCACAACGGCCCTCAATGAGTGGGCCCACGAGACACTGAGGACGCACTGGAGGATCAACAGGGCCTGCAGGCAAATTCGAGATTTTTTGACGGGGCCGAACAAATCGAGATCGGCCTGGTTGCTGGGACGGAGTCGGAAAACTCTGAATCACTTAATCAGTGTTCTGACAGGCCACTGCAGACTTAGTAGGCATCTATCATTGATAGGTATTGAGGAGCACCCTACATGTTTAAGATGCAAGAGTGATGAAGAGACATCTTACCACTTCCTGGGACAATGTGAAGCGTTTGGGCGCCTGAGACACAGTATCTTCGGTTCTGACGCGCTTCTAAGGGAAGAGATGAGCTCCCTCGCAATGAGTGACATCCTGACCTTCATCAGATGGTCGGAAAGATTCGATGAGAGAGCAAGAGAAGCACATGGCTGAGGGGACAGCTGGGGGTTGGTAAAAAGGGCCCGTCTGTGGCCTACTTGCCAGGCGTCAGCCTCCCCCACCATTACCATTACCATTACCTAGTGAAGGTTTAATACTCCACTCTAGTTGTTTTTTGTCAAGCCATCTCATGCTAGTACATTGGATCCTGTAGCTACTTGTATTTTAAGATGTTTAAATTGCTTTTTATTTTAAAACCATTTGTTATTTTGATCTTGTATTCTATAGTTTGTAATTTAACATATTTTACCTTTCAGTTACCGTAATGGTTTTCTATTCAGCAGTCGAACAGACGTTAAAAAGAAAGCAAATAATATATATTTATAGATTATATCCTCTCTACCTACAGTGAAAACCAGCATCAATACTCCACATAAGAAATCTACACGTATGTACATCATTTACTTTCCTTTAACACCTGTTCGAGTTGATTGAGCGCTCGCCTGATTAGTTAATTTTTGCACAATTTTTCTTACCGTTTCTTTTTTTTTTTTTTTAAATCTAATACATCTTTTAAAAGATATAGTACAGGATACATGATCATATGGACTTACCGATTTTTTAAATTTTTGTATATATTATTCAGCTGTTCAAGAGAAGAAACTTTTATTATGGACATTTTGTGTGTATACCCTGTGTCCCAAATTTGATGCTCACCATTGCGATCTCGGAAATCATAAGAGCTACAAAGTCGGTTAAATTGGATAAATTTTAGTAAATTTTATGGTGATTTTAAATCTGTTAAAAAATCATGGCTAACTGAAACTATTTTGGGATTTTTCAAAAAAAAAATGAAAATGTTGTGATTTCTCTTTTTGGCTGTAGCTAAGTAATTCTTGGTGAGACAGGTTTTAGACTTTTACATTATTATGACACTTTTTGGAGGCTAATATTTTGGTGTAGAAACGAATGTTCGACATTCCTTTGTTTTTCATAGTGCCGCCGTATTGGATTTTTCGCTTTTCAGATTGCACTTAAAAGAGCTTTGAAATGATTTTTCAGATGCCGAGGAAAAATTGTTTAGCAAGGGACTAATTTAACAAAACAAAATAATAGACCTCGGAAAATCAAAACGTTATTTTGATTTCATGGATATACCATTATAAAAAAAAACAGTAATATTAAGGTTACCAGTTTAACATGTTTAAATAATTTTAATTTTCTCTTAAAATTCTGAACATATTCGATATATTTAATAACAGCAAATTAACATAATAGAAGAAATGACAGTAGAGAAATCAGAAAATTTAATAAAACTGTTCAATATGGCCTCCATTTAGCTGAATACATTTTTGACATTTTTGCCTAACTGAGCTGATTACTGTTCTGAGAGTATGTTACAGGTAATTTTTAACGCACGGTATATAACCTAATTTATAGATAAGCAAATAATAAAAGAAGGATATATGAAACAATCGTCTGGAACTGCTCTGTTTGAGAGGCACGAACACATTGTAAGGCTTATTTATTCCCTAGAATTGCAGATGTTTACCTAGAACAAAAAAAAAGGGAGGGATAGAAATAACCCTCTGGAACCTAAAAGGAAATAAAAATACAGTTAGTTAAACATAGGGCACTTCATGTTTAGAAAATTTGTCCATAGTAATTTTCTTACCTCGTTAATTATTTATAAAAAGACAGTAAACAATGTAAGTTTTTGGGCTGACAATTTTTCATTCTTTACATCACTTCTATTATCAAGATAGTATTTAGTTCTTTCCACAGACAGGCAGCAATTTTTAAAGAAAAGTGTTCATGATATGCAATTAGTTGGAAGAACATTGCTTGTATAATCCCTGTAAATAATAGGTAAAATCACTCAGTACAGTTTAAAATATCCCAGAATATTAACACTAATATTTGGTCGAACCTACCTACTTATCGATGTTGAAATCCTAGTAATAATAATGGGTTTTATATCGGTGTTTTAATAAATTAACCTGTTGATTTCTTCAAATGTCAGTTTCGGTTTCAATTCTGTCCTTTCAAATCTTAATCACAATCAGTGTTCTCCTGTCAACTTTGCAAGAAAACAATCTGTAGTCTGTGAGAAAGAAGTAAAGCGTGACACAAGTCGATCCGCCCGATGGAGACAACTAGTTTATCCTACACCTCAAGGAAACATTTGTTTAATATTAAATTTTAGGGTTCTGCTTGATGGTAAATGTTATTTTTACATGATTATTACTTATTTATGCCGTTTCTTTTTAATATTTTCGTAATAGTAGCTTATCACTTAATGGAATTTATGTAATTCGGTAACAGTTAACGGTTTACTTGGCTTGGTGGTCACAACGGATAAATCGTGAAAGGGTTGCTTTTACAACCAGCTTCAGAAATATTAGAGGCGCATGCGTGCATGCCGATTTGAATTTTGAAATTATTAAATTTATCCTTTATGACAGAATCTTCGATTATAATAATAATAAATATAAAAAAAGAAAAAAATCAGTAGGATTTCTTTGATGAATGAAGTTAATATTAATTTTATAATTAAGTAGTAGTTTTGTCTACTACTGATGCAATCCATTTTCCCGCGTTGTATATACTGATGTCGAATTCCTAGTCTTTTTTGTCAAAAAAAAAAAACACGTAGGAAAAAAAGGGAAAGAAAAAGAGGCTTTTCTATTTAATATTTTCGTAATAGTAGCTTATCACTTAATGGAATTTATGTAATTCGGTAACAGTTAACGGTTTACTTGGCTTGGTGGTCACAACGGATAAATCGTGAAAGGGTTGCTTTTACAACCAGCTTCAGAAATATTAGAGACACATTGTGTCCAGTTCAAAGTCCAATTAAAATTAAAGTAAATCCAATTAAAAAACAATATCAACAAAAACTCGATAACATAGAACAGTATAGTAGGCGCAAAAAACGTAAGAATTTATGGGTTAGCCGAGACACAGACTAAATATACAGAAATTATGTTAACAGATTTCATTAAAGAAAACCTGAATATCAATGTAACTTCCTATGATATTGAAAGATGTCGCCGTATCGGCACAAATAAGTTAAAACCTAGGCCATTATTGGTACAACTTATAACTTATAAGAAAAAATTGGAGATATATGGCAATAAAAAAATGCTTAAAAATAAAAAGGTTATGATTAAAGAAGATTTAACAAAATACCAATTAATATTATATCAAGAGGCGGCTGAGAAATTTGGTTTCAAATTACTTGGAAAATTGATGGCAAAATTATGGTTATTGCGGACAATAAGAAGCAAGTTTATAAATAAAGAATGTCAATAATAATAATATTCAAATAGCATTTTTTTATGTAATACCAAATATTGATATATTTAGGTGTATGTTACCTCACTTATGAAGTTAATGTTTTATTTTTTTATTTCTATTTATCTGTAATATTAAAAAAAGGATTCTTTTTTCTAGTGATGCTTTTTGATTCGTTTTTTTTTCTGTTTCTTAGATTATCAGTTAATTCAAAAACTAATACATTGCATTACAGTCAAATTTTGACACAGTTAAATTTTTATTATATTCTTTCTTTAATAGATAGTTGCATTCTATTAACTTAATATTAATTAACACTTTTTTCAATATGAAAATTGGGCACCTAAACATACGCTCACTATTTACAGAATTTAATGAATTTCGATTAATAATGGAGGAAAATAATTTTGATGATATGATGTTAACTTAAACATGGTTGTCCGACAATGTAAATTCTGATGTTTTTAATATTCCGGAATATGTGGTTTTTCGCAAAGATAGGCTACAAGGCAGAGGAGGTGGTATAATTGTGTATGTTAAATCGTCAATTTTATGTGAGACTATAAATTTTGGCTTTACGATAAGTGATGATCTTGAATTTCTTTTTATTAAAATAAAGATTAAAACTCTTAATGTTGTGGTAGGTGCTTTTTATAGAACACCAAACAATAATATTAATAATTATATTGACGATTTTGATAACATTCTTTCTTAGATATGCCCATTATTTGATGAAGTGTTATGTGTTGGAGATTTTAATATAAATTTTTTTAATCAAGAAAATCCTGTAAGTTCATGTTTTCAGTCATTTAATTTAGCACAAATTTTACATGAATCTACGAGAATTACCAGCAGTATCAGCACGCTCTTAGATCCTGTTTTTGTTTCAAATAGTGATTTTGTTAAGTCATTTGGTACAATATCAACTGACAATATTTTGGATCATAAGATGGTGCTTTGTGAGATGATAATTTCTAATTTTAAACCACCACCTAAGTTCATAAAAATTCGCTGCTTTCGTAACTTTAATATACAACCATTTTTAGATGACTTATGCAATTTACCTTGGTATCAACTTATCCGAGAAGATAATTTTGATAATAAAATAAATTTATTTAACCACTTTGTTTTATCAACATTTGACAAGCATGCTCCCATAAAGAAAATACGAGTTACAAAACCTTATGCACCTTGGCTTAATCCTAATTTAAAATTACTCATAAGAGAAAGAGATAAGGCGTTACAAAAATATAAGCAAACCAATTTAGTTGTTGATGGTTTGTATTACAAACAACTCAGAAATTACACGCTCTCTGATCCGAAGAGAGAAAAAGGCTTATTTAGATTCAGTTTGTGCTGAAAAAAATTGTCGAAAAATGTGATCGACACTAAAAAATTTTAACATTCGTTCTAATAAAACATACGCCGTCCCTGAACATTTGTCTGACCCTAATGAAATTAGTGATTATTTCTCTTCTTTTTTACAAGATGTAACTGACTGCTGTGATGAATAAATTAATTTCTATAATAACAAAATTTACAAGGAGAGTAATGATTTTGCCTTTCGTTTAACAACAACGGAAAATGTAAATAAAGTTCTATATTCTCTTAAATCGAATGCTCTTGGCGTGGATAATATTTCAGCTGTAATGTTGAAGTACTGTAGTCCTTTTATTGATAAATATATCACTCATATTGTTAACTGTTGAATAGAATCAAATTACTTTCTTGATCTTTGGAAAATTTCTATAGGTAAACCATTACTAAAAACTGCCAATCCAGAAACTTTTGCGGAATTGCGAATAGGGAACTTGCACATTTTTTTTACTTCATAAAAATGTTCTACAATACTAAAAAATAAGATATGCAAAATATGACGCCTTAATTCCCAATAATAAATTTGTTATAAATTATTAAAGTTTCGCGCGCGAGCGAACCATTTCAAACAGGTTCAAAAGCGCGGGAGTAGTCGTGACATCACACCATACCACGACGGAGATCCCAGCACTCGACTGCTTGATTTCAGCCCTAAAAATACCAGCATCGTCATAAATTTTAAGTGTATAGGTACTTAAAATGGAAACAAAAACTCCTTATTTTAAATATTGCATTGTACCGTTGTGTAAGAATACTACAGTAAAAGTGCCAGGTAAAATATTTATAATGTTGCCAGAAGATAAGATTCGTCGATCAAAATGGCTAAAAGCGTGTAGAAGAAATGAAAAAGACATTTCACAGAGCAGTAGGTCTCTACATGTGTGTGAAGATCATTTTAATGTAAGCATTATTAAATAATATATCTCTATCTACTAGTTTTTCGCAGGCGGGCAATAAAATATTCCGAATTCCGAATTATTGAATTTTAATTAGGGTAGGATTAAAGAAAGAATGTGTATGCAATGTTAGAAAATAAGATTAGTAGATAGAATGTAATTTAGCGATAGTAAGTAAAGGTAATTTCCTGGTGCGAAAGTAAACAGCTATTTATTATTATACTCTTCGCAAATACGATTACGAAGAGTATATTGCATTTGATCGGGACATTTCTAAAATCGTTAATATCGCTCGCAGAGAAAAAAATCATTTCGTTCGTCATCGAATTCTGAACAACTTTCAAAATGTCCGTCTGTTCATCTGTCCGTCTGTCTCTCCGTCACGTTTCTTGTAAGCACGATAACTAAAGAAAAAAAGTCCGTTCGAATTGAAATTTGGGCTATAAGTTAGTGTTAGCTAGAGGAAGAAAAAAATCAAATAGTAAATAAAAAAGTTATAGGACATTTTATTTAAAAATATGAATCTACAGAGGGTTGCAATTTTCAATGTGCTACTAAAATTGAAGTAATTTTCTAAAGACACCAAAATATACTACCACAAATTTCGCCTACGCAGTCGGCATCATCGGGAGATGAAAAAAAAATTGAAAATTAAATATGTGATCAATATATTAGGTATTGTAAGAATGAATCTTAGTTTATACTATAAGATATACTGCCACGCGTTTCGCCAATACAGTCTGCACCATCGGGAGAGAAAATTAAATGTGTAGTCAATACATTAGGTATTGTAAGACTGAAGATTATAAGAGAAACACAAGATTCTTTTCAAAAAACTGCGAAGAGTATCCTACAGAATGTGCAACAATTATATAAAAGTTCAATAACACTACTGTCTGCGAAGAATAAAATGTTTACCTCTAGTATATATAGTATATTGCAAATACCTTTCCCTTGTCCTTTAATTTATTCTAATCAAATCTTACATTTATCTATTATGTGAATGATAACACGACGCAATCACTTATTTCCCTTGCCCCAAAACATAGTACGAAAATACCTACGATAGGTAATTATACATTTGCGCAACATTTCCTTTGCAGCAAATGTCTTCTATAGAGACACTTTACGCGTGTGTACAAAAAAAAAACGCGAAAAATATAGAAGTGGCTGTTGTAAAGAATTACCCTAAATTCTTTCAAACATAAGACTAAGTCTGCTAAAAATGCTTAGTTGCGACTAAGCATTTTGTAGTTATTTCTTTTTATTCCGTGATCAAGTCATAACTATTTTATGTTTATAAATTATTACTAAAAGCTAAAAAAATACATACTTCTCTGCCTTGACCCCGCGGACCTCTCCAAGGGAAAAACTCACTATTTTGTATAAAAGATGCCACCATAAACATATCCACTTTAGGCAAATTATCAGATTGGCCCCTTGAAATACCTTGATCAGTCATTTTAAAATATCTGTACAACTACAATAAGCGGTACTATAAAACACAATTATATATTTATATCAGAACAGTCACTAACAAATCAACCACAGTCTTATAATACCGGTAAACATCTGATTGTATTGCTTCCCAGCGCGACGACTACCGAATATGGTATGTTGTGACGTCACAGTCAATAGTAGCTCGTTTCGGGCCACTTCAATTTTATCGCTGTTTAGATCCTTTATACTGATCGCGTGGAATTAGAAAACTTATTTTTTTGTGAAGTACACGTTTTATTACAACGTTACGCTATATTTTTTAGTATTATTTTTATTTTTAAAATTATAGGCAAGTTTCCTATTATAAGTATTCTTCCTACATTATTCAAAATTTTTGAAAAAATTCTCTATGAACAAATATACGATTTTCTAATTTCTAGAAATATTTTACCTGACAATCAGTGTGAGTTCAGAAAGGGAATGAGTACTGCAACGGCTCTAGTTAATGTTACCAATGATATTCTTCAAGCATGACAATAAGCTGAATAGTGTGTTGGTGCTCTTGGACTTCTCAAAGGCGTTTGATACAATTAATCATCAACTTATTTGTGCTAAATTAAAATTTTACGGTTTTGATATTTCCTCTGTCAGCTTGATTAATTCATACTTATCTAGAAGATCCCAAAGAATTTTGAACAATAATAAATTTTCTACAAATACTGAAATTTTATCAGGAGTACCTCAGGGTTCAGTTTTGGGGCCACTGCTATTTTCAATTTATACTTCTTACATATTAAAATCATTGAGAAGCTGTAAAGTCCAAGTATACGCTGATGATATACAAATTTATTTGCATTTCGATCACAATGTGTATCCTCTTGCAGCGAACTTAATCAATAATGATCTGAAATTAATAAAAAAACTGTCCTTAGAGCATAATTTGAAATTAAACCCCTCTAAATCTTATTTTCAAATCTTAGGGAATAAAAATCACTTGGCTACACTCAAAGTAAAGTTGAACATAAACATAGATGGATCCCTGTACCGATTGTAAATTCTATAAAAACTTTAGGAGTAATCTTCGACACAGATTTTATAGAAATCATCATCAAAAAAATTACTACAAAAATCATTTTCAACTTTGAAATTATTATATTCGAATCGTCACTTTCTGAATTTTCAGCTTAAAAAGAACTTATGTGAATCTCTTGTGCTATCCAGTTTTAATTACTGTGATTTTCTTTATGGACCCTGTTTAGATGCTTCTGATAAAAACCGGATTGGATTAAGAAAATTTTATTACGTCTCACAAAAATTGGATGAATTAAATTGGTTAACAATGGAGAGACGCAGAATACATCATCTTGGTAATTTTGTTATGTCACTAATTTATAACACCTCATCAGCGATTTTAAAGGATAAACTAATACCTCGAACTATTGTACATTCTGTAAATATTAGACATAAAAATAAACTCACAATGCCACGTCACCGGACTGCCATGTTTAAGAGATCGTTCACATATTATTCAAATAAATTTTATAATGCTCTACCTGACGAATTAAGTGTCTTAAATCCTAAGCAATTTAAATATAAATATAAAAAATTCTTGCTAAATAAGGAGAAGTACGATGCTAGGTAAATAAACTCATTGCTATTTTGTTTTTTTTTTTTAAACAGATTATATTATTATGTTTTCAATATTTCTAAATTAACTGTGTCAATATATATTTCTATTGTTTGTATTTGAATTTGTAATTTTATTAAGGTATATAAAAAAAGTCTCACATTTGTCACTCTTATTATTATTCTTCTTTTTATTTCTGTCTTATTGTGGTTAAGTAGAATAGCCGTTTGGCTACACTTCGCCACAGTTGGACAGCTAATGCACTAAATCATTTTGTACTTAATATCTATTAAATCAATAAAGTCGATTATTATTATTACAATTGTTGTACGGATTAAACGTAAAAGGCATTGCTCTCAGTACTTTGTTAAGAGTTTGGTAATTTTCCTCGTTTAGGATCATTGAGTACTTTGCAATTTAAGTTGCGGTTTTCCACATTTAAGTGTGGCCGCATACGAACCAATTTTGGGATTCGCTTTACGTTCATATATGATAAATCCAGGACTTCACCACCATAGCCCGCCTTACATCAACAGGTATGATAATAAGATATCATTGTGAATAAAAAAATAAAACAGCACTAAGCTCAAGTAATTAAATTTATATTTCTATCTATAACAAGTTTCTCTTTGTAGGGCTTTTTGTTTTTGGTTTTGGTTTCTTTTCTTTTTTTTACCGATTTGCTTCTGTTGGTTATATTTTGTTAAATGTTATACTGCGTTAATCTGCGTCTGAAACGGAGATAAAAAAAAATAAATTGTGGAGCTTCTCCGAGTTCCCTGGGTAAGGAATTCAATACTGCTTGGATGCTAGATTACATGTAGGCATCCTACCGCCATTTTGTGAATTTTCCATCTTCAGCCCCTCCGCCTCCTCCACTGGGAATATAGGGGAACTCAGCTAAGTGGTAGTTTTAAGGAAGATACTTAAATCTATTTAAAAGACAGTGCATTATTTTTTTTTTTTTTGGTTATAGTAAGATGGTGCCGCAAATATTCCATGTACATTACTGTTTGGCAATCTTTTTTTTAATTAGCAAAAAGTTGTGGGTGACCCCTTATTTTACAGTGTATATAAGTTTAAACATCCTTTTTTTTGTGAAATAACGTTATATGTAAACCTAAGTGATCACTTGCGGTAAACCTTTAGAAAAGGGGGGGAGTAGACGATTTCTTTTTTTTGCTTGGCTCTCGAACATATATTCGATTTGAGTCTATGTAGACGCCTTTTAACTTCTGTATGGTAAAGAGACACCCTTAAAGAAAATTTGCTTGTAATTACACCTTACACTTCGATTGGGATAATATACATAGTGTTAACTGATATAATTGTGTTATTTATTTACAAAGACCAAGAAAAAAACAAGCCACCCTAGGATCACTTCCCACCCCACCGCCCACTGAGCTATTCAGTGTCCCTTCTGCTGTCTGCATCATATTATATACTATTTCTGTTAATATTATAGTATTCAGAAGGGGCACTTTAAACACTCTTTTGTTACGGCTGGCGAGGCTAACTAGCGAGAGCCTACCAAATCGGCTAAATGTATATCTGGGTTATATAAAGAAATATATAGTCGCTCATATATATAAAGTTTGATAAACATAAACGTTTTTTTATCCAATTTTACAAATTTTTTTGTTCTCGTAACTAATGGCGCCCAACTAATACGTTCGTTTGGTGTTGGGGTTTGTGAGTTCACTAGGTTTTTTTCCGCTATTGCGGTATTGCATTTTCTTTGATCCTTGTAGTATATTTAGGTACATATTTTATAGGTTGTATAGCTAATAAAGGCAAATGGCTTCGTGATGTCAGCTTTCAAATATGACAACTGCACACTTAACATAACATAAATGGCGGACATTTCAAAATGCAACCTTTTATTGAAATATCTTATATACATGACGACAAAATTAGTTGGCAATAGTTTGTCAACAAATAGTGTAAAGTACGTTCGCTGTTTTATATTTAGAATTTATTTTTAAATAATTTTTAATTTGTATAAATGTGTAATTGTGTAAATGTGTTATTGTCCAAATTATTACTCACTAATTTTGTCGTCATTTATATTTAAATTGAAATTTTATGGAATTTACTTCGCCGTTAAAATATTAATTTTATATTATTACATACGACCATAACATGGCTTAACCCAATCGGTTACTTTATAATTACTAACCTTCTTCAGAGTAATAAGGAAGTTTGCTTGCTCATCTTCTCCTTTCTAATCATGTGTAAAAGTGTTTTTGTTATGGAAATTCGCATAGTAAAATCATCAATAATGAGCCGTTAAAATACTTAACAATTAAAATACATATAAATGGACAAACAATATGTCATAAATTTCACATCGTTTGTACATACATATGTTACCATACCAAATGCAGGAATAATGCTTACTATACGTAATAATATTACAGCAAAATCAGCTTGGTGGTGTGTGGGACATGCCGTGTTCTATCAGGCAACCCAGTTTCAAATTCAAGCCGCATCAAGCCGATGAGTTATAGTGAATGAGCGAACCCGTTCGCGTCATCAGTTTTCGAAAGGGATGTAAAATTGTGGGTTCCGTATATTTGCAATATGAGCATGTTAAAGATCCCTATCCCATGACAAAGTGGAGTTCTCAGGTTAGAAGTGCCAGTGTTTTCTGTAACCAATGAAATCTTGTTTCTTGGCGTCAATGATTGTCTTTGGTAGTGAAAATAGAGCGACGTTTAATAAGACATTAACATAGTTATTTATTGAAGAATGTAAAACGAGTTTTTCTTGCACGCCTGCAAAATGCGAATTTTATATATGATATTTTCTACTACAAAGTATTTTAAATTAGAAATGTATTAAACTTGAATTTCTTAATAATTGCTGTCAAATTGCCAATGTCTGAATAGGAAATAACTATAACACTCGCATTACATGATTTTATTAACACGGTATCCTAGGAGAGAGAGCGGCAGGTGCGGCCGGTGGCGCGGCAATATCAAAACAGTGAGAACTATGTCGCCATTAATGATATAGTGTACAGAGCTTTGTTCTGCTGGAAGCGCTTCCCAAAGTACTTTTGTACAGAGACCCCAGTCCTGCTAGCAGGACAATATTCCACGTATAAGGTTAGCCTGCACAAAGGACGTAACGTACCACCAGCAGTACATGGTGGCAAAATATGATAAGAATTATTTCTTATCATTACTTTCATAAATCAGTGTGCTGCTGGTATGACAACTTTTAATCATAATTTGTGGAGCTCGCGCGCAAATCCTGCTAAATCCCCAAAGTCAAACTTGTGGCAAATCGCAAAAAACATATTGCAATAAATTAAATGATTAGTCTTTTACTACTTTTTCCCTTGTATTCTGCTGATCGCCACGGACTATTTGATAAATTTTTGCTGAAATTTTTTGAAGTCTTACCTATATATTTTTAAAATTATTTTTTTTTTTGATTTAACGGGTTTTGGTTCAATTATAAAAATAATTAGCATATTTTCTATAAAAAAAACTACTTCCTTAATCCTTTATTGTTCTTATAGAAGAGCATAACAACAAAAATAAAAAATATTAATCCATATAAACGATATATCAACGCATTCTAAAACAAACTCGATTTCTGAACTTTGGTTACAAAATAAAAATGGATTATTAAAAGAAAATCTTTTCACTAGATATGCACTACATTCTCTTCTGCGAGGCAATCGCATAGTTCAGCTGTCTCAACTTCCATGTTGTTGATTTCTTGCCTACGTAGTAAATCATTGTTCCAAACCAAGTCCTCGTCATTCTTCCAATCTTCTCCAAATTGCTTAGTCAATAGATTTTCGAAAGATTCTTTCTTTTTCTCGGGTATGCCCTTTGACGTCCGAATGGCTTTTCTTTCAAGTCTAATTGGAGTATCCCTCAGGACCTTGGTTTTGTTAGTGTCGTATATTGCTCCGTACCAGTCCTGAACCTAAAGTGTTGAAAGGCACACACAGGAACGTTTTCCGTAGCTTTTTTCAAACTGATCACTTTCATATCTGAAATGCCATTGATATTCTTGAGTTTTTCTTCCAAAACTTTGACGTTTTACATTCTCCAGCCATTTCCTTGGTCACTGTCGAGTAATCTAACAACTCCATGCCTTTTGTAGATTGCGTTATAATTGTCTTTTGATGTGAGAACTGGATGCCTTTTAAGGTCTTGTTAAACGCGACCGAACACTCGGTCGGCCGGTAAATATGAGTGACCGCGAACCAGGTACGTTATTATAATTTCTGATATACCTGGTGGAGATTTGAATTTTAACCAATAATACAAAGTGTGGATGATGTACGAGTCCTATTTTGTCCTCCGCAACCATCGCAGAATAATCTCAGTGTATGAATGTTCGTGAGTGTAAGGCTGTTCAAGTGTATAAAACAAAGCAGAACAAATTTCTTCAGCACCTCGTCCGGCTTTGTCTTCAGACCATATATAAAATGTAGGACTTTTAGCTTCTATGTCAACACAACAAAAGTTATACAAGCTAACTTGATGCGAATAGAATGCATCATTGAGGGGGTTCTGGGCAAAGGCTGCACTTATTGCAGGTCAAAGCAGAAAGTGTATGAGTTTTCAGGTGTATTCCTCATTGATTCGTAAAATGCATTGGCACTTTTTTTTATGCATTGCTGACTCCAGAGCGAGTTTCTTCCTTGCATTCTCATTCCGTTCCTTTTTTTGGAGATGTTTCAGTCTCATGCATTGAGCACAACAGTCTATAGCAGGACTGCTAAACCCTATATTATCTCATTGAAAAAAGTGTTTCGAAACTTATCGAATTTTGTAGTTTTGACTTCAGGTGCATATTGTTCTATATAGAGGTTAAATAGCTTTTTCATGGTTAGGCTACAATCAAGATAAACTCCTTTTGATTTTTTTTATTATAATGACTTTCCCTAGCGGGTAGCCCATCCAGAAATCTCCTGATATTTTGCTTTTTGTCGATGTGCTTTTCGGAAATTCTGTCACCTCCTCGAAGTTTCTTCGGGATTTTACCCTCGAAACAAACTTTTGCTACGCGCCTAACTCGATCCTTATAGATCAAGAACATGGCTTAGTACACTTGAATCTTTTCTTTAGAAAGTTGTTTTGGCAAGAAATATGTTACAGTAAACTCTCGCTTTCTAGATCGGTTCTTAATGGGTCGGTTACGTTCGGCAGCAATGACAGACAAAAAATGGCATAATTTGAGATCCTGTTGAATCTTGTCATTAGCGACGTTGAAAGAAGTTCGTATTTCTTGCACATTTCCAAGATTTATTTCTGAACAACAGTATGTAGGACCCTTGTGTAAACAGGGATTTTTGAATGACTTAACAACAGGGGCAGAAACGCGATTTCTGCCGAACAAAGAAACAAATTTATTAGGTTTTTTCTTGACAATAATAATAGTAACTATTATTAATAGGTAAGTTACAATTATTTTAACTTAGGTACCTCTTTAAATTAGTCTCCTGTCGTTTGGTCCTATTAGTTTGTCTTTTTCTAGATCCCACATTACTTCCACTCACAGTGATATTAGCATCATCCATTTTCAGACTCACTAATTGGTAATGTATACTTCAAAACTATGAGGTTATAAAAATCGGCGTGTGCGAACATAACGCGAAAAGCACATAGTTTACAAAGCCATACTCAGCTTCATCTATGTGACATTTAAAAAAACTGTGCCTAATACAACGGGTAATATGGATTTATCGGGCTTTGGTACCAGTATTGAATTTAGCGCTATATGCTCCAAAGCCGTATATTCGACAGCTATTTAAGAAGGGTTTTAACGGGTTTTGCTCTTTTAGGAAAGTGTGGTCTTGTAGAGATCATTGAGAAGTATAGGAATCTGCAAAAAGTAAAAAAATGTCTGAAATTGGATTTAGCTGGATTTGCGCGCGACCTCCACATTTGTACTGCCAGAAGTCCAGTGGTTTAAAAAAGGAAAGGTATTTTTAGTCACATGATAAGTAAATAAATTCTGCAGCATTTTTATAGGAGGGATTTATTACTTTATAAAAATATAATATAAAAATATATAATTTATGCTCGTTAAATAATATTTTATTTTATTTTCTGTTAAAAAACAACGAAAAAGATATTTTCTTAATGGAAATCTTTTTAGTCTTCTAGGAATACCATGCTGAGTATGACACGATCTTGGTTATACTCCCATCAATTTCCCACTTTACGGTCGCCATGTTTTTGATTTCATAATTTTTTTATTATTCCGAAACACCTCGCCGTATTCCAATTCTCACCAAATTGTGATGTGCTCAAAGAATGGTCATTTTTTAAATCGAACACGGTTGCCGGCGTCGAAACACGTGTGCCCAGCTGCATTATTTTTAGTGTAAATGAATGACAAGAATGACGCACATAAAATTTGAAGTAATAAAGATAGCGCATCCAGACAAAAATGCACTTATAGACAATTTAATTGCCTTTCAGAATGTATATAAAATTGTCCTGAGGGCAGGTCCCAAAGTACTAATATTTAGCAATTTCTGGCGTACTCTAATGAGCTGTTTCCGTACTGCCGGCAAGACGCTGTACGGTACATTCTATCATTAATAACCGCTCATCTAGGATACAGCGGTAGTCCTGACTGTTCTGTTATTGCGTGGAAGTTTCTAATAATATTTTTTGTGGCAAAATATCAAAAATTAAAAACATTGAAGCAAATAACGTTTCCAACGTGCAAGATAACTAATTCTGTTTTATTATCGTTTGTTATAAACATAGGTCACATCTACAAAGGTGCCATAACCATACATTTATTAAAAAATGATATTTAATAATGAATAAATAATTTAAAGAGCACATTTCATTATTTTTTCTTTTATGTGCAAAAAAAATGTTTTTGACACTACATAAATAACATACTTTTAAGCAAGATTTCGTACCACAATAATATGGTTATACCTTGACTAAAAATAAAACTTCATTCTCAATACTCCAACTCAAATTATTTCGTCACTAATTGAGGAGAAAAATTTTAGAAATTAAAAATGTTTTTGTATTTTATCATCATCGGTGTTGTTATAGGCTCTTGAACTAATTAATTTGAGTTTCGTTAACTTGTTTGATTGTCACTTTGTTTCGTTAAGTATGCCATAATCAAACTTGTATCGTTAGTAACTATTACAACATTTCTCTGGCAGTCATAATACGGAGTATTTGTAGGAAATTGGATAGTGACAGAACATTGAAGAAAATTCCAGTTTGTTGTAACTGCAAACGAGGTGTAACAGAACAGGAAGGAAAGAAGCGGAGCTGGATGGAACGGAAAAGGACACGACAAAACAGAACAGAAACCGAAACTATTTACTCTTACTATCTAAAAAAACTATAATTTTTACAACGTGAATTTTATACTGTAGGAGAAATATTGTCGATCCTTCAAGCAATAAAAATTTTAAAAAGTTGAACATAGCGAGTGTATTAGCAAAGAAATTGTGCTAATGGTAATTGCAATGGTGGCAGAGGCTGACGACTGGCAAGTAGATCGCAGACGGGTCTTTTTTACCAACCCCCAGCTGCCCCTTAGCCTCGTACTTCTCTTGCTCCCTCGTCGAATCGTTTCGATCTTCTAATGAAGATCAGAAGGTCACTCAGTGCGAGGGGCTTAACTTCTCCTTTAGAGGCGCCTCAGCATCGAAGATACCCGAACGATTTACAACGCCCTTCTGTCCTACTCCACCCTCCAGATATGTATATTCCTGCCCCAGAGGATTATCTGAATGCTACAGGGCAACCATGTAGCACACCAAAGTGTCCAGAGGGTAGTCAATTCTCCCCTCACTCCACTCGTTGCTACTGGGAAGAATGAGAGTATATTTCCTTTGCAATCTCAGCTGGTCTATTGCTTCTCTCACCTTTAGCGCAATGAGGGGATTTTCCTCTACTTCATTCTAACAATTGCTGCGTAACATTTATCTCTACCTGAACAACGCCAGCTCCCAGAATCCCCCATTCCTAGATAGGTCGCTACAGCCTTCCTCTTTATTCACGAGTGAAGTACTGGCAGGCCTAGCAGAGCAGCTGTTGGTGTTGTCCTCATTTCGCCAGTGATCCGTAGGTAAGCTAGTCTCTAGACTTTCGGATCGTGATCACTCTGTCCACACTCAGCCATCAGACTAATGATCCATACTGAGGCTTTTGTTTGATAAACGCCGTGCACAGACAATGTAGGATTAAGGATTGAAGCCCCAAGAGGTTTACTGTACTGTACATGTCTGGTGCTCTAAAATTCTCTGTTTTTCTTCTCTTAGTGAAAAGGGTCATCTTAATCTTGGTGGGATTGACTGAGAGACTTGTTTCGCCACATCATATTTCTTTTGTGCTAAATGTGCACTTAAAATTTTGGTTACAGAATATACTAGTTCCAATAACATTTAACCTTGTCTAATTAGAACCTTAGAAAGAGAACAAAACATAAATAAACTCTCACTATCTAAAAAATCGTTAGGTTTATGACCCGTAATTTTATACACCAATGTGTATAGAATTACGAGAATGGAGTATTATCATTCCCTCTAGGGGTGACTTGAATAGAAATACCTAGTTTTCTGAAAATAATTATACCTATATTTAGAACACGATCCTGATATTTTTCATTTCAATATCCACCTTCCTACCTAAATGTGGCTTCAGACGCTCTGATCGGTTCACCTGCACAGGTCTACCTAAGAACTCTAGTGCTCATACACGCTTAGGTATACTTTTCCGGTATTAGTTCAGTTTGTGTATTTACTTCGTTTTGGGCATGGCATCTAGCTGTAGCTGTCTCATTGTTGTTTATTATTATAATAATTGCTTCATATTTTCTTTATTTTTTTCAGAACACTATCTAGCTTTCAATTTCTCTACCAATTTTGCACATGCTGCGTCTTCCACGATCATGATATTCTTTGCTTTTAATCTCTCATAAGTAAGTCTCACTTTGATAAATGTCTATGAATTTTTCGATTGGCTATAGACACCAGTTTTACCTGTTTAAAAGGCATGTACAAATTTGGCGGAACGAAAATAAAGCATGGAAAAGCAGAGAGTGTCCATTGTCTCGTCTTTTGTTTGCCTGAACAGGTAGTAACTGAACAGGCGCAACGAATATTAATTCAACTTGCTCCGGCCGCTAGTTCTGGTCACAGTGACTGTGCAGGTTTATCATCCACATGCTCCTATAAGTCTGCGCAGACACGTCTGTTCAGTAAAACTTGTCAGGCTGACAATCATATTTCATTTGGTAAAGTACTTTGTATAACAACACTTTTAATCTTAAATTTGCCTAAGTTTTTAGCTTATTTATATTCAAATAAAATTACATCATTAAATAGTGTCATTTTGTTTATATCTTTGGTAGATAATTTAATGTATCTAATTGTACTTCTTGTGACAGAAAATATTATCATAAGCTACACGTCTTCTGATAAATGTTTTTTTATACGAGTATGAATTCTATGGCTATTTAGTTACAATTATTAGACTATTTGTATATAGCCATTATTTACAATAATCTATTAGTATTACGAGTAATATTAAAAAAAAAGTTTGGAACCATGAATATATGAACTAGGATTTTGTCCAGATGTGTCCAGGATTTTCAGTGATTCAGTTGTGCTTGTGAAGATCAAACTGCTGAATCTGCTCAACACGTTCAAATGCAGTTAAGACTAAAATATTCTTTTTGTAATGCGTTGTCATTAATAAATGAAATAAATCAATAGGTATATGTTTGTTTTTAGAAAAAACGTGACAAAATTAAATATATATATATATATATACATACATACATATATATATATATATATATATATATATATATATATATATATATATATATATATATATATATATATATTTTATATATATATATAATGAACTGATTTGATCTAGGCAATTTGGATTATATTTTTTTTAATTTTTCAAAACCACACAAGAGCAATGGAAGAACTCTTCGAAGAACTAGTTGGTAATAATGTCCCTTTTCCCACTAATGTCATTCATAATCAACATTTGTAACGTATTAGTAATTTTGTTAGCAGAATAAAAATGCTTGTATAACAGTAATCTATTGATTTTAATTAGGTCAGCTTCAAAAGGCTTTTGCCTTTTGTCTTTTAATTTGTGTTGCAACACCTTAACGATGATCTTTCAGTTTGATGTTATAATAAAGGCCCTGTTGGGCCACCTGACAAAAAGACTCCGTCCTAATAAATATCTCTCATAATCCTCTACTTTATTTCCTGGCTTGTGTAGTTAAATTAGGTAATTAATTAGAATTAATTAGGTAAGAATATGTATTAATAAATAGACATATTTTTTTAACTAAAACAATAAATTTAAATTACTATAATTCTTTTACGTAACTTAATTTTTTATGTAATTTTATTCTGAAATTAAATATACATATTTTTTTTATCTCTGGTTTTTGGCCTTACAAACAAAGTGTTTTGGCCACGAACTTTTGAATTGTGAAATGATAATATCAGTAACATAATATCTATATTTTTTCATTCACACATACACACACCCCCGCACACGCACACACTCACACACGCACGCACGTACTTCAATATCTAAGGAATTAGGTACTAGGAAATTAGACGAGGAGGACACGCTTCTCGCCCAGGGGTCTTTCAAGGCATTTAACTAAGCAGACAGAGGTAGACCACGGTTTAAAGGAATTAATAAACAAAGGGGTAAAACAAAGGTTTTAGGGAAACACACTCAAATATCTATTCTGGACTCAAAGAAGACGGAAGTAAGATCCTTCATAAAGTTAAAATCTGCAAGGTTTAATATGTGAGGTAACCATATTGGAGGAATAAACCCATTGTCGTAGAGGCATTTAAGAAAGTTTTTTGACCTTGTCTCTGTTAACGGGCAATTGAATACATAATGGTTCACGTCACCAATTGCACCACATGAACAAAATGGATCTTCGCGTATTCCTATTTTAAAAAGATGGGCGGGGAATTTGCCATGGTTGACTTTTATTCTGCTGACAGTAGATATAATTTTTCTGATAAGGTGACAATTTTTATACCAGTGGGACATTGGGATGTTAGGGTGTATCTTGAAGTAGTGTGTATTGCTTTGTTCACCATATGAAATGAAATATTGATTGGTAATTTACTGTATTAAATGAGGTGATTATGTGTAAGGGTTCTGATGATATAAAATAAGTAAAGCTCTCTTTGTTAATAAGAAAACTAATATTATATAAACTTTAAGTATCAATAGTTTTATGTAAGTATCTATGGATATTACATAAATAAATAATATGTGTCAAATCTCACGTTTGACATATTCCAAAAAAAGATAAATAGCTTTGAAAAAGGAAACGTTTTCGTTTTCCGAAACGTTAGGAAAATATATTATTATTATTGTGTCTCATATTAGTTGTCAATAAGACACCCTCTGCATGATCTTTTGACGTAGTTACTAGCGTAGAGGTTTATTTTTTCAGTAACCTACTGGATAACTGTATTTTTTAGATAATGAAGAATTATTCATATGGTAGTAAGTCCCAAGAAAGAGAATGCCACAAATAACGTTCAGACATTAATATTGGCAATATTTAACAGATATGTCTCTATTTACATGGAATAAAATCTATGAACACTCAAATTTATAACAACGGTGCCCCCAAATTTCCGAATACTTTGTTCAAATATTGTGATAAATGCAACCGTCAAATTAGATCTTCCACACCTCAATAATAATAACACTGCAAAGTTTTCCACTATCGCTATTCATATCATACCCCCTCTCTAATCAAAATAGTTTTGAGATTATTTATCAATCTCCAAAATTTTTCGTTTTCTTTATTTATTTATTTATTAACCAAAGCAACTCTCATCGCTAGTGAGCGTACAAAGGTAGTGTTGATTAGGTAGCGACTTAATTTCAATCCATTAATACAAATGTTTCTTACAGCATGGACGCGTTACATCTCTTAGTCTATCTAATGTATGGAATGAGAAGTTAAATTGGAATGAGGAGAATTTCCGATGTAAAGCCTTCGGAAAGTAAGAAATTCCTTTATGAAACATGTTCTACATGAATTGAAAAATTTACAAGATTATTCATACGCATGTTTTTTTAATTTTTTAAGTTTATTTAAATTTACTCTGGTAGATACTAAAAATTTAACTGCTTTAGGTATATTCTTGAAACAATTTTTGAGTACCAAATTTCTCAATTTTTATAAATAACCCAGTAAGATATGGTGTGTAAAACACGTAATGTAGCCAAATGTTAACAAAGACCAATTGAACTAGCAAGATGACGTAACAGTGTGAGTGTATTGTAGATGGCTGGTGAGGTACAGACTGAGACTGTCCCTACGTTCGCTGGGTGTGTCTTATTCTATCTCATTTCATCCTAGTTCGCAGCCGTCGCTCGTATTTTTTTTTCTAATTGGCCATAATTTGCGTTATACATATGGTATATGTGACCATCGTAAACGAAATCTTCGAGAAAATAAGTGGACGAGCAGTTAAAAGTGAAGATCAGAGAACTAAAGGTCACCAGGCCACCTCGAGGGAATATAATGAATTAAAAACAATAAAACACGAAAACGACTGATTACTGTATAAAAATTTCGAATACCTTCAGATACTTTCAATTATAAAAACAATATGTAGAAATTATGTCAAAACCAAACAAACTATTGAAAAGGGTTAAACAATACTATAAATGATGGAAACAGAAAACGCGAACAACCGCAAAAACAATTGATTCGACTTCACAAATTATTTCAAGCCTAGAGTTGGCAAGTCGTGCGGCTGTTCAGTAGCGCAACAGTAGGTAGATAGATATCTGATGTGGCAATGACCGGCTGGCGGACAAATCGAAGCGAGCGACGAGACTAGTCCATTGTTGTATGTAGTAGTGTTTACACGCTAATTTACTCTTCTCCGTTGTACTTTATATTGTTGTATTGTTGATAATTTTATATATTGTATTTTATTGGTGTTTTTAATTTAATAATAAAATATGTCTGACGTGCGCAAGGGTAAAAAACGACCATACGCTAAGAAAGTGAATAAATTAAATCAGTGAATTCCCAGATTTATTCTATAATGGTGCTATAATAGTTTGTAAGGTGCGCGAGACAAACCTGATGTGCTGGGATAAATATGACTGTAGACTTCACGTAAATACTATGCAGCATAAAACTAAAATAAATATAGTTTAAAAAAACTAAAAAACACGCTTTTAAAGCACATCAAACTAAAAAGTGAAAAATAATTATTAATATAAACTGAAAACAATAATGAACGAAAAATACTAGTATTATTGTGAAAAAAGCGTGGGTTGCTCGATATACGAAAAATATGGCACAAAGCGCCCCACGCTTTTTTCACAACAATACTAGTATTTTTCGTTCATTATTGTTTTCAGTTTATATTAATAATTATTTTTCACTTTTTTAGTTTGATGTGCTTTAAAAGCGTGTTTTTTAGTTTTTTTAAACTATATTTATTTTTCACTTTTTAGTTTGATGTGCTATGAAAGCGTGTTTTTTAGTTGTTTTAAACTATATTTATATTGCTTATTGATGCTGATATTATAACATATTACGATTCAACAGATATTTCTGAAAAAAAAAAAAAATTATTTCAGCCGTGGGATTTGAACTCACGCCCGAGGAGTCTGTCGTTTCGCATCGACTGCATCAATCAATCAATCAATACAATTTATTTCAACATTAGCAATAAAATATCTACATAGGGCTCCCGCCTCCGGAGCCAACCCGACATCAATGCGACAGAGCATCATGGCAATTGACGGGTTGGGCAGAGCGAGATCTGTGTGGATTTAAAACTATAAAATTATACACACCAACTCCTGTCAAGTAATGACTAATTTGGACTTATTCTAAACAAACGCTAAAGGAACATTTTTAGCTTAAAATAATTAATGATAATATTAAAACTTAAAATTAGAGTATTTACAAATTTACACAAATTTTGTTAATTGGTTCACGGGAAAATATTCAAACACAAAAACCCGCTATAAGACTGTTTGTATATTATTATTACGGACAATTTGGAATATAGAAATGTTCTAATATAAAAATATTATACTTGAAAGAATGTTTGTAAGAGAAAATTTTGAGTGAAAAAACGCATAAAAAGAAAAAAAAACAACAAGAATAATTTGGAATTTTGTCAATGGGTTAGGCCTAAATAGGTTGTCGAAAGGGCAACGTTTGATATGGAAGTTTATGTTTAATTCTGAATTGGGCATTATGCTCCCTCACTTGTGTTATGCTGCGTGTTAGTGGGTTATTCGAGAGTTGAGTTTCATAAAATTTCTGGGATGTGTTTTCTATGTATTGCGCTATTGGTTCTATGTCGGTCATTTCGTGTAAATGTCGTATAGGCATGTATCTGTCTAAAGCTGTAATAAGACGAATAATTTTGTTTTGATGAATTTGTAATTTATGTATCGGCATATACCAAGGCCGGTCTTATTATAGTTGTATATATAAGTCGTTTGTTCGTCCTGTTGAGTCTGCTATTTTTAGCCAAAAGTGAGTATAAATTTTTTGTTAGTGCGTAAGCTTTTCGTATAGTCATTGTAATATGTTTGTTAAATGTGAGTCCTTTGTCTAAATGTAAGCCTAGATATTTTACATTCGTCTTTGTTTGAATTTGGTGTCCGTTGATCGTAATTGGAGTCAGAATTTTGGTATCTTTGAATTTCTTGGTAAACACTATAGTCTCCGTCTTACCCTCATTCAATTTGATTTTCCATTGACTATAGTACGCTGTGGCTCTGTACATGTGTACTTTTAGAAGCATGTTAGCAGCTTGTGCACTATGCGAATGACTATATATAGCCGTATCATCAGCGTACATAGCCAGCTTAGTATTAGGAAAGTGAGGAAAGTCAGAGATGTATAGATTGAATAATTTCGGTCCTAAGACGGAACCTTGCGGTACGCCCGCATGAATGCTCTTATGTGGAGATAGTGTATTGTTAATTTTGACTTGTAGTGTTCTGTTGATGAAGTAAGAGTGTATGAGTTTTATTAAGTGGAATGGAAAATTATAAGTGTGCATCTTGTATATAAGCCCCGATATCCAGACGGTATCGAAAGCTTTTTCAATGTCTAAAAGCACCATGGTGGTTCTTTTGTTTAGGTTGTATTGCAGCTTGATATCATTAACGATCCTGACGACCTGCTGCGTTGTATTGTGACCCTTTTTAAACTGGTGGTGATCATTGATGCCTAGGACATCCTGTGCCCTGTTTAACCTGTTAAGGATGATTTTTTCCACCAGTTTTGAGATAGTTGACAGTAGGCTTATTGGCCTATAATTTACCGCAAACCTATGGTTTTTACCCGGCTTGGGTATTGGAACCACAACTGCACTCTTCCAGGCACTAGGAAAGTGCTGCAGGCGCAAGATCGCGTTTATGATGTACACTAACTGCAATACACCCTTTCTTGGTAAGTTCTTGAGTAATTTATTTTCGATACCATCTTTACCCGGGGCCTTGTTGTTGGATAGTGATTTAATAAGTTGCAGAATTTCAGAGGGTTTTGTCATATTTTCCAAAAATTCTTGTTGAGTAATTTGATTTTCATGTCTCATGATTTCATCAGTCGTCTGTATTATGCGATCCTGTTCGTCTGTGTTGGGTGTGTCGCTATTGTGAAATTGTTGGTAAGTGTCAGCTAAGTGGTTGGCTTTCTGCCTGTCTGATATGTAGGTTTGACCGTTAAGTTGGAGAGCGGGGATGGCCTCTCGTGTATCCTTATTTTTGAGCGATTTTGTTAATCTCCACAATGAGTTGTCCTGAGGATTCAGTGCCTCGAGCTTTTCTCTCCATTTTCGATTTTTTAAGTTGGTAATATCTATTTTAATTTGTCCTTGCAATCTGACCATCTCTTCCTTGGCCTGGACGTCACGATTGCATTGCCAACGTCGTCTTAACCTGTTTTTCATAAGTATGTCTTGTTTGATCGCATCCGTCAGTTGGTCCTTGTAGGGGTCAATAGTGATAGTCTGAGCAACACCCCGTTTGGCCTCTTGTAACATCTTAGTAAACACTTCAACCTCATTTTCCAGATTGGCAATAGTGTTGATATTGTTATTTAAATGTATGTGTGTGTTTATGTATTGTCTGTATTGTTGCCAGTTGGCGTTTTTAAACGATGTGATACGTGTGCGTGCGTCTTCTCTTATCATGTTATTTAAAACTATGTGTATAGGATTATGATCAGACGTGAGCTCTTCCAGCACCTCAGGGAGGGTGGAGTTGCCCACATTCTTGTTTATTATGAGATCTAGTGTAGAAGGTGTATTACCATTATCTGGAAAATGAGTCGAAGCATTTGGATACTCCCAGGTCACATTATTATTATTAATGTAGTTAAACAAGGTGTTGCCGTTTGCGTTATTACGCTGGCAATTACTCCATGCGTGATGCCTGGCATTTAGATCACCGATGACCAGATTGCGAGGACCCGCGTTTATTAAATTATCAAGACAACCTACTGTGAAGTTATCCAATGGTGTGTTGTATACTGTAGTAATTTGTGTGCCATTGGATAGTGTGATATTTATGTTTTCGATGGTGGTGTTTTTTATAAATTTATAAGTATGTGGAATGTTTGTTTTAATGAGTGCAGCCACACCACCACCTCTATTGTTTCGGTCTTTTCTAATAGTCGTGTACCCCCGAACGCGCAACTTATCTTGTGGCGTGAGTTTTGTTTCGTTTAGAAGCATAATGTCTATCTTATGCTTCGAAAGAAAATTGATGAGGCTGGAAATTTTGTTTCGTATACCATTAGCGTTCCAAGAAAATATTGATAATTTATATGACATTATTTGAAATGTCTTGTGTAAATTTAAAAAACACCTCAAATTTTTCAATTTCAGAATTGCAGTTGACTAATTTACTGTTTAAATATTTAACTCGCATCAACATTTTATCTAAATCAATAAGTTGATTTAACTTGTTAAATTCTTCATTTAAATTCGAGAGTTGACTCATACCACCATTCGTCTGGGATGTTTGGGGGACGGAAACAGCAGGGGATGTAGAAAGAAGGGGAGGTTTTGAAGTTACCTGGTTTGATGTACCTGAGGGATGATTTTGGGATGAATGGGCCATCCTTCTCGCTTCCCAGATATTTATTTTTGGAAGTGGTGCAGCAACATACCTCGTCTCTGGTGGTGGGGGGGACTGTGGGAAGATTTCGTCGTTCCAGTTGTTCAATTTTGTTTTTATATACTCGGCAATTTACACTGTTGGCGGTATGGTTTTCATTACAATTTGCACATTTAATTGCATCATTTTCTTGTCTGTCACAGTCTCTGGTTAGGTGAGATTTAGCACATTTTAAGCACTTTGGAGCCGCGTGGCAATTAGTTGTTGCATGACCCCATAACTGACATCTATGACATTGAATGATAATTTTATTATTAATGTGCCTTTCCCACCTAACTGCAGTGTGATCGAGATATTTAACTTTGCTTTGAATTTTCTTGATCGTGATGGAACCATCAGTAATTACTAAATACATAGGATATCGGGTGCCCCTCATTTTAAATATATTTTAAACATTTATTGTAAACTCTTGAATAAGTTCACTTTTTAAGTCGTCAATTTCTACATTATGGTAAATACCTTTGAGTACAAATGCGTGTGTTTTTTCTTGGTGGGGTGTAAAAGTGTGAAATTCTAATTTTCCTAGTTTGAAATTCTCGTTGCATTTTTGCCAGTCACCGTATTTCTCTAGATGCAAACTTGTGGAGTATGTTGAATGTTTCCAGTAATATGTGCCTTCCAGACTATTATTCAAAAATATATTTAATTTTTTGTGGTCGACGAGTTTGTCATGAATGATAATTGGTGGTGGCCTATGATTTTTAATTTTTACGATGACTTCCTCATTTTCAGTTTGGTTCGAATTTGTTGGGTTGCTTGTTTCTATGTCCATTTGAGTGTCCGTATGTCCTGCTATGGTCTGAAATTTATTATTTGTTTTTATGTCGCTAAATTTTAACTGTGTTGTGGATTTTTTTACTTGTTGAAGGATGACTAAAATTTGGGTTTTCTGTTTCCATAATGCGCCTTTTCTTTACTCTTAAAAGATCGATCATATCATCTTGAGACTGACTTAAGTTTTCATTGATGTTTTTAATTGTCGAAACTGACGTCCCTGTCATTGTCACTTTTCTAGAAATTTTTATTGATTTCAATTTTTGAACTGACCTGTTCTTCCGAGGGGCCTTTTCTCTTTTATGTCTTTCTTTACTCCTATTTTCCCTTTTACACTACTTCTCTCTGCTTCAATCAACTTTTCTTCCGAAAAAATACACTAAAATTGGCTATTGTCAATAACACGATTATGCGTCTTGACGTTCGCAGCCAACTCGCATCGACTGCCTTAACCCACTCGACCACCGAGCTAATTAACAATTACGGAATGTACTTACATATTAAGCCTTTGCTTTCACGCAGGGATACGTGAGGAAAGGATTGGCGATCCTGATCAGGATAATGATATAAACTTATCAAATTATTGTATTGTTACCGGTTCTTCGTAAGTGTACAAAGTTTCAATTAAATCTGTCCGTTTAAAGTGGGTCAAAATCGAGTCCAAAGAGTCGGTTACAAACAAACAAGCAAACAAACAAGCAAACAAACAAGCAAGCAAGCAAGCAAGCAAACATACAGGTGAAGCTAATAAAAGCGTGTTAAAAAAGATGCGTGCCTTCGAAAACACAATTTATGTTCGATTTACTGTTAATATTGATTGTCTGTGATGTTCCGCTGCAAATACGATCCCCATGTGACGTTACCAAGTTGCGCAACGTTGTGTAACTATGTGCCAATTGTACACGAAGACATTGTAAATAATATCAAATGTGTATTAAAAAATACACGACTGTGGTTATGTGTTGACTAGACGACAGATCGTAAAAAAAATCTATTGTAAATGTTATACTACGTGTACTGGACCCTCTTAAACCGACATTTCCACTATTACTAACTAGCAGAGGACTAACCGAGTGTACTGATCAAACAATTACGCGGGTGGTGCTGGAGACGTTAGAAAAATTTGATCTGTCAACAAGTCAAGTGTTGATATTTGTGACCGATGGTGTATAACCACTTCTTCTCGCTATTTTAGATAATTAAGACAAGATATTAACAAAACGAAGTTTAGTTGGAAGTTACATTTATTCAAAAAATTACAACAAAATGCAACTTCTTTTCCCAGAGCGGGGAAGCTACCGAAGACTAGGAAATGTAAAAAAAATATTCTTAATATTTAACAAAATCAAAGCAGTCCGCAATTGTTACTTAAACTAATGTCTCACTTACTTTAATGAGTGTTTTTGTTTTTGTTAGGCGACATCTTTTTTAATTGTTCACTAGAGTTTCAGCTAGTCAAAAGTCACGGTTATAGTTTTAAAAAAGGAAAAAACTTGTAACTACGTCCATCAATATCGCCTTGCAAGAATTCTTATTAGTAATTGTAGGAAAGTCAAAGAACTCTATTCGACGAAGGACAACAGCACTAACAGATTCGCAAGTTATGGCATTGGGTACCTAGTGTGCTTTAACTAGGTACCTAGATATAATCTAAATGATAACGCCTTACCAGGGGTTAGCTCAGATTCCGTAGTTTATTTCATAGTCGCTAAACTCTAAACTCCAAGGTAACATCTAAACTGCAGATACAAGGAAGATAAAGTAACTTCGTCAGGGAACGGCCACAAAATACTCTCACCAGCGACTCCAGCTCGTCTCCTCACAAACCGTATCAGCCAATTTTACATCACCTCTCCGGTCAGTGGCTCTGCATCATCTCCACGGGTAAAATAACACGAATATTTTAAGCGAGTCTGAAGGTATAATTTAAACCGTTTTAGTTAATCAACAACGAATGTGGTGCAAATTAATAATTTAAAAATGGACCGTTACAGGTGCCGCGACAATGCGTTTGATAGGCCGTTCTATTCAAGAACACGGTTGTAGGTTGGTAAAGTGTAAAGTGCATGCTTTCCATCTTGTGGCAGAAACTATTCGACAAGATTTTCTAAAGGTGGATGCATTAATTGCAAGTACAAAAAACGTGCTACTTAAATTTCCTAAACGTCTTCACGCAACTCACAGAAAATATCCCGGTATTCCCGAACCACCACAGCTGATTCTTACATGTTAGGGAACATGGTTGAAGTCAGCTTTTTATTATGCTGAATATTTACAACAAATAAAAACTGTGATACTACAATTCAATACTGACGAGGCTGCAACTATTAAGGAGAGCCAGACAAAATTCGAAGATATTTCTATTGAAACAGCTTTAAAATCTATTCACAAGAACTATAAAAGACTACATGATGCCATACAAAACTTACAAAACATCGTTGTCGTTAGCGGAGTCACTGCAAATAGTGAACGAAGTAAATCGAGTTCTACACTCTATAGGTGACGTAAGAAATGAGCACGAAAGAAAAGTTCGCACGTTTGTTAAAGCAAGACACCGGTTTTACCAGATTAAGACAAATTTGTGGTGGTACTGATGGTGCAACCCCAGATCCATTAAGTGCGACTATTTTAAGTATGCATATATTACATCAATAGATATCGAACGGTCATTATCAAAATGTAAGCATATTTTTTTCATCACAGTGAACATCATTCACGGAGATAACCATAGAAACATACCTAATGCTGCAAAGTTTTTACAGATCTTCTCCAATGTGTGATAAACAAGCTAGTTCATTAAACTAGTTAAGAGGGTAAGTTGTGCATACATATTTATAAATTGTAACCGTTTACTGCTTTTGTTACTAGTTAATTTCTTTTATTACACTTATTATGATGCATACGCCTATGTCCTGCCACATATTTCTGCCAGCTCTACTAATCACAAATAAATAGCGCAATAAAATAATTGGAAGCTAACAGATATGTGCACTTATAAAAAATTGATTTTAAATTATCAGTGATGAACTTTTACATAAAAATTTCGATAACTTTTTACGTGGAATCATTTTATTACTATTATTCTTAATTTATTTGTTTGTTTATTCCACCTTGTAAGTCGTTTAAAATATTGCATAGCTGTAGTAAAATATTCAAGATAATTTCAAAACTAAGTACAAATTCGTTACGTACATTGCCAAATTTAGATGGAATAGATAATTGTGTGCAAGACTAGAAAACAATTTTGTGGATTTATAAATCGATTCATTTGCAAATTATATAATAATTGTGAATTTATTCTTAACTTTTAAAATGTTTAATTAAATCGAGATTGGGAAGTTTTCTTTGCTATTTCTTTAAATGAACAGGGTCATCAAGTTGATCTTATTGATTTGATAGAAACCATAACAATTTTGTTAAACCTCTTACGGTATAGTAAATATACAATATGTGTTTCAAAAATATGAAAATTATTGAGAGAATTACATTATTTAGATAGAGCTTAATACACTTTTGCAGTAGTATGAAAGAGAACATTTTAAATAGTACTTTATATTTCATATAGAATAAAAATTACCTATTTATACAGGATGTAAATAAGTTGAAATTATCACAAAATGTTCTTTTTCCGTGTTCCTTTTGCCTTTCCCTATTGGTGTTGCTTGCCATGGTAATATATCAGTCAAAGTTCTGTTACTATGTGTACTACTTTGTATTATCACATTACTTGAAGTTAAACTGACTTCATTACGTTAAAGTCCGATTGATTCTATAGAAATACTACTTGTAGCATTTATCAAACCCAATAGTTCTTCATCACCGTTAATATCAATTTCAATGATGTTATTATCTTTTCTATAAATTTATTTTAGTTATTTCTTTAGCAACATAATTTTGATTAAAATTCTCCGATTCTTCTTTAGCTTCATTCGAATCGTCTATATTAGTTTCAGTAGGTACATCAACATTTCTATCTTGATTATTATAGGAAGTAATTTATCGTCATAATTATTTGCTGTTTCAGGTTTTTCAGATACAAAATCAAGTGCAACAAAACTCTCATATTCTGTTATTTCTGTTACATCATTTTTGTCTTTCTGTGGTTTAAATTCTGGAAATTTTTTTTATCATTTCAAACTCTCCCCTTCTCATCATCACTAATGTCGCTTAACTGTACAGATCTAATTTTATCTGCACCAATTATGTGGGGGTTTGAGTAAAAATATGAGATAAAACTGAGAAAAAAGCTATTAAACAAAATGTTCGAACTCGGTTAACACTTTTCCTACCTTTGTTAGCCTGATGTTGTCGGCCTGTTCCTGATTTCTGGTAGGTGGCAGCGGACTGTAGGGGGGCTTCTGTGTGATGTAAGTCGAACACTGGTAAGCTTGAGAGATTGAGTCACTTTTCACAAAATTTCCGTGAAAAGGGTGAGCGAGATAATTAATTTTTCGAGAAAAACACGAACACGTGTTGAGAGAGTGAATTCAAAATTCGAAGTGTTTCTTCGTGTCAACTCGGCATCCACGTAGAATAGCCAAGAGGTAGGGATTTGTGAAACCGAGTATTGGCGCGACATGAGTACAAATAATAATAATAATAATAATTTAAACCTATTTCATGACATTAGGATAATAATAATGAAAGAAAAATTATATTCAAAAACTTATACTAAAGAGCTAATAAAATGAGATCAGGGAATACGGAACAAATTATTTTCTTAAACACTTCATATGTTATTATATCTTTATCATTTAGTTCTTCTCTACTTTCTTTGCGTTTTTTTCCGATGCATTTCGTGTAGTTTTCCGCATTTGATTCCCAAGAGAATAAACCACAAATTTTAAGGCTATATATGTGCCGGTGGCTTAATTTTATCACTGTATTTTTTTAAAACCTGAACCTCAGTTTCTATAGTATTAAAAGGATAATGAATAACATCTGTCTCGGCAAATGTATTTATTGTTAAGTGTCATAAACTCAGTCTGTGCCAGTGACATAAACTGTAAGCTGTAATCGTCTCTTTAATGAAAATAATTAAACGTTGCATATAAAGTGTCGCATGTACATAAATTAACTTTTGTGTTTATTCAGTGGTTATTGAAACCAGAAAATTCTACTTTTTTGACACTGGTGAGATAATATATATATCTCTATCTATTCTTAAAATTGCATAAACATCGAGCAATTTTTTCATATTACGACAATGTCTCAATATGGGCTGTGTGACGGTGGAATGTCCACACGGAAACCTGCTGTAAATTGTACGCTTTCTGTGGCAAACTATATCATCCTAAAAAGCCGAAACACGTGTAGAGTGAAAATACAATTTTGAAACATTTAAAAGCTAACTTGCTTTGTTTATTTAAAATATATGAAAAGGTAATGTAATAAGTAACGGTCATTTGTTGATAGGTTTAGACTCTTGTACTGTTTATGATGCTTTAACTGTTCCCCGCTGTTTTATATGTAATGCTTTTTACCATAACCAAAAATTATGTAATAAAGATCTATGTTGTTCTGTATGTGCTGAGAACCACGATTACAAATCCTGCACAAGTAAACAAATGTCGTGTAGCAAGTGTATCTTTCTTAAGAGTCTTATATACCCTATTAAATCATAATTCTCGAATATCTCGTTTAAAACTTATCCGATTTGAGTGCGATTTTTACAAGATTTTTCAAAAATATGTATAAAATGTCGGAATGTAATTTTTTTTTCAGAGTCGTCAAAAAATTTTCGCATGCATTTTAAATATTTTGTATCCAAATTTTTTAACATTCCGACATTAGTCACTGTTTGTAACGTTTATATTCATGTGACCCAACTCTTGGATTAGTTGAAAATAAATTTATTAGAAAACTAAAAACTGCATATCTATATTCCGATAATACCTGCCATCTCGCATGATATTTCGGAAACACGGATGCACTTGCATACACTGGACTCGTTTGCGGGAGGGGGAATCGGGCACTTAGGAACCACGTTGCGATTTGCGTAAACAACAGTGGCGTGTTATTCTAGAGATATCTCAAATTTACTTATTTGTTATAAAGTGGGTACACTCGATTTCAATAAAAACTGGTACACTTTCTTTTAGCTATGTAAATCATTCGTTCTTTGATTGATATTAATAATCTTACAAATGTCACTTTGACGTTAATCAGTGGCGTCATTATTAAAAATGGTTCGACATCTAGCAGATTCAAAAATTTCGAATTGTTTCTAAAATTGAAGATGGTTGGTCCATAAGAAGACTTGCTGCAGAATACAATGTGAGTAAAACCACGATAATGAGTGTTAAAAAACAATGGGAAACCAACCAAACGGCATCCCGTAAAGTTGGTTCCGGTAGGCCCAGAAAGAGCAATAATCAAGAAGATGAAAATCTTATAAATTACCTAATAGAAAACCCTTTTCAGACTGCAGTAAATGCAATTTCAGAGACAAATTTCCCTGCTTCGGTATCTACTGCTTGCAGAAGAATAAAACTACAAAGCGACTTGAAGAGTTGTTCAGCGGCTAAAAAATACAAACTTTCAGAAGAAAAGAAGCATGATAGGATTATTTTTGCACTCAACTATATAATCAATGATGAAAACTTCTGGGGACAAGTTGTCTTTTCTGACGAAAAGGTTTTTAAATCCTATCACGATGGACATGTTCGCGTATATATAGGCCTCCTTCCACTAGATACGACGAAAAATATACTTTCGATCCACAAATATTAGGAAGGTTTTCAGTCAATGTCTGGGTTTGGATGAGCCTAAATGGGTTAGGTGTGTGTTGGACAGTGGTGGTCATCTCAATTCCATTAAATATATTGAAATATTAGACAATATTATGTTGCCGTCAGTAATAGAGGTGTTTCCGGAAAATAATTTTATTTTCCAACAAGACAACTGCTCCATACATACGGCTCATCGTGTCTGGCAATGGTTTCTTAATAAAAACATAGAGTTGTTACCGTGGCCATCTAAAAGTCCGGATTTAAATCCAATTGAAAATGTATGGGGACTAATGGTGAAACATATAAGAAAATTAAATAACCATCCAAATAATGCCCAAGAATTGGAAGGGATAATTGAAGACGCTTGGGAGAACTTGTCGCAAGAAGTTGACCTTGTAAGAAATCTGATTTTGTCCATGCCTGCAAGACTTCAGGCAGTTTTAGACGCTAATGGAGCAATGACAAAATATTAGTTAATTCTGTATTACGTAATTGAAGTTCATTTATTTTATTTTTTTATTGTATTTTTATGTTTAGTTTGCATTGTTTACATTTTTTTTAATCTCAAGTGGTATTTTTTGTGTTCTTCTTTTAAAAATAGAATTATCATTATTCAGTTAGTATTTTAATTACAACCATTATTAGAATTATCAGTAACAAATATTATTTTTTAAACAATAATATGGCAGGCTTGAAAATGTTTTGAAAAAGTTATTTTCTAATTATTTTTTAAAATTCCATTTGAATAAAATAAAAGAGAAAGGTTTAATAAGTTTAAAAACACAAAGAAAACCGATCTCCTCCAAAAAACCCAGGTCCGGGGTAAATCACTTCTTCTCCACCCCCCTCTCGACATGCCTGGCCAGGCCTATTTACAGACATATGCACACAACTAAACTATTAAGATTTTCGATTACAAGAGTTGTACCAATTTTTTTTAAATCAAGTGTACACCTAAGTATTGAAAGTGATTATTAGTGCAGTGAAAGAACAATGGGAAAAATAAAAACATATCATAAGCGTAAATACCCTAGGAGAAAACCAAACGAGAAAATATAAAAAGTAAGTACTAGTGAAAATTGAATTTTTTTCGTATATTAATAAAAGTAATAATTTTCTTTTATTTATCGGTAATTCTGTAGAGAGACTAATAAAATGAAAGTTTTCCCATTTTGCCGTCTCTAAATATTGATATGGAGAATGAAAGGCTCAATGAAAGATGAATATGATAATTTTTATTTTTGATTTATTTTAAGCGCAGTAACCTCATGTACAGGGTGATCATTTTAAGTGCACCTTACTCGATTTTTCTGCTGTATTTTTAACCTAGGAAAAAACTTCAAAAATTATACTTATGTGCTTTTTTCTAAGGAATCTGAAAATTAAAAACAATTGAATGTCAAATAAAAAGAAAACGCCGAAAAACTGAAAAATAAAAAAATTACACCCCGCATTAATATGCGGAAATGGACATATGACATTCCGAATACTGATTAAATATGCGTGTCACATACATATCTTTTACTTCCGGTTTGACCGGAAATTGCCTTAATTTTTTTTGTTCTAAATGATATATCCTGTATATTCAGCTCAATTTAAAAAATTTCTTTCTGAATTCAGCAATATATGTAACATCATCATAATCTTTCATATTTGATAAAAATATTGGAGTTTAAATTTAAAATAACACAAATATATTTTTCATATTATTTCATCGCCTTTTTCATTCTGAGTTGAATGATATGACACACATTGATACTTCCATTTTATAGGAAAAAATTTTTAAAATAATACTATGCATTAATAAGAAACGGTAAAATGGAAATTTTTTTTGTAGATTAACGATTTAATTGTTTTGATGTTTAGTTCTTTAGCTATTTTTAAACAAATTAAATAAAATAATTTCGTTTTTTTTGCATATTAATTGCAGGACAAGGACGCATGAAGGGTAAGGTTAGCTACTGCTTGGCTTATAAGCTTGACGCAATACAACTTTTTCGTCGGTTTATGTCGTACGAAACCTCTAGTACTCCGCCTCTGATAATTCAACATCTCCCGATCTGAAATGTTCCACTATGCCGTTCTGTAACTAGAACATCGGCCACCTTCGACATTCGCCGCGATAATTTCGGTTTGGCTGTATATATGCACCGTGGCCTGCGCGTGGTGTGGTAAAATCGAGACTATATTTCACTTGCATCTGATATAGACTCTTAAAGAAAAGCATAAATTAGATATAAATGTAAAACATGCTGTATGGGATTATAACAACTGTTTTGCGTATAAATAGGCGGCCGAGAAAATGAAATCTGGCTTATTCGGATCTCAATTACCGATAAATATACGGTCATCTCTTGGTGACCGTGATGAATTTGTAACTTCCACTATACCGGTTGACAGACCACACCGTAAATCATGCGTACCTATACAAAACTCATTATCAATTTATTATTAGAATGTTAGAGGTGGTAACACCAAAACTATGAAAATATTTAATGCAGTGAGCTCTTGTCACTATGATGTTATTGCTTTCAAAGAAACTTTTCTGCATTCAGCTGTTTAAAGTGAAGAATTATTTAATGTCATTTACTCTATATTCAGATGAGATCAAAATTTCAGAATGTTAATCAAAGAAAATACTGATATATATAAAAATTATTGCAGCAATATCGAAAGCAATTTTAACAGTAATCCAAACAAATTTTGGAAATTTTTAAATAATAAAAAAAAAATACATTCACCATACCTGATACCGTGATTCATAATATTGAGGATGTACTGGGCTATGAGAATATTGTTATCAAATTTGCTACACACTTTCAGGATTCGTATACACAACTCGACAAAAATTATGAAAACAAAATAACCGATTTAACTTCTGATAACTTTCATATAAGCGGTTTTTCTGGTGTATGAATTTATTTTCTTTTACATGGAACATCGCATTACGCCTTATCAGCATGGATTTATGAAAGGGAGATCAACTGTTACCAATCTGTTTTGTATCACGCAGTATTTAGCAAATTCTTTAGATGCAGGTCTTCAGATGTGATTTAAACAGGACTGGATCGCAGTATCTTATTAATAAAATTGCAAATACGCATTCTCGCAAAAGATATTAAACATTATTACATCGTACTTATCTGGCAGGAAACAGTTTGTGCAATGCTGTGGAGTCCAGTTTGTTGAAATACATGCCAGTTCCTCAAGGCTCGAAATTAGGGCCCTTACATTTTAATATCTTTATAAATGACATTATATTTAATTTAAATTGTAAATATTTATTATATGTGGATGATATTCTATTATTAATTAATATTGAAAATTGTTTTATTCTGCAGAAAGATTTGGAAAACATTAATATTTGGTGCATTAAAAGTAAATTACCCTTAAACATCTCAAAGTGCAATATTATGATATTTTCTAATAAAGTACAAACACTAAATTTTGATTATACTCTTAATAATATCGTAATTGCAAGGCCTACTGTCTTTCGAGTCCTAGGTATAATATTTGATGGCAAACTCTTATAAATCATGTTAATAGCATAACATCAGAGAGCTTTAAAATGTTGTTATGCTTTATCATAAGAAATTCCCGTGAGTTTAATAATGCTGATATGCTGAAATTGCTTTTTAACACTTTTGTGCGATTTAAATTTGATATGCGGCTATTACTTGGTGACCTTATTATAACATACATGTTAATAGTA
Source organism: Rhamnusium bicolor (assembly GCA_029963845.1). Taxonomy (NCBI): domain Eukaryota; kingdom Metazoa; phylum Arthropoda; class Insecta; order Coleoptera; family Cerambycidae; genus Rhamnusium; species Rhamnusium bicolor. Next base: position 41,936 of record JANEYF010004330.1, on the reverse strand, counting down.
TCAAAAAAGTACAGCGAAAATTCTTAAAATATGCTTGTTTCAGAGAGGATAGAGTCTACCCAGCTACTGGAATTGCATATATGCTGGAAATATTTTCTTTAGATAGCCTCGAAAACACACGGGTGAAATCTCAGTTAACCTTCTTGAACAAAATAATAACTAATTACATTGACTGTCCCGATATATTACAAATGTTAAACTTTCGTGTTCCCAGAGTAACTCTAAGGCAACATATTACCTTTACTTTGAGTATATCTCGTACAAATATTGGTAAATTTTTGCCTTTACATCAAATAATTATAATGACTACCACTCTTGATATTTTCTTCTGCAATGTAGCCACAGTTAAAAAATTGTTAAACAAAATTTATTTCTTGAATAAATTTGTGTATGTTAATTATAGATAAGTATATGGATATGTGTGTATGTAGGTATGTATGTATATATATATATATATATATATATATATATATATATATATATAATATAAATATATATATAAAATATATATATATATATATATATATATATATATATATATATATATATATATATATATATATATATATATATATATATATATATATATATATATATATATATATATATATATATATATATATATATACTGTATTTTATTGCACAATGACCCACTTACTAGCAGAGATAATCGTCTGTTACTAGTCACGCCCAATTTGCAAAAGGTCTTGAACCACGCTGTATATGTGTGAATACATTTTACAATTAAATTTTAAGTTATGTTTTTAATGTTCTATGTAATATTGTATATTGTATATTACAGGAAGCTTAACGTCATTTTTTACCAGGAATGGATAAAATATATTGCCAACATATTTATGAAATACTTCAGCTCTCATCCATCCGGTATCGCTTTTCCCAATTCCCCAATCATTTGGTACTGATTTAACTATCTCATCAGGAAGTCTCTTGTATGGGTAAATTATCATAGGTGGAACCATTTTACCTGATCCGGAAAATGAAAATATTACTAGGGCTTTCAAAAATGTTACGTGGGACAGTGGCGTACGCGAAATTAACTTTGAGTATACCTCGTACAAACATTGGTAAATTTTTGCCTTTACATCAAATAATTATAATGACCACCAACATACTCTTGATATTTTCTTCTCCAATGTAGCTACAGTTAAAAAATTGTTAAACAAAATTTATTTCTTGAATAAATTTGTGTATGTTAATTATAGATAAGTATATGGATATGTGTGTATGTAGGTATGTATGTATATATGTATGTATGCATACACCATGTCTCAAGAGCTTGTGCAATATGTATTTTGTACATATGTTTTTGAAAACGACCATTCGACATATACTGATGTAATACACGCATACGTAAAATAGTCTTTGAACGCACTTAACGAATCTGGGGTTGCACCATCTCATATTTGTCTTAATTTGGTAAAACCGGTGTCTTTATTTAACACACTTGCGAACTTTTCTTAAACGCGCTCATTTGTTGCGTCACCTATAGCAGTAGATTTACTTCGTCCACTATTTGCAGTGACTCCGCTAACGACAACGCACTGTTTTCTAATTTTTTTATGATTTCACATAACGGTTTATACTTCCTCGCAATATTTTTTAAAGCTGTTTCAACGGAAATATCTTCGAATTTTGTCTGGCTTTCCTTAATAGCTGCAGCCTCATCTGGATTGAATTGTAGTATCACAGCTTTTATTTGTTGGAAATGTTCAGCATAATAAAAAGCTGCCTGCAACCATGTTCCCCAACGTGTAAGAATCGGCTGTGATAGTTCAGGAATACCGAGACACTTGTTATGAAATGCACAGAGACGTTTCGGAGATTTAAGAAACTCTTTTTTGTACTTGCTATTAATGCATCCACCTCTGGAAAACCTTTTCCAATAGTTTCTGCCACAAGATTTAAAGCATGCACTTTACACGTAACATATATTAACGTACAACCTTTTTCTTGCAAATAACGGCCTACCGAACACATTGTCACGGCGCGGAGCCATCGGTCACAAACATCAACACTTGACTTTTTGACAGTTCAAATTTTTCTAACGTCTCCAGCACCACCCTGGTAATTGTTTCGCTAGTACACTGACTTAGTCTTTTGCTAGCTAGTAACAGTGGAACTGTCGGTTTAAGAGGGTCCAGTACTCGTACTATGACATTTAAAATAGAATTTTTTTTAAAATATGTTGTCTCATCAACAGTTAACCACAGCCGTGTATTTTTTAATTCACATTTCATCTTATTTACCATGTCTATGTGTACAGTTGGTAGATAGTAGATAGTAGATAGTAGTAGATAGTAGATAACGTTGTGCGACTTGGTAACTTCACCTGGGCATTGTATTTATTTCAAGATTCTCGAAATGGTTGTTTATCGAGTATGTGCAGCGGAACATCACAGGCAATCAGCATTAATAGTAAATCACATATAAACTGTGTTGTCGAAGGCACGCCATTTCTTTTTTATTTTTATGGTGTACACTATTTACGTGAAGTCCACAATCACGCTTATCCCAGCACATCAAATCCTTCTTGCACACTTTACAAATTATTTTAGCACCATCATAGAATAAATCCGGGAATTCACTTATGAATTTATTCACTTTGTCAGCAAATGGCCGTTTTATACCCATGCGTACATCTGCCATGCTTCATTATTAAATTAATATCAACAATACAGTATAACAAATAAAATAAAAACACAAAAACAATATGCAATACGCCCAAGTGACTTAACGTGTACACAACTCGAAAGCTAATAATAGACTGGACTGGAGAAAGAGTTTCTCGGTCAAGGTGAATGCCGGTGGCAGTTAGTACATCTGTACTCGACAACCATGATACACAGAAACGATTTGCAGCTCTAAATATTACAGTGAGTGTGGATTTTGCTTGCACTTGATCAACTTCATATACGTTTTTGGCTACATGAGGTGCCAAAACTCTGTTATTTTTCGGAGATAATTGAAAATTAGTCTCATCGCCATTATAAAGTCGATCTCCAACGAAATCAAAGTGTAAAAAAAATCAGCTTTCTTTGAATTTTTTCTTTAACGAATAGTGGACTATTATTACGTATCTTCAAAAATATTTTAAAATGAAACATGTACAGGGTAGGTTCGTAAATTGAATAGGAGGTTTTTGAATAAAGAAATATAAAAAAGAAGTTCTAATAAACTTGGGTTAGGAAGTTCATAATAACGGATATACCGTATGGAATCAAATTGTACGTCCCGGTCCGAGTAAAGGATGGAAAATGAAATAGATGTACGAAGCAACGAATGTAATCTACACAACCTCTCTTCGAAACTTATTGACGCAATCACATAACGCACAACGATGCTATGCAAAAGTCTGTTAGCACTCCCCACTAGGTTGGCCGTATATCAATCTTATTTTCCATCCTTTACTCAGACCGGGGCGCACAATAACTTTCCATACGTTATAGTCCTTCAAAGTTGTATAAAAAACTTTTTTTACACAAGAAAGAGTACCTGGCTCAATTTCCATGGTCAAAGTACTACAAAGTGTGGTTATAGTCATGAAGTATTCTAGAAGATGCTACTAAAATTTATAATAATATTTATTATTTTCTGTTTAAAGCATGTTCAGGTTTTTGTTGACTGTTCTACTACAATATTCTAAGATATATTATGAACTTTTGTAGCAACATTTTCTCCATAAATCAGTGAAAAATTAAGTTATTAATATTATTTTAACCATTACGTAGAATAGTAGTATATTTAGCATGTCATAAATGGCAGGCTAGGGGTTCTTTGACTACGAGGAAGCCATCGGACATGCAGTGTTGTTTTCGAAAATCTTTAAATCGTACCCACTTTTGAAACAAAATTGTCCTAGAAATCAGAAAATTGTATTAGAATGCTTTTTTAAAGCATTCTTGCATTCTTTCAAAATTAACTTGTATGAACACGTAATGTTTTCTTGTAAAACATTTTTAACAGTTACTAAATTCATTAATTTGGTGATAAGAAGAATACAATTATGTGACAGAATAGACAAAGGCCCGTAGAACATTAAAAAAAGACACAAGACACAGCAGAAAGAATGTTTTAATAGTAGTCAATCTTTTTCTAAAATAGTTTTGTAATCAAAAAGCGTATTTTTGCGCTACAAACGCTTTGAAACATGTTTACTAAAAATTAATAATGATTGGTTGAATACAAATTTACTGCTCTGGTTCTGTGATTGGTTAAGGTAAACTGTTTGTTAAGATTAAACTACGAAAAATCGGCTAAAGATAAAGTGACAAACCAATGACAAGAAGTGAAATATGTTTTTAAGACGAGCAATAGGTGTCATTTGTTTATTGAAATACTGCATAGAGGAACAAATTATGAAAATGTACTAGATATTTGAAAGACTGTACTAAAAATTCGTACAAAAAATCGTTTTCTTTCCGTGTATCTTTTGGTGGCATAGCCCATGCTAACTTCTTAGAAAAATAATTTTGACATCACTTACATTATTTAGACATTGATACAAATATCAATGCCAAAATATTAGGTAAGTTTTTTTTGGACAAAGCTATTCAACTGGTTATTTTTTAACCCTGACAACGTTATATGTTTTCTCAAGGTGGCTAGAAATTAATCATTTTATCAATTTTATTCTACGAAAAACTAAGAGAATGATGATGGCCTCATTATAACATACCTTATTTGAGATAATATAAGAGGTACCTTATATAATTAGCGTACGTGACAAAATTTTCGTCATACCGCAAGTCATGGTATGTAAGGTTATAACTATTTTACTATTTTACTATTTTGAATACACACACACATATACAAGGTGATTCATAACGGAAGGGACATACTGTTATGGTAGATAGTTTCGCTTAGGCGAATTAGAAATGTCTATTAAAAATGTTTGACCTTTATTTATTAAACTACAGGGTGACTTTTGCCCAACATTTTTTGTGCAAAATATATTTTGTTCTCTTATTTGAATTAAAACATTTCATATTGAAAAATTTTGGGAATTTTGGTAAATCATAATCAAAAATAGAAAATTCCACAACCAGTGATTTTTATTTGTGAGGTTTCTTTGAAAAAATTAATTTTGTTTAGAGTTTAGGGTATAGAGAATTTTTTTTTATACTTAATGTTTTACACTTCCTGGCTATTTTGAAAATTGTTTCGTCTCATTTCCAATATTGAAAATATTCTTATGTTATTGTTCGATCTAAAATGAGCAATGAGATGAGATGTTGTCAACATCAGTTTTAAAATTAAATAATAAGCCTTGTAATTTTGACATATTATCATATTTTTGCGTAGTCCGTTGTTTATTACTAATTGTTGTTAATTAAATTAAATTAGACATCAACAGTAAATACAACCCTCTGTATCCCTGAAAATAATTCAAGATTGGAGGGGGCTGTTTTTAATTATTGTTGTCTAACATACTAGTTTTCGGAAAATGCCACATCATTTTACCAATGAGGAATATGCCGCTGTTAATTACATTTATGGTTTTCTGAGGGAAATAGCACAACAACTAAAAGAGGATACCAGAGGAGATTCCCTGGGCGTGGTACATATAACCATAAAACGTTTTCCTCAATTTTCCGTTTTGTGACAACATGGAAAATTTACAATATCTAGAGTTAAGTGAAATAATTCTCAACACATTCAGGAAGAGGAAATATTAGACACTTTCAGCACATTTTGATTTTTCTGTATCAGTTTGGCAACAACTAAACCATGTTATCAAAATATGTGGATGAGTCGATGAAATTCACATCTATGGGCCAGCCAGATCCTTAAAAATCAAGGTGTGTAGCGAAAATATTAGCACAAGGGAAGCAACTAATTGAAAGGATAAATCGCAATTTTAATGAGATTAGCAATTATCCTTTAATGAGTACGAAAGCCATAGGTAATATTGCTATTTACGTGAAGTCCACAATCACGCTTATCCCAGCACAACAAATCTTTCTCGCACATTTTACAAATTATTTTAGCAATATCATTGAATAAATCCGGGAATTCACCTATAAATTTATTCGCTTTGTCAGCAAATGGCCGTTTTCTACCCCTGCGCACGTCTGCCATGATTTATTATTAAATTAATATCAACAATACAGTACAACAAATAAAATAAAAACACAAAAACACTATGCAATACGCCCAAGTGACTTAACGTGTACACAACTCGAAAGCTAATAATAGACTGGACTGCAGAAAGAGTTTCGCAGTCAAGGTGAGTGCCGGCGACAGTAAGTACATCTGTACTCTACGACCATGATACACAGAAACGATTTGCAGCTTTAATTATCAATATTAGAATTAATTAAAAGTAATAGTAAATCAACACACAGACAAACTTGTTTTCTATTCTTGGGGTTGAGATATACAGATACATTTTTATTTTTTGAAGTGTAATATGTTTTATTTCCTGTAAATTAAATATGATATAAATAAATAACAAAAGTATTACAATTTTTTAGTTACACCCTTCATAATCATTATGACAAATTTTTATATTTATAACTACTAATTTTCAAAACATTATTTTAAAAAATGGTTTTATAAAAGTTCATTTTAAAGATTAATTAAAAGGTAATAATTTTTCGATAAAATTTTTCACAATAATAATAAAAATCTAAGAAACTGTTTGCATTACAGATAAAATGGTAATTTGAAATTAAATGATTAGCGACATTTAAAAACAAGTAACTTTACGTTTACATAATTGTGACTGATAAAAACCATACGAGTTTGTCAATAGTAGTGAACAATTAAGTAAATTATGTTTATATTTTTAATTAGTCAAATCCGCTAAAAGGTATCTAAAAATTATAACTCAAGCGTTTAGACGTGTTGAAATTGGGTGTACAGCTAGTAATTTATTCTGGTTGCATGGTGTTTGGTTTTCCGGCAAGTGAAAGTCCGTAATTGACCTAGGTCATAGGTTACACGAGGCAATAATTAAAGTATGAGACATAGATGTGTTACTTAAATCGGTATAATATAATATAAGGTGTCTCAAATAAACATGTACTAAGATTTTACATATTTACGTAATATACGTATTACGTAATATATAAATATATAAATATATAAATATATAAATATATAAATAAAAAAATTTATCCATTTTCTTTACAGAAACAAATAATTTTCTTATAATTGTTTCTAAATTTAAATATAATTTGATGCGTTTAAGTTTATCTGCATATTTCCAATAAATTTAAAAATTAATTTAAATTAACATATTTCTATAAAAAAAAATAAAATAATTATTGGGTATTACATAAGTATCCTTTCAAACTTGATATGATAACAATAATAAATACCTATAGGTTGTTACATCTTATACTGTCATTCTTATCTGAATGCGCTAGTATAAAAGTTTTAGGTTGATAATAAATCAAACACGCCACTTCAAATATATTTTATCGCAGAAACTATTAAAGATTGCATTAGAATAAATAATAGTACACTGAGAGAATGATTTAGTTGGGAGAAATAAATTTTATTTCAACCAAATAAATGATTTCTTTGTATTTGGTGAACTAAACATTTAATTGGGAGAATTAAGGCATTTATTTGATTAAAAGCCGAATATTTAATATTATCAATTAAATCAAAATACTTATTTGTAAGAAATATTTGTTTCTGAACATTAAATATTTATTTGTGAACATTAAACATTTGTTTATGAACATTAAATATTTGTTTCTGAGCATTAAATATTTATTTCTCAGGAAAAAGACTTTTTACAGAAAATTGCGTAGATTTATTGTTGATGAATACATGTAATCCATTTATAATTTATTTATAGTGAACAAATATTTATTTCTCAAAAACAATGAAAATTTCGTATATTCATTAATATTAAATAAATTGTTAATTTTTGTTAATAACGCTGTTAAATTTATTTATAATAAAAAAACTATTTCTCCTCGCACCTGCTTTGGGTATCCACCATCTTATAAATTATTTAAAGAATTTGTTAAATAAATCTCTGCGTCAAAAGGATTAGTCATAGGTTGGTCTTTTGGAGAAAAAAACAATCTGAAAAAATCCTTTTGCTACGCATGGTTTACTTAAAAAAATATGTAAACAATTTATATAGAATAGCGACTTAATACCCAAAGAGGGTTCGAAGACAAATTATATGGATACAACAAATAAATGAATACAGAAAATTAAAAATATATATATGTATATATATATATATATATATATATATATATATATATATATATATATATATATATATATATATATATATATATATATAGGAGGGCTCAGAAGCCAATCAGTGTAAGTCACTATTTCATTGAAACTGTCTTTACGAATGACTTACGGTAACTGTCCTCTGAAAATCTTCCTAAATAATTCTGCAGACAATTATAGTTGTTACCATCTATCGATGGAATTCTAAAGTAGTGACGACTGGTTTATTAACTGAAAGTTTGGACAATGAAAGGGTTTTTGCAAATCATGAGACAGTTTCAATGAAATAGTGACTTACACTGATTGGCTTCTGAGCCCTCCATATATATATATATATATATATATATATATATATATATATATATATATATATATATATATATATATATATATATATATATATATATATATATATATATATATATATATTCATATATGTATATATATATATATAAAAATTTTTACTTACCTGGTTTATATTTGCGAAACTAAAATTTGATTTATATTAAAAAATGTATGCCTCACGATTTGCCTGCAGTACGATGTATTAAAAAATCAATTTTGCTAAAAATTGCAATAGATATTTTTTTATTTTTTTTCACAAGTTATAAAGCATATCGTCGGTCCACTGCAAAGACAACAAATGTGCATTTTTCTAATTTTTCAGAAGAGGGGAAATAAAGTTCAATTTGTTGTTAAATATCCAAAAGTAATTTATTTATAGGTATAAGTTTCCTGGTATAAAAATATTTAAAAAATATTCAATATTTGCATTTGCGGTTTTGGCACTGCAGACTGAAAAAAAATATATTATTTTCCAACAGAAAAGTCGAAACCGGCAAATTTGCACATTCGATATTTTGTCATTAAAGCAACGTTATGGTAGGTATATATTTGCGAAATTAAAATGTATTTTATATTAAAAACATGTACGCTTCACGAGTTGTTTATAATAAAACATATTTTAAAAAATGATAGGGTAGATATCATATAATTTTTTATATAATTTTTCGTAGATGTAGGTACATACATAATATATCACTATCAGTATAATCAATTACTCTCATGAACTATAACTTCATAATATCTCCATAGACACGATGACGTTAAAACATATATCTATTATGTTATTTCTTCTTACATATAGGTGTTAAGGTATTCATGCTTAATAAAGTTCTAAATTTTTTTTAACTAATGTGTCATATTGGAATCAGTTAAACCTTAAATTTATTGTATATAAATCTAGATTTCCATGTCAAATTTTAAGAGAAAATTCAGGAAATGCAGCCATTATTACCGCTTATACCGAGTAAACGTTTTGCATTTAATTGATGCGAGGATATAATCTTTAAAATAAAACGTAAACGAACAAGAAAAAATAATACAATGAAAATTACTGTGAAATATCTTATAGATTGTACGGTAATAATAATATAAAATAATACAGTCTATAAATAACACCTAGTTAAAAAAATAATCTATTTATTTTTATGCGAGAAAGAAATAAAAAGAACATTCTAAACCGATATATTTGAGTACAGATTTTCCTTTTATTCTTTTCTTATTTTGACTGTATTGTGCTTAACTGGAACTTTTCAAAAATACCAAATAAGTGAGTTTATTATTAACTTAGAAATAATAGTAGGAAGTTCAAATAAAGATTAATTTTCAATTTTTTTACCGCTTGTTTATTGTAATTTTTAATTGATGTGTCAGTGTCTGTGTTATCTAAAGGTAAACAAAATTAAATATATGAAAAATATTTACACATATTTATTAAAAAAAATAACAATAATAAATAAACAAATTTTCACAACTAAACAGTTTTTGGCTAGGTTAGGTACTTTAATATGCTATGATAAACAAATTACCACGTACAAACATTAAAAACTTACATTTAAAAGTTTCTTTGAGGCTTTCCAGCCCCCATATTCTTCTAATAAACTATACAACTACCGAAAGGGACACAACACTTAACACAAAGCTTTTAATAAGAGAAAAAGGGAACAATGGCGTCTTGTTGAATCTTGTCTAATGCGCTACCGCGGTTTCGCCGGTAGAGGGCCAACATTTACTTCTCAGAAACAATTATTAATGAGGAATAAATATTTCTTATTAGAATTAAATATTTATTTCCGCTATTAGGGTATAAACTTTAATAGTAAATATTTCTTTCTATGAAATAAATATAATGATGTAATAAATGTGTCAGATACAAATGTGTTATTCATAAGTAAATTTATTTATTATAAATAATTATTTAATTACAAAAAAATAAATACCAAGAGAATTCCTGAAATAAATCATTTAGTTTTGTCAATTAATCCAATCTTCGAAATATGCTTTTTATAACAAAATTATGAAAAATATTTATTTGTCTGAATTAAATACAATGCAGAATAATAAATATTTATTAAATTGAAAAAACTAAGGCTTCTTAGTCATTTCAATCCAGATATTTCCCTCAGTGTATTATTAGTATTAAAAGCAAAAAAAAATTGAAATTAAGAAAATATTGACGCATCAAAAAGAAACATGTTTACATTTAAGAAATGCTCTCCTCCAGTTACAATACAAAAAACAAAAACCCCTAGTCTGATACAGATCGCCAGTTATTCTTCCGGAACTTCTCAGGGGGCTGGTAAACACGAACATATTATTTATAAAATATTGTATGTACATAATTCAATGTATGAACATTTGTCATATCTATTTATTTTGACATTTTAATCGATAAACTAATTGTAATTTGGATCACAATGTCATTGACGACATCTAATCTAACCTACATAAGCCCATTTTAAAAAAATTTACAATTTAGTTGCTTCGTATTTATGCATTTCTAAAAAAAAAAAATAACTATTGGGTATTATAGAGGGTATATAGTAAATAATGTGTCCCTTTTAACGGATGGTAGAAAAATTAATTTTAAGCAAAACATTTCTTGTGAACATGGGCTCTCAAGGGTTTAATATCCGAGATATATATCGACGCTTAAGAAACAATACCTCTTATCTCCAAATTAGCAGTTTTACAGGAGACGAAAAAAACTAAGTTTTCTTATTAATAGATATGAAACCTACATGTTATTTTTATCATGGAGATCATGGAGATACGAGTTATTTTATTGTTATACGAGGTATTTTTTTAAGTTTTTAAGTAGAGTTTTTTGGTATCAATATTAATCTTAGAGATACAAGATATTGGGAACTGTTGGACATAGGAGTGGACATTAATTTAAAATTCTAAACCGAGTTTTGACAAAAATGGAGATACGAGGTATTGATTCTTAAGCGTCGATATGTTAAAATATCCAGAGAAAAAAAACGGAAAATTTTATATCTCCGAAAGTAGAAGAGATATTTTAACAAAAGTTAATGCACTTTGTCACTGTGTGAACTACAACGATCATTCAAAATATCAAGTTTCTATAGCGACCAGTGGCGGAGTTATGGGTAACTGATATCATAAATATGGTGAAGAAAGTTATATCACACTTCACAATAATAAAATTAATAGCATATCTTAATGCATTTTTCAATTGCAAAGAAAAAAGTATCTCTTGGATTTTTTTTCGTATGTGGTACCATTTCTTCGCAAATTATTTTTTTTTATTTGTATATCGGCTCAATACTACTTTTATACTTGAAAACTTACAAAAATATCTGATGTGGCCAGCACATAACTTTCTTATACCAGTATACATCATCCTGATCTAAAAAAATCATTCTATTTAATTATTCACTTACTTCAATTCAATTTTAATAGCGTACCTTGAAATGTTTCATTAAAATTTTTAAATAATTAATTATCAGCGTTATTCAATACTTTCAATAATAATTCATGTCATATATTTTAATAATTTTTTGATGTTGATATTGACATTTTTGTAACTAAATTAGATCTTTCAAACGTCAAACTGTTAAATTTATCCTAACCCCATTTCATGAGGCCAAATGTGTAAAATATTTCAGTTTACATCAGCTTTATTTAAGTACTTGGAATATATATCTTATTCGCTTGATATAGTGGACATGATTTATAATCTTTCATCAAGAATATATTTTTTTTGTAGTCAAATACAAAATGTCTGGGTCCCGTAAACCCCCTTTCAGCTAGCCAATTTTGCTCATCACCGAATTTTTCATTGTCTTTGGCCTTTAGAACAAGAGTACCAAATTTGAAAGCTTTATTTCAAAAACTGTGGTTGCTATCGCGATACTACAGACATACGGACAGATTTTTTTTTCATAAAGTTATGTTTTTTCATTATAATTCGTCAAGATGCGTCCAGATATGCAATAAAATTTTTTTAAATTTTTTTCCCGAAATTGTATCTTTTTTTCTTCTTTCATTCATTATGTCTTTTCCGGTGGTACCACATTCACCAAATTTAATGTGTCACCTAAAGTGTTGTTGACAATTTTAACTGCCAAATTTGGAAAGTATGTCATTAGTATTTTTTGAGTTATCCCGGATACACACATACACACACATTCATACACACCTACATATACATATCCACACACACACATCCACACACACGCACCGACCGACATCGTTCAGAAAATAGTTAGAATGGATTCAGAAGGGTTCAAAACGTATATATTAAAATCATGATTACTATACTTCCTTATATTAGGTCTAAGAAAGTAAAAAGACAGAGATTTTGTAGAAAGCCTTTTTATTTTTTAACAGAGACAAACGTGAGAATACGAAATGCGTAAATAGGGACCCACCATTTGGTCTTAAAATAGTTGTTGAAAGTGTCCACTTTGTCTCTCTATACATAACTGACACCTGCAGTTTTCACGCATCCTTTGAAATATTCCGGGCTGTTGGCGAATAATATTTGCCCCTTTAATTATTTTGTGGCGTAAATCGTTTTCATCAATGATGTCAGTTACATAAACTAAACATTATAAATATTCCCGGAAGAAAAAATCAATGAGGTTCAAATCAGGCGTACGGGCAGGCCAGTTGTGAGGACCATTTCTTTCTAGCCACCTATCTCCGAACATGTTAAATAAATATTCGACTACTATATAACTTGAATGCGCACAATTGCATAGTTAGTCTTTGTGGTAAAATACATGGGCCAATCAGGAAATCACAAATTCTGTTAACCCAGACGTTAATAAATATCTGTGCTGAGTATTTCGTTGAATTATACAAAAAATTCCACAGTCCATTCTGAGTAAACATTGCCTTGTGTGAAGATAGTATGCTGTACGTAAAATTGGGATTAGATTGCGCAGAAGTAATAAACCACCAACAGAAATTTTCTCTAGGCAAGTAATCAGCAGGCAACAGTTGCTGAACCCTCTAAATATGGTATGGGTATAACAATTGTTCTTTTAATATACTGTGAACTTTCCCAATAGATACTTTGAAACGAAGGGCAAGCTGTCGGATACTTATTGACGGATATTCTTCTACAGCATGAAAAATTTGCTCTTCTGTTTCGGGTGCAATCCGTTGCCTTCTCTCGCGATTTGCACATTTGGGAACAATGGTGCTCGTTTCTAGCAAACACCTATCAGCCTCTACGAAAGCATCTCTTGAAGATAGCCACCTTGCTGGAAATCGTTGTGCGTAGATACGCCTCGCTCTCGCCAGAGTACACCGAGATTCACCATAAATTGAATAAAATTAATATCATATCACGCTACTCTTTTAAATAAAACTCTGGCATCTTGAAGTGAAAGAGAAATGCCACCAGCAAAAAAAAAGGAACAAAATTGAATGTATTTAAACACAACATCGAATTAACAAATTTTAATGACAAATGTCGTATAACTGACATTGATTGCGTACTTGATTTTTTAAGTATAAAAATAGTGTGAGCAGATATACAAATAAAAATAGATAATTTGTGGCAAAACAGTACCATATACAAAAAAAATTCCAGAAATACCAATTCCAAAGTGCATTGAGATATGCTGTCAAATTTATTATTGTACAGGGTGATACAACTTTCTTCACCATATTTATATTAGTTACCCATATCTCTGCCACTGGACACTTTAGAAGCCTGATATTTTGAATGATCGTTGTAGTTCATACAGTAACAATGCACACTTTGGTTAACATATCTATTCTACTTTCTGGATATTTTAACAACCTATATCTCGGAAACTAAGCCCTTGAGACTTCATGTTCACATGTATCATTATTTTTTGAATCTCAATATTTTTTTTGCTTCTGTACTAAGAATACTGTTATTTAATCCAGTGCAATCTTGCTTCTACATTGAGTAGTTATTTTAATAGTTTCTACGAAAAATTGTATTAGAAATGTTTTGTTTGATATTTTATCTACCTAGAACTTTTATACTAGCTCATTCATATAACAACGACAGTATAAAATATAAAAAACTAAGGCTGGGAATTTTTCAGATTTTAGTATTAGAATATTCGTTCGAAAAAATATTCGAATATTCGAACTATTCGATTAATTCGAATATTCGAATACTGGAATAATCCAAATTATTCGAATAGGTATCCGAATAATCCGGATCCTCGAATATTCATTATTAATAGGTATAGCACTGAATACTAGTGAATAGTGAATACTGTATTTGAGTATTTGGTTGGATAGACCACAATAATAGTCGTGACGTAATCCACTAAGCAGGCAATTTGATTTGCTTTCCATACCCACAATAGGGTATGTCTCCTGTATATGTGCTTTAAGGGTCAGAATTATTTAGTTAGTATTTTATTTTAGGATTGAGGCGCTATTGTTCACATTTAACTATTGAAGCTTAAATAAAACGAAAACAGAGCTAGTTTATTATACTTCTGTGTCTATTTTTCCTTTTCGAAAAAAATAAAAGTGCTCTAAAATTAGAATGTTTTTAAAAAAGACGCAGATTGTGAAGGTAAAACAAATACATGAAAACTCAATAGTTAAATATTTACAGGTTTTCTAAAATTTAAAATTTAATTTTATCCCCTGCCTTAGTACAGTAAGAATAAGGTCGAGGCGAGAAAGAGATGGAATAGTTTGGCTGGGAGTAAACGTGCCACTAATGTGGTCTATTTATATATTTGGATTTTAGAATAGGTACCTACCTATACCTACTATCTACCTACTTTGGTTGGATGCATACTGCATACCTATTCGTACATAATTTAATAATATATTTTAATATTCAAATTTACTCAAATATAATCAAATATTCGAATACTCGAATATATTCGAGTATTCGAATATTCGAGTATTCGAATATTTCGAAAATTCGAATAATTTCCCATTAGAATAATTCGTATTCGAATACTCTAATATTCGATTACTCGAATTATTCGTATTCGATTCCCAGCCCTATAAAAAACTAGAGGTATTTATTTTTGTGATCATGTTAGATTTGAATGGATGCTTATGAAATACTCAATTACTTTATTTTCTTTCTAGAAATGCATGAATATTAAAATATAAAATGACGGATTTTTTAAAATACATTTTATACTTATTTGAAAACACAAAATTCTGATATTTTTAAACATATGCTAATGTATAGGATTTTCAATAAAAAAATGTTAAAAACAAACGATTTTTTGCTGTTCATTTGTTTCTTTAAGGTATTACAGACGTAAAAAAATTCTGAACAACTTTTTTAATAATTTTTTCCAATAACACTATGATTTTTAAATTTTTCGTATTTATTTTTGAACGCAGTAGGCCACTGGTTTGCAATAAAATTATTTAAAAACTGTAAAAGTCTCCCTTTTAAAGGGTAGTATAAATTATCTAAATTTGAATTCGATAAAAAAAAGGAAAATCTATTGTTACACTTATTATTTATTTGGGCAAATAAATATTATTGTTATCATAAAACATAAATGAGATATAGATATAATAAATAGAATGATTAACCATACCATCCATTACTAACAAAAACTTTTTCCTGGTAAACAAACATTTTTCGTATATGGAACATGAAAAATGTTCATTTAGCAGTAAAAAGTAATTTGCGCTGCTTTATCTTACAGAAATTTTAGATGCATAATTTTATTTTTATAGAGTAAGTCATATTATACGGTTAGGAAATATATTTCAGCCTATTTAATTCAATCTGTACTTCTATTTATACAAATATTCCTAAATTAAACAGAATTTATTTTAATTTTATTCGCCTTATGGTGAATTAAAGAATTAAACAGTTCCTATCTTGCGTCTGCAATTAGTAGTGGTTTTGTTGCAAATTGATAAATAAAAAAGTGTTATAAATATGTTATCGAATCAAAATATGACAAACAGTTTAAAGACTTTAAATAAAAAGTTTATTTTGTCTGAATATAAAGGCAGAAAAAGGTTGATTACTTTAACTAGTAGACCACTTAGTGATTCCAGTTTAGGTGGAAACACTATAACTATGTTATTTTTATTAGCATCGTGTGGCTTTGTGGTCGGGTAGTAAGAACACTTGTTTCTTATGCTAAAAGTAAAGCAGATTTTTTGCATTTTTCCTGCACAGAACGAAACTTCACAAAAACACAAACATGAGCTCAGTTAATTTATTAAAGCATTCGCATACTACGACAAACGCTCTGTATTGTAGGAAAGGGCAAATAAAATATAATAACTATGACCTAAAATGTTAAAAAAGGCCATGCTCAAAAATTATGTTTATAATGTAAATGAAATACAATAAATCAAATACCTAGGCTAAGGCATACTCTGTATATAAAAAATGATTAATAAATGTATTAAAATGGAAAATGGAATGTCTCTCACACTGGAGTCCTGGGTTAGATCCCCGGCCGTGGAGCTAGGACTTTTTATAAATCTAAAATTAATCCTATCATACTCGAACGGTGTGTGTCCATGGTATCCAAATGTGTAGCCCTCTCCCATACAAGGTATTTTGAAGTACCTTTAGGGATATAGGGGGTTGTTCTACATGTGGTGTTTAATTGTTTCTTGTGGGTTATAAGGTTCGAAAAAACGTATTGCCTCGTAGGTTTTTGTTGTATTAAAATGCAAAAGGAAAGTCAACATTTATCTAAAAACAAGAAATAAAAAGAAACTCCAAAATTCAGGTTTTTTTTCGTGCCAGATTACCAAGACAGCAATAATTGCATGTAAACCTACAAACAAAATACTGTTTTCACACACTAAGTAAGAACGAACTTAAAATTTATTTTGGACTTTCTTAATTGTTTTGATATGTTTTCTTCTTTTTAACTGAATTTCAAATTTGACCTTTTGGTGTAAAAATAAGTGTCCTAATATATTTCACTGAAATATGGGGTTTATTTTTTTATCGCAATATGCCAAGGTTTTGCTTTTAAATACATAAATCAAAATCTATGAGCTGATACATCTTTCAGAACGTTATAATCCACAAGAATTAAATGTTTAATTCAAATGTAAATAACAACATTAATCAGGTGTATTGGCAACATTTATTGAAACACGTACGTATAAAAACAAATCAGTCTCGGTTAGGTGTTCTTGGACGATACTTTCTCATTATCATTTTCAATTTGAAATGAAAGAAATAAATTAAAAATAAAACAAATATAAAAATAATTAATAAAAATAAGGTGAATAAAATAAATGAAGTGAATGAAATAAATGAGATGAATGAGATGCATGAGATGAATGAGATGAATTAAATGGATGAGACGAATGAGTCAAATGAGACGAATGAGACTAATAAGATGAATTAGTTAAATGAGACGAATGACATGAATAAGAGGAATAAGTCTGTGTGCGTCTGTGGGTTAATCACGCACATTCTAGTTGTTTTCAATCTTACTAACCATAGATGGATTAATAAGTTGGAGTTGGAAGTATTTAGAGTTAAATAAATCGCATACATACTGTTGCATGATATTTCCATAACCCATCATCATCAACATATCGATTCGTTGTTCTTCTGTATTTTCTTCTAGAGTCGATTAACACTCGTAAAGAAAAATTTTTAAATACTGAGGTTGATTTAGTTTAAATAAATACAGAAATATTTTCTTTTTATACAAAAATAGGCAAAAAATATACATTCCTTCAAAATTAATAGAATTGGAACAGAAACTTTTGAAGATTAATAATTTTTAGACATTTCTTTTTTTTGCCTAAAAATTTTTTCTAAAAATTAAATAAATATTTCTTTTATTAATTGCGTAACTATTATTGCGCTTCACATTTTTATTTATTTATTTATTATTTAACCAACTTAATATTTTACTAATACATGGCATAGTTGAATAGAAAATTTAAGACTACCGAAACAAATAAAAATTTGCTTGGTTTGGTTTAAAAGAAACTACGAGGACGTTATCATACAAGCTATAATGACAATTTTTAAATTTTTTGTTCCAAAATATGTGCAGTTGAAATTGAAAATTGATTTGTCTAGGTTTTTCCGATAATCCTATATCAACTGGAAAATAAAGTTATTCCATACTTTTGTTATTGTATAATAAAACAGATATATTAAATGCTTTTGGTAATTACTTCTCCACGTGTATTGAAACAAAGTTTCAGAAACACTTAATTAGATTGAAGCTAGTTCGATCTCTTACAGCAGAAGAAATTGTTAAAGTAATAAGTAATTAAATAAAAAAAAGTTATAGTGTAGATGAAAAACCTATGTCTTATAAAGTTTTGTAAATATGCATTAACCAGTACAGTGACAATAGTAATACACATTTCATTAAAGTCGGGCCGATTCCCAAATGTTCTGAAATTAGGAAAATTGCTTTACGCAAAAAAGATAAATGTCAGTTATTAAAAAATTATGTCAATAATTATTTTAGATACGTATCAAACATTACCGACCAAAAGAATCAACAGAACTAACCTGCCAAGCACTAGAATAAGAAATTTACAAGTGCAAGAATGTTTCAAGTTATCTGCAGATTTTGACTATATTAATTCCAATTTTCCAAAATTAAAATTAAATTATTTCGGAAATACATTATTATATATGTTTATGGCAGTTCAGTGGCCATAAACGCTGAAATTGCACAGGAGTTAAAATTCAAATCATATTTAAATATTAATCAATTCAATGACCGGTGTCAAGAAAATTTTATAGACAACACTAGCTGCTTTTTTTTGTTTTCTAGTTTGTTGTTTAAATCAATTCCTAACATTAACAGTATAGAAACTAGTAGACAGATAAAATGCCTCGAAGCTATTTTATACTCAATACTTGGTTTTTTATATATACAGACAATCTAGTCATATCCAAAACTAGCTAAAAGTGTGTAAACCTCAATTAACCTTAGAGAAGAACTAGATGAGACTGGCCTATTATTCTTTAGTGCACTGGGTTATAACGTCATTATCTGCGGCAGTCACAAAAAAAAACAATAGAGTATTTGTTATACAAAAGAGAATAATAATAATTTTTAGTTTATCTTGCAGAACAAGAAAATTATTCTCCATTTTCCTGAAATATTAGCACTGTTTCTCTTGCATTTTCACCTACTCTTTTCTCTTAAATTTTAGACTATATTTCATTAGGTTCAGCAACTTTCTTGAATTGAGGACGAAGTACTGACTTATTTTAAACCAGGGTTGTTATGTTTAAAACAAAACGTATAAGACAAATGTTTAAATTATGTTTAAAACAAAATTGTTTAAAATAATTTTAAATACTTTTTGGACGTGTTTTAAACATTTGTTTTAATTTATATTCACTTCAAATGAAAATTACATTACATACACAAGAGTGCGGAGAGTAACTAACTATTCCACATAAGGTATTGAAAATGACATGTTCTATACTGCTTTGCATGTTAGAAATTCACACTTTCTGCACGGTCGTACAAAACTAGTTTTTTGGACACCGTTATAATACAAGGTGTCCTGGAATGTTTTCCTCATTTGTTTGTTGAATATCTCGAAAAGTGGTAGTGGTAAACGTGCGCGCGCATATGCTTGTTAGACACAAAGCTTTGGAAATTCAGTTGCAATCAGGGGTATGCGACTTGTTCTACCGACCTCGCAACATCAGAGATGGAGTGTGTTCATGGGGCATTAAATATATTTCTTAATAGACAACAAATAGTATCAAAATTAGAATATAAGTTAACTTTTGACAATAAATAGCGTTATTTAAAAAAGAAAATTTAAAGAAGACAACAAATTATAATTTTTCCTGTTAAATAAACCTTGAAAATTTTTGGTGCCAATCCGGAACGCAGCAGTCGGTGGCAGCAATCACAGACGAGGTGGCGATCATGTGATAGCACAACCAATCACAAAATAATATTAATTAAATTAGACATTTGACGGTGCATTCAGAAGCCATTTTAAAGAGATTTGTTTGAAATATTTGTGAAATTTTATATTTGTATAAACTCAGTTTATACTAAATAAAGTGTTTATTATATCGTAAGTAAAAATATTTTTATGGTACCTATTGATGTTTTATTTATGTAATATAAAAAAGTCTTAAATTCCACAAAACCTTCAGTTCGTCCATTAGGTTTTAATTTTAGACTCGGTTTTATTATTATTAATTATTGGAAAATCATTGATTAAAATACACTGTAGCCGCTGACTTAAATAATTTCCTTATTTATATGGTGAATTCTAATCGAAATTGTCTTTTAAATATTTTATAGGTCATAAAGGTCATTAACTTTTCGATGAAGTTTTCAAAGTCCTATAAATTCTGGATTTGTCTTTTATTTGTACTTATGGGGTAAGTTGTAATATTTTTTTATACATGAAACTATGTGATAATTTGTTTAATGAAGAAACTGCATGTATTTACATAATAAATAAAATATTCTATTTAACTTAATTTACATATGTAGATAAAAATAATATATTTTAATATTTCTAAAATCGATCCGTAGTATGTTAAAATGTATGTTTTATACAAACTCGCCTGTGACTAGTTGCAAAGTTACATTTATCCATTAGTATATCTATCATATGAAACAAGTCGATTCACTATTACTTATGTTTGAATTATATTTATTTTTGTATTATTATACAGACAAATTAACACAGATTTGTGTATATTATATTTGCCACACTGGGTAAAGTGATCATCCTGATATGATCAAGAAATATTCTCATTATGTAGGTATTGATTTTTTTCATAACATAATTTTATCTCTGTTTTTAAATAAAAAATATTTTCTTGTCATCTTTATAATATAAATAACTATAATGAAAAGACCCACTTCTCCACATAATTTATCGACAGACAGAATCAACTGCGGGCAACTGTGTCGGTCATTAACTATGAGGGATTCTATTGTTTATCAGTAAGCATATAAGCAAATTGGATTATTTTGTAGTTGTCAAATTAGGTGCTTAACCTTTTTATTTTTTTGTTTAAGTATGCTTGCATGGTATAGCACAGTCTGACACCTGCACCAATTTCAATTCCATAAAAGATGGTTGCCTTACAGTGATTTTAGACCTTAAAATACAATGTTTACTATAATCCATAAGTATATAATTTATGTTGTTTTAGGAAGTATGATACAGGCTAAAGTGATAATAGAGTGAATCGATTTTAGAGGAAGGTAACCAACCATGAAAAGAGGTAATTCTACGATCGGTATGTAATAACAAAATTTTAATGTTTGAAAATCAACAAGAACTAGCAACATTTAATTTTTAATAGAGTAGGCACCTATCATATCTTGGTATATTAATTTGTCTCGAGTCATATATTGTCTTTAATAGTAGATATATATTTTTAGTAAATTTTTGTGGGCATTTTAAGTATTTCTTAGGCAGTATATTTTATTTAATTAATTTTTTTCTGTCCATAAAAATTATTCTCAAAAAATAGTACATTTCTTTTTTTTTTAATTGCTGCCTGCGATTTCTGATCTAATTTCTTTAACATTTAAAAATTTGTGTTTCTAGTTTATTTTAGATTATAAAATTACATAGTAAATATTGAACATGTCTGAGCTTATAACAGCTTCAGATATCATAGGAAGGTTACGATATTCCTGTTTTAAACTCTTTTCAGTTTTGCAATCAGCGTAACTGTCAACAAACAATTATTGATAAATGTGTCCGATTGACAATTTATAAATATTTGCGAGAAAAAAAAAGGTTTTAAGAGAATCAGTGAGTCACATCAGAAAAATTAAAAAATTTAAAGCTACTTAATTTTTTATTTTTTTGTTCTTTCACTATTTTTCGACTTATTTTTGTTTAAATTCTGCACTAAACTTTGAGTATATACCTGGCTGTGACTACCTGATTATGACTAATCTACATATGATGCTCAAGAAACAATACCTTTTATCTCCAAATTAGCAATTTTACAGGAAACGAAAAACTAACGAGGTATTCATTGAACTAAGTTGTAAGTATCAGTATTAATTTTGGAGATACAAGCTATAGGGAACTGTTGGACATAGGAGTGGATATCAATTTAAAATCTTAAATCAAGTTCTGGCAAAAATGAAGATATGAGGTATTGTTTCTTAAGCGTCGATATATATATATATATATATATATATATATATATATATATATATATATATATATATATATATATATATATATATATATTTTGTTTCATATACAATCTTACGCAAGCAGTCATACCCGAGGAACCACTCTATAAGAAGTTTATTTATAGTTTAATTTTGTTATATTTTCAATTCATTTTATGGTTTTTGATTTTATGTTGTTTGACATTAGAACAGTGCAGCTAGTCTGCACGCAGTAATGAAATAATTTAGAGTATTACTTTTTTTTACAGGAAGTATATAATATTTATTTTTCGATCTGTCTTAGAAAAAATGTTGTTTTTAGTATTTATTTCATTACTATGGAATTGATTTTTTCTCTTTAGATCAATTATTTTCTTTATTTATATACCTGCAAAGCAAATGATAGTTTTTATCTTGATAGAATTATGAAATTTATTATTTACTTCTGATGCTACTGTTTGTAGTGATAAATTATTTTGTTACGTTAAAAAAAGCCTACCAACCATTTTAATTTTACCGAGTGATATCAAAAGAATATCTACATATTTAATATTGTGATACTTGTTTTAAGATAAAGTAATAGGCTTTTGGTAGTTCGTTTGACTAAAGTTTATTAAAATATTTTAATTCAATTTGTTAGAATATTTGTCATCTAGCTACAACAATATTAATTATAATGTAATTGTTACAATGTGTTTCGGCAATAAATAATATTAACTAAAATGCTGTTTATTTTCCCTTCTCTTATTTTGAAATTACATATTAAAAGGCGAAGACGCATTTTTTAAGTTGTTTTGCCATTTACATTTTAAGGACTGGTTTTCCATTTCTTCTTACATTTATTTAGTAGATAAATTCCATGGAAACAGTAATTAATAATATTTTAGTAATTGTTTCCTCGGAATTTATTAATTAAATAAATGTACAGGAAATGGAAAAGCCGGCCCTTATAAATGAATAATTTATTATCAGAGGAAGATCTCTGTTTAATCTACATATTTTTAGTTCTTGCCACCGAAGTTGGTGCCCTACAAGCTAAGAAACGTCATAGCTGCTTCTATCCTCCACTATTAGCTTGTCTTTCTTTCTTTTTCTGTTCTGTGGTTGCAATGGAGCGTTTTAACGGTGAACAACACGAGATGTGTGTCAGGAGCTTTTACGAGAACCGTCGTTCTCTCATAACAGTTCGTCACCTGTATCGAGCGCACTAACACCTTCATGACATTAATCAAGCTCTTTCAGCAAAATTAATGAAATCATGGGTTGCTAAATTTGAAAGAGAAGGCACGACCATTAATAAGAAACCTACGGGCCGAGTCAGAAGAGCAAGAAGTGTCGAAAACTTCGAGCGTGTGCATCCGGCAGTAACACGTTCATCTAGCTGTTCTGTACGAAAACATGCAGCTGCCTTAAATCTTTCGAAAACAACTGTCCACGACATCTTGTCAAAGGACTTGAACTTTCATCCTTATAAGATTCAACTGGTGTAAGCTCTGAAAGTGGAAGATTATCTGATTCGATCCGAATTTGCGCAAGAATTATTGGAATTTGAAAACTTTGATAACATCTTATTCACCAACGAGGCACATTTTCATTTATATGTAAATGAACAAAATTGTCGGTACTGGTCTATAGAAAACCCTCGAGAGAAGCACCAAAATCCCTTACATTCCACCAAAGTAACGATATGGGCAGCATTTCATGCATCTGGCATAATTGGTCCTTACTTTTTTGAGAATGCAAACGGTGTTGCACTTACCGTTAATTCTCTGCGATATCGCGATATGTCAAAAAAATTTTTTGGAACCAGAAATTTTGCTGGATATAATGGGGACACATGGTTTCAGAAGGATGGGGCTACAGCTCATACTGTAAATGCATCAATGGAAGCCGTTAGCACCATGTTCCCTGGAAATGTGATTTCTAAGCACGGGGACATTAATTGGCCGCACAGAAGTCCCGATTTAACGCCGATGGATTTCTTCCTGTGGGGTTTTTTGAAATCTAAGGTGTACACTGATGTTCCTAGGACTTTGCTACAATTAAAAGCCAGAATACGCGAAGAAATTCTGAGAATAGAACCAGCGTTATGTCAACGAGTTATCAAAAATTTTAGGTCCCGCCTTGAAGAGGTACAGCAGCATGGAGGGAGGTACCTTGACGATGTTATTTTTCGTAAATAATTTTCCCTGGATCGTACATTCAAATAAAAAATAGTTTGTATAAATAGATGTTAAATTCACCCAAAAAAGAGGAAAACATTCCAGGACACTTTGTATAATAATAATATAATTAATTTAGCATGGACATTCTTCTCCTGTTTAATCTGAAAATTAAAAATTTTTAAAATATTTTTCTTAAATGGATTAGGTATTCTGTTTAATAAAATTTAAATTTTATGATGCAATTATTTGTATCCTCCTCAAAATCTATGATATAACGTTGTTTTTTTTAATGGTTCTAAGTTTATTAAAATTTTATTAATTATTTACCTGGTTATAGTTTTTTTATTTTCTGTAAACAAGAAATTGATGTAATTAAAATAAAATCGATATTTCAGCTAAAACAAGTACTTAATAATTATTAGGAAATATATTATTTTAATATCTATGGAGACAGAACATTTAAAATATTATTTAAAATTACAAATACTAGACTTCCGAAAGTGCAGTTTCAAAAGCAAAACATTATCGCACTGATTAAACCAGAGAACATTAAAATTACTAAAACCAGTTATAACTCTGCTAAACTATAATTGTGGCAGCTCTACACGGTCAACAAATATGTGGATAGTGGGGTTCGGGGTATTAAGACGGGTGAGAGAGCAATATGGAACGTCTTTATATGCACAGTTTAAAACTGTGTAAAACATGTATATTTTTTGGTATATTTTAAACAGGTAAACCAAGAACAGGTTAAATCCAAAATACAAGTTTAAACAAAAAAAAAAAAAAAAAAACAGGTTGTTTCGTTTTTTTTTTAAACGTGATTTTTATCGATCCTTTTATTTACTTTTTTTTTTGACTACTTTGCACCATTATTTCGTGATTTTTTTTACAAATGTTATGGTTCGTCTTATACCTTTCTTTCTTTAAAAATTTTGTAACTAAAAATTTCACTGTGATCTGCTTTTTTCTTACTATTTTGTGTTTTTTTTCACACTTGTAATATTTTTATAAGACTCTTTGTATTTCTATTTATAATCAATATCTTTTCAACTAATTTTGGAATGAAAATTACGTATACGTAAGTAGTGGCAAAAAGCCCAGATATTTAAAATGTAAAATAATTACATTTGCGACATCTTTCGGCTACTAGCTGAAACTGTTTAAAACTATGTAATAATTTCTACGTATACTTGACTGGAAACCACACAAACAACAACACATTTAAAGCTCTGCTAATAGATGGCAAGACAAGTAGTAATTTATGAATTTTGTAATACATTAAATTATAATTAGATATTATACAATCTATAAGATGAAATGACATTTGATATTTAATTTTCGCAGTTGCATAATAATAAAATATGCATCTCAAACACAAGTGAATAACCGATTTAATGTAAATAAACGCTTTGTTAAAATTCATAACAATGAACTTATGCTTAATTTAATACGTATTTAAAATAATTTGTGCAATATAAGATTTATTTATTAATAACATTATCTCAACAAAAATATCATGAATAAAAGGTACCTATGAATTTTAATACAGGTACTTTATTTTATTTCCATGTCCTCAGTACCTATTTCAAATTATATATTATTTAACAAAATTAAATGTTATGAATATAGTATATATGATAAAAAAATATACCTAAAAAGTGAAAATCTAAATCTAAAACGAAAACTATTAAATTGTTTATACGAATTTAGGTGGAAAGTATACACAGAGACCGACAGAAACATGATAATAATATTTCGAATGAAATGTTTATCTTTCATCTAGTAGGCTTAGGAATTTTATTTTTTTTAGTTGATTAATGTATCAAAATGTATTTAGATGGCTCTGAGTAAATTTTCGATGTTAATACATATATTTATTTTATTAAAGACGTAAGTATCTCTAACAACTGTTTAGAGGAGAGTTTAACAGACGTTAGAATTTTCTTTTCAATCGGTAATGAAATTAACCAACTAGGAGTTGCACGTCTTGTTATTACTGCTAAGGATTTAGGTAAATGATTCCAGCCAGTTATTATTCGAAGCCTAATCAATAATCATACAATGATGAGGTATTGGCTTTATTTTACATATATATTAAACTAATTTAATCATCAATAAAATATCATATGTACAAGGCTGTCTGTTTTAAGTGTCTCATTCTAATTTCCACTAGTATTAGTACATAAAAAAAAATTTAAAAGCCCACAGAATCGTTAACACAAGGTCTACTGTTCAATTTATGAGAAAAAATATACAAGAAACTGATCATTTTCAATTGCCGTTTAAGAAATGGCAAAATAAGTTTATATGAAAGTTAACTGAAACTGTGTTTCTCTGGAGTTTCAAAATAATTGTTGATACAATGTAAGCTAGGACACCATTTGATGGCATTTTCTTTATGTTTACTTTGACATGAAATAAGCTCAGTCTATGAAAACTATTATGCCATAAAGAGGAAATTTGTTTTGTTACAAATCAGTTATTGTAGTTTTAGCTAACACCCTATTGGTTACTGTGAAAAGGAAAATAGCCTATAAAATGGTGTCATAGCCAACTTGTACCTACCTTTTTTTTTTTGAAAATCAAGAGAACACGACAAAAGCAATACAATGTATCACAGTGTCGTTCCCTAGAACAAGTAACTATTGTTGTAAACTTTTTTGCTATCTTTTAATACAAAAGAATTATGGGTGAATGAAAATTATCAATTTCTTAAATTTTTTTATCCGATTTTTGATTCCACAAAAAAGGCACTCTGCATTTCTTCTCAAAAAAAATTAAGGCAGTAATACTAACATAGATATTATAAGTGAATTATAACCAAAATAAACAACTGAAAGTTTATAATAATAGAGAATATTACTATTTTCACCAAAGTCCTAAAACCACTAAGATGTCACAGCATGTATTGTTTTTTAAATATTTATAATAAATTAGAAAGAAAATAATAATATTTATTAAAATTTATAATTTAATTTTCTTAAAAAAAATATTCAAAATATGTATGTTTTAATTAATAAAAGGTTTTTACCGAATTTGATTTAAATTGATATTTTGAAATTATATATTTAGCATAAATTTATCTCACTTACAAGAATTCCATATCGCAGAAATGTACTTTTTCGAAAATGTTCATCTTGTTGATTGCCACGTTTCTGTTTTCTTTTCGTAATTGCTATCAACTATATTAATTCAAATTGAACACCATATATATTTTTTAACCATTCCATAGATAATTTTTTTTCAATTTCCGTGATGTAAGATTTCATACCATTATCTCTAATAACAACGAAGATATTTCATAATAAGAGTTCTTCCGAAAATAAACGCAAAGTAAAACGGGTAAGCTACTTTTACTGTTAATAATTCATTTATTTTAACACACTGAGTGTTCGTTGTTACAAATTTCTTTTTTTATTCTAATTTCTTTAAAAACCTAAATGAATCAGTTAACTCTAGAACAACGAATTGAAATGATATGACATCATGCTATGGTGATCGAAAGAGAACCCAGTTGGAGGTACGTAATATTTTTAATGAAATGTATCCCAATCGTCCTCCAATAGTATATAAAATTTTGAAAACATTCAACCAAACAGGGAATGTCAGTAGTGTTAAATTCTAAAAAGTGAGGGTATCCCAAGACAGCTACAAATAACGATAAAGCTAAATGTCCTTTTGATAGTACAAGAGGATCCACAAAGTTCGGTGGTAAGGGTTCTAAAAAAGGAAAACCTTCATTCTTAAAAAATAAAATTGGTGCTAGAAATGTCGGATGATGATTTTGATAGACGTCTAGAGTTTTGTGAGACAATGTTTGAATGATCTAATAAAACTCGAACTTTGTTAATACAATTCTACTCAGAGATTTGGCGATATTTAGTTTGAGAGGCAACGTCAATATATGCATAATTATTATCGATATTGGGCCTAATAAACTCCCCATTAGTTCCTGGAATCCCATACCCATTTCTTCCGAAAATTAATCTTTGTATGGGCATAATAGGCAGTAATATCATTGGTCCCTTCTTTATCGAAGAAAATTTAACTGGCGACGGTGTTTGGAATTTTTATAAACAATGTTTTACCAGCTGTAACTGCTTTATATCCCAGTCCACGTGAGACATTTCCTTCTAAGCTTGAATTAGTGAATGATGACAAAGATTAATTTTGCTCGTAGTTAATAACAGATTAAAAAATAATAATATTTGGATGCCACAAGACGGTGCTTCACCGCCTTATGCACTTTTCTTCGCTTTTAGACAATGTATTTGAAGTAAAACGGATAGTCCGGTGTCCCATTGAATGGTCAGCTAGATCCCCCCGACTTGACCCCCGTCGATTTTTCTTGTGGATTTAGCTGAAGAACGTAGAGTAAAAACTAAACTAAATCAGTTTCAATATTTATTTTATTCTATAGCTTTTTTAAATTTCAATTCATTCTATAGTCATTTAGCACTTTTTTTCATTCTGCTACATTTTTTTAAGTCAAAATTTGTTTCACTATAAAAAAAATCAATAAACCAAATTTGTTCGAATGGTTAAAATATACATTTGAAATCACAGAGTTAGTAAAAATATCAAAAAAAAAGATGCAACAGCGCCGATATCATTGTCAAGTCCGCAATATTTTCTTATTCCCACACACCAAAATCTATTGAAATCAGACTTGATATTTACATTATTCTATACTTTTGACTCACTCTGTATGTTATTTGTTTTAAAATTATGTTTTTTTCTTTTCAACAAAATTTCCCAATAGATTTGCTCCATACGTACTAGTATTTAATTTGATAACGACATCATACTGTAACATCTAGTGACTTTGATATATTAATTTCGTCCAGATATGTTTAATTAGTTTCAGTATGATAAAACACCGCTCAAATATATCAAATAGTATTCTCACAAAACTGACCCTGAAAATTGTCCCTGACTTTCACAGAAAGAAAGTTCTGTTTCCGACACGATAAAACATTGAATTACATTCAATTGTTGATTTATCTCATAACGTAATGTCAAATATTACCTTTACGCAACAAATTGGTAATATAGTGAGTAATTTTTATGATCATTCATAGGATATAGATCCTGGTTGCCTCTTTATTTACTAAATAACTTACATTCCGGATGCTAGTTCATTCATTGTTTGTTTTTTGCAAAGTTCCTCATTATTTCTCTCATATCAGTACTGGATCAATGGGGATTTACCTTTACCGTCAATTTCATTTAGATATCTATTGAGTAACCTATTTAAATACATTGTGTGAACATAGCAGGTCATTTCCCCTAAATAAATGATAATAAATCTCATCGCTACTCATAGCTTTGCCATATTTGTCATGCAAATTTTTCGCAATAGTAAACCCGGTTTTTTATAATGGGCTCCTAAATCCTGACACCTCGTAATCTCTTGGCGTGATTGTATACTTTCACGAACTGGGTGGGCAGTTCGCATACAAGGAATATTTTTACACCAAATGAATACAATGTGTAACCCTTTTGCGTATAGGATCGAGAATATTATTTCAAATATGTATTTAATTTTTAATAGCATTAATATTGTTTATGAAATAAGAAAGCACAAAAATTCATAACATTTAATACTATGCTTTTAAATACTACATCTTAATTAATTTGTTAGATTTTTAATGAAAAAATAGTGATGTTTCTATTATACAGTATATCTTTAAAGTAATCCTCCCTTGTTAACTTCTAAACGACTTATTTCGCAGCATTTTTTTCGCTTTGAGAGGGTCTAATACTACTATTAGGCGCTCATGAAAACTTGCTTTCTCTCAAAATGATAACTGGGCGCCATCTTGAAAGAAATTTTTAAATAGCAAAGAGGACCAAATGACAGTTTATTTGAAACGTCTTTCAATTAAGTCTGTGTCTGATCCTAGAAAATCAGAAAAAATATTGTCACGTGTTTGCTGTCCACACAAACACCTCAAAAAGTAGATTTGTTGATTGAAAATCTAGGGAACACTTACTCATTACTTTATTAATTAATTAATAATTAACAACAATAACTTAATGAAGGAGTTAACTATAATCACAATTAAACACTTAGGAATCGCTACTTTAGTCTGTAACTTATTTTTGTTTACTCGTACAATTTCAAATTAAGACTGAGCTCCCGGACACATTGTGTGCCTTATATCGCTACCATAATAACATACGGTCGAATGTAAAATTTTTGGTATCTTGAGATATCGTTTGTAAAAAGTATGTAAAATTAATGTATTTTACAACATGACAGGACGTTATGCGATGTCCAATGAGAAACTCTAAAAACTAACAATAATGTTACGCATGTGCAAAAATGTTTTTTTACACAATTTTGTCTAAGATTTCAGGTCCATTTATCTCAAAACTATTGATTTAAACATACGACGTTATGCTATTATGGTATTTATGTATGCCTGAAGTAGGTTGGAATCTTTAATGTGAAGATAACACTGATGTAGTTTTCTACAAAACACCAAAACACCATGTACTACACACGACGTGAGTATCTCTAAATTGTCTCTACGTGTACCCCCCCCCCCGCACAATGTTAGTAAGGGGTTGTACTATATGTGGTGTTATGTTAGGTTATGTTAAAGATGGGAACAGTTTGCCAACCCTGAAAAATCGGCGTCGTCGAATATAAGAAAAAATGTGGTCAGAAATGTCCCTAAATTTAATCAGAAAGGTAAAATTGAAACATAGGCTAAGAGTAGTAAATTTTCAGAATGGAGTTCCAATACATGTTTTTAACAATATTGGTGTGTAAATAACAGGTCCATTTTCTCACGAACTCTAATGTTTATAAGTAGTACTAAAATATCAATTTCAATAACGTATCTATGTCTCAAAAGTTTTTACACAAAATAATTAGCCCAATTTTTTTTTTTGTAATAAACAACTTTATTCAAACTTTTATTATTTGCTATAATTAACAACTTAGTAACTAATAAAATTATTCACTTAAAAATAAATGAAGGGGCCCGTGCTGCTCAAGGAGGAGCAAATTTCTGCGAATAGCAATCATCAGGTTCTGGACAGCTTGAACATCAATTTCGCGTATCATTCTGAAAATTCGACGCCTTAGTTTTTCTTCGTTTTCTTCTTGCCACCTTCCATCCCAGATTTTGGGAGATAAAAGTGCCCAGAAATCCTCAATTGGGCGGGCTGAGATAAATTAGGGGGATTATCGTTTTTTGGTATAAAGCGTATGTTGTTTTGACAAAGCCAATTTTGTGTTTCCTGGCATAATGGCAGGATGCTAAGTCGGGCCAAGTGATGATCCTATTCAAAATCAACTAACTTGTTGAGGCAATTATTAATATATCTCTCACTGTCTAGAGCCTCGTCCCAGTAAGGTCTGGATATCCCTCTAGTCGAAATCGAACACCAAATCGGAACCTTATCAGCGGTTTTCGCCTTTTCTTTTACATTGTCCGGACACCCTTCTACATTGTCCGCATAAAATCCATTGTTTCCTTTGATTTCCGAGTTGGCAAGAGTAAAGTATTTTTCATCGTCCAGGATAATGACTCTTTCGTTAGCAAAATGGACCCGCATTAGTTGATGGCAGCATCGTGATATCCGTGGTAATTGATTTGGGCTGTATTTACGACACTTTCGTTTTTTTTTTGTGTCATTCTGGCCATTTATTGCTAATTCCCGCGATACCATATAATCTTTGAAATACGGTATTCACGCGATAATTTCCTTACGGATACCCCAAGTCTGTCTTTTGCTCTTCTTACCAATCTTTCTGCTTTTTCTAGGGTGAATATCCTTGGTCCTCCACTTTCTGGGAGATTTAGACAAGGTATCCCTTCTTCGCATTCGACTATTGTACGGTAAATGCTTCTGCGGGAGACATGTTGGTCATTGTTGGTCTTAAAAACTTCGAAATATTTCAGGCTTGGGCATTCGCCCAATCAAATTATAAATGATTCTTCCTCTTATTTCTAATTTATAATATTTTAACGCAACTGACAAAATAATTTGTTGTCAAATTAGTCACGAAAATGAACAATCTTTTGTTTCTAAGCCTACTTGGATATTTTTACATTACAGCCTATTATTGAACCCCTGCATCTTGTACCAAAACTTTTGAGACATATATTACCTTTCAACCTTTTGCCTGTAAGAGATAAAAGTTTCAAATCGATAATTTAATGTACGCTGAAGTTATGAACTTTTACACAGGATTCGTCTTTTTAATAGCCACTCGGTATATGAATATATTTCTATTGTTATGTATGTTATAATTTGAAAATTTTAAATTTGACCCATATATATCCATATTATTAAAGAAGAGCGAGAGCAACAATTATTAAAGTATTTATTTAAATTTTTTTGGGCCATCTATCAATAGAAACAATTTAGAAAAGTTTCAAATGTAGATATTTATTGTGGATTTGTTTGTTTTTATTTTTGTTGACAAAAACAAAACATCCTTTGTTTTAAAATTTGATTGTAAATTTTGCACAAAGTAAATATTTTTAAACGTCTATCTATTGCAATAATATGTTATTGTTAAAGGTAGACTATTTAACAATGTAAATTTTAGAAAATAGTTGTATAAACTGCTGTAAGTGATCAAAAGTGCGCTATGGAAAATTATTATATAAATAGTAGGAGACTTTTTTATTGTATGTTAACAGCAGTTTATTTTTTTAGATTTACGTATTGGCAAACCTCGAATAATATTTTTCAGATAAAGCTCTCAATTAATTTAGAAATTAGCTGTTGAGTTTTCAAACATTATAGTTTTGCCGACTGATATACTTAGTATGTTGTTAAAAACAAGATAAACACATTTAAATTTAAATATGAAATTTGAATTATCAGAAATATATAAATGTCTACATTTACTAGTTAGCTAATGTACAACTGTGCATATATTATAAATTGTATCAATCTCATGAAATAAAATGCATATTCATAACTCAGTGTTTATCTTTTGTAATACAATTATGTTGATATACACGTATAAATTAATTACAACAATTTGTTAACACGTATATTATATATATCCGGATGGATAATCTGTAGCATTATTCTAATACTCAGGGCCGTATTTAGTTAAATTGCTATACATTTTAAACATTTACAGTGTATCTCACTAAAGATTGTAACACCCCCTATAACTTTTTAGTTTTTATTCGATTTGAACCAAATTAGTGTTCAAAGATAGATGTTATTAAGATCTAATTATGATCACAAAGATTCAAGATTGAATGAATAAAATGTAAAAAAAATAATAGGCATTTTTTTTATAAAACAAAAAAAATATTCAGAATCTTCTCAAAAGGCCAAATCCGAGGCCAAATCCAAAATTTAGTTAAAAACAAAAAAATTTTTAATTTTTTATTTTTAATCAAATTTTGGATTTGGTCTTTCAAGATGATTCTAAACAAATTTCTCACTCAATTTTTTTCATAAATAAAATGCGTAATACCTACGTTTTTTCCATTTTTTTCTTTCAATCTTGTTCGTAAGTGGTATTGAATTTGAAAAAGGTAACTGATTTTATGGTCATAAATAGATCTTAATGAAATCTATCCCTTCAGACCAATTAGGTTTAAATCGGATAAAAACTAAAAATGTCTAATTACAGTCTTCAATGAGATACAACATAATTCCTTACCTATCTGGCGTATGATTCTTCTAAACATATCCCGCATATATTCAGTGGGATTAAGGTCTGGTGACCTCGGCGGGAGTGGAAGTACCAAGGCTATGCAGTATTTTTTGTACCTATTATTGCACATTGAAGACAGGCATTGTCATTCAAGTAAAAAAGTTCTCACCAATGCGCAATAGCACTAAGAAATTGAAGAATAATGTTTATGATGTCAATATACACCACCATATGAATAAATTTCATGAATTTGACGATGGTTAGTGGCTACTCTTTGCCTAGTCCATTCTAACTCTCCGTTTATATGAAAATCTACTCAGTCGAATTTCATCGGTGTATAAGACAGCACGTCATTCATATTACTAATGTAGATGTTGACGCAACCATTCCAATCCCGCTCGATTATGATGTACAGTCAAAGGAACTCTTCTCAGATGATTTTTGAAAACTATACCTCGATCCCACAAATGTTTTTTGAATTGTTTGTGTCTTGAGCTGCATTGTTTTTTTTAACACCTGAGCCAGTATTACGGTACTGAGAAATGACAAATTGAATCTATCGCCTTTTCCTAAAAAAAGATTTTCATTACTGAATTACATGGTGCCACTTTTGAAAAGCGTCATAATTTTTTATAAAGTATAACATTTTTAACAAAAAATTTTTATATACGACGTGTTTACTAAGAGATATCGAGGAAGTATGTCCCTTCAAAATTAAAGAAAAGTAAAAGTTTTTTTTTTCATATTTTTAAAATGGCTTGACTTACATCAGCCATATTTCACATGTGACCGGTACCGTATTGGCATTCTCCCGTAAAATACAGAGCGTGCCATGTTCTGGAGCGCTCTGGGGTTTGGCTGCAGTAAAGCCGCATTCTTATGCGACAAACCCCAGAGCAATACAGAGCAACCTTTTCTAGAGCAACGCCAGGATGCACTAGCTTTTGTTTGATAAGTGGACACCATTATAACGGCCATTCACTTGTCGACTACAGAGCTATCGCAAAAAACCAAATATTGCTTAGGTACGGCGCCGCGAGTCACCACCCAGCAATTGGACAAAATAATAAACTACCGACCACTGCAAAGCGAATGAAAGATGGAGATGTTTAGGAATTATATTTATTACTATTTTTATATTGTGTATTTAAAGCCAAATACTATTAAGTACTACAAGTTGTTAAGATATATGTATAATGTTACTACTATTAGTATTTAAGTGGGTATAGGTAAGAGCAAATATTGTTATAGTTGTAAAAATGAGTGAAAAAGAAAACAAAACTCTAATGCAATTTGGCATTTGGACGATTTTCCCAAATGTTTTTAGAAAGGCTATGTGGCCGCTTTACCCTTCCCTTGTTTGAAGGCCTTCCCGCTTGAATCCTGCCAGATTGAGGCAAACCACGCTTTTTACGTCAAGAAATTGAAGTTGGTTGTACTTTTATTTTTTTTCGATGCTCTTCCGCGAATATGATTTTTTGTTTCCATAAAATTAATAATTTGGCAAGGCGTTTTCAAATTCTGTAATACTGCATTAAACTTTATAAGAGATAATGTAGTTTGCGGACTTTGGTTCTCTTCGAGTGTAGTTGCTAATCGATCGAATGCGGAACGAAACTTGACAACTTCTTCGTCAAAGCGACTACAGCCATCGCCGTTTTCTTCAAGATTAACAATGGATGAATCAACGTTTTGTGAAATTGTTTGAACATGTGAAACAGTAGCAGTAGTACCAGACGGACATTCAACATTCACAATTTCCTCGTCCATATTTTGGTAAAATTCGTCGGGCGCTGAGTGGCCAACAGCTAATTTTGTCAATTGTACTCTATCGGCGGTATTTAAAATCGGCGACGTCTTAAAAAAGCACACCAAACTTTTGCTCGATTGCACATAAATGTTTGCACTTGCACCAGAAGGACAGTCACAAAATGCAATATCTGCATTGATGGTGTAAAATAGCTTAGAGTCTTTTTCTGAAGCAACATGAAATACTGTATCATCCATTTTGTAGATAACATTTATCTCCTTAGCCCTGCGACACATGTTTTCATAATCAATTTGTGGTTTAGACCGTCTTGAATTTGCAAATTCCAACAATTTTCGTTTATAATAATTTTCAAACACATTGACAATAAAATTGATTAACGCGCAAGAATTAAAAACTTTGCACCTTTGTAGTACAATATCTTTGAAAATTCTGATAGACGCTTCTGTATAGTTGTTGGTGTTATTTCCTCTAGTGATAACATTTTTCCTATAGGAAATGCACCACTCTTCTCTTCGAGTCCATAAGTTCTCCATATGTTTGAGCAATAATTGGTTTCCTAGTACCACACCATCCTTCTTTAAATTTTTCATATGCTCTTCCGAATCAATTTCAGTAGGTGCGTACAGAACATCGCGAAATAACTCCATAACTTTTTTTCTATCTTCTTTTTTGACATTATGGTCAGTTTCCCAAAGATATCTCCATAGTGCCTGACAAAGATGAAATGTACATAATAATAATACAGAATTGGGAAATACTGTTGCTAGTGCATTCCGTTCAGCTTCACTATCATCTGTCATAAATACTCTCGGGGAAAATTTTTTATTGTGAACTTCGATGGCTTCTATGACGACAGCAAACGCTAACGTATAATTTGCTTCAGTTTGTGCTGTATGAAGAACACATGCCACAGGGATAGCACCTGTTTTATTTGATGTGAAGAGAAAGGTAACACAAGTACTAGTTTGGTCACAAGATCCACTAGAATCTACATAAACCATTTCGTCTGCCATATTTTGAATAAACGCGCGGCGCATAATCGGTGTAATGATAACTGCAATGAAGGGATTTTCTTTTATTACTAGGTCAACTCCAGATTCCTTCAGAACTGGCATTTTATTCTTAAGAATTTCTATCATGCTATTTTCTTCACGACTGCCGTATTGAGACAGCCGCCATTTATCATATAAATATTTGATTTGTCTCTCTGTGGGATTTTCTTGGGCATTAGCGAGAAGGTGGACAGTTTTTCCGTTTGAAAGTTCGGTGTCTTCAGATTCAATTATCTTCATTTCATGGTATATTCTCGCAGCAGACGGAGACATCCCAGATGTAAAATAAGCTTCAAAGATTTCTTGTGTTTTGGTACCTACGCGTAAATATCCAAGAGCTTCTGCTGTGGGAATGGTCGAAATTGATTTTGACTATTGCGTTAATCCCATTTTTCAATAGGGCATAGTTTTTAATAGTATTCCTATTAATTTTTTTAAATTTGAACTCTATTACGGCTCCACAATTTTTGTTTCTTATTCTACAATCCTGTCTCTTCCTCACTGCCACTTTATTGACTTTAGAATGTTGGCAAGCATACAGCTTTCGAAATTCATATCGGCAAGCATTTGGAAATCGCCGTAAAAATATCCAATTTGTATTCGTTAAATGGGAAAATTGTTGTACCCAGTTATTACATTTTATATCAAAATCACCATCTCCCTAATATCTTGCATTGCAGTCGAATTTCAAAATTTTCGTGACCCCTTATTTTTAGTTCCAGCACATGTAAATCCTCACACAAAGCTGACAATATATTTAATAATTGTTCTTCATTTATTGTGTTTTCCATAGTATCTCAAGTGTACGAAACCAAACTAAAATATGAAATTAAATAAGTATATAGGTATTGTAAAAAAATAATAATATGAAGTGTCTACCTTCATGCAATGCAAAATGCAATAGAGAAATCACCAAAAAAACCTTATAACATAACCAATAATAAACGACACCACTAAGAATTGCATCAGAACAGAACGTAATGTAATATTTCGCAATAAGATGGTATTGGGCGGGAGTCTATTGCCGCATTTTGTGAGATTGTGTGGTGACGCGTGCAATGTTTTGTTTTTCGCGATAGCTCTGTAGTCGACGGGCGATTGGCAGTAATAATGCTCTGCACCTGTCAAACAAACGCCAGTGCATACTGGAGCTGCCCTAGTAAGAGTGGATCTGTGTTGCACTGGGGTTTGTCGTATGGAAGTGCTGTTTCACTGCAGGCAAAGCACAGAGCGCTCCAGAACATGGCACGCTCTGTACTGTACGGGAGAATGCCAATACGCTGACCGGTAACCGCTGGGGACTGCAACTTTATTTCATTTTGACACAATATCTTTATTCTAAAAGTGGGTTTAAAGTGACCCCCGGAAGATTCTTCTAACATAACTACACTATATACTGCACTCATGAGTGCAGTAAATAGTGTTTTGAGTTTCGTTGAAAACTATGTCAGTATTGTGAAAAGTTAAGCAACGGTAGTCATAGTCAATAATTAGATGGTAACAAGTGAAACTCGGTGACTTCGTCCCGTCTTCTAGGGGTTTGTATAACAACGTATTAGCAAAAGCAATGCAATTTTAGCGAGGGTTGTGCAAGTGATATACCATCCTTCGGAGGGGATGTAAAGCAGTTGATACCTTCTCTATGAGATATTGGGCAAGTAAAAAATCCCTACCCTTCTATAGTGATTCGGCAAAATTTCGAGATTGGAGGTAACTCTTCTCCTGGCCCTTGTAGTGGAAATAGGCCGACGTTAAATAAATGAAAAGAAGAACTTGATGTTAGCCTCAATAAGAGGAACATAAATATAAAATTATTATACAGTGTGTCTCAACTCTCGCCTACACAATCTCGTATATTCCTCATTTTCCTATCAGATCAAAAAAATTGATTTTACCTACATTGGCAGTTATTCAATCAGTAAATAGTTATAATAAATGTACAAAACTTGACTAGTGGAGGCTAATTAAGTTGTATCTGTTGAATTTTGTTAATTTCTTGATACTAGTAATATTAATGTATTTGTAAAAATGACTAATTGATATTTTAATTAATTGAATAAACTAAATACTAAAAACGAATATTTGTATATGGGCTAAGTTTACAATTCTGATCATTTTTTCTTTAATGAAATTTTTGGATTAAACAAAGCGTACTATGTTTTTAAAATTTTCATATTTTTTAACCGTTCTCAGTAGACCATGACCGACGAAGTAAATTCTTTGTAGGCAAAAAAATATTCCATTTTGCTGATTGCATAACTGGCAAAAATTTAAAGTTGATCTGAGAAAAATGAGGAAGGTGTAAAGACGAAAGGTGAGACACACTATATTTACATAAATACAAATTTCTCAATAAAATTTACAAGATATAATCATGAAAAAATGCATACTTGAATTGCCTTAGCCAAAGTCTAAAGTAAATGAATACTAGTAGTTATCTTCAGTAGCGTTTGTTATCACACAAAATCATGGTATTCTCGACATCATTTTATACAAAGAAAGAAAACTTAAATTTACAGCATCTATTAATGAAAAATCAACTCAGGCCTGAACTCTGTACAGGTGCAACTTTTGTATAGGTAATTTAGGTCAAACAGTCTTATTTGGAACAGTAGTATCTTTTTCAGATATGCTATGCCTTAAAGAAATAATTTATCTAAAACATATACTAGTTAAATGAACGTTGCTTTGTGTCTATCCGTATTACCTTGTTATCGTTCTTTTCGATTTAAAACAATAAATATATTACACTAAATTGGTGATGATATAATATCTAATATAGTGAAAATTTAACAATAATTTGTTACAAATATTAGTCAGTTTTCGCAAAAATTAACTCCACAACAATGACGCTGATATGATAAATTTGCGGTGAAATGACTTGATAGTTTTAAGATTTTGCAAGAGAAATAAATAATAATGTAATAATTAAAAGCAAGTCATATCAGATGTTACATTTTTAAAAGAAAATAAATACATATTCTGATTTGAATAATAAATTTTTGACCTGCTCGAGACCAGTAGAGGAGGTCCAAAATATTATATGCATATATAAATATTATTATACAATCATAAAATTAACCGGACAGTATGTTTTTTCAAGAAAAATTTCAATTTAAATAAAATTAATTTTAATTGAATCTTGAAAAATAAATATTACATTACAAAATAAACAAAAATTTCACTTTAATGACATTAAAAATAAATTTTTTGCAAATTTAAAAGAAAAAACCGCTACCAATTACTTGGGGGTCAGAACTTCCTCACCGTAGTAAAACTCGATGTGTGGTGGAGTTTGCAATAAAAGTAATTTTCGACGTTTCAAAAAAAGTCACATTGGTGCAATGTCACTAATATTTTTTTTAGTATTTCAAATTTTAAGAAGTGTCAATCAACATTCAAATTTTATGATGTTGCCAAAATGTTTACAAAATTTTAATTCATAGCTTTTATTTAAACATTTGAACACAATATTAAGATGAGTTTGTATAATAGATCTTATTTTTAATATTTCATCACGAATACATTTTTTTGTAAAGTTAGAAATAGAAATGTTGGGGCCCGGTTTTGCTTATCAACGAACTCAGATCTCTTCCTTGACATCTAGAATGTGTGTATCGTTATAATTCGTCGGAATTCGTCCAGAAATGCAATACAAATTTTCAAAAATTTTTCACGAATACCTTTCTCACTTTGAGGGTGAGGAAGTAAAAAATTAGAGAACTGCGAAAAACATGCCTCAATGTCGAGTATTTCCTCGGGCTGGATTATTGTTTACTGGGTTATTTAAAACCGTTCATATTGTTCCTATTTTCGATGAACAAACTCTTCTTTATAAAATCGAACAAGAGTGCAAGCAAATTCATCAGAATCCAGGAACCTTTGACAGAGTGAGAGGCTCTATGGGAAGACGTACCGAAAATAGTATTCAGACGCATGAACAGTATTTCGAATACCTCGTGTAAATCTACCCCAATAATTTTACACTCTTGTTAAAAATTTTTTGTTTCGTATTTTATTTTAATAAAATTGTTTTTATTCAGCTGACTACACCAATTTTTTCAATGTAATTTAGCTTTATTTTTGAGAAATTTTTTTGTTCGTGCTATTTCTCTTTTACATGCTAAAAAATTTTTTTCTGAAGTGCCAGAATCTTTATATATTTTAGAGCTTTTTCTATGGTCGATGGAGTTTTCATAATCAAGTGTCCCACCAAGGAGGAAATGGTCGGTTTTTTACTTTGTATGGTTTGTTAAGCGGTATGGCTGATAGTGCTGTCTGATTTATTCCTTCAACAAAATAGTTATATTTCTGGTTAATATCATTATATAATGGTGGGTTATTTGAAAAATGTGTATTTGCTATATTCTCATAGAGAGTCCAATTAGCTTTGTTGGTTTTCCATTTAGTTTTGGATATATGATATTTTCTTCGCTGTCAAAAGCTTGTTCTAGTTCCATTAAAATTGGAAAGTGGTCCGATATTAAGCTATCTGGCATAACTTGCCAATTAATTTTTAGAGGCTATATTTGGGGTATAAAAGTAATATCCCACGACGAGTTCTGGTTATTATGAGTTATTCTAGTAGGAGAGCCATTATTTAAAATAACCATATCTGAGTTGTCCAAGGCACTT